>CP125978.1:105795586-106395586 GCA_030063025.1 Avena longiglumis
ACGTCGGATGCTGTTTTTCCAATTCAAAATCATTAAATAATTTCAAAATTCAAATTCAAATTGCATTTCTATAACTTTCATACTAAATTCAAATTGGGCAAATAATATATGTTTAGATATCAATAAGTTGAGAGGATTCCAAATATGCCCTCCTTTTGCCTTTTGCACAAATAAAATTCCAAGATTATATAAATTACGCATTGCCACTAGGATTTAAATAATTCATAACTTTTAATTCCTAAATCCAAATTTAGCAAATGATGAGTCTAAAATGATCAGCTGACGAGAGACCTTTCTGTTTATGCTATCCATGACTTCAATTGCAGCATGCATCATATAAATATATATTGAACAACAACTGTTATGGCAATGAAATGTGACTAAAACCCACTTAAATGTTATTTTCTTGTCCACCACACCTCACCATGCCATGCTACCTTACTTGCCATATAAATTGTGCATCATTCATCATGGCATGATTGTTTATAGCGCATCTTATTCATATGCTTGTGCTCTATATTCATGTTGGCCTTGTTTGTTTGGTTTTTCTCGGATAGACACTGAGCAGGGGTTGTATCAAGAGAACCAGGAGCACTACCCAGATCCGTCCCTTGCTTCAACTGAGATACCAGGCAAGCACTTCCACATGCTTGCATACATCTGATACCTATTGCCCCTATCTTATTCTTGCACCATTGAGTCGCGATTGCATTAAATTGAATCCCAAGTATGCATAGCCTTTACTTTTAAACCCATAGCTTGTTTCCTCCATCCCATGAACCACTACTATAGGAGTTGTTTGAGCCATGCGAGTCGTGGGAAGCAGAATGTGTAGGGTATGTGAGTGTACGTTGGATAATGAGGTACCTAAACAACTTAACACAGTAGTTACGGGATAACTAAAGAAAGTGGCACGGTGAGCAACATACGCTATTTGGTTTTCTGCTCACTTGTGTCCCGTAAGACCAAGTACTTGATTCACAATTTCCTTGATTTGTCGCGCTATCCACATCCGAGGTATATGGGACCCCCACAGGCGAGCTTGATTCCGTCTTATTTCTTGGGGCCACAAACTAGTTTGAGGTCTTATTTACTATCTGTACTTATGCCATGCTACTTTTACGCATTTAATTTGTGCGAGGAGCACCTTGTCTGTTAGGATGGGACACGATTCAGCGGTGTCGACAAGCCCAGCCACACTTCCGGGTTCGATGCGTTCCTGACCGTATTACCCAAACCTTGAGCCCGTCTCGGTCGGTAGCTTCGTTCGCGGGGATCTACTTAAGGTGGCCCCGAAATAATTCGAATCTTGTGATTGTTCATTAAGTGAAAGCCTCGTTGGGTTTTGATTTGGTTTTAGAGGTTGATCGGCGTGTGTTGCTATTGGTGCACCCCTAAGAGGGTAAAACTTTCGAAAAGCCGTGTCGCGGATATGGACGACTTGGAGCACAGTTTCTTGATCATGACAAGCATAACTAAAGTACCGCTTTTAATCGACTAAAAGAAACTTGACTAGTAAATAGTGCAATGCTCATGGAATGTTTAATAAAATTGCCAGCGGATGGGGGTTGTTAAATCCGCTTCCTTGTTGGTGGCGAGGAGGAAGGATGGATCGATGAGATTACCATTATAACTGTTCTTAATTCACGGACATCCGTCTATCATTGGTTAGGCGGATGGTTAAGCGTTATCTGTGGGAATTGCTAGGGTTTATCTTTATTTGCAATTGCGTCACCCGAGTTGTGTCCCCTTTAGAGGCATTAAGTCTTCTTGAGTACCCTTAGGGTCTCACACGATAAATTCTTGATTCAGATGGACAGTACCTCCTCGGGACGGATCTTGGGTGGAAGAAGCAGAAGATGGGGGCAACGATCGTTCGGTGTAGAGATTAAAGAGCGGGATCTGTGAGACTGTGTTGGATGTGCTTATTTCTCGGCATCTTATGCCGATTTGCTTCTTATCCGTACTCGGATCTTGTTTGCCGCTTCGCATGATACTCGATGTGTGTTGTATGAGGAGTTATCCTAAAATATAGATTTATCTAGGTCATTTGAATCTTCTTGGTATGGCGTTGGTATATTCCTTTCTTTCTAGATGGTGTGGCTCGATGTACTCTTGTATGGTGGCTTTGCATTACATACCCACTTGTTAATGCGTAGTTGATCCCTTCGCTGCCACCACTCTGCCCGTCTGAGTCCCGTTGAGAGGGTAGTGGTTGGGGACGTCAGAAAGGACTACCGATGAGTGGCTTTGGGGCCCCACCGTACTATTTCAACCACTATCACTCATCCGGGCTTGTATCTGGGAGGCGTAGTTCACGAGGTAGTTACAATGGATGAAGACCAGCCGGACGAGCCGCCTTATAACGCGGAAGGGAAGGGACACTTATTGCTGGCTGACGATGATCGCAAAAGTCATGCCTCCTCTGCCCTTTAACCCGACAGTCCGCAGGAACTCGGCATAGGCGGAAACAACAATAACACCGCAAACTTGCCACCTCCGACATCGTGCGCCCAGCAGCCCAAGTTACTCCAGCTAATAGAGTGATGTCGACAATCTCCTCGTCGGCCGACCATTGCTCATATCCGGAACATGATCCGGATTGGCGAAGTGCCGGTACCGGAGGAAGCCAGGCCATCCGCGAACAAAGGCGCTAAACTAGATCGAGATCTGGTCAGCCAGCGAAGTCCATAGAGAAAGCTAGAGCAATGGAGGCCGAGTACAAGACTTTGATGCTGAAGACTGCAAAAGAAATCTACGGCTCCAGCGTCATCAACGATCTCAAGCGTGCGGCGTAACCTAGGATGGGATACCTCGAGCCGGCACAAGCCAAGCCATACATTGACGGTGAAGGCAGCGGTGATGCCACCCCACTCCTTAACCTCGCCGCGCCAAGACCCTTATGGAGGCGGGATAGATCGCCTAGAAAGTGGAGCAGGTCTATGACCTGGTGGCCAAGCGGTGTGAAGCGGACGGGAAAGAGGCCACCTCTCGAGAGGCTTGAGTCTGACTTAGTGCTCTGCCAATCTATCCAGTACAAACCACCAAGGGACAGATGTCCTCTTGATGTCTGGTCCCAGACGGGTTCATCAGAGCAAAGACGGAGGGGCAAGAACCCCTTCGGAAAGAAGGCTCCAGTCTACCACACTTTCCTTGGCACCCCCACCGTCCAGGCAACAGAAGACCTCTGAGGATCACGATAGCCTCCCTGATTCCCAGTACTGCGGCGGTCGGAAGTTCCAATCACTTGGGGACGGGACGGACCACCGGACCTTATACCCTCAGAGAACTAGTGCGCCATGGTCATCAACCCCTTGATTGGCGGCTTGGAGTTCACCAAGTGTATGGTGGATAGTGGAAGCAACATCAACATTATGCACCTGGATACCTTTGCGAGAAGATGAACTTAGCGGAGGCAAACCTAAGGCGGAACCAACACCATCTTCCATGGCGTAGTTCGCTTGTCGGGAGGCTCGGTCCCTTGGGTGCATTACACTTCAGGTTGCCTTTGGCTATGTTAACAACTACCGCCAAGAGCGCATGACCTTTGAGGTAGTCCCCTTCAAGAGTGTGTACCACGTCATATTCGGCCACGACATATTCCACACGCTCATGGCCAAGCCATGCTTCGTTTACAACAAACTCAAGATACCCGGACCAAATGGTGTCATCACCGTATCCGGAATCTTTACCAAGGCAAGGGACTGCGAGATCAATGAAGCAGCCATTGCAAGAGCTGTCCTCTACAGCGAAGAATTCAAAGAGATCTAGAGCAAGGTCAATGACTCAGAGATGCCCGCGTCGAAGAAGCATATCTCCGACACCGCTCCTGCGTTCAAGGCCGCCATCGATACCAAGTCGGTGGAACTTGTGGTAGGCGATGCCTCCAAGGTCACCGCCATTGGGACGAACCTGGATCCCAAATAGGAAAGCGCGCTCGTCCAGTTCCTCTGTGAGAATAAGGACATCTTTTCCCGGCAACCTGCCGACATGAAAGGTGTACCTAGGGAACTTGCCGAGCACAGCTTAAACATTGATCCAAAATGTAAACCAGTGAAACAACCTCTACGACGCTTTGGAGATGAGAAGAGACGCGCCATTGGCAAAGAGATAGCTAGGTTACTTAAGGCTAGATTTATCCGAGAAGTCCTTCACACCCAGTGGGTGGAAAATCCTATACTTGTCCCCAAAAAGGGAACCAATGAATTAAGAATGTGCGTTGATTACACCGGCTTGAACAAAGCATGTCCCAAAGATCTGTTTGCTTTGCCTCGCATTGACCAAGTCATTGACTCGACGGCTGGCTCGGAACTTTTGTGTTTTACCGATGCATACTCAGGATACCACCGGATCAATATGAGGAAGTCAGACCTTGGCCACTTCGTTCACTACCCCATACGACACGTTTTTCTATGTCACGATGCCCTTTGGGTTGAAAAACACAGGTGCCACGTACCAAAGGACAATGCAACGTTGCCTCCACGACCAAATTGGTCGGAACGTTCACGCCTATGTGGACGATATCGCGGTGATGTCTAAAAAGTCAAATGACTTAATCTCCGACTTAAAAGAAACCTTTGATAATCTCTGGAAATACAACATGATGCTTAACCCTAAGAAGTGCGTCTTCGGGGTTCCAGCCGGCAAATTGTTGGGCTTCATCGTTTCCCAACGCGGAATCGAGGTCAACCCGGAAAAAATCAAGACCATATTAAACATAAACCTTCCAACATGCCTAAAGGACATACAACGACTAATAGGTTGTGTTGCAGCAGTTAGTCGGTTCGTCAACCGACTTGGAGAGAAGGCCCTGCTGCTGTACAAGTTGCTGAAGAAGGCGGACAAATTCACGTGGACGGACGAAGTAGATGCAGCGTTGAAGAAGATCAAGGAGATTCTTTCCTCAGCGCCCATCCTTGTAGCACCCGAACCTGGAGAGGCCCTGTTAATCTACATGGCGGCAACCAACCGGGTAATCAGCATCGTCGTCGTGGTAGAGCGGAGGAACCAGGCTATGAGCACGGAGTTCAACGACCAGTTTACTATGTAAGCGAGGTCTTGACGGAGTCCAAGCATCGTTACCCGCACTACCAAAAGATAGCTTATGCAGTATCCTTGCTTCTCGGAAGCTGAGGCATTACTTTCAGGAGCACCCAATCACAGTGGTGAGCAATACTCCACTCTCCGACATTATCAACAACAGCGACGCTACGGGAAGGGTCAGCAGTGGGGCGTGAACTTGCCGCCTTCGAGATCACCTACAAGAGGCGCAACGCTATCAAGTCACAAGCCTTGGCAGATTTCATTGCAGATTGGAAGGAGATGCCAGATGCTACTCCGTTGCTGGAACCGGAGTACTGGGTGATGCACTTTGACGGATTAAAGTTGATCAACGGCTCGGGGGCTGGTGTACTGCTATAGTCACCAAAAGGAGATAAGTTGCACTACGTTCTGCAGATACACTCCGAGGCTACAAACAACATGGCGGAGTATGAAGCACTCCTTCACAGACTACATGTAGCCAAGGATATTGGCATCAAGCGCATAGTTTGCTGTGGAGATTCCAACTTGGTTACCCAGCAGGTGGATGCACCTGGAATGCGCGGAACCCTATGATGACGGCATATCGAGACGAAGTGGACGAGATAGCCAAGAGCTTCTTGGGCTACGAAGTCAAGTATGTACCTAGGGAGCAAAACGAGGTGGCTGATCTACTGTCTAAACTTGGATCAGGGCGCAAGCAAATTCCGCCAGGAGTTTTCCTAGAGCATCTACGCACACCATCTGTGAAGGGAGCCGACATCGACAACCTGGATAAAGCTGACTCTTTTGTCAACATGGTGACTAAAGTCCCTCCGGATTGGACAAAACCGTTCATGGAATATCTCGAACACGGAACTTTGCCCGACGACGAAGTCGAAAGACGGGAAATAGTACGACGAGCAAAGGGTTATACCATAATTAATGGTCAACTCTACAAAAGGAGAACTACTGGTGTATACCTAAAGTGTGTTTCCCAGCTAGAAGGTATGGAAATCCTACGTGAAATCCATCTCGGAGATTGCGGGCATCATGCCGCTCCTCGATCGTTGGTTGCGAAAGCCTTCCGGCAAGGATTCTACTAGCTGACCGCGAAGGCGGATGCCGAAAAGCTGGTTGAGACATGCATGGGATGCCAGTATTATGGCCGACAACCACATGTTCCTGCTGAAGAACTGCGAACAATACCAATAACTTGGCCGTTTGCGATGCGGGCACTGGCATGGTGGGACGTTCTGAGCGGCACCTTGTGGGTTTCGCATCTTCTTGTAGTTGACAAATTCACTAAATGGATAGAAGCTAAACCCATTAGAAATCTTGATGGGGCAGCGCCCTCGAGGTTTGTCAGGGATATAGTGGTGAGATTTGGTCTCCACAGCATTATCACCGACAACGGCAGCAACTTGTCACTTTCGAAGTGGGCTTATTGCTGGGAGAAAGGCATCCGACTTGACCTTGCATCGTAGGCGCACCCACAACCCAATGGTCATGTTCAGCGATAATGGATTAATTCGCGGGGAATCAAGCCACGTGTTGAGGCAGATACATAGAGCAGCTGGAGCCTGGCGGAGAATTGCCTTCTTTACTATGGAGTTCTGAACTACACCCAAGATCAACCGCTACACCCTTATTTCATGGTATATGGGCGAAGCCATCACCTTCGAAATCCTTCACGATGCACCAAGATTTGCCGCCTGACGAAGATGATCTTTGAAGAATCCAGCCGCCTAGATGTGGACCTTCTCGAGGAGGATCGCGTTTGGCATGCCAAAGATCCGCCATCTACCCGAAGCTTCAGCTACCATAGTCATCGCGTTCGGCATCGCTCGTTTAAAGAGGGGGTTTTGGTGCTCCGACTTAAGCAGAAGAAGTCACACAAATTATCCCCGCCATGGGAAGGACCGTTCATCATAAGCAAGGCGCTACTCAATGGGTCTTACTACCTCGTTGACAATCGTGAACTGAAGGATAAACCCAATGAGGATCATAAGCGTAAGCGACGTGACTCGGATGATGACTACCCGGAGCTTGATCGTCCATGGAACATAGCACAACTACGTCCTTTTTACACTTAACATTTTTTATCTAATTGTGTATCTCTTATATGATCAATGAAATAAATCTCTCTGGTTCATTCATATTTCTGAGTCTTTTACCTCCTTCAGTGTTCATTTTTGGATCATGTAAAACCTTTATGCACAAGCTTTGCGTTTGCACTTGTGAAAATTCCACCTACGGGCGTTAGCTTAAGTTTTCTGGTCTACACGTTCTTTGTCATTCTTATGTGGATTCTGGAGTAGTTACTTTCGGCACTTATTTTCGGCGATTTTGTGCTCAGGTTATTGACGGTGCCATTGGGCATCATCACCTAAGCGCATGGTTCCAACAACGAGTCTTCCGAATCACGAAAAGTCAAGCATAAGAACCAAAGTAATGGATAAGCCAACACTTGCTTAAAAAATACATACATGCTGGAAGTTAGTTCTTGAGTAGCAGGAAATAACAATCATTGATTTCTGCCTTAAGTTACATAAACAAAGTTTTTTCCGCATATACACCAAAGGTGAAACAAATATTACAAAGTTGTTTTCACTCCTTTGGCGCGGGGTGACTGGGCGACATCTTCACCGATTGGAGAGCCACTCAAGTCGGTGTGGTGGGACTCAGAAGAATCTTGGTTGCATTGTCGATGGTGTTCATGGACATGAAGGCGTCGATGTCCACAATCGGCAACTCGATGTCATAACGTGAGTGGCGACAATATGGCTTCGTGATTAATCTCTTTGCCATCATCGTGACGTCGGGGATGCGGAGGTCACCGTGTCGATGTCGGCACCTTCAGAGTGTCCTTCACCATTGGCGCCATCTCGCGTGACCCGTACCGCATTTAAGCTTTCCGCTTCGTGATACGCGGGGCTTGGCGCGAAATCTCGATGCCGCCATAGAGTCCGATGCCTTGATGTCTATCCGGAGGGGCTTGGCAATTTCCTTGGCAGGTGATGGGGTGTTGATGAAGTTGCCGGCAAGAACCATGCATTCCTTGGCGGAGGAGGGTGATCGGGGTTAAACCCATTAGAGCTAAAATTCGGCTAAGGAGCACATGAGTTCAATAAATCAAAGTATCGAGCTGCGAAATTCCAAGGCGGAGAAAACTCATCAAGATGCTGGCCTCAGTTTGCCAGAGGGTGTCCGCCAAGGATTGTTTCTCTTGTTGAAGGAGCTTGTACGCCTTGCTATGGTGGTGATTCTTCTCATCGGCAGCTCGCTTCTGATCTTTTAAGATCGCGATCTCCTCCTTCAAGCGGTTGATTTCCTCGGTGGCGGAGCCCTGCAAGGCCTTCATCGATTCCTCATGCATCTTCCGCATCTCAAGTGCTTGGATTACTAGACAACATTCTTGGCCTTGGCGATGGTTTTTGCATGTCGAAGAAAGAAAAGTACATAGTGAGTACTAGGAGAATATCGGCACAAAACCAAGTCGGAATGCGCATTAGAAAACAGATGCTTGCTCTTGGTGATCTGTTCCTTCAAGAAGGCAGTTTTACCCTTTTTAGCTTCTAGATCTGCACGCATCTTCTGGTATTTGTCATTGGCCATACCCCTCTGAGCATTCTTGTTCTGTGGAAAAAAGAACAAAGTTAAAACGTTGTTTAGTCTGCTTGGAGCATCTAGTTAGAAATTTTCCATCTAGACGCTGGGGGGCTACAACGAGAGTTTTTGACTTAACAATATGCTTAGCTTTCTTTAAGCATCTAGTCGGAACTAATTCAGTTCTCGATTAGAAGCTTGGGGGCTACAGTATAAAGTTTTTTACTCGGATATCTGCTTAGATTTTCTTTAAGCATCTAGTCGGAACTAATTCAGTTACAACTAGAGGCTTGGGGGCTACAGTATTGAAATTTATAAACACTGTGCATGCTACTCTTAAAAGCATCTAGTCGGAACAGTTCATTCCATCCAAATTCTTGGGGGCTACAGTGAGAGGTTTTCTAACTGAGTCACTCTTAGAGCATATAGATGCAAAACCTATGGTTTTTCGTCTACATCCTCGGGGGCTACAGTGGGATACTCATATGAAATGCAAAAGGCAAAGAAACCTTACCAGTGCGATAATCTTGAGATTCATAGCACTCTCGGCCAGTAGTTTGGCAAAGGTTTCGCTATTTCCTTGCAAGATTTCTTGTTGCCGACGAAGCTCCTCTAGACCGCACGTCGGAGATGTCGGCACCGCACCACGAACCAAAGCAATTCTACCCGGTGTAAGTACCGGATAGACTATCTTCGGATAGACTCTGGTTTTCTTGGGTGAGGGGGCGCCACCAACGGCAGAAGTACCAGCTTCCACCACCGCCTTGCCGCCACCGATGGCATCCTTAGCCGGATCTTCAGCCATTTGTTGAGCGGTGCTCTCTCAGGTTGCCTGCCGGACAGCAACCGAGTTCGATAGGCGCGGAATCCACTTCCATGGCGGAAGGGCCTGATGCCTCCTTAGCTTGTGAGCTTGCCGGGGCGAGCGAGGGCAGCGGCGGAGGTGGTAGGGGCGATGGAAGGGGAGGCGTCACGATGCAGCATGTCCTTGATATTTCGAGAAGCCCTCGATGTTTTGGAGGTATTCTTGAGGCTGGTCGTGGCTTTCTTCCTAAAATGTGCACAACTGTATGAAATGCGGGGTAAGGCAGATATATAGACAATGTCGGGAAAATGAGAAGCTTACACAAGTGGGGGTGCTTTGGCAAGGGATCCCGATATTTTCTCTTTTCCGCCTCGAGCGTATGATTCTTCTTGGAGGCTCCGCCTCCGATCTTCTTCTTCTTGCCTCCGTCGGCTTATGTCGAGGCGGAGCTCTTCGCTTTCATAGCGGACCTCGTCGTCGGACACTACTATGACTTCCTTCATCTTTGGATCGTAGATTTGGGCGTAGGTTGCCCTCCTCGGATCGCTAATTTGTTAAGGTGAAGTCACCGTGTTAGATAAGATGACATTTGCAAGACGGTAGAAGCTGGAGTATATGTTACCGCGGAAATAAATACCTACCTTTGGGCACTTGCCATCACGAACATGTCGTAGGTGATGGTGAAGCCACTCTTCTTATCCTTCACCTTGGCGATGTCCTTAAGGCGGAGCTTGGCGGATCGCTCGAAGTTGTCCACGGAGATCTGGAGACTATCCTCCTGGCCGCCATCGTCATATGGTATACTCGTGCATGAGCTTCTTGCAGTCTTTGTAGAGGTTGGATTACCGATGAACCAGCACATGGCTTGGTCCAAGCCGTCGACCCGTCTCTACAAACCACTCGATCCGCCTTATGGCAGGAAGCGTCGAGGTCGGAGGAAGGAGGCTTGGGATCTCCATGACGAGGCTTCAGCAGCGGCTCCGTCAACAAAGTCCGGGTACATAACTTGTCGGCCAGACAGAGGGATGTCTAGGCCGTAAAAGTACGTCTGTTGCCAATTCTTGTTGGACTCGTGGCCGACGATGTTGGGTAACCGCCAGCCAGGTCGAATCTTGAAGCTTATGGTACCACAGTTCCTAAGATCTTCCTTGCTATGTCCGGATTCACGTTTGACGGTGAAGAAGTACACAAAAAGGTCTAACCTAGGCCTTATCCCTAGGTATCCCTCGAAAAGTTCCGCGTAGTTGCTAAGAACTAAGATACTATTGGCGGAAAGGTTCTGAGGCTGGACCCTATAGTGGTTCAAGACGGAAAGGAAGAAGTTGGAAATGGGCAGGGAGACGCCGCATACCAGTTGAGCTTTTAGGTACACCTTTTCTCCGGCTTGGGAAGAAGGTGTCACCTGCGCCCCGGCCGTGCGCCGCCTAAACAAAGCCCCTCCGCTGTGAGAGGTAACCGCAATCATCTCTTGGATGTCACGGTCGGTGATATCCGAGTTAGCGCCGATCGCCTTGTGCATGGTCTGGTTCCTCCTCCAATGGGTGATGGGATATACTGTTGGGTATACCCAGGACGCGTTCAAACACTAGCCCGGGGAACTGGCGGTGGGCTTGCAAGGCGGCGGATCAAGACTTGTGGATCAAGCGGCCGGAAGTTGAAGGCAGGGAGAGTAGATAGGCCTAGTCGGATTGGGTTAAATGATCTCAAACCTTAACTGATTCGGTTGAGATATGTAAACCCTAGGGGAGGGTGAGTCTATATAAACCTCCCTACATGGCGTGTAAACGTACGTTCCATCATCCACCCAAGCGACTCGCTGCCTAGCCGTCGAGCTCGTCCCATTGTACCTCCATCATAATACAATCTAGCAGGAGTAGGTCTTTACCCTCCGGGGGACCGAACCTGGGTAAACCCTGTGTCTCCGCCCTCATCTCGCACCGCAGATGGCTGGCCGCCCTTTCCCTTCGTTCTACTACTCACTGCCGATTGCAGCATCTTCCGTGGTCATTCCCACGATAGTGGCGCCCACCATGGGGCCTGGCCGGTCTGGCTGGTGTTCTGCGGCGAGATCCAATCTGCCCATCAACGAGTCGGTCGCCACCGGCCGCATGATAGCGATCGGCGAGATGCTCGGATCTTGCCGGCGGCTACGTCCGTGGCGCGACCCGTCACACACAACATGATCTTGCCGATCGGCACAATCAGCCTTTCGTCGGCCTCACCAACGCGTCATCGTCTCGAGGACTCGGCTCGCATCCGCGATCGCCGCCAGCGACCGGCTCTCAGAGGCGGATCCACGCATGATCCATCGCCTCGCCTCAGGTAACTTCGGCCACGGCGATGTGGCCGAAAACACCATGGTCGCGGAAGCGGCCCTCAACGACATTTACGCCGACTCGGCGACTCGGCGTCACTCGCGGATCCATCACCGGCTTCACCCACGGGTTCCATCACCCAGGTCTCCAACGTGGGAGACTTCGAATCCTCCATCCTTGGGATCTTCAACCCGACTCGGATCGAAAACTCCGATCTCCGTGGCGGGACCGTCGCCACGCCCGCGACCTACATGGCGACGACACCGATCCGCGGAGGATCCTTCTCCACCCCGATCCTCCTAATGCCACGGCAATGGAAGTCGAGAACTCACTGCTCGGTGGCGGAGGCGTACGCAAGGAAAGGCGGTGGCGCGAAAAATTTCGCCTCGGCGGTGTGATGCGGTCGCGAGCTGTCATGCTACCACCAACAGCGAATCAGGTCGTGCCTGAACCCCACCGTCCAGGGGCGCACCCTGAACTTCGATGACGAGAACAATCCGGCCCGCGTGGCCGAGGGCGCGATCTGCGAGAACGCGCCACCCGGAGGAAGCGCTCGACCCCCGCCACCTCCACCCGGAGGAAATGCGCCCCACCTCCACCCAACCGCGCATCCCCCAGGGACCAGCCGCGGATCGTGGTCTCCTCGCGGGAGCGAGACGCGAACGTCCTACCACTGTTCTCCACCCCGATGGACAACCTCGTGGCGGGCCGAGCAGCGGCCGACAACATCACGGCCACCGGTGACGGTGCCCTACAGATCCAGTACGTCAGGGCCCTGCTCGCAAAAGCGGTCGAGCAGCAAAACGCAGGCGCCGACTCGCAGGGTCGGATGTACTCGCGTTCGCCGGAAGCGGGCGGCCTCGAGGCGCCCGCCATTGGCAAACACCCTCAATTGCCCGCCAACCGAACCGTTGCAGCTCCAACACCGACCCGCGAACACGACACTCTCCATTAATGACCCCAGGCCAGCGACCAACTTCGTCGCCGCCAACGTTCAGCCCGTCGACGCCCGCACCCACATCATCAACAACCAAAGCTGGCGCGCACGCCAGCCCGACGACCTGCGACACACCCTAACCAATCGCCCGCGGACATGGCGATGGGGTAAGTCACTCGGGCCCGACTCAGCGGTGCCCGGACCGATGATCCGGCAAAATACCCCCGAACTTCAAAGCGCGAGGAAATAGAAAATGCGACCTTCCGTACGACCCTCGGTGTGGACACCTACCTCATGGCGATGGGGATCGCTGGGCACACCGACTTGCTAGCCGCCCGTTACCTCCCCCTGATGATGGAGGGAACATGCAGGAAGTGGATCAACACTCTTCCCCCGGATAGCATCGACTCCTGGGAAGAGATGCGCGATGCCTTTGTCGGGCACTTCGAGTGCTCCTACACCCGCGCCACCACCATCGAGGACCTGGAACGATGCATCCAGGGACCCCGTGAGTCGACCCGCAGCTGGGTCCAGCGGTGGCAAGAACTATGGTACAACGCGGTCGGCATCCACCCAGAGACATCGCGATCCATCGCTTCAAGACCTCGTGCCGCTACGAGCCCGGTCGCCAAGCTCAAAGCGACATTCCCGCACACTTTCGACAACATACCGGATCTCCTCGAGATCGCCAAGAGATATCACGGAGGAAGACCCAAACCAGGAAACCGATGACAAGTCGAGGCGGTCAGCGCCGCGCACAAACGCACCGACAACGGACGACGGTCCGACCCTACGCTACGGCAACACTGCGCCTCGCCACGCAAGCGCCCGCGATGGCGGCGCGTCGACTTCATCGCCAATGCTGGCACGCGGCGTAAAGCGAGCCCAAACTTCCGCGACGGAGGGCAACGCTGCGACGGCGGCAATTACAAGGCGAAACAAAGGTTCGACCTCGCGGCCCTCCTTAACCAACCTTGTGCGTTTCACAGCAGGGAAGGGAATCCCGCCACGCACACGACCGCCGACTTCCACTCTCTCAAGGAGATTGAAGGAAAGCGGCGGCGCGGAGACCCGACAACAACCGTAAACGGCGGAAAATTCGGATGTGGCGGCTCGCTCCACACCTTCACAGGCTTCAACCTGACGAGAAGAAGGTCATCGCCAGCTGTCGCCGTCAACATGGTGGTAGCGGTGGGCGTTCTCGTTCCTCAACGGTCGGAGCGACCCATCACCGGAGCCACGGGACCGCACCCGCGCCAGTACCGAGCTGAGTCGCCACGGTGGTCAAGCCCAGGTGGGAGACTACCGCTCTCCCAAGACATTGATGGATGGCGGCTGCATCAACATCCTGCACGGACACCGCCATTGAGCGGCTCTCCCGGTCGATGGTCGGCGACCTACACCACGTTCCGCGGCATCGTCCCGGTCGGAAGGCGTACCCGATCGGCAAGTCACGCTGCGGTCACCTTGGCACACCGGCAAACTTCGCACCGAGCGGATCGTCTTCAAGCTGGTACCCTCGGCCCTACCCGCTGCGTCCCTAGGGCGCCAGCGTTCGCCGAGTTCATGGCAGCGCCCTACTACGCGTACTGACGCGATGAAGCTCCGGGCACGTGGCGTCATCACCATCAGCGGTGACCCGACATGGCCGCAGTGCGAGCCAAGGCCGAACTGCCGGCATCATCGCGGCGAGACCAACGCCGGCAGGCTGCCAAATACCAAAGCAGGGTCAACAACGTCGACCCCACCATACTCAAGCCCAATTCGGGGCGTCAACACCTCCGCCTTCGGTGACGGCGGCGCACACCGCCGTCGAGCTGGTACAGCGACTCCAGCCGAGCGGTGACGATCGGATGGGCATGAGCCTAGCATGGGAAAAGCGGCGCTCGCCGAGTTCCTCCGTGAGCAGGGACATCTTCGCATGGAATCCCTCGACATGCACGGTGTCCCTAGGGAACTCGCGAGCACAAACTCAACGCCGACCCCAAAGTGCGACCTTTCAAGCGATCCGCTGCGGCCCTTCAATGAAGAGCGCCGCGAGCCATAGCGAGGAGGTGCAGCGTCTACTCGTTCTGAGCTTCATCCGCCAATAAATACTCAAGTGGCTGCAAACCCAGTCACATTCGAAGAAAAATGGGACACAGAGGATGTGTATCGACTATACAAACTTAAACGGCGCTGGCCAGAAGAATTCGTCCTCGAGGATCGACCAAATAATCGATTCCACCGCGGGTTCGAGTCGTTGTGTTTCCTCGGCCTACTCGGGTACAACCAGATCAAAATGGCTGTCGAGGATGAGGAAAGACGGCGTTCATCACGCCATTCGCATACGCTACCGCCATGACCTTGGCCTCAAGAACGCCGGGGCGACCTACCGGCGGTGCATGCGAGAATGCCTTGCGAGCAAATTGGCGCAATATCCACGTCTACATCGACGACGTGGTAGTGAAGTCCGCCAGGCGATCTATTCACCGACCTGGCGAAACATTCGCCAACCTGCGGAAATACAAGATAAAGCTAAACTAAGTAAATGCACCTTGATTGTACCAGCGAGAACTCTCGGGTACGTCGTCTCAAGCGTGGGATCAAAGCGAACCCACCAAGATCGACACAATCGCTCGACTCGGCAAACCCGAGTGCTGCGTGGCGTCGAGCTGGCGGGCGGTCGCGGCTCTTAGGCGCTTCATCCCGATTGGGCGAAAGGTGATGCCCCTATACCACGATGCGGAAGAACCCCACCTTCCGGTGGGACAAGGAGGCGGACGACGACTCCAGCGACCTCAAGAAGGTGCTACTGGCAGCGTTCCCGCTACGCCGCCCCGTCTACAAAGAACCCATGCTGGTTCACGCATGGCTTCCGAGCGTCGTCGGTCGTCATGGTCGTCGGCGGCGGAGGAAGAAGGCGCCGTACAACGACGGTGTACTATATCAGCGAGGTCCTCACGAGTCACGCCAGCGGTACCGCAATACCGAACTGGTATGCGCGGTCTTGAGCAACGGCGACTGGCGCACTACTTCTAGGAGCACCCGATCACGGTCATCTCTTCAGCACCGTTGCAGGGCATCATCCGCAACCGTGAGGCGACCAGGCGAGTCGCCAAGTGGGTCGTCGAAATCGGCGTCCACAACATCAAGTATGAGCCACGGAAAGCGATCAAGTTGCAGGCTCTCGTGGACTTCATCGCCGAATGGGAAGAGGCCCAGTAGCCGGAAAAGCTGCCGTACCTCCACTACTGGAGCCTGCACTTCGATGGCTCCAAGAACGCAGACGGCGCAGGAGCAGGGATCGTGTTTACTTCCCCGAAAGGCGACAAGCTCGCTCGTCCTTCCGCCTCGACTTCACCCCCGAAAACATGGCGGAGCGAGGCACTACTCACGGCATGCAAGCTGCCAAGGATATGAACTTCAATCGCCTAAGCTGCACGGAGACTCGACCTCGTCCCGGGCAAGTCGCACTGCGACGCCATCTCCACCATGGCGGCGTCTGTGGCGATGGACAAGCTAGGCGGACGCCGAGGCTACTCCGTCGAGTGGATCGACAAGCGAAAGAGCGAGGCCGGCACTCTCTCGCATCGGTCGGCTGACTCGCACCACCCACCGGCGTCTTCCTAACCACGATCACTAAGCCGTCCGTCTCTACCCCAAGGGAGATCGACATCGGAGTCCCGCTGCAACCAGGGCAGCCTTGGTCGCACTCATCGCTGAGCCAGAAGACTGGACTAGGCCATACATGGCCTACCTGGAGGGAGGCACCTTGCCGGCAGACGAAACATATGCCCGGATGATAACAGACGCGCAAATCCTTCGTCATCATCGACGGCCGAGCTCCACAAGCACAGTGACGGCGTGTTCAATCTTTGCGTCCAACACGCTGAAGGACGCAAGATCCTCCATGACATCCACTTCGGCGAGTACCGCGGGATCGCCGTCTCGCCCTCCGGGGTCGCCTCGGCAATGTAGAACCACGATTTCTTCCAGTCGTTCGCTGCCTTGGCGGGCAGCATCACGTCGAAGAATGAAGCCTTTGACTTCAGCTGGAAGGTCAGTCCGCCCGCTTCCTCACGGCTAATCCGTCCATGAAACAGATCTTGCCACAGAGGGAAGTAGGGCCGGCAGCCCAAATACCACTCGCAGAACTCGTTGACCCGATCACTACGACAGTGTTTCGCCGACCCAATCACTATGACAGTGTTTCACCGATTCGACTCACCAAATCTGCGATTAGAATGACTAGTTTCCTCCTTTATACGAGGCCGCCGATTCGGATCGATGTCTACTCGGTGACGCATATCCAATCGCGGCAGCCATCTACGCCCAATCAACGACGGCCTTGGGGACTACTGATGGGGATGTGCCTACCGGGGTATACCGGCGGGGCGTTCCGGCCGCCCAAGACTGGCGAGTGGGCCTACGGAGACGGTTGGATCAAGGCCCGTGGATCCAAGCGGCCGAAGGCGAAGGCCGGGCGGTAGATAGGCCGGTCGGATTAGGTTAAGCAGTATTGAAGCCTTGGCGATTCGTTGAGATATGTAGACCCTAAGGAGGTGAGCCTATATAAACCTCCCAGGGCGTGTAGATATACGTTCCATCATACACCCAAGCGACTCGCCTAGCCGAGCTCGCCCATTGTACCACCTCCATAATACAACCTAGCGGTAGGTATTTACCCTCAGGGGCCAAACGGTAAAACCACGAGTCTCCGCCCTCATCTCGCACCGGATGGCTGGCCGCCTTGCCCTCGTTCTACTACTGGTTGCGATTGCAGCGTCTGCGTGACCATTCCTACGACGGTGGCGCCCACCGTGGGCCTGGCGGTCTGGCTGGTGTTACGTGGCGAGATCCAATCTTCCATCAACGAGACGGTCGCCACCGCCGCATGATAGCGATCGCGAGATGCTCCAAATCTTGCCGAGCAGCTACGTCCCAGCCGCGCGACCCGTCCGCGACGATGATCTGCCGGTCGGCGATCAGCCTCTTCGTTGGCCTCACCGGCGTCATCGTCTCGGAGGACTCGGCTCGCATCCGCGATCGCCACGCCGATCGGCTCTCGAGCGGATCCACGATCCATCGACTCGCCTCCGAGTGCGACTCGCCCACGCGGCGTGGCGAAAATTCAGCCGCCGCAGAAGCCCTCAACGACGACGCCGACTCGGCGACCCGGCATCACTCGCGGATCCGTCACGCGGCCCGCCCGCGAGCTCCATCACCCGGTGTCCAACGTGGGAGACTTGAGACCCTTCCATCCTCGGGATCTTTGACTTTACTCGGGTCGGGAAAATTCCGCCGACCTCGCGGCGGCACGGTCGCCACGGCGACCTACATGGCGGCCGCACCGAAGCGGAGGACCCTTCTCCACCCAATCCCTCCTAACGCCACGGCAGCGGTCGAGGAACTCCGCTGGCGGGCGGAGGCGGTGCGCAGGAGCAAGCGGCGAAAAATTCGCCTCGAGTAGGTGACGGCGCGAGCTATCGCTACCACCAACAGCGGATCAGGTCGCGCTGAACCCCACCGTTCGGTAGCGCGCCGAACTCGACGAAAACGGCCCGACCAGCGTGGCGGCGCGCGATGCGAACGCGCCACCAGGAGGAAGCGCCCGACCCCCGCCAGGGTCGACGGCGATGGGCTCCCCGCCTCCACCCAACCGCACACCCCCCAGGGACCAGCCGCGGATAGTAGTCTCCTCACGAGGGCGAGACGCAAAAGGCCTCCCACTGTTCTCCACCCCGATGGACAACCTCGTGTCAGGCCGAGCAGCAGCCGACAGCATCACGGCCACCGGTGATGGCGCCCTACAGATCCAATATGTCAGGGCCCTGCTCGCAAAGGTCGTCGAGCAGCAAAGAGCGGGCGCCGACTCGCAGGGTCGAGTATACCCGCGTTCCTCGGGAAGCAGGGCGGCCTCAAGCGGCCGCCCAATGGCGGCAAACACACTCAACTGCCCGCCACCGAGCCGCAGCTCAACACCGACCATGAGCGGCACTGTCCACTGACCCCAGGCCAGCGACCAACTTCGTCGCCGCCAACGGTCAACCCATCGACGCCCGCACCCACATCATCAACAACTAAAGCTGGCGCGCACGCTAGCCCGATGACCTGCGACACACTCTGACCAATCGCTGCGATGGCGAGCCCATGGGGTCACTTAGTCGACTCAGCCCCAAGTGCTTCGGACCAATGATCCGAGGCGAGAAGTACCCGCCAAACTTCAAGGCGCCGAAGGAGATAGAAAAGTACGACCCCTCGTACGACCCCGCCGTCTGGCTCGACACATACCTCATGCCAATGGGGATCGCAGGTCACACCGACCTACTAGCCGCCCGTTACCTCCCCCTGATGATGGAGGGGACGTGCAGGCAGTGGATCAACACCCTCCCCGGGGCAGATTCGACTCACAGGAAGAGATGCGCGACACCTTCGGGCATTTCGAGTGCTCCTACACCGCGCCACCACCGAGGACACGGAGGCGTCGTCCGGGATCCGCGAGTCGACCAACCGGGTCCAACGATGGCAAGAACTTTCCTGGTATAACGGTCGGCATCCACCGGACACCGCGATACATTGCTTCAAGACCTCGTGCCTTCACGAGCCCTCGTCGCCAAGCTTAAGCGACACTCCGCACACTCGAAAACATACGGACCTCCTCGAGATCGCCAAAGCGATGCAGCGGAGGAAGACCCAAACCAGGAAACTAACGGCGGGTCGCGGTCAACCCGCGACGCAGCGGCGGCGGACGACGGTCCGACGGTCCGAAGACTTTTCGCCTCACCGCAAGCGCCAGTGATTTGGCGAGTCGATTTAAGCCGCCAACGCTTGGGCATACTGCGAGCCCAAGAGCTTCCGCCGGGACGGCGAACAACGCCGCGACGGCGGCAACTACAAGGCTAACCCAAGGTTCGACCGTGCGGCCCTCCTTAACCAACCGTGTGCGTTTCATAGTAGGGAAGGGAAGCCCGCAACGTACACAACCGCCGACTGCCACACCCTCAGGGAGATCGAGAAGGCAAGGCGAGCGCAGGAAGACCCCGACAACGACCCCCCAAACAGCGGAAAATTCGGCAAAGTGGCCAGCTCGCTCCATCCATTCACAGGCTTCAACACGAAGCGCGAGAAGAAGGTCATCTCCCGCGCCGTCGCCGTCAACGCGGTGGCCCAGGTGGACGTTCCCCAGTTCCTCAACTGGTCGGAGCAGCCCATCACCTGGAGCCGCCAAGACCACTCGCCACGCATCGAGTACCCAGGACGAGTCGCCCTGGTGGTCAAGCCTAAGGTCGGCGACTACTGGCTCCCCAAGACATTGATGGACGGCGGCAGCTCCATCAACATCCTGTACGTCGACACCTTCAGGCGGCTGCGGTTCCCGCAGTCGATGATCGAGACGACTCACACCACGTTCCACGGCATCGTCCCCGGTCGGAAGGCGTACCCGTCGGCAAGGTCACGCTGCCAGTCACCTTCGGCACAGCAACAAACTTCCACACCGAGCGGATCGTCTTCGAGCTGGTGCCCTTCGACAGCCCCTACCACTGCGTCACAGGGCTCGAGCGTTCGCCAAGTTCATGGCGGCGCCCCTCTCTGGCATAACGCGATGAAGCTCCAGGCCGTCGGCGTCATCACCATCAGCGGCGACCCCGACATGGCCGCCGAGTGCGAGGCCAAAGGAGCCGAACTCGCTGACGCTGTCATCGTGGCGGAAACCAACCACGCCGATGAACTCGCCAAGTATGCGAGCGGGGTCAACAACGACGACCCCACCATCCTCAAGAAGCCCAACTCGGAGGGCGCAAACACCTCAACCTTCGAGGCGACGACGCACACCCGCACCGTCGAGCTGGTCCCAGGCGACTCCAGCCAGACGGTGACGATCGGGACGGGCATGAGCCCAGCATAGGAAGGCGCGCTCATCGAGTTCTCCGTGAGAACAGGGACATCTTCGCATGGAAGCCTTCTGACATGCCTGGTGTCCCTAGGGAGCTCGCTGAGCACAAGCTAAACGCCGACCCCAAAGTGCGACCCGTCAAACAGTCGCTACTGCCCTTCAATGAAGAGGGATGCTGAGCAATCGCCGAGGAAGTGCAGCGTCTACTCGCTGCATGCTTCATCTGGCCAATCAAATACTCCAAGTGGCTGGCAAACCCAGTCCTGGTCGAGAAAAATAACGGGACCTGTAGGATGTGTATCGACTACACAAACTTAAATAGCGCCTTCCCAAAGGAGCAGTTCGTCCTCCCGCGGATCGACCAAATAATCGATTCCACCGCGGGCTCGGAGTCGCTATGTTTCCTCAACGCCTACTCTAGGTACAACCAGATCAAAATGGCCGTCGAAGACGAGGAGAAGACGGCGTTCATCACGCCATTCGGAGCCTTCTGCTACACCGCCATGACCTTCGGCCTCAAGAACGCCGGGGCGACCTACCAGCGGTGCATGCAAGAGTGCCTCGCGAGCCAAATTGGCGCAACATCACGTCTACATCGGCGATGTGGCGGAAACATTCGCCAACTTGCGAAAATACAAAATAAAGCTCAACAATGCACCTTCGGTGTACCAGCGAAAAACTGTTCTTTTTCTCGTCGTGGCGTGGGATCGAGGCATTTAAGATCCCCACAACAAGACGACGCTCGCCGCGCTCGTGTGCGCTCGGCAAACCTCCGCAAGCGGCGGGCGAGTAGCGGCTCTCAGTCACTTCATCCCCCACCTGGGCGAAAAGGCGATGCCCCTATACCGCCTGATGCGCAAGAACCCCACCTTCGAGTGGGACAAGGAGGCAGATGACGCGCTCTACTCGCCGCCCCCGCCGACAAAGAACCCATGCTGGTTTACGTCGCGGCTTCCGAGCTCGTCGTCAGCGCCGTCATGGTCGTCGAGCGACCAGAGGAAGAAAGAGCCAGATCTGACCGATTGTACTACATCAGCGAGGTCCTCACTGAGTCACGTCAGCGATACCCGTAGTACCAAAAGCTGGTATATGCGGTCTTCAGAGCTCAGCGGTGCCTGCCGCACTACTTCCAGGAGCACCCGATCACGGTCGTCTCCTCAGCACCATTGCAAGACATCATCCGCAATCGCGAGAGCCAAATGGGCCGTCGAGATCGGCGTCCACAACATCAAATACGAGCCACGAAAAGCAATCAAGTCGCAGGCCCTATCGGACTTCGCCGCCCGGCGGGAATAGGCCCCAACCCAGAAGCTGCCATACCTCCATTCTGGAGCCTGCACGGACGGCTCCAAAAGCAGCGCGGCGCGGTGCGAGGATCGTGCTAACTTCACCGAAGGGCGACAAGCTCCGCTACGTCCTCTGCCTCGACTTCACACCCTGCACCAACAACATGGCCGAGTACGAGGCCTTGCTCCATGGCATGCGAGCTGCCAAGGAGATGAACGTCAACCGCCTACGCTGCTACGGAGACTACGATCTCGTCACAGGGCAAGTCGCAGGCACTTGCGACGCCGTCTCCCCCACCATGGCGGCGTACCGCCAAGCAGTGCACAAGCTGGGCGGACACTTCACAGGCTACTCCATCGAGTGTATAGACAGGCGGAAGAACGAAGAGGCCGACGCCCTCTCCCGTATTGGGTCGGCTTGACTCGCACCACCCGCCGGCGTCTTCCTCGACACGATAACCAAGCCATCAGTCTCACCCCCAAGGGAGATCGACATTGAGTCCGCTATAGCGAGGCGCTGGTCGCACTCGTCACCGAGCGGATGAGTGGACCAAGCCCTACATCGCTACCTCGAGGCGGCACCTGCGGCGGGGCAGACGGACGCTCGGATGATCGCCCGCCGATGCAAGTCCTACACCATCATCGACGGCGAACTCCACAAGCGTAGCGTCACCGGTGTGTTCCAACGCTGAGTCCAACCCGCTGAAGGACGCAAGATCCTCCATGATATCCACTCCGGTGACTGCGGCCACCACGCCGGCGCCCGCTCTATGGTCGCCAAAGCTATGCGGCATGGTTTTCTTGGCCGACCGCTGCGCCCGATGTCGACATTGTCCAGCGGTGCGCCGGGTGCCAGAAGTACACCAACCAGACGCATGTGCCGAGCTCAGCGCTCAAAAAATCCCCATAACCTGGCCATTCGCTGTGTGGGGCATGGACATGGTAGGTCCCTTCAAGAAGGCTCCCTCCGGCTACACCCACCTCCTGGTCGCGGTCGACAAATTCACAAAGTGGGTGGAAGCCAAGGCAGTTAAGAAATGCGACGGGAAGACCGCCACCAAATTCCTATGCGAGCTCATATATCGCTACGGGTTCCCAAATAGCATCATCACGAACAATGGCACCAACTTCGCCAAAGGATCCATGGCCGAGTTCTGTGAAGAGCACCACATTCGGCTCGACCTCGCGTCAGTTGCCCACCCGGAATCCAACGGCCAGGCGGAACAGGCCAACCAAGGCATCCTCCAAGGCCTGAAGCCGCGACTCCAAGTACAACTCGAGCGCACCACCGGGTGCTGGGTCGAGGAGTTGCCCTCTGTCATCTGGGGGATCCGCACCTCGGTCAACAGGTCGACAGGATTCACCCCCTTCTTCATGGTCTACGGCGCCGAGGCAGTCATGCCCACCGACCTCGAGCACGACTCGCCGCAGGTCGTCCACTACACGGAGGAAGAAACGAGCTTGCCCGCCAAGACGGAATCGACCAACTCGACGAGGCACGCGACCTCGCTTGGGCACGCACCGCCATCTACCAGCAGGGACTCCGCCGCTACCACAGCCGGCGGGTGAAAACTCGCACCTTCCAAGAAGGCGACCTGGTGTTGCGCCTCATCCAGGACAAGAAGGGCATGCACAAGCTTTCCCCTCCGTGGGAAGGGCCATTCGCCATCGGGCGAGTACTTGGCAACGACGCCTACTACCTCATCGACGTCCGCGGGGACGGCGAGCTCGACGTCAAGCGACCATGGAATATAAACCTCCTACGGAAGTTCTACTCCTAGAACCCCACATATGTACTCTCCAGTCGCTATGAAATAAAAAGAAACGGTTACCGCAAATTGCGCCTACTCTCCATGTCTTGTGCCACTCGCACTCGTAATAATAGCATTAAGCTAACCGCAGAAGTCAACCTTTGCTATAGCGATCGGCACGGCTAAGTAGTGCGGTGTAAGAGCACTGAGTCAACTCAGGTCTTGCATCGTCCATGAAAAACGCCTACCCGGAGCCCCATTGGAGTCGCCCAGCCTGACTGGTTCTACGAGCCAAGACAACTGCCTTCGCTTCTTACAGCGACCATGGTCCTCCGCATCCTTGACATAGCGACTCGAACGGCTAAGTACCACGCTCGGGGACTGAAGACCAGTTCATCGCGAGCGGTCCGGGAACACGCCAAGTAGGAGAGCATGCCCAGGACTCACCACGCGACTGACCCCACGGGCCAGGCAGGAGTGACGCGCTCAAACCAACGCGCCAAGTCCTCACTCACCCTCGAGTCGCGCCTGGAACAACCAAGTACCACGCTCGGGGTCTCGGCCACCCGACCTCGTTCGCGCAAGGGAAAACGGCGAAGTACAGAGTGCTCAAGGGAGTCGCCTAGCGGCCGCTCTTGATCTGGCAAGAGTCGACCACAATAACAAAACACAAAAACAACAAACATATCACATACGAGGTAAACCCCACAAAAGGGCGGACGCGCTCGGGGACTCGTTCAAACCTCAATCACAAACACATGACAAATACCATAATAGACATGATGTCTCATTCGATAGCATGTTGCATTGTCTCATATTACAAAATATGCCCATATGGCAGACCTGCTACCAACGCCCCAGGGCAAACTATCCTATTCTGCAGGCTTCGACGACGACTCGTCAACACCCCGACGATTGCGGATGAATGGCGTGTACGGGTTCGACGGGTATGTCGTCAGCTCACCCGCCATCACCGCGCGGAAAGGCTGCTCGACCTTGAAGTCACGGTGCGGCGGCTCGGGGTCGTTCGGCACGACGACCGTCTCCTGGTAGGAAGGAGGTCGCCCATTGCCCAGACACGCTCCGAATACATCGCGGCGCGATCCGTCAACTTGAGCACCTCGGAAAGCTCCACCGCTCCAGTCGACGAAGGATAGCCACTCGTCACATCGTCGAGGTCGAAGTCCTCCGGGAAGTGAGCAAGTCCAAGGCTAAGCGCAGTAGCAGCTCCGCGCCGAAACGCCGACCGCGTCATGAACTCAACGATCGCGGGTGCCTTCTCCAAATACTTCCACACCTCAACGAGGTCGCTGGGAATCACTTCCGTGGGCGATATCTCCTGGAGATAGGCTCGGATGCACATCGCCGACAACGTCGCCGAGTCGACAAGCGTGGCTACACACTGCCACGCGTCGAACGAGCTTGCCTCTTCCGCTCTATCGCTGATGCGACCTGCGAGTAGGAGACAATACTGAATACAACGGACACCACAAAAGGCACACCTACTGGCAGACGCAGATGCACTTACCAATCAACGGGCGGGCGAGATCCGTGATGAAGCATTGAAGCGAAGTATGGTCGTCCTGAAGCCCAGCAACAAGGGCGTCCGACACTTTGCGATCCTCTTCGGCGGCTGCAATGGTGGCCTTGGCTCGCCCATCAGCCGAGCTCTCTTCTTCCTTCGCCTCCCGCAGCTCGCGCTCGAGGTCGGCAATCCGCTGTTCAGCCGAACTCAAAGCTGATTGAGCCGCCGCCAATTCACCCGCGGGGACAAGTCCCTGGCGAGCTTCCTCTGCCTTTGCGGAAACCGCCTGAAGCCCTTTGTTCGCCTTCTGGACGATGGCCAGTTCCTTCTCCGCGCGGTGTTTTGCCGCCAATCGGTCAGCCGATTCAAGTTGCAGACCCTGCACATCACCCAAAAAGTTAACCAAAGAAAAATTCCTAAGTGCCCACCCGCTGAAATTCAGCGAGCGCGCACTCGGGGACTAGCAATCAAGAAATTCCTAAGTGCCCACCCGTTGAAATTTAGCGAGCGCGCACTCGGGGACTGGCAATCAAGAAATTCCTAAGTGCCCACCCGCTGAAATTCAGCGAGTGCGCACTCGGGGACTAGCAATCAAGAAATCTCAAGTGCCCACCTGCTGAAATTCAGAGAGTGCGCACTCGGGGACTGGATGCAAAAAATAAAAATAAGACACTAAAAGAATCAGGCCGCTGCAAAGCACCGACCTGATCCTCGGGGACTAGACATACCTGGATGGCTGCGCCAAGCATGCCATGGAGTTGTATCGCCTCCACGGACGCGAGGAGAGCCGGCGTATGCCCACGACGCTGGTCGACTTCAGCATTGGCGATCCCAGGAGCGTGGCTCTGCGGCGAAGTTCCACTCGCCGTAGCCACTTTGGCCATGAAGCGCGGGAAGGTGGCGATGGAGGCACCCGCCCCAAAGGAGGCCGGCTCGGCCGCTCCAGGCAAGGGAGCGCCCTCTTTCGTGGATGCGTCCGCCTCTGCTACGGGTCCAGCCGGCCCGACCGCCGTGTCGTCAGAAATCGTGACGACGTCGTCGCCCTTGGCCTTCGTGCCGCCATCCGCAGGGACGACGACTTTGTCCGCCTTCCTCTTGCGGGAAGGATCCTCCTCGCTGACGATGGGTGGCACCTTAGCCATGGTCGGGTGGCCCATCCTTTTCACTCCGGTCCTGTACATCAATCATGTAAGCAAGATAATTCAAGCGATTAAGGAAAACAAAGGAAGGTGAGTGTACTCACTTTTCGACTGGAATGAAGCGCAGCCCTGTACGGAGGCCGGCTGGCTTCTCTAGTTCAGGGCCCAGTCGGCGGCTGAGCCCCATGTCCAGGACGTCGCGTGCCCAAGACACGGATGGCTTCTTCGTCGTCGAGGCTGCAACCGGAGCTTCTGTAACATCTTCGACAGGAGCTTCCCTGCGAGGCGAAGCCGCTGCAGCCGGAGCGTCCCCCAGCCCAGAGACTGGGGCGAATGGCTGTCGTCGGCGGCGCCTCGTCCTTGTCCGGGCTGGGGGCGTCAGAACTGCTCGCTGAATGTGGCGGCGAGGCCGGCCTCGTCGGCTTCGTCTTCCTCTTCCTCGGAGGGGCCTTCGCCTCCTTTTCCTTCTTCTTTTTCGATGGAGTAGCCTGGCGGTGCGAGGTGGTTTCTGGAAGCTCGTCGTCGTCATGGCGCTCGAGGCTTTTGCTTGCCTCAAGCTCACGTTGACGCTGCCCACGGGTCTTGCGGACCAGTGGGGCGACCTCCTCTTCGGACTAGTCGTCGCTGTTACCCTCATCACTCCCGGCATATCCCTTGGCGGGAGGTGACTCGCCCACGTCCTGGACGGACGAGCTCGAGTTCTCATCATCCGAAGGCGGGAGCCATCCTTCCACCACTTGGAATAGCTGCAATGAACACAAGATGAAATCAGAATTACCGCGACTGCAAAAACTGCAACTGCGAGTGAAGTGAAGCGATTACCGTTGGGGCTGGACGCTTTGCGGTGTGAAGGCGACCCGGTGCGTCGGTACACCGCTGGTGATTTTTCTTCAGTTTGGGGGGTAGTCCTCGAGCTTCCATTCGGCAAGGCAGGCCTTCGTCGAGTCATCTCGGCCGGTGTACTGGTACATGTAGTGCTCGCGAGCCGGTAGACGAGCCGCCCGACCAGCAGTTGTCTGAGTTTATCGTCTGGAGGCCCTTTTTCTTCAGGTCGCGGATGGTCTGAAGCATTTCGTCGACGACCATCCGCTGGTTGCTGGGGAGCTTGCCGATTTGAAGGCGGCGTGGCTCGGACCGGTTGGCGGAGTACCGCAGGATCGCCGTCTCGCCCTCCGGGGTCGCCTCGGCAACGTAGAACCATGATTTCTTCCAGTCGCTCGCTGCCTTGGCGGGCAGCATCAGGTCGAAGAATGAAGCCTTCGACTTCAGCTGGAAGGTCAGGCCGCCCGCGGCTAGCATTGGGCCGCCCGCTTCCTCGCGGCTAATCCATCCATGAAACAGATCTTGCCATAGAGGGAAGTAGGGCCGGCAGCCCAAATAGCACTCGGAGAACGCCACGAAGATGGCGAGCTGCTCGATGCTGTGGGGACCTAGATCCGATGGCTGGATCCCGTAGTAGGCGCAGAAGCGCCGAAAGAACAGGGACGTGGGGAACCCTAGCCCCCGTTCAAGATGGCTGGTGAAGTAGATGAATTCTCTCTCTCGCGGGTTCGGAGTCACCTCTCCGGCCGCGGGGATGCGCCAGCAGCCGGCTTGCAGGATCCCGGCCTCCTCGAAGGAAGCTAGTTGCACCCTTGTGCACTTCGATCTGCCCCAAGGTTCGGTGGAGAGGGCCATGGCGGAAAGATTTGTGGGGGCTCGGAGGATTTCCGGTCGGCTGGATCACGATGCGAAGGGAGGCGAAAGTGCGCGCAGTCGGAGGAAATGGTGAGAGGGTGGTACTCTGATCGCCTGCCATTCCCCTTATATAGCGGTTGTTACCCGCCAAATCAGGGAGCCGTTACTACACGGTGATTACGCCGAAAGTTACCGTTGGATTACCCCAACGGCTAGTTTGACCATGTTTAACGGTCCAACTTCAGCCACTCGGCTCGCCGACCCGATCACTACGACAGTGTTTCGCCAACCCGATCACTATGACAGTGTTTCGCCGATTCGATTCGCCAAAGCTGCGATTAGAATGACTAGTGTCCTCCTTTATACAGGAGCCCGCCGACGATTCGACTGGATGTCTACTCAGCGGCCGCATACTCCAACTGCCAGCAGCCATCTACGCCCAATCAACGACGGCCTCGGGGACTACTGATGGGGATGTGCCTACCGGGGTATACCCAGCAGGACGTTTCCGACTGGCCCAAGACCTGGCGAGTGGGCCTGCAGGACGACGACTGGATCAAGGCCCGGCGTGGATCCAAGCGACTGGAAGCTGAAGGCCCGGGCGAGTAGATAGTCCCGGTCGGATTAGGTTAAACGAGTATTGAAGCCTTAACTGATTCGGTTGAGATATGTAGACCCTAGGGGAGGTGAGCCTATATAAACCTCCCTGCGGGGCGTGTAGATATACGTTCCATCATACACCCAAGCGACTCGCCGCCTAGCCGCCGAGCTCGCCCATTGTACCACCTCCATAATACAACCTAGCAGGAGTAGGTCTTTACCCTCGGGGCGAACCTGGGTAAAACCACGAGTCTCCGCCCTCATCTACCATGAGATGGCTGGCCGCCTTGCCCTCGTTCTACTACTCACTTGCCGATTGCAGCGTCTGCGTGACCATTCCCACAAAACGCGTGCGGCCACCACGCCTTGAGCCCGCTCTGGTCAAAGGCCATGCGACACGGCTTCTACTGGCCCACCGCACACGCCGACGCCGTCGACATTGTCCAGCGGTGCGCCGGGTGCCAGAAGTACGCCAACCAGACACACGTGCCGAGATCAGCGCTCAAGACCATCCCCATCACTTGGCCATTCGCCGTATGGGGCATGGACATGGTAGACCCCTTCAAAAAGGCCCCCTCCGGCTTCACCCACCTCCTGGTCGTGGTCGACAAATTCACCAAGTGGGTGGAGGCCAAGCGTCGGAAATGCGGCGGGCCGCCACAAAATTCCTACGCGAGCTCATATATCGCTACGGGTTCCCAAACAGCATCATCAAGGACAACGGCACCAACTTAGCCAAAGGAGCCATGGCCGAGTTCTGCGAGGAACATCACATCCGACTCGACCTCGCGTCGATCGCCCACGAGTCAACAGCCAGCGAGCGGGCCAACCGAGCATCCACCACGGCACGAAGCGCGGCTCCAAGTACCACTCGGCGCACCGTCGGGTCTGGGTCGAGAGATACCCTCCGTCGTCTGCAGGGTATCCGCACCTCGGTCAACAGTTACAGGTTCACCCTTCTTCATGGTGTACGGCGAGGCGAGTCATGCCCACCGACCTCGAGCACGACTCGCCAAGGGTCGCCCACTACACGAGGCTACGGAAGAACTTCGCCGTCGGGATGGTCGATCAACTCGGCGAGGCCGCGACTGGCTCGCTCACGCCTGCCATCTACCAGCAAGGACTCCGCCGCTACCACGCCGGCGGTGGCTTCACCTTCCAAGAAGGAGACCGGTGCGCGCCTCATCCAGGACAAGAAGGGCATGCAAGCTCTCCCCATGGGAGGGACCATTCGCCATCGGCGGTACTCAACGATGCCTACTACCTCATCGATGTCCAGGGGACGGAACTTCGGCGTCAGCGACCATGGAATGTAAACCTCCTACGGAAGTTCTACTCCTAGAACTCCACATATGTATCCTCCAGTCGCTATGAAATAAAAAATATTGGTTACCGCAAATTGCGTCTACTCTCCATGTCTTGTGCCGCTCTCACTCGTAGTAACAGCACCAAGCTAACTGCAGGAGTCAACCTCTGGTACAGCGATCGGCACGGCCAAGTAGTGCGCTACAAGGGCACTGGGTTACCCCAGGTCTTGTAACGTCCACGAAAAATGCCTACCCGGAGCCCCATTGGAGTCGCCTAGCTCGACTGGCTTAACGAGCCAAGACAACTGCCTTCGCTCCTCACAGCGACCATGATCCTCCGCATCCTCGACACAGCGACTCGAACGGCCAAGTACCACGCTCGGGGACTGACGACCAGTTCAGCGCGAGTGGCTAGGGAAAATGCCAAATATGAGAGCATGCCCAGGACTCGCCATGCGACTGACCCGATGGGCCAGGCAGGAGTGATGCGCTTACTCTAACGCGCCCAGTCCTCACCCACCCTCGCCTAGAACAACCAAGTACCACGCTCGGGGACTCGGCTACCCGACCTCGTTCGCGCAAGGGAAAACGGTGAAGTACAGAGCACTCATGGGAGTTGCCTTGCGACTGGCTTTCCAAGCTCGGGCGAGTCGACCTCAATAACAAAACGTTCAAAACCACAAACACATAACAAACGAGGTAAACCCAATAAAAAGGGCGGACGCGCTCAGGGACTCGTTCAACCCTCAATCACAAACACACGACAATTCACAAAATACAATAACATCCCATTATAGCAGATCATAGTTGTTACAAAGTACAAGGTGCGCCCAATGTCCGAACTGCTACTAATGCCCCAGGACACAATGTCTTATTCCGCAGGCTTTGATGTTGACTCGCTGCCACCCTTGCGGTTGCGAATGAAGGGAGTGTACGGGTTCGACAGGTACGTCGTCAGCTCACCCGCCATCGCCGCACGGAAGGGCTGCTCGACCTTGAAGTCCCGGTGCTGCGGCTCGGGGTCGTTGGGTGCGACGATCGTCTCCTGATAAGGAAGGAGGTCGCCCATCGCCCAGACGCGATCGGAGTACACCGCGACGCGGTCCGTCAGCTTCAGCACCTCGGCGATCTCCACCGAGCCAGTCGACGATGGGTAGCCACTCGTCACGTCATCCAGATTGAAATCCTCCGGGAAGTGGGCGAGCCCAAGGCTAAGCGCCGTCACCGCCCCGCGCCGGAACGCCGACCGCGTCATGAACTCGACGACTGACGGCGCCTTCTCCAAGTATCGCCACACTATGACGAGGTCGCTGGGAATCACCTCCGTGGGCGACATCTCCTGAAGATACGCCTGAATGCAAGCCGCGGACATAGTGGACGAGTCGACCAGAGTGGCCACACATTGCCGCGCGCCGTACGACTGTGCCTCCTCCGAGCTGTCGATGATCCGACCTGTGGACAGAAGGTGGCAGTGAGTACAACAAAGATCACGCAATGCAAATATTACAGGAAAAGGCAGGCACACTTACCAATCAAAGGACGAGCGAGATCCGTGATGAAGCTTTGAAGAGAGGTGTAGTCGTCTTGTAGCCCTGCAACAAGGGCACCAGAGACCTTACGCTCCTCAGCGGCGGCCGTAACAGCAGCCTTAGCCCGCCCATCCGCTGAACTCGCCTCCTCCTTCGCTTCCTTAAGCCCACGCTCAAGGTCGGCGATCCGATTTTCAGCCGAGCTCAACGCAGATTGAGCCTCCGTCAATTCACTCGCCGGGACAAGGCCCTGGCGAACCTCCTCTGCCTTCGCAGCAATCGCGTGGAGTCCCTTGTTCGCCTCTTGGACTGCGACAAGTTCCTTCTCTGCGCGACACTTCGCAGCTAGCCGGTCGGCTGATTCACGCTGCAAACCCTGTGCAAAAGTCAAACAGTCAACAAAAACGAAATCCTAAGTGCCCACCCGCTGAAATTCAGCGACTGGACACTCGGGGACTGGAGATCAAAAAATACTAAGTGCCCACCCGCTGAAATACAGCGGCTGGACACTCGGGGACTGGAGATGAAAAATACTAAGTGCCCACCCGCTAAAATTCAGCGACTGGACACTCGGGGACTGGAGATAAAAAATCCTAAGTTCCCACCCGCTGAAATACAGCGACTGGACACTCGGGGACTGGAGATCAAAAATCCTAAGTGCCTACCCGCTGAAATTCAGCGACTAGACACTCGGGGACTGGGCACGAGAAATAAAAGCAAAACACCAAAATAATCTGACCACTGCAATTCAGTGGCCCGATCCTCGGGGACTGGACATACCTGGATGGCTGCGCCAAGCATGCCATGAAGCTGTAGCGCGTCCACGGATGAGAGAAGAGTCATAGTGTGCCCGCGATGATGCTCGACCTCCGTTTCGGCGACCCCAGGCCCGCGGCTCGATGGCGTGGTACCACTCGCTGTAGCCGCTTTGGCCACGAAGCGGGGGAAGGTCGCGATAGAAGCGCCAGCACCAAAATAGGCCGGCTCGGTCAAGGTCTCCCCCGCCGCAGGATCACTCGGAGCAATCGTCGTGTCATTAGACACCGTGACGACATCGTCGCTCTTGGCCTTCTTGGCACCGTCTGTGGGGGCAGCGACCTCTTCAGCCTTCCTCTTCCGAGAAGGGTCCTCCTCGGCGATGACTGGCGACACCTTGGCCACGGACGGGTGGCCTATCTTTTTAACCCCAGTCCTGCAAATTGATTACATGGGAAAAGTGGTTCGAGTACAACGAAAAATAAAGCAGGTGAATAAAACTCACTTGGCGACTGGTATGAACCGCAGCCCCGTGTGGATGCTAGCCGACTTCTCCAGTTCGGGGCCCATTTTCCGACTGAGGCCCATCTCCAAGACATCATGCGCCCAAGACATAAACGGCCTCTTTGTTGATGAGGCCGCGACAGGAGACTCCACAACGTTTTTGACAGGAGCTCTCCTGGGAGGCGAAGCTGCCGCGGCTGGAGCGACCCCCGACCCAGAGACTGGGGCGAATGGGGGAGGAATCGAGGCCAGAGGCACCTCACTCAGGACGGCGGTGACATCCGGTGCTACCATCGTCTGTGGCACTTCATCCCTGGCCAGGCTGGTGGCATCGGAACTACTCACCGAATGAGGCGGAGATGCCCGTCTTGCTGGATTCGTCTTCCTCTTCGGAGGGGCCTTCATCTCCTTCTTCTTCTTCTTTTTCGACGGAGTGGCTTCGCGACGCGAGGTGATCTCGGGAAGCTCATCATCGTCATCATCATGACGTTCAAAACTTCTGCTCGCCTCGAGTTCGCGCTGACGCTGCCCGCGAGTTTTGCGAACCAATGGGGCGGCCTCTTCGTCAGACTCGTCGTCTTCGTCGCTCCTGTCGCTCTCGGCGCCACCCTTGGTGGGAGGCGATTCGCCCCCGTACTGGACGGACGGGCTCGAGTTCTCGTCGTCCGCGGGCGGAAGCCACCCTTCCACCACTTGAAATAACTGCAGCAAGCATAAAGTAATGTCAATATAACCGCGACAGCATCAACTGCGACTGCGAATGGTAAAAGGTGACTTACCATCGGGGCTGGATGCTTCGCGGTGTAGGGGGCGACCCCAGCCTTCGTGTCCAGGTACACCGCCTGGGCGATATTCTTCAACGCCAGGATGTAGTCCTCGAGTGTCCACTCGGCGAGGCAGGATTTTGTCGAGTCCTCCCGGCCCATCTACTCGTACATATAATGGTCACGGCGGGCCAGGGGAACGAGTCGCCGCCCGAGCCAGCAGTTGTACAAATTGATGGTCTGAAGACCCTTCTTCTTCAGGCCGCGGATGGTCTGAAGCATCTCATCCACGACCATCCGCTGGTCTGTTTGGAGTTTGCCGACTTGGAGTCAGCGCGGTTCGGGCCGGTCGGCGGAGTATCTTGGGATCGCCACCTCACCGTCTGGAGTCGCCTCGGTAACGTAAAACCAAGACTTCTTCCATTCGCTCACCGCCTTGGCAGGTAGCATCAGATCGAAAAAGGAGGCCTTCGACTTCAACTGAAACGTCAAGCCACCCACAACAAGCATTGGGCCGCCTGCTTCTTCGCGACTGATCCTCCCGTGGAACAGATCTTGCCACAGGGGAAAGTAGGGCCTACAGCCCAGGTAGCCCTCGCAGAACCCCATGAAAATGGCGAGCTGCTCGATGCTGTGCGGGCCCAGGTCCGATGGTTGGATCCCGTAGAAGGCGCAGAAGCGCCGGAAGAAGAGAGATGTGGGGAATCCCAGCCCCCGTTCCAGGTGGCTGGTGAAGCAGATGAATTCTCCCTCGCGCGGGTCCGGAGTCACCTCTCCGGCCGCGGGGATGCGCCACCTGCCGGCACGCAGGATCTCGGCCTCCTCGAAAGACGCCAGTAGCGCTCTCGTACACTTGGACCTGCCCCATGGTTCGGTGGAGGGGGCCATTGGTGGAAAGGTTCATGGAGGTCGGAGGATTTTGGATCGGCTGGATCGCGATGCGGAGGAAAACGGAGGTGCGCACAATCGGAGGAAATGACGAGGAAGTGGTTCTCCGATCGCCTACCATTCCCTTTATATAGCGGTTGTTACCCGCCAAACCAGGAAGCCATTACTACGCGGTGATTACGCCAAAAGTTACCCTTGGATTACCCCAACGGCTAGTTTTGACGGCGTTTGACGGTCCAACTTTAGCCACTCGGCTCGCTGACCCGACCACTACAACAGTGACTAAATATTTCGCCGACCTGTTCGCCAAGCTGCGACCAGAATGACTAGTTTTTTCCTTTATTCAGGAGCCCGCCACCGATTCGACTGGATGTCCGCATTGGACCCGTATACTCCGACTGCCAGCAACCACCTGCGCCCAATTGACAACGACCTCGGGGACTACTGATGGGGATATTCCTACCGGGGTATACCCAGCAGGACGTTTCCGACTGGCCCAGGAACTGGCGAGTGGGCCTGCAAGACGGCGACTGGATCAAGACCTGGCGTGGATCCAAGCGACTGGAAGTTGAAGGCCCATGAGAGTAGATAGGCCTAGTCGGAATAGGTTAAATGAGTACCGAAACCTTAACTGATTCGGTTGAGATATGTAAACCCTAGGGTAGGGTGAGTCTATATAAACCTCCCTATAGGGCGTGTAAACATACGTTCCATCATCCACCCAAGCGACTGCCTAGCCGTCGAGCTTGTCCCATTGTACCTCCATCATAATACAATCTAGCAGGAGTAGGTCTTTACCCTCCGGGGGCCGAACCTGGGTAAAACCCTGTGTCTCCGCCCTCATCTCGCACCGCAGATGGCTGGCCGCCCTTGCCCTTCGTTCTACTACTCGCTGCCGATTGCAGCATCTGCCGTGGTCATTCCCACGACAATGGCTCCAGCGCCGCCAGATTAAGGTCGCCGCCGGTGGTTTCGACAACCGCCGATGCGGAAATGACTAGGCCCTCTGGAGGCATGACAATGGAGCTCGCCGGCTTCGCCGCGGCTTCGCTCGACGCCACCATTGATGGAGAAGTGCTGCTGCTAGCCATGGAGTGAGGATTGGGTGCGACTGGTGCAGATTGGAGCTAGGGTTTTTTCGAGAGTTCTCGCGGAAAGCTCGAGGTGACACGTGGCTGGAGGAAGAAGATGATGCGAGGAGAATAAGGTAAAAAGTGAAAAATTCCCCACGGTTACTGTTTATCATCCTCGGCGTCAAGATTCGTTCAGCTTGATTAGACGGTTGCCGCGTAGACGACGTGTTTGCGAACGTGCGCGGAAATTTCGCCACATCTCCAACCGTCGCCTCCAACGGTTCGTATCGCTCGCGCGGGGAAATCGGACATGATTGCGTTCTCTGCATGTGTGAGTTACGAGGCGTCGCTGAACTACGCCTACGTCGTCCTAGCTGACATGGGTAGATGAGCCGTCACATCGAAGATTCCGACATAGACGGATCTAATCCGACTACGGAAGTGTACGATGGAAGATTTAGCATTTCTCCGGCTTACAAGTTGAAGACGGAGAGAGCTTTGGGAGGACTACAAGATATTTCTTAAATATTTGCCGACATCCAACTAGATGGAGCATTCATCTAAAAAGGCAAGACGGCGCAAGATCTCGGAGTTCTCCGGGGGCTACTATTGGGGAGATGCTATATGGGTATCCTCATAGCATGTCACTTATCCGGATAACCCGGGTGGCCCATAGTTGGTAGCATGGCCTATGGCCTGCTGGGCGGCCTAGTTAGATGGATCCAGAAGGGAGGCCCATGCCGGATAAAGGAAGGCTACGGTGGAGTCACCAGCGTACCCGGAGCCTTGGAGTGCAAGATACACAAGACTAGTAATAGACGGTGTAGGACTCTGTAACCTGTCCGGCTAGGACTTATCCCTATAACCCTAGGGCCTGGCGACTATATAAGTCGGGCCTATGGGAGCCTTTAGGGCATAAATTCAGACAACCTAGCATCAATTTATACAACCTCGCACAACGAACCTATCTCTGTAACTCGGCGTATTGCCCTTATAGTGATTTATAGCAGGACTAGGATTCCTCCACCGTCGTGGGATCTGAACCAGGGTAAGCTGTGTTACCTCGTACCCGTTAACCGTCTGCCTTCCCCCACGTCTCTAAACACGCACTGTGAGGACCCCTCCATGGCGTACTCGTCGGCAATACCACGACAGCCGGTTGATGACCCACAAATATAGGGGATCGCTACAGTCTTCGCGGGTAGTATTACCCAATTTATTGATTCGACACAAGGGGAGTCAAAGAATACTTTCAAGCCTTAACAACTGAGTTGTTAATTCAGCTGCACCTGGAAATAGTTCTTGCTCACAGAAGTTTATCAGTAGCAACAACAACAGCGAAACATTAGCAATAGTAATAGTAACGGTAATAGTAGGATTCGAGTGCGGTAGGTATAGGGATGGATGGACAGGCTTTGCATGGACGAGTCTAAACATGTAAATTCAAAATCTAGGGCATTGCAGATAAATAATAACAATCATCCAAGTACTAAACAATCCTAGGCATGTGCTCCAAATATAGTCATACATGCTCGCAATGAGAACTTGCACAACATCTTCTGTCCAGCCAGCCCGTGACAGCGGGGCCTCTAGGGAACTACTGGCAATTAAGGTGCTCCTTTTGACAGAGCACCAGAGCAAAGCATTAACACTCCGTGAACACATGTGATCCTCACACCACAGCCATCCCCTCCAGTTGTCCCAATTATTGTCACTTTGGGATCTTTGGATCCAGACAATGATATGTGTACACAACTTGCAGATAAAATCAGAAACAATACTATCATAATGATTCAACAATAAGTTCAGATCTGAGATCATGGTACTCGGGCCCTAGTGACAAGCATTAAGCACAACAAGTTGCAACAAAGTCAGATAGCACTAATAGAGATACTAGGCACTATGCCCTAACAGATCTTATTCAATTACATGATAGAACTCATCCAATCCCTACCATCCCCAAGCCTACAGCGGGGGATTACTCACTCATGGATGAGGGAAACATCGGTGGTTGATGGAGATGCGTTGGTGATGACGATGGCGATGATCCTCTCCAAATTCCCCGTCCCGGCAGGGTCCCAGAACGGAGTTTCTGGATCCAAATCTTGGTTTCTGGTGGCGGCAGCGGAGCAGAACTCTTTCTGGAAAACTATCGAACCCCCCTCTGTTTTTAGGTCAGAAGGCAACTTATAGGCGCAGAGGGAGGTCGAGGAGCTACTGGGTGGCGACTTCCCCCAGCGCTGGTGGGCCCGCACCGGGTGGGTCTAGGCCCTCCCCTCCGCCTCCCTTCGCTCCATGGATCTTCTGGTGAGAAATAGTTTTTGGCATATTTTCTGGGATTTTTCCTGATAGGTCATTTTCTGCACAAAAACAAGACACCAAGGTAATTCTGCTGAAAACAGCTTCAATCCGTGTTATTTGTATCCAAATCACACAAGTTTCGAGAATAAACAATAGCAAAGTGTTCGAGAAAGTAGATACGTTTTGGACGTATCAACTCCCCCCAAGGTTAGCTTATTGCTTGTGCTCAAGCAATTCAGTTGAAAACTGAGTGCGATAAAAGAACTTTCACGAACACTTTGCTTCATATGATGTAAATATTCTCAGCACAAGAGTAGATGCTTAGACAATTCATAATAAAGAGTATGCAACTAAGTCGACTCAATAGTCATTGCAAGCTATGAAGAGAAAACAACTCAATAATAATAATAAGTAAACATAAACATAAGCAACATTCCAATGCTCATAATTAGGTATGATAGAGTGGTATCTCGCTTGCCTTTGTTTGAAGGGCACAATAAATGCCAAGGCACCTCTGAAGTTAACATGAAGACTAGAAGTAAAGATATCAGAGATACAAGCATGAAAGTCATGACATAATTAACCAAGTTTTGGAACAAACACAAGAATGACAACTATGCTCTCAAGAAAGTGCTCATACAATAAGTGGTGACTCAACAAAGTTGTGAAAATGGTTTTGTGAAGGTTTGAAAGGCTTCCTAATGCTGAAAGGAAGGTACTCATTAGCTTTGAGCTCTCATTGCCCCTATCATAGGCATCTTCATGTGGTTAAGGTGAAAGTGAGGTCCACTCTGAATCATATGCTTGAAAGATCATAGACTGGAAATCCCGAGTCCCTTGAGTACGCGGGTCGCTCCACATGCTACTCAACTTTGGTCACATGAAAGTTCTTATCATTGCAAATACATGCATACCATCGAGAACCGCCAACAGGGTACCCCTTGCATATGGTACAGGAGCTTTCCCATAACCAAAATGACAAGGCAAGTAGACAATGAGCATCTCAACAATCTTTTTATTTACCATATGCATAGCTTTTTATTGAGGATGCTTCATAGATGCTCATTATAGTGATGCTGCAAGTTTCCACCTTGATTAAGCATGTCTTAGGCTAGCGGCCCATGCGTTTCTCTAACACAATGTATAAACTCCATGAACTCACAACCTCCCCTTTTATTTCACATCGTCGACATCCGTAAATAAAAGAGCAAAGTATCAACTGGATAGAATTATCCAAAAAGTGTTGAAAGCGTTCCCCGTGATAGCACGGTTCTGCTGACTCCTAGTATATAATAAGGAAGCATATAACTTTCATGGACTAGTCACAATGGTTCAAGATTATTAAGCGCAAGGAACACATTGTGCCATCAAGTTCGTGAGAGCTTTACTAACTAACTTTCTCAAAACAGACAAACATTTTATTTTGGAAGAAAACAAGGCATATATAAAATATGCACTGAAGTAGCAAATGATGCTAATAGGTAGGTATGGTGGACACAACTGGCAATATTGGTTTTTGGTGAGTTGGAAGCACATGTAGACCACATACTCAGTGAAAGTGAAGACTAGCAATAGAGAGGAAGCGACAAATGAGGGAGCAATAACTGTCATAATCATGCTTGCAACAAAACAGGACTAATTATGCCATGAAAGTGATACTAGAACTCTGAGGCAAAATAAATCATCAAGTCTTACTGACTATTGATTAGTCATATGCATGCGTGAGCATGTGCCAAGTCGATTCACATGAATAGGCAGAGGAGGATACCACAATATCATACCAAAGTATGAATAAAACAATGCAAGCAAACATTCATATGGCATGCTACAAACTATTAGCAAGATGGAGCTAATCATAGACATGCAAGAACTACTAAGCATCCATAATGACATACACCTTACACAAATAGGCTAAGCATGCTCACAATGATGAGTATATATACAAAAAATGAAACAAATAGAGTTTGTTACCAGCCTCTTACCGCACCTCGAGTTGTCTTAATCTTTATTATTGCCCTTCACTTGTGTGACTTGAATAATAACATGAAACCAAAATCCACTGAGGACGGTTGAACCCTGCAAAGAACTCACAAAACCAAAGAAGAACACCAAATATTTTTGGTGTTTTCGATTTTTTTAAAGAAAGCAAACAAAGCAAAACCAAAAAAAGAAAAGCAAAAACAAAAAATAAGACGCTCCAAGAACAACACAACTGTGCATGAAATAATAAAAACAAAGTGTCTAGAAAGACCTAAGATTTTTATTGATGAAGAAGGGGATGCCTTGGGCACCCCCAAGCTTTGACGCTTGTACTTCTTGAATATTTCTTGGGGTGACATGGGATAGCTCCCCCCAAGCTTGAGATTTTGTCCATTCTTCATCTCATTACATCATTCTTTCCTTACACCTGAAAATTTTCCTTCATACAAAACTTCACACAATATTCATTAGCAACATTAGTGTATCCAAAAGATAATATACCATTAGGAAAAGCTTTGGAACAACAAGACTTTTCACTAAAAACACAAGCTACTGTAGCAACTCCTTCAAAAATCTCAATTCCCCAAAAAGAACCCGAAAAGGAATCAATAAGAAGCAAATGCAAATAATGGCAGAAATCTATCAAAACAGACCAGCAGGTAGAAACCAATTTTTCCGAAGACCTTATGTTGCTCAAATAAAAAAGTGTTGAACTAACGAAAGTTAGCTAACATACTGGGCGATTTATTCGTAAATTTTCAGCTCAATCCTACTTACAATGACTCTTCACGAATTTTTATGGTGGAGGACAGAAATCTGTTTCGGGACAGCAACTCCCTAAATCTTACTTCCCTCTCATTAGAGGTCATTCTTGGCACAAAAAGCAGACAAAAAGGATAACAGAGGTCATTACTGAAGTAATAACTTCCAAGACTCAAGGAAACTCTTGGGTTATCTCCCAACAAGTACTTTTATTTAACGCCTTTAAGTTAGGCACGGCGAAGAGCAACGATTGGAAAGGAGAAAAATAAAAGTGAGCAAGTATAACCATAGTGAAAGCATTATTTTGTTCATTAAAATCCTTTTGTTAACAAGGTTGATCAAGTCTTGTTACCAAAACAATCTTATATGAAGCAAAACTTTGCATTCCACAAGGTGATTATGTTACCTCATACTTGATAGCAATGGTCCCAATCATAGTAGTTTCAAAATTTTCTTGTGGAATGGGACAATATATTTCTCCAACCTTAATTCCTTCAATATTTTCAATAGAATTCAGGAAAAAACTTCTAACAACCTTCTTGGGTAAATAGGCAGTGTGCTCTTTGTCATTAATATTGAATGTTACTTTTCCTTGATTACAATTGATGATAGCACCTGTAGTATTAAGAAAAGGTCTCCCAACAATAATAGACATATTATCATCTTCAGGCATTTCAAGCACAACAAAATCAGTTAGGACCATGCAATTATGATCAACTTGAACAGGAACATCCTCACATATACCAACAGGGACAGTAGTTGACTTATCAACCATTTGCAAAGATATATCAGTTGGTATCAACTTTTCTAGCTGGAGCCTCTTGTAGAGAGAAAAAGGCATAACACTAACTCCAGCTCCCAAATCACATAAAGTAGTTATAACATAATTGTTCTTAATAGAGCAAGGAATAGTTGGTATACCTAGATCACCAAGTTTCTTTGGAACCTTACCATTGAAGGAGTAATTAGCAAGCAAAGTAGAAATCTCCTCATTATGAATCTTCCTTTTATTAGAGATAATATTCTTCATGTACTTTGAATAAGGAGGCAATTTAATAGCATCAGCAAAGGAATTTGAAGAAATAAAGGCTTCATCCACTCACAAAACTTGTTGTAGTGTTCTTCCTCCATTGACTTGTGTTTCTTACCTGGAAAAGGCATAGGTTTCTGCACCCAAGGTTCTCTCTATTTACCATGTTTATTAGCAATAAGATCTTCCTTTGTGTACCTAGTGTTCTTAGTATGCTTCTCAGGTTCTTCCTCACCTTCCTCCTTATCAGGAGACTCATTATTATTACCACTCTCAGTTTCAGCATCAGAGACAGATATACTATTAGGATCTACAGCAGGTTCAAGTGGTTCCTCAACTTTCTTATGTTTCTTTTTCTTCCTCTTACGAGGACTACCACTATCCTCACCTTGTTGGGAATCATGCTCTATTCTTTTAGGGTTTCCTTCAGGATATAAAGGATCTTGAGTAGCTGCACCACTCCTAGTTATAATTCCATAAGCATGTTTATTTCCTAAAGCATTAACTTGCATATCCTTTTGTACTTTAGCAAGTTGATCAAGTTGAGTTTGAACCATTTGAAAGTGTTTACAAAGCATTTTAATATCATTAGAAGTTCTTTCTACAATATCTTTGAACTCATGAATAACTCTAAAGTTTTCCAATAAATGATTCTGAAATTGTTTATTGAAATTACCTTGTTTAACAATAAATGTGTCAAGTTCCTCTAAGAATTGATCAGGAGGCTTACCATAAGGAATATCACCTTCATTAAATTGGAGAGAGTGTACCTCAATAGTAGATGAGTGGGGAATTGGCTTACATAATTCTTCTATAGGAGGTAGATTCTTCACATCTTCAGCTCTAATACCTTTCTCCTTTAGACACTTCTTAGCTTCTTTCATTACTTCATCATTTAATGCAATAAATCCCCTCTTCTTTGTTGTTGGTGTTGGAACTGGTTCAGGCATAATTGGTTCAGGAGTAATAGGCTCAAGTGTATTCAGCTCAGTTGAAGTCCAATCATCATAATTCTTGCTTATCTTGGTCATTAATTCTTCAGCATCTGTAGGAGTTCTTTTCCTGAAAACACAATCAACAAAGCTATCTAGGTAGGTCCTAGAATCATCAGTTAGTCCATTATAATAAATATCAAGGAGCTCATTTTTAGGTAATGGACATCCAAGATGTGCATGAATCAAGGAACAAAATCTTTTACATGACTCATGCAATTTCTCTTCTTCTCCCTGTTTAAAATCAAAAAGTCTCTGCAAAGTAGCATGTCTAGCACTGGGAGGAAAATATTTATGGAAGAAAGAAGCAATAAAGCAATCAGGGCTATCAGTGGAACCAAGACCTAGCTTCTCCTTTTAGCGAAAAGGGGAAGATGTTAGAAACGAAGTACTTGCGCATTTTAAAATGATCAGAGAACAAAGAACTCATAATAGAAAACTCATTCATATGAGCCACATCACTCTCATTTTTAGTCCCACAAAAAGGTTCTTTCTCAACAATAACTAAATAAGATAAATTAAGAGAGAAATCATAATCTTCATCTTTAATATCTATGGGAGAAGTGGAAAACTTAGGATCATAGGACAACTTAGGCATAATAGTACGTCTAGCAAGGAGACTCTTCATAGCACTAGTACCATGTGTGTTTCGGCACTCTTCAACAAATTCATCAGTGAGCTCAATGTAACCATCATTAATATCATAACTCTCACTAGACTCAGGTGAGCTAACAGGTGTAACAGTGCATTCACTAGGAGTTTTAGTATTTCCTAGACTAGCCATAGTAGCATCTAGAAAAGGACCTAATGAACCACTCGCATCAAGCACAGTAGAAGTAACATCATGAGCATCAAAAGCAGTTTCAGACTCAGCAGTAGTAGCAGTGTGTGTAGCATGTGTATGTGGTGGTGGCGTGACAAGCTTACTTATAACAGATGGTGAATCAAGAGTAGCAGAGGTGTTTAGGACTGTACCTCTTCTTGTAGTGGATGGTAAAATAGGGAACTTTCCATCACGAGACTTCCCCATGATGAAAGGAGTAGTAGTGAACAATAATAGATCCAAGTGAACTTACAAATAAAGCTATGCTCCTCGGCAACGGCGCCAGAAAATAGTCTTCATGACCCACAAGTATAGGGGATCGCAATAGTCTTTGCGGGTAATATTACCCAATTTATTGATTCGACACAAGGGGAGCCAAAGAATACTTGCAAGCCTTAAAAACTGAGTTGTCAATTCAGCTGCACCTAGGAATAGTTCTTGCTCACAGAAGTTTATCAGTAGCAACATCAAAGCAACAACAACAGCGAAACAATAGTAATAGTAACAATAACAGTAACAGTAGGATTCGAGTGTGGTAGGCATAGGGATGGATGGACGGGCGTTGCATGGACGAGTCTAAACATGTAACTTCAAAATCTAGGGCATTATAGATAAAAATAACAAGCATCCAAGTACTAAACAATCCTAGGCATGTGCTCCAAATATAGTCATATGTGCTCGCAATGAGAACTTGGACAACATCTTCTGTCCAGCCAACCTGTGGCAGCGGGGCCTCTAGGGAACTACTGGCAATTAAGGTGATCCTTTTAATAGAGAACCAGAGCAAAGCATTAACACTCCGTGAACACATGTGATCCTCACACCATAGCCATCCCCTCCGGTTGTCCCAATTATTGTCACTTTGGGGCCTTTTGATCCGGACAATTATATGTGTACACAACTTGTAGATAAGATCACAAACAATACTATCATAATGATTCAATAATAAGTTAAGATCTGAGATCATGGCACTCGGGCCCTAGTGACAAGCATTAAGCACAACAAGTTGAAACAAAGTCGGATAGCACTAATAGAGATACTAGGAACTATGCCCTAACAGATCTTATTCGATTATATGATAGAACTCATCCAATCCCTTCCATCCCCAAGCCTACATCGGGGGATTACTCACTCATGGATGAGGGAAACATCGGTGGTTGATGGAGATGCATTGGTGATGACGATGGCGATGATCCTCTCCAAATTCCCCGTCCCGGCAGGGTGCCAGAATGGAGTTTCTGGATCCGAATCTTGGTTTCTGGTGGCGGCAGCGGAGCAGAACTCTTTCTGGAAAACTATCGAACCCCCCTCTGTTTTTAGGTCAGAAGGAAACCTATAGGCGCGGAGGGAGGCTGAGGAGCTGCCTAGGGTGGCCAGACCTCCCCTAGGCGCGGGGTCAGTGGGCCCGCGCCTGGGGTGGGTCTGGGCCCCCCAGGCCTCCCCTCTGTCTCCCCTTCTGGCTCCATGGATCTTCTGGTGAGAAATAGTTTTTGGCATATTTTCCGGGATTTTTCCTGATAGTTCATTTCCTACACCCGCGCCACCACCATCGAGGACCTGGAGCGATGCGTCCAGGGACCTCGCGAGTCAACCTGCAGCTGGGTCCAGCGGTGGCAGGACCTGTGGTACAACGCGACCGGAATCCACCCGGACACCGCGATTCACTACTTCAAGACCTCGTGCTGCTACCAGCCCTTGGTCACCAAGCTCACGCGGGTGTACAAAACACTCGACAATATATCGGACCTCCTCGAGATCGCCAAGCGATACGCGGAGGAGGACCCGAACCAAGAAACTGACGACGAGTCGGTAGGAAACCGCCGCACGAGCGGCTACAACAACGCGAGATGGCCCGAGCTACGCTACAGCAACACTCGCCTCACCGGCAAGCGTCGCGGTGATGGGAGAGTCGACTTCATCTCCAACGCAGGCTACGCGCAACGCGAGCCCAAGAGCTTCCGCCGCGATGGAGGCCAGCATCGCGATAGCGACAACTATAAGGCGAAGCCAAGGTTCGACCCCGTGGCTCTCCTCAACCAGCCCCGTGTGTTCCATAACAGGGAGGGGAAGCCCGCCACGCACATGACCACCGACTGCCACTCCCTGAAGGAGATCGAGAAGGCACAGCGCGCACGGGAGGACCCCAACAACCACCCGCCAAACAGCGAGGCATTTGGCAACGACGTGGGATCTCTCCACACCTTCACTGGGTTTAGGACCAAGCGCGAGAAGAAGGTCATCGCCCGCGCCATCGTCGTCAATGCGGTGTCCCAGGTTGACGTCCCACGCTTCCTCAACTGGTCCGAGCAGCGGATCACCTGCAGCCACGAAGATCACTCGCCACGGATCGAATATTCGGGACGAGTCGCCTTGGTGGTCAAGCCCAAGGTGGGAGACTACTGGCTCCCCAAGACGCTGATGGACGGCGGAAGCTCCATCAACATTCTCTACCTAGACACGTTCAGGTGATTGTGGCTCCCGCAGTCGATGATTGAGACGACCTACACCGCCTTCCACGACATTGTCCCCGGTCGGAAGGCGTAACCGATTGGAAAGGTGATGCTACCAGTCACCATAGGGCACACCAGCAAACTTCCGCACTGAGTGGATCGACTTCGAGCTGGTGCCCTTCAACAACCCCTACCACTGCGTCCTGGGGCGGCAAGCGTTTGCCAAGTTCATGGCAGCGCACCACTATGCATACAACGCGATGAAGCTCCTAGGGCCGTGCGGCATCATCACCGTCCACGGCGACCCCGACATGGCCGCAGAGTGCGAGCCCAAGGGCACCGAGCTCGCCGATGCCATCATAGCCGCTGAAGCCAACCATGCGGAAGAGCTTGTCAAGTTCACGAGCGGGGTCAACAGTGGCGACCACGCATACGCTCTCTGTCGAGCTGGTCCCAGGCGACTCCAGCCAGATGGTGACGATCGGAATGGGCATGAGCCCAACATAGGAAGGCGCGCTCATTGAGTTCCTCCATGAGAATTGTGACATCTTCGCATGGAAGCCATCTTACATGCCTGGTGTCCCGAGGGAACTCGGTGAGCACAAACTCAACACCGACCCCAAAGCGCGAACCATCAAGCAGTCGCTGCGGCCCTTCAATGAAGAGAGCCGCTGAGCAATCGCCGAGGAGGTGCAGTGTCTACTCGCTGTAGGCTTCATACGGCCAATCAAGTACTCCAAGTGGCTGGCAAACCCAGTCCTGGCCGAGAAGAAAAACGGGACCTGGAGAATGTGTATCGACTACACAAATCTCAATAGCGCCTGCCCCAAGGAGCAGTTCATCCTCCCGCGGATCTATCAAATCATCGACTCGACCGCGGGCTTGGAGTCGCTGTGCTTCCTCGACGCCTACTCTTGTTACAACAAGATCAAGATGGTAGTCGAGGACGAGGAGAAGATGGTGTTCATCACGCCATTCGGAGCATTCTGCTACACCGCCATGACCTTCGGCCTCAAGAACGCTGGAGCGACATACCAGAGGTGCATGCAGGAGTTCCTTGTGAGCCAAATTGGCCGCAACATCCACGTCTACATCGACAACGTGGTGGTGAAATCCACTCGCCAGGGCGATCTACTCGCCGACCTGGCCGAAACCTTCATGAACCTGTGGAGGTACATGATCAAAACTAAACCCAGGAAAGTGCACCTTCGATGTACCTACTGGACAACTACTAGGGTATGTCGTCTCCAAACGAGGGATCGAGGCGAACCCCACCAAGATCAACATGATCGCCCGTCTCGGCAAACCCGAGTGCCTGCGCGACGTCCAGAAGTTGGCCGGGCGAGTCGCGGCTCTCAGTTGCTTCATCCCTCGGCTAGGCGAGAAGGCAATGCCTCTCTACCGCCTAATGCGCAAGAATCCCATGTTCCAGTGGGACAAGGAGGCAGACGATGCGTTCCACGCACTCAAGGAAGTGCTACTCGCGGCCCCACTACTCGCCACCCCCGTCGACAAGGAGCCCATGCTCGTCTACGTCACGGCCTCCGAGTAGGTCGTCATCACCGTTATGGTCATCGAGCGACCAGAAGAAGGCAAGGAACGCCCGGTGCAGCGACATGTCTACTATATCCGCGAAGTCCTCACCGAGTCGCGCCAGCACTACCTGCAGTACCAGAAACTGGTATATGCGGTCTTCCGAGCCCAGCGGCGACTGCCGCACTACTTCCAGGAGCACCCAATCATGGTCGTCTCCTCAGCGCCATTGCAGGACATCATCCGCAACCGCGAGGCGACCGGGCGATTCGCCAAGTGGGCCATGGAGATCGGAGTCCACAATATCAGATACGAGCCGCGCAAGGCCATCAAGTCATAGGCCTTGGTAGACTTCCTCGCTGACTGGGAGGAGGCACAGCAGCCAGAGAAGCTGTCGTACCTCCACTACTGGTCGCTACACTTCGATGGCTCCAAAAACGCAGATGGCGCAAGGGCAGGGATCATTCTCACATCCCCAAAGGGCGACAATCTACACTACGTCCTGTACGTCGACTTCACCCCCTGCACCAACAATATGGCCGAGTACGAAGCACTACTCCACGGCATGCGAGTAGCCAAGGAAATGAACATCAATCATCTGCACTGCTATGGCGACTCCGACCTCATCACCAGGCAAGTCGCCGGCACATGTGATGCAGTCTCCCCCACCATGGCGGCATACCGCCAAGCCGTGGACCAGCTGGGAGGCCACTTTGCCGGCTACTCCATCAAGTGGATTGATCAATGCAAGAATGAGGAGGCCGACGCTCTCTCTCGCATCAGGCCGGCTCGCCTCGCTGATGACCCACAAGTATAGGGGGTGTATCGTAGTACTTTTTATAAATAGGAGTGTCGATCCCAACGAGGAGCAGAAGGTGCTGAATAGTGGTATGGAGCAGGAAACTCCTTTGAATACTTAGCAAAAGGATTTTTAGTGGTTTTCTGATAAGGCAACAAAACAAGGAGCAAGTAACAAAGAACAAACGCAGCAAGTGGCCCAATCCTTTCTTAGAAAAGGACAAGCCGGTGGAAATACTTATAAGGACCAAACATTCTCGAGGACACATGGGAATTCCGTCAAGTGCTTTCGCTTCAAATAGCTGAGTACTCTTCTCTGGTGTTGTAAGTGTTGTGTGGGTGAACCTTTGCTAATGTACTGACCGTACTTGGACTAATACATACTTGTGATTAAACCCCCTACAAACATCTGTAACTACAGGAAAGTAATTAAGATATAAATCTAACCACGGCCTTAAACTCTGAGATCCTACACTCCCTTGTGCAAAGGTGTCTTAACGGGGGTTCAGGTTTCTATCACTCCGGCAACCCCACAATTATTAGCCAAATACACAATGCATTCCCCTAGGCCCATAAATGGTGAAGTATCATGTAGTCGACGTTCAAATGACACCACTAGAAGAATAGCACCACAACTTAAATACTAAACCATTGAATAATAACTCATCATAGATTGACTACTAACAACATGACTTCTCCCATGTCCTCAAGAACTAAATGAACTACTCACAAGACATCATATGGATCAAGATCAAAGATGATATGGTAATGGATAACAATCTGAACATAAACAATAATCCAATGGTTCCACCCACAAGCATCAACTACAATAGTAATCAACACCGGGAAAGATTCCCCTAAGAACTAAAGCAATATCCAACACAATTGTTACAGCGGGACGGAGTGGTGATGCTGGTGCTGGTGGAGATGATGGTGTGGATGATGATGATGATGATCCCGATGAAGCCTAGCTTGATGACGGTGTTAATGGCGATGGTCTCCCCTCTTCGGGAAGGAATTCCCCTAGCAGAAATCTGTCTGCGAGAGAGATCTTTCTCTCTCGATGTTTTCTGCCCCCAGAGGCGGCGGAAATCTATCTGTGGTTGCTCCCCGAGGCTTAGGGTTCCATAGGGAAGATATCGGTGAAGGGGCGGAGTCGAAGGCCAGGCAGGTGGACCACACCTGCCCTAGGCGCGGGGTCAGGTGGGCCCGCGCCTAGGGGTGGTCACTACTAGAGAAAACCTTATGCGAGGCGCATATCGTATGCGCCTCTAACTTTAAGCCTCACCTATTTTTTATGTATGCGCCTCCTATACTTCACATATGCGAGGCGCATATCGATATGCGCCTCCTATATTCTGCATATGCGAAGCAGATATTGATATGCGCCTCCTATAATGTGCATATGCGAGGCACATATTGATTCGAATGCGCCTCGTATATTATTTTTGAATTTCAAAAAAAAGGCGGCCAGATCTAGATCTAGATCTAGATCTGGCTAGAATTTTGTCGGAGCTCGTGGAAGACCATGCTCGTGGACACAACCTACCACCGCAAGCATGTGCGGGAGACCATGTCCATGGGGAACACCGGAGATGGTGGAGGAGGATGAGGCCACCGGAGGTGGAGGAGGAGATGGTCGGTGTGGTTGTGGAGGCCATGGCCAGAGTGGTTGCCGGAGGAGGAGAAGGTCGCCAGAGAAAGAGGAGGAGGAGGAGAGTGGAGAAGGAGGAGGAGAAGGGGAGAAGAAGGAGAGATGGAGGAGAAGGAGAGATGGAGGAGGAGAGGTGGAGGAGAATGAGGAGAGGTGGAGGAGAAGGACAAGTAGAAGAGGGAGAGGTGGTAGGTGTTATATAGGTGTGGTAGGTGGCTGTTTCGAATTTGAATTTGGACAGGTTATAGGAGGCGCATATTGCTCCTTATGTGCCTCCTATACTTCAAACTATAGGAGGCACATATTGCTCCATATGTGCCTCCTATACTTCGAACTATAGGAGGCGCATATGACCATATGCGCCTCACCTATGCGGCCACCTACCTCCACCCGGGCTTGCATGAGTTACTGGAGGCGCACTCTAGAGGAGCAAGAGACTTCACTTACATATGAGTGTCAACCAATGGAGGTTGAGCGAGCTTCTATGGTGAATCAATGGGGGAAATGAGATGGGGAGGAGGAGGGGGCGACCAGATTTGTCTTGATGGAGGAGGAAGAAGTGAGACAAGTGAGTGGGGTGGTAGTTGGCTCCATGTGCAAAAAGCTGGAAAAAGGTGGTGCCAGGTTATAGGAGGCGCATATTGCACAATATGTGCCTCCTATAATTCAAACTATAGGAGGCGCATATAGCAATATGCGCCTCGCCTATGCGGCCACCTACCTCCATCCGGGCCCGCAGGAGTTACTTGAGGCACATATGACCATATGCGCCTCGCATATTATCAAATATAGGAGGCGTATATGACCATATGTGCCTACCAACATGCGGGTCCACACAGATTATGCGAGGCGCATTCTGCCTATATGCGCCTCGCCTATCTGATATATAGGAGGCGCATATGCTAGAATGCGCCTCGCATAATCTGGGGCTGCTTGATTTCGCCCGTACAGGGATTATAGGAGGCGCATTTTTATCATATGCGCCTCGCCTATTTTTATACTAGAGGCGCATGGAGAAGGAGTGTGCCTCGCCTATTTTATAGGAGGAACATATGGTCTAAATATGCCTCCTAAAAACATGTACCCTATAGCCTTTTCTCTTGTAGTGTGTGGGCCCCCTGGGGCCCTTCTTCATCACTCCTTCTGGATCCCTTATTCTTCTGGTAAAATAATATGTTTCCATATTTTTCTGGTATTTTTCTGATCTTTGCGAAATTGCACCGAAACACCTTCTTTTCTATCAGAATCCAGACTCCGGCAGTCCATCCTCCAAGAATCATCCAACATGCATAAACAGATGAAAAGTCATAAGTAATACCTCATAATAATACAAATATCAATGAATAGAGGTGAATTATGGTATAGAAAGGTGATGAAAATTGGGCGTATCAACTACCCCAAGCTTAGACTTCGCTTGTCCCCAAGCGAATACTGAGCACAGTAAACATGTCCATAGGTTTATGGAGCGAAGTGTTGATAAAAGAATACGAACAAAAAGCATCACAGTTACCATTGCACAACTCATAGAAGAAAGCAACTCACCATTGTATAACTTAGGTTGCAACCAAGTACATCAGTCACAATAGAGATGCATAAAGATAAATCATAATTGGACTTGGCAAACTTGTTCTTGGTCAGAGAACACTTGGCAAACAATTTCACAAAAGCTTTTTGTATAAGTTTCAAAACAGGAGCACTCTTTGCTCAAAAAGGTTTTTCACAAGTGAAGGCTTTAAAGTAATACTCAATAGATAAGAGTTTTGTGCAAACAAGGAAAATAAAGAACATGATTGAATAAATCACCATATGAATGCTTGAAACACAACAACTCAAATGCTTGCTGGAGAAAGAGAGGAAGTAGGTTTACTGACTCAACTTGGAAATGGGAGAAAGGTCCCTTTATAGAGGGTAGCAGGGATTACAAGTCATAAAGAGCTTCCAAAATATTATGGTACTTACTAGCTTTGAGCCCTCATTGCCCCTATCATAAGCATCTTGAGATGATTAAGGTTAAAGTGAACAAAGATGGAGTATATGCTTGACGAAATATAAGTTGGCAATCTCATGTCCCTTGAATATGCGGTCCACTCCTCATGCTATTCAACTTTGGTCACATGTAAGTTCTTGTCATTGTAAGTATTTGCATATCATTGAGAACCGTCAACGGGGTGCCCCTTTCACATGGTACAAGAGCTTTCCCTAACCAAAATGACAAGGAAAGCAGACAATTAGCATCTTAGAGATCCTTTTATTTACTATGTGCATAGCTTTTTATTGAGGATGCTTCATAGATGACTCACTATGGTGATGCTGCAAGTTTCCACCATGATTAAGCATGTTTTAGGCTAGCGGCCCAGGCGTTTCTCTAACACAGGATAGAAACTCCATGGACTTACAAGTTCCCTCTTTATTTCACACCGTTGACATCCATAGACAAAAGAGCACGATATCAACTATGTACAGAGTACAAGTGCAACGTTGAAAACGTTCCCTGTGACAGCACGGTTCTGCTAATTCCAACGTATAGATGCAAGCATATAAAACTTCGATGTTCACAATGGTTCAAGTCTATTAGGGGCAAGTAAATAAGGTGTGCCATCAAGTTCGTGAGAGCTTTACAAACTAGTTTTCACATAAAAAATACTTTTTAATTTGAAAGGTAGATAAAGCTTGAGAATTTTCTTGGAATAGCAAAAGCTACTAGGTAGATATGGTGGACACAAGTGGCAAAAGTTTTGGTTCAAAGGGATTTTGAAAACATGAGAAGTATGCCTTCTCAAAACAGGTTTTTGGCTAGCAAGGCTGGGTAGCAAGCAAGAGAGTTGAAAGAAACAAGCAAACATACAAGTAATAAAGCCAAACATGCAATCTTCCTTGAAGACACAAAATAATCTTAAATGAAGAATACTAAGCTTATGAGCCAACAAGACAGAAAACAAATGATACAAAATACCTGTAAGCACCTTTTTCTTTCTTTTTCTCTTTCATAGTAATGCTACTGACCCGAACTCGGTTTGCGAAAACCAATTTAGATCCACTTGATGATCCCAAAGTGGTGCCAATACTGATCAACAAGATCCATCATATAATAGAGATTTCAAACTAAAATAAGAAGTGCAAAAAGTAAAATATGAGACTTCTCATTAATATTCCAATAAAGGTACTGACACCAAGGGATACATAGATAATCAACTAAAGGAGAGATACTTCCACATGCAAACCAAACTGTAAGATAACCTCTCTACCACAGATATGAATCCACTAAAAAGGTAAAAGATAAAAGATAATGGTGGTGATACCGTGGCACTCCCCCAAGCTTGGAACAAGCCAATGGGATGCCAAACCTGATGAAGAATTACTCCTTTGGTGGTGGTGGTGTTCTCTTGATAAGCCCTTCAATAAGTTTCTTCAACTCCTCGAACTCAAAAGTAAGAGTACGGATTAGCTCCGAGTTCTGCTCTATATGGTTCATGATCATGTTAGTCCGAGAATCCCAGTTCTTGTTATTCTTTCCCCACTCTTCATCCTTAGCGTGATCCTTCTCTGCTTTGTTTGAACGAGGCAAATCCCAAACCGAGGGAAAATACCATTTGGTCACATGTTGATATTGATATTCATGTATAAGTGTATGGAAGGGTCTCTTGTTACGTGGAGGAGATGATCGTGGAGAGAGAGTATGACGTCGAGATTTCCCTCATGTAGATATCCGTGATGTCCTCTTACGCTTGGTAGGTTGTGCCACCAAACCAATGCTTGCGACGGTAGCTGAGTGTCCGGTTTCTTGTCCTCCTCCATGTCACCTTCATATTCTACCGAAATATCCTCCTCCTTGGGGACTTGAGGTTCTTCTTCCTCGGGCTTCTTGCCTTTGTCGTTGGCGGAGGCCATGGTGCTCTAAACTTGAGAAGATTTCCGGATAGAAACAGATTGAAACGAAAACACGACGAGAACACGATGCACGAACCTCGGGGATCTGGGTGGTTATATATTACGAAGTTTCAATGCATAAGGAAGATTTTGACATGGAAACAAGGCGGATACGGAGTTCGAGGGGGGAACACCCCCCTCAAGCGCGGCCAGGCTAGGCCCATTTCCTCTTCAGTTTTGTCTCATAACTTCCCTTATGTATTAAAAACATCAAAAATATAAAAAGATTAGGGTTTCACGAACCTTCTATTTTCACCACTTTTACCTATTCAAAGAAGAACTTTGCAGTTTCCTTTTCTCTTTCTCCTAAAAATTTCCCTCATACAAAACACTTGCACAAACTCAATGGCAACATTAGTTTAAGAAAAAACAATAAACCTTTGGTAAACACTTCAACTGAAAACCCATAAAAAAAGTTTCTGTAAGAGGCAAATGCAAATGATGGCAGAAATCTGTCAAAATAGACCAGCAGGTAAAGATTGATTTTTTTGAAGACCTTATATTTCTTAAATCAAAAAGTGCATCATGATGAAAGTTGGGTAACAACTTGGAGAACAATCACAGAAAAATGCAGCTCCATCAGAAGTACTGAGCTTCTTCACGAATTTTTACAATGCAGCACAAAAATCTGTCCTAGGACATCCACTTTTCACAACTCCTCTACTTCACAAAACTAGTTGAACTTGAAACAAAAAGCAAAACATAAAGGATAAGGAGAGGTTATTACTGAAGTGATAACTTTCAAGACTCGACAAAACTCTTGGGTTATCTCCCAACAAGTACTTTTCTTTATTGCCTTTAAGTTAGGCTTGAAACTTCCAAATATGCTCACAAAGGAGATATATATTTGAAGTGAAAGAGAGCATCAAGAAGCAAATAACCAACACACTTTAGTCTAACCCACTTCCTATGCATGGGGGTATCATGATAAAATGAATTGTTGAAACAAAAATCCACAAGCATAGGAAGAAAAAACATATGCAACTTTAAAGCTTTAAACATAAAATGGGGAAACTTAACATCATTGAGATGCATAAAACCATGTTTCCTTCTCTCAAAATAACTTTCAGTAGCACTTTGAATAAAGTTAACAATATAACTGTTACTGGAAACAACTTTATCGTCATAATAAGCATACTTACAGTCATCAAAAAGAGGTCCAAGGTCATAAATCGGATCAATAGAAGCAAGTTGTTCCATCCTAAAATCTTTATTAGGCAAACTATTTTCATAAGGAGCTTTAGAAAATTTGGAAAAAGTTAAACTCATAAGAGTCTCCATCAAACTTAGTTAAAACTTTTTACTTCTTACAATCAATAATAGCTCAACAAGTGTTCAAGAAAGGTCTACCAAAAATGATAAGACAAGTTTTGCTAGCTACTGAATTAAGCACAAGAAAATCAGCAGGATACTTAATCTTACCACAAAGAACCTCCACATCTCTTACAATGCCAATGGGGCAAATGGTATCCTTATTAGCAAGGTGAATAACCACATCAATGTCCTCAAGCTCACAAGGACCAATCTCAAGCATAATTTCCCTATAAAGATCATAAGGAATAGCACTAGAACTAGCACCAATATCACATAAACCATAGTAGCAATGATCACCAATTTTAATAAAAAGCACAGGAACACTAGATTTTCTAGCCTTACTAGGATGAGAAACAATATTAGTAGCATCTTCACAGAAGACAATATGCTCATCCTCTATATTTCTAGTGACAGGGTCTTTCACAATACCTACCACGGGTTCAACATTCAATTTCTTACCAAGCTCCATAGTTTTCATTGTACCTTTATTATTTGCACTTATAATCATAGAATACTCTTTTAACTTAGTTGGGAAAGGCATTTTCTCAACATGAGGTCCATGCACAATATGATTAGTAGTACAGACTTGAGTACTTCTAGCTGGAACATGATTAACAACATCTTTATACAGAGCATGGTACTTATTCCACTTCTTCTTGGGAATTTCTATGTAAGAGGCAAAGGCCTTAAAACAGTTGGCAATACTTTGGGAATCAAGACAAAACTCATTGCTAATATCACGGAAGTTATCAGTTCCAATAAAAGATTTAATGCATTCATAATCATAATTTATACCTGACTTTCTTCCTTTGACATTCTCCCAAGCCTCAATGTTATCTTGAATATGTTATAAGAGATCCCATTTAGCTTATTCCTTCATACGTGTGAATGATCTAGCACACAAAGCATCTAGTAAATCTTTATCATGAAGAGGAAGCCTAGCATAAAAGTTATTGAGAATAATATTGTTAGGGAGTTCATGAATAGGACATTTGATAATTAGTAACTTCTATCTCCCCCAAGCTTGAGCTATACTCTCTCCATCAACAGGTCAAAAGTTATATATAAGATTTCTATCCTTATGAATTTCACTGGGAGGATAAAATTTAGAATAAAAGAGAGATGACATGTCCTCCCATTCCATGTATTTTCCATTCTTCAGCAGCTTATACCATTCTTCAGCTCTCCCTTTCAAGGATTTGGAGAGTAACTTCTTCTTCACCTATTCAGTGGTGATACCTGCACACTTAAACAACCCGCATAATTCATGGATACAAAGCAAGTGTTCACCAGGATGGACAGTTCCATCCCCAAAATAATAATTATCCATAACACGATTAACAATACTTGTAGGTATCTTAAAAGGATCTATCTCAACAAGAGGTGGTTCATCTACTACCCTAGCAATGGTAGTAGTTTTCCCAAAAAGAAAACCAAGTGGATTATCCATATTGGAAACAAAGTAACAAGCAAGAATAAAATCAATACTCACAAGAAAAGTTTCCTTACCGCCCACTCTTCAATAGCGCTTCACTCCCCGGCAACGATGCCAGAAAATAGTCTTGATGACCCACAAGTATAGGGGGTGTATCATAGTACTTTCGATAAATAGGAGTGTTGATCCCAACGAGGAGCAGAAGGTGTTGAATAGTGGTACGGGGCAGGAAAATCCTTATGAATACTTAGCAAACGTATTTTTAGTGGTTTTCTAATAAGGCAACAAAACAAGGAGCAAGTAACAAAGAACAAGCGCAGCAAGTGGCACAATCCTTTCTTAGCAAAGGAAAAGCCGGTGGAAATACTTATAAGGACCAAACGTTCTCGAGGACACATGGGAATTATGTCAAGTGCTTTCCCTTCAAATAGCTGAGTATTCTTCTCTGGTGTTGTAAGTGTTGTGTGGGTGAACCTATGCTAATGTAACGACCGTACTTGGACTAATACATACTTGTGATTAAACCCCCTGCAAACATCCATAACTACAGGAAAGTAATTAATATATAAATCTAACCACAGCCTTAAGCTCTGAGATCCTACGCTCCCTTGTGCAAAGGTGTCCTAACAGGGGTTCAAGTTTCTGTCACTCCGGCAACCCCACAATTAGTAGACAAATACACAATGCATTCCCCTAGGCCCATAAATGGTGAAGTATCATGTAGTTGACGTTCACATGACACCACTAGAAGAATAGCACCACAACTTAAATACTAAACCATTGAATAATAACTCATCACAGATGGACTACTAACAACATGACTTCTCCCATGTCCTCATGAAGTAAACGAACTACTCACAAGACATCATATGGATCAAGATAAAAGATGATATGGTAATGGATAACAATCTGAACATAAACAATCATCCAATGGTTCCACTCACAAGCATCAACTGCAATAGTAATCAATACCAGGAAAGTTTCCCCTAAGAACTAAAGCAATATCCAACACAATTGTTACAGCGGGATGGAGTGGTGATGATGGTGCTGGTGGAGATGATGGTGTGGATGATGATGAAGCCTAGCTTGATGTCGGTGTTGATGGCGACGGTCTCCCCTCTCCGGGAAGGAATTCCCCCAGCAGAAATCTGTCTGCCAGAGAGATCTTTCTCTCTTGGTGTTTTCCGCCCCCTAGAGGCAACGGAAATCTATCTGTGGTCGCTCCCCGAGGCTTAGGGTTCCGTAGGGAAGATATAGGCGAAGGGGCGGAGTTGGAGGCTGGGCAGGTGGGCCACACCTTCCCTAGGCGCAGGGTCAGGTGGGCCCGCGCCTAGGGGGTGTGCGCCCCCTGAGGCCCTTCTTCGTCCCTCCTTCTGACTCCCTCATTCTTCTGGTAAAATAATATGTTTCCATATTTTTCTGGTATTTTTCTGATCTTTGCGAAATTGCACCGAAACGCCTTCTTTTCCATCAGAATCCGGACACCGGCAGTCCATCCTCCAAGAATCATCCAACATGCATAAACAGATGAAAAGCCATAAGTAATACCTCATAATAAGACAAATATCAATGAATAGAGCTGAATTATGGTATAGAAAGGTGATGCAAAATGGGCGTATCACTCGTGCCGCCCGTCGGTCCCCCGAGGGAGATCGACATCAGAATCCCGCTGCAACCAGAAGCAGCCTTGGTCGCCATGCTCGCGGAGCCAAGCGACTAGACCGTGCCATACGTCACCTACCTGGAAGGAGGAACCTTACCCGCTAACGAGACGGAGGCCCGGATGATAGTGCGCCGCTGCAAGTCCTTCGTCATCATCAACGGCGAGCTCCACAAACGCAGCGTGACTGGTGTGTTTCAACACTGCGTCCAACCCGCAGAACGTTTGCGGTGACCCAGCTTACCACTGAATGATGTAGTACACTATAGTCGTTGACATAACACCAATGAAACACCGTTCACTAGTATTACATCCCTCAGAGTGGTACAACAGAAACACAGCAGGTCCAAGACATGACTATAGGTTACAACTCAACTCTTTACACAAGATCCAGAGAACACTCTAGGTTAAAGAGAGAGAAAGAAACTTATTATAAAGAAGAATCATAAATAAACAACTCAAAAACTATCATACTAATAGGTTCTATGGCTAGAGATTATATTTCTATCTAATCAAAAACTTCATCTTCACTTGAGTTGATGTATATGTTGACTTTCTTGACTTCATTGAAGAGCTTTAGCTTTTGATGATGATTCCTGGAGCATAACTTGATGTAGACATCGTCTTAATGGCTTCATAAAATAGCAAGGGTTAAGAAGATACATTGAGTACGAGCGTACTCAGCAAGTTCACTAGAAAAGGAGTGTTTGATGCACTATATCTACAGCCACAGGCCATAGGTCGTAGGCAATGCAAGTTTTCGTAAACATTTCTTCAAAGGTTTCTTTTATTCTGAAAAGCTATGTCCGTCAGCCTTCATGGGTTTACCAAAACTTTCATGGAGTTCCTTTCCCGCCGCGTTCGCAGCTCCTTCCTGGAACATGGAGTAACAAGTTACAGTTCTTACACTCTGCAGAGGTTCGTTACTTTACCCATGAGAGATCTTAAGCTTTGTTGCACGGCTGGGAGTATGTCCCCGTTAAAACTTCCTTGGTTTGAGGCCCAACCTAAGATCCAAGCCAATCATTGTCCTTGTCCATGACCCCGCATACCCGACGGATTGCACATCAGGCCTAGGATAAAACTTGTTTCCATTATCAGCCTAAGGTGTACAACCCTCATAGATACCAGAAGTCGTGGGACATTGAGGGATCCCACTCATAACCTGCTAACCCTCTATAAGAGGAGTTGCAACAATGGCCCGGTCATCCGTTGGCATGCGAAAGGGATCCGATCCAGCTGACTTCTCCGTCCCGTTCCAAATCTCATGGTTAACGCGCAATATACGGCACAAGAATCACTAGTGACATTGGTTGTTAAGTCCTAGATAATATGTTCCTTTACCACTGAAACTTTCATAGTAGGTTATTACCTCATGGTAAATAACCTATAATCATATTATTATGAAAATATTGTTTTCTGACCTTTTTGAAATGCAGGTGATGAAAACACTGGATTTGCAAAATTCTTTACTGAAAAAAATCAAAGGACATGAGCAAGTGTGAACTTTCCTTTTGTGATTGCAAGATTATGCACTCACGGTCTTCGAGACAATATAAGATCCAATATCTGAAATCAACATCATTGGTCCGGTAAGGACTAATGTTTAAAGAAGCAAGATTCTATTATGCATAAGTAATGTAATGCACTTTATAAACGCGAATCCCCAGAATAAGTGTTGTTCTAGGGTTTGGATACTAGAAATGATTTCTTTGGAATGTGTTGCCCTTTTAGATTAAGTTTCACACTTGTGCTTCTTATTAAGGATTGTGAGTGTGTGTGAACAACACGTATTTAGAATATCATACAACAATAAGATACACACATATGGAATGCTACTCAAGATTGCTTACATTATAATTGTTTATCTTCAAATTTTAATTTACAAGTAATGTCGCTTTTGAAGAACTTAAGTATTAACAATCCTAAGTATACAAGTAAAGTATAAAATAATGTGATTATGATTAATTGTCATCTGTTGACTTAAGTGGCAAAACGAATAACTTTTGAAGAAAATATTTCTTTATTAAGGTTTAAACAATCCTGATAGTTTTAGAATAGGATTAATAGAATGTTATTGATGTTCTTTATGCTATCTTGAATAATCTGGACTTGAGATGCCTTAGGTCTAATTTAAATAGACCAAAGTTAACTATAAAACACATAACAAAAACTTTAGTATAATATTTAAAGTATTGTAGACTAAAGTTAACTTTAAAGACATAGACAGACTTAAGGTATATTGCTTATGTTATTGTACTTTCTCATCTTATAGTATTTCCTTAAAGTTATTTAATAATGGCATTACTTCTATTTGAGTAGTGGTTTCCTAACATTATAAATGTATAAAAGGATTTATCTCCTTATAAGGGTGTGGTTATGGTTTGTGAATAAGTAAACAATATTATTTACTACTGATGAATTATCTTTGGATTTATTCCATTATAAAGTTGTGAGTGAAACAATGGTAAAAGGTTTTATTTGGTTGAAAATATCATTCTTGAAAATTTTATAATTGATAAGAATCTTTTTAGAGGATGATCTACACTTATAGTTGAATGATAATTCAATAAGATTGCATTTTAAAATGTGTTGGACCAATTTGACTTTATATTATAAATATTTAATACTAGTATTACTTATTCGACCTAAATTGGCAATTTTAGAAATATTAACAAATTTTATTTACCCTTATATGAATTAACAACTCAAGAAATAGGTTTAAATTCAACTTATTAAAGTATTTAAATTTTTATTTAACTCAAAAGTGGAATATTATAATTTTAACATGTAGGTATTATTTTTGTGATCATTTTGGTATATTACATTTATTTTTGTGATATATAAATTATAAGATATGATTTTTATAAGATTTATTACTTTTCAAATAACTAATAAATATTTAATTAAGTGAAATAATAATGCATTATTATAGTTTTAAATTATAGTTCTTATTTTTCTAAGATATTTGGTATTTTATTTATATTTTTAACATTTACAATATTAAAATATGAAATTTCAAAGTATTAAAACTTATAAAATCTTTTTTAAATAATATTTATTTAAATTGTTAACATAATTATGTTTGGTAATAGTTTAATGTTATAGATTTTATTTTTCTGAAAATTTTCATATATTAAACATATTTTTCTGAATTATAAAACAAAAGTTATTGAATTTCTAAGGTTTATTGATTTTATTTAATTTCAGGAATTTATTTGTTTTTTAATGTATATTGTTTTAATTATTTCTTAAACAGGCACTAACCTTGTATACCGCAAACTCACCTAGCCCCAGTCACTGAATAATGGTCCCTAGGCCATGTCACATGCCACCTCAGCAAAGACTGGTCAAAACAGATGACTCTTTGACTTGACGTGAACCTGACGTCATGATGACGTCACCTCGCCGGTGACGCTGAGACGGTGAACGACGGCGATGATCTGGTGACTTCTAGCGATTGTGATGCCTATGATTCGAACTGAGTGCACTACGGGGAAGCGAATGGTAGGGGCGCCACCAGCATATGGTCACTGGAACAATGACCATGACGGCGACCGATGGTGGCGCAGGGCGGAGCTCTACGGAAGTGAGGCTATAGAGAACAATAACACAAAATAGGAGGTCCAGGAGATGTGTTAGCTCACCCAGGGACTCATTCGGTGGTCAACGAGGGCCTGTTTGGTCGGAGGTGAGCGCTCGAACAAGAATTCTGGCGAACTACGACAAAAGGGAACGATGAAATTTGCATCACCCCGAGCTCCCCTTGATATATCCTTGGCCCAGGGTTGTTGAGGATGACGGGGCGCTTCTTCCAAGTCACACGACGGGACCTGGGATGGACTCTACTGACAGTTCGTCGGTGACCACTGGTGGCGGAGCTCCGGTGGGGTGGAGAGATAGAGGGAGATTGAGAGAGATTGAAAGTAGTATCATTTAGCTGGGTTTCCGGTGGTTATTCTCGTGATCTTTATACGACACGGCGAGGTCAGAGATGCCGGCATGGCGGCGGAGATGGTCCAGATTCGGCAGGGATGATGAGCTCGATTCGAGCACGAATCTAAATGATTTGACTGATAGGGAACGCTAGAAATTCTTGTATGCGATTTGGGGCCAGTCCTTGACGTCCGTCGCAGTCATCAGCGGTGGCTGGAACATGGCACCCGCTGTTGCGGTGTTAACCATGTGTGGGCGAGAGGTTGAAGACGACTCTCTCCCGTGGTGGGTCCCGCCCGTCAGCCTCATACCGAAACGGTATGCGGGTTGGGCCGGTGTTGCGCTACGGCAAAGCGAGCAAAGGCTACTGCTGGTTGGTTTGAGCGGTGGATATGGGGAGGAGAAGAACGGCTTCGGGCTAGAAGGTTTGCTATGCGTTTTTTACTTTTCTGTTTTCATTTTCTTTTCTCGTTTTGTACTTACACTTTTGTTTTAAATTTTCTAGAAATTCTTTTTTAGAAAATTGTACTTAAGATTCTGGTATGAATTATTATTATTATATACTTTATTTATTTAGTCTTTTTCCACTCTCTTATTCATAAACATATAAAAATTTATTATATTAAATGGAATAAGTAGAAAATAGGGTTTCGGGGTTTAGGATTTACTTATGATCCTATAGAAATGATTTTATTATTTCCTCTTAATGAATGTAATTTGAATGGTTTAAGATAGTTAAAGATATATGGATAATATATCTATATTTATTATTATATAGCAATCATTATATAAAATATTTTAATTATTAAAGTTCTTAATATGGTAACTTCTATTATCCTAATTCCACTAATAGGTGAATATTGTCTTAATAATCTTCGTTATGACCTTACATATACATTGACAGTCATGATTGAAATACAAGTTAGGGTTTTGAATTATAAATATTTACCATGATTTTTAGGAGATTCAAAATAAGTGTATTATTTTCTGAATGTGGATGAACACTATAGGTGAAGACATATTTCCCTAATGTTTGTTATCAAAAATGATATTACCTTTTACAAATAGTGGGGTGATTCTTTAGAATGACTTATGAGAAAGAATTGATAACTATAGTTTCTAGGAATATATGATTTGAATGTTTGAAAGTGTCAAAGATATGCTTCAGTGATTTGCTATAGGGAAATATTATTATAAACCCCTATGGAAATAAGATGATTGATCATACATATGGAATAGAGATTAGTTTGATTATAGATTTAAGGTTTAGTGTTTACCAAGAATTCCTATCTTCCATACTTCATAATTCTGGTCTCCTCCCTAAGGAATTTCTTTCCTACATATATTACTCCTTCATTTCTATCATCATGTGTTAACATGATGAGCTTTGCTTCACAAGAATATTCCTATCAATAATTCCTCCTCCTAAATCCTTTTGTGAATCCAATGAGCTTGGCACTAAAGCTCTTCATAATCTTCTCACAAAAATTGGACAAGCTCACCGATCAAAGGGCGACAGCGCCCCGTGATGAAATCCTGCAGACCAGAGAGGTCATCCTGCAGCCCGGCGACGAGTGCATCTGACATCTTCCGCTCCTCAGCAGCAGCAACGGCTGCCTTGGCCCTCTCATCCGCCGAGGTCGCCTCCGCCTTCGCCTCCTTGAGCTCCCGCTCCAAGTCAACGATTCGCTTCTCCGCGGCGCTCAAGGACGACTGAGCATCCGTCAGCTCACTCGCAGGGACCATGCCTTAACGAGCCTTCTCCATCGCGGCCGCATGACCCTCTGTATCAATAAAACCATGAGTAGAAGAAAGAAAGCGATACTTCCAACTACAAGCACAACAAACACTTACCAGCATTCGCCCGAAGCTGCTCGTTCGTCCCTTGGACGACGTGGAGCTCCTTCTCCAGGCGCTCCCTGGCGGCAAGTCGCTCCGCCGACTCGCGCTGGAGGCCCTGCACAATCATGAAAGCATTACTGAAGAAATTCCTAAGTGCCTAGATGCTGAAATTCCGTGACTAGCCACTCGGGGACTGGGCAGCAAAAGAAATTCCTAAGTGCCTAGCCGCTGAAATTCAGCGACTAGCCGCTTGGGGACTGGACAGTGAAATCAATAAGGATCCGACCGCTGAAATTCAGCGATGAGATCCTCGGGTACTGGACATACCTGGATCATTGCACCTATCATGTTGTGGAGTTCAACCGCGTCCACCGACGGGAGCACAACAGGTGTGCGCCCGCGACGCTGCTCCACTTCTGCTGACTGCACTGGAGAACTCGCCGTGGAGGCCCTCTCCACAAAGTGAGGGAAGGTAGCCACAGCCGCCCCCGCGGCACTCACCGTTGGGCCTGTCACACCAACTGGTGCCGCGGGCTCGACCTGGTGCGACTCCATGTCTATCGCGGTCGTCACGACCGCACTCGCTCCTATCGGAGGCTCACTCGGGGTGCCAACTGGCTCGTCCGAGATTGCGATGACTTCGTCGCCCTTTGCCTTCTTCGCGCCCTCAACGGGCGCCTCGACCTCGTCTCCCTTCCTCTTCTTCAAAGATTCGAATCACGCTTCCGCGGAACCCAACGGGACCTTGGTCACCGAAGGGTGACCTATTTTCTTCACTCCAGTCCTGCAACACAATGCCATTAGCAAACTCGCCAGCCAGATATGAATCGATTGGACAAACAAATAACCTAAAGGGTACTCACTTGGCAACTGGGATAAAATCAAACCATTACGATTGCTGACTGGCTTCTCCAACTCCGGCCCCAGCTTCCGACTGAGGCCCATCTCGAACACGCTTTGTGCCCAGGACACCGAGGGCTTCTTCGAGGATGAAGCCGCAACAGGAGGATCAGCGGCGATCGCCGCAGGCGCTCCCCTCGGCGATGAGGCCCCCGTGGATGGAGCGGCCCCGAGCCCGGTGACACTACAAGAAATCCAGTCTATTGCTACAACCATATTTTGTTGCAATAAAATGAAATATTGTCACAAATTCTCTATTTGTGGTAATAGAACATACGTATTACCTCAAATAAATTTTATCTCAATAAATACTCTTTTTGTTGCAATAGCGGCTCTGTATTGCAACAATCGACATGGGCGTTGCAATATGGCTCCAATATTGCAACAATAACATTTCGTTGCACGAGCTGGTCATTTTGTTGCAATAGAAATTAGGTTTCTCAACAAAATAGTTATATGTGGTAATATTCAGGAAGATATCGAAGCAATTGTGTCATGTTGTGATAATTACAAACATTGTTGCAAAAAATGATAACTATTGCAACGAAACACATATTTGTCGTAACTGTGTATATTTTTTCCTCGATTCCGCCGCGTTATAATAACTATTGTTTACTGCGACAAGTTGTGTATTCGTTGCAATATGTAGAGGATATTACAACAACCTACTATTGTTGCAATAAAGCATATGATATTGCAACGACATTTCATACGGTCTTCGCGTGGGCCACCTGGGCCATGGCTACCCGAAAATTGCAATATTAGTCCTTAATATAGTTGTACCGTGCCAGTTTTGTCTAGACAATATAAAGCCCAAGTGCAAGAACTTTGAGGCTGAAGAATAAATTTCGAAGTTGGTGGGTATGTGACAACGCTTGTCCAAAATGTGGTGTTTTGCGGAGAAGGTCGAGTTGGAGCCCGTCAAAAAATTCTAAAAATATAGTCTTGCAAAAAATCATGTGAAAATACTCTGTATTTTTATCAGTAAAAAATAGAAAAATTCAGATATGGTCGTTCTTAGTACAATTTTGAATGGGCCTATGTTTTTCAAGATTTATCATATTTTTATTTTCTACTGCGGTCCGAAATATAACGTATTTTCAAATAAAAATTTGCAGACTTGTATTTAGTATTGTTTGCTATACATAGGTACTTCTTTCAAAAATATTTGATTAATTTTTAATATATTAAAAAATGATATCCATGGAGACCGTTCTGTGTTTCACATTTGATCCATATGCTTAATTCCATTTTCCGATCATTTTCTCATAGAAGTGTGTATCTGCTCGTCCACTGCGATGTGGTGAGTACCATAGCTGTTCTGTTTACCAATATATAGTTAAGAGAGAGTCACATCTTTACTCACTGCTGATATCCATTTGACTGATTGCTCAAAAATATTAAGCAACCACTCTACTCATAGAACAAACTAAACAAACACATTAAATAAGCAGAGTTAAGAGCAGCAACCAAGCTAGAATGAGCATCACATAACAATATAGCTTGCCGCACATCAGCCATGCCTTCAGATTGCAATATAGATTTCAAGTACCCGTGAACATAGATAGCTTCTTAGGTAGAATCTCTACATCCGAAGATGCACACCTCCAAATTACTACAAAGTCTAACCTTGAGGCTAAAGAATAAAACATTCAACATGTGATGAACCCAGGAAATAATTACCAGAGAGAAACAAATCTAGTACTAGTATAAAGTCATAAGCCAATGGGAAATCGGTAAACAAATGCTAGTAACAAAATTATAAAAGAAATATCATGGTTTATCTGACTGCCTCATATCTAACACAATTATTGGCTATAGTAATTTTTATACGGATGTTGTTCTGCCAGCAAGGTTGTTGCCTGCTGCATATCACAAAGCTTTGGAAAAGTTTCCTCATAATCTCTAGCCAAGAGTCCAATGCTTAAAGGGTGACAGCTGGCTGATCGATCCTAGCTCACGATGACGATCCCATGTCTCGCTTGATAACTGCATGGCCACAATTAAGAATGCAAGTTAAATTCATGTTTGCAACCCTAGTATAGATCACTAGTCTTCTTCTGGATTCAGGGATGGCACAAGCATTAGAAACTACACGCAGAGAGAATAAGAATAATCATACATAGAGCCGAGGGGTTTAATTTACCCCAACTTACTAGTTTAACATCAGGTGCATGCTACTTCAAATAGAATAAAAATTGTTTGTGGCCCAGGCTTAGTTTTCTTGCAATAATACAAGAAAACTTGCACTAGCACATGCATAACTCATGATCAGATCCAGATAATACAAGGTGGTACTAGCCATTTCCTAGTAACCTGAAGCTTTCATCCCTTTATTGTATTTACTAAAAACAGAGAGCTAACCAAAAAATAGCTACAGAGCATCACTCAATGGCTTCAACCAAGACCAAGAACAAAAACGTAGTTAATATCCTCTTGTAGTAGATACACACTATTTAGTTTGAGCAGGTATACAGATCGATTCACTAAATCACAGAGGGTGCCCAGATATTTTCTAAAACTGGACACTTATGACTCTTAAATTTCCAAAAACACTAGTCTGCAAAAAAAATAAGCAGAGCAAAACTACTGGAAACTACATGCTTTAGGTGTTCATATACAGAGAGCACAAGCATAGGTCACTGAAATGGATACACATTACTCTGTAACTTAGTAGCAGCACTAAGTTAAGCAAGAGATAACCGATCATTGCATTTTTTCTTACACAAGCATAGAACACTGAATTGAATGCACATTATTCTATAACTTAGTACCAGCACTAAGTTAAACAAAAGATAACAGATTACTGCATTTTGTCTTACATTAGTGTTGCAGCTGGTAGATGGAAAATAACAGCAGCTTCTATACTAGGTTCAGAATTCACCGTCAGTACTCACTTGATTAGAATGGTTCAGTTAACATTAGAAAATAGAAACTACATGGAAAACATTACATACGGGCATGTCAGATAGCAGAATAACACAGAAAGAGCACATCACAGGGAATCCTACTACTATGAATCAGTTTAAACTTCATGAGAGATACTACTTGTACATACACATGAAGAAAGTTCAGTAATTTATATTCATACCTTAACATGTGGAAAGCGCCTTACCAATAGATGAAAACTAAACAAAGAACCCTTGGTCATCATCCAATCCTTCTTGTCCCAAAGGAGCAACATGGCCATCATTTACATAAGCCTCATCGTCATCCGTATCATCATCATATTTGATTTGAACTTCTTCAAACTCAATGTGTCTCATATTTTTGACAACCGAAACATCAACACTGGATCCTTCTACATCATTTCTACACCAACTAGTGATCTCTTCAGGTGTGCTTGGCACTGTAATTTCTGTGTCGACTACATCCAGCACGTCTGCCTCACCTTCTTCAGCTTCAGCAGCTTCATCAAGGCCTACACCATTTATAGCAGAAGGAGCAAACAAATTGCATGGATTCATTTTAATCACAGTTGCCTAGTCAGGGTTCTTCACATCTCTCACATAGAAACCTGTTGAGCTTGGAGGCCTACAATGTAAGGATCTCCCGTGAATCGGTGTAGAGTAGTGTCAAGGTCAATAATTCCATATTGGTCCTTCTTATACCCCCTACTATGAGTTTTATTGGCTGGAGGCACGTCAAACCAGTCACATTGGAATATAACGACCTCCTTATCAGGAGGATAGTCAAGAAATATGATTTTCTTGATCACCCCATAATAAGAAATATTACAGGTGCTGTCATCGCCCTTGACTATGACGCCACTATTTTGGGTACTCAAGTCCTTCTCTATATAGGAATTCCGATAGAAATATCCATTCAGAACTGTACGGATGAAAACACAAGCTCGGTGATCAGGTCCTTTAGCTAGTACATAAATAAGGCTACTGACCTTCCCATAATTATACAGTTCCGTGGTCTGCTTCATGGAACAGAATATGTATGAAAAATGAACATACTTTGAGGAACATTAGTGCAAATGTGAAAGGAACTTACCCGTCTCTCAAACCAGCCAACAAACTCTTCCTTGTGTTGCTTCTGAGGATTTCCAGAATTTTTCCTTTTGAGCTCCTCAAAATGTTCACTTCAAAGATATAAATGATTGTTAGTTGAACTGGATAGAATTAATACACATCATGATGTGAAAAAAATACATAGGCATCCTTACTCAATCCATGGCGCGGTTTCCTCACAGTTTGTTATTATGAAATGCCTCATTTGATCAATCTCGGCCAAAGAGAGTGGTTCATAAACAAAACATTTCTTGGAGTAATCAATTGTACTCATTATGCTAATCCCAGTTGCTGGTTGATCTGCAGCTTTATCTTCATGACGTTCGGACTAACTTTGCTTCGTAGGCATGCCATCAAGGAATCGACTTCAAAAAGTCATGCACTCTTCAAAGATGTACCCCTCTGCAATAGAACCTTCTGGATGAGCTTTGTTGCGCAGATATCCTTTCAGTGTACGCAAGTATCGCTCAATTGGGTACATCCATCTGTACAAGACGGGCCCTCCCAAACCGGGCCTCTTCGGCAAGATGAACAGGAAGATGCATCATAATATCAAAGAATGCTGGTGGAAAGATCATCTCAAGCTGACATAGAGTTTCTGGAATTTTGTTGCTCAACTTCACCAAAACTTCGTCGCTTAACTCTTTGGAGCATAAATCAGAAAAGAATTGACTCAGCTGGAGCAATGGGTTAACAACATTCTCTGGCAGAAGCTTGCGCAATGCAATAGGAAGAAGTTTCTGAAATATAACATGGCAGTCATGAGTTTTCAGTCCACTAATCTTGCACTGGTCGAGGACCACACATCGCTTAATGTGTGAAGCATAGCCATCAGGCATCTTAATTCTCCATAGAAACTTGAGAAGCAATATCTTCTCTTCCTTTTTTAAAGCATAGCAGCCTTTCTTTATTTCATACTTATGTTTACCGGTCTTTGGATGCTGATCCTTCCTAATTTTCAGGTCCTGCAAATCGAGACGAGCCTTTATACTATCCTTTGATTTCCCATCCATCTCAAGCAAAGTGCCTATAATGCTGTCACAAATGTTCTTCTCAATGTGCATAACATCTAGATTGTGCCTAACGAGCAAGTGCTTCCAATATGGGAGTTGGAAAAATACACTGTTCTTCCGCCAGTTATGCCAACTATTAGTTTCTGGTCGCTTTCTTTTATTTGTTCGCCCAAATGGTGCATGCTCAATGCTTTTGTGTTGTTGTACAACTTGCTCACCTGTAAGTGGCTCTGGAGCTTCTCTATGGTCTATTTTGTTGTTGAACAAAACCTTGTTTCGACCCATTTGTGTCTCATTGGAAGAAAACGTCGGTGTCCCATGTAGCAATGTTTGCGACCATACTTGAGCCATAAAAAATATGTTATGGAATGGCAATAAGGACATGCTAGCTTCCCTTTTGTGCTCCAACCAGAAAGCATTGCGTAAGCTGGGAAGTCATTGATGGTCCACAATAAGCATGCATACATCTGGAAATTTTGTTTACTTGCGGCATCATACGTGTAAGCACCATCTTCCCATAAAACATTCAGTTCATCAACCAAAGGCTGCAAGTACACATCTATGTTATTTCCTGCTGACTTTGGCCCTGGAATAATCATTGACATAATCCAGTTTTGTTGTTTCATACACATACATGGTGGCAAGTTATATGGTATAAGAATGACAGGCGATGTAGTGTGTGATATACTCATGAGCCCAAATGGATTGAATCCATCCTAAGCAAGGCCAAGACGAACACTGTGAGCATCTTTTGAAAACTTCTTAGCATATTTCTTATCAACATGCTTCTAGCCTTCGAATCTGCAGGATGCCTCATTATGCCATCACCCACACGACCCTCCTGATGCCATTTCATATTTGATGACATAGTATCTATCATGTATAGCCTTTGCAGCCTTGGAATGAGTGGTAAATACCATAGAACTATCTGTGGCAGCGGTTTCTTTGATTTATGGCTTGATGCATTGTCTTCATCACTGGCAGGAGTAGATTTCCATCGAGACTCATGACAAATAGGACATTCTTTGGCATCAGCATATTTATCATGGAATAGCACACAGTCATTAATGCACGCGTGTATCTTCTTGTAATCCAGCCCAAGATCTCGGATCACCTTCCTTACTTTGGCGAGGTTAGTAGGAATACAGTGCCCCTTTGGCAGCACATGCACGAAAAACTATAGAATTAAGTCACATGCTCTATTGTTCATCCCAGTGACACACTTGATTTGGTAAAGCTTCACAATGAAAGATATTTTTGTGACCTCCTCACAACCCGGGTATAGCTCTTTTTTTTCCTCTTTCAATAGTTCGAAGTAGATTCATTTTGCTTACTTGCATAGCTAAAAGTGCACTCCTATTTGTAGATAACTAAGAAAAGGAATGCCAAAGAAAATAGTAACCCGAACTTGCAAAGTACTCCTTCACGAACCCCTAGTAAATCTGGGACTGTAGGTACAAGGCAAAGTTTAATTGCTCCAAATACGCTCATACAAGCTTCAACAAATAATTCTCGAATTTTTCGAGCACTGGTAAGTCACAGCATTGCTCTATCTTCATGTTGACTTTGTTTGAAATGTTGTAGTTATACTTGTACAAAAGCGTGAGTTTACCTAGGCATAGCAGTTTGATTTGTTCCAATCCAAAACTAAGAATCGGGTTGAAACTATAGATCGAGTAGTGGTTTGGTTTTAGTTTTGGTTGACACAACCTACAGTTTGGTTTAACTTTGGTTTTGCGGAAGGATTTGTAGTGTGGTTTATTTCTGGTTCTCAACTGCATTTTGATTGGATATGGTATGGGTTTGGTTTAGTTGTAGGACCATTGCTAGGTTTACTTGCAACTAACAATAGACATAATACTTAAAGTCAGTACTTAGTTCTTTGTTTGCTGAATATGTACGAGGGATCTTGCTTTGCTTGCTTGCTGAATATGTACGAGAGAATAGTTGATTGCTTGTAGCCAACATCATTCGTATACACAATAATCGTGTGTATATTTGGTGGTAGCGAGCCAACATGTTGAGGGAAAACAGCTGAAATCTTGTAGTACTTGTATCATATGATTTACAGTCTACATTTTAGAGTTGCAAATTTTATAAGAGAGTTCATTTGAAAATACTCTCACTAGGACAAAAGTATACTGAGTGAACAAATGTCGCAGTGGTGTGGGAGATTTGGTTAATTCGTTTAGGTAGGCCATTCACATCATCATCCCAACCCTGATGCCATAGGATAATTTTTCAAGAAAAAAGTTACAAAGGGATAATGCAAGCTCCTAGCTGGGTCGCTGTCATTTGTCACTGACTTGTTGGGTCAGTGCTACCAGTTTTGAATTGTTGGATACATTTCAGTAGTATGCACATGACCATTTTTTTAAAATGTTTTTGCCATGTAATCCATTGTTTCTTGTTATACTACCAGTTTTGAAGTATTTCTATTGCTAAAGCTTATAGACACTTGAGCTAAATATTATTATTTTTTCTTGATTACAGGAACAAAATAACTAATCGGACTAGACTCTAGACCATGGACGTATTAGTCTTATCACTTAATTAGGATGGCACATTCAGTATGTTGAATGATTGCTAAATTATATTAGAGTTATTTTTGTTGGATATTTACTATGCCAACTATGTATGGATCACGTATGGTTTGAATCATGTATTTGAATGTCATCATTTTTTGTTGCAATAGTCTATTACCACGATCTACTTTCGATTGCAATAGGGTAATACCACGGAATATATAGCGTTGCTCTAATTCTCGTTCGCCACGGTTGCTTGTTTTGTTGCATTAGACTATTGCCACAGAGAAATTTGCAGTGTGGAAATAACCTATGTGCATATTTGTTTCGAACGTTGAGATAGCTATTTGCTGCCACCAAATTCAGGTTTGTTAGAATAGACTGTCGCCATAAAAAAATTGTATTTTCACAAGAGATTTTTGCCACAAACCTCTTGTCTATTGTGATAACCATTTTTCTCCACCAAAACGAGTATGTTGCAATGTTTTGTTACCACGACTAGATATGTTGTTTCCATAGCCTAATGCAACAAATAGGTAGGCTCGAGGCGAAAGGCTATTGCCATGAAAGGAAGAGTTATTGCCAAAAGCTAATGCCACAAACACATTGGTCCATGGCGAAAAGATGATGCCACAAAATTAAGAATTCTTGCCATAAGCTAATGCCATGAACATGGTGGTTCGTGGCGGAAGGGTAATGCCACAAAAACAAGAGTTGTTGCCGTAAGCTAGTGCCACATGCATGGTGGTCCGTGGCGAAAGGTTGGTGCCACGAAACCAAGAGTTGTCGCCATAAGCTAATGCCACAATTAAGTATTGCCACATAAAGGTATATGCCATGAAACAAGTGTTGTTGTGATAGGTTATTGACACGAATGCCTATCTCAATGAACGAGCAAGCGCCACGGGTTTGGTATTTGTTGCAGCGGGTTATTACCACAAACCGAATTGTGGCAGCAAAGAGCGTGACGCCACGGGAGAAAATGTGGCAACCCAACAAACACATGTTGCAATAGCATATTTTATTGCCATGCTTGGTTTTTTGTGGAGATAGCCTATTACCATGAGATCTCTCGCAACGGCCGGCAACGAACGCCATGTCGCGGCAATAGGCACCTATTGCGACAATCTAGTACTTATTGCGACAAACTTTTTTATTGCAATACACCGGAATTATTGTAGTGTGACTGTGGTGAAGGGTGGTGGCAGCGACGCCAACGACACCTCACCCTCTACCACGGCCGCGTCGGCCTCCGCATCGCATGCGCCGGCGCTCCGGCCCCAGCTTTATCGGCCGCGCTGGTTGCTTCGGAGCTACTCGTGGACCGAGGCTGTGACGCGGGATTAGCCGGCCTCTTCTTCTTTTGTGGCAATTTCTTCTTTGACGGCATGTCCATGCGCCACGAAGTGCGTTCGGGGAGCTCGTCATCGTCCCCGTCGTGAGCCTGGAGGCTCTTGCTAGCCTCGAGATCACGTTGTCGTTGCCCACGGGTCTTACGGACCGTGGGTGCGGCGACCTCCACGGCTTCGTCATCATCTTCATCGTCGTCATCGTCACCATCATCGGCATCATCGCCTCTGGTGTGACCATTGTCGGACGAGGACTCACTCTCGTCCTCGGCGGATTCGGTCGAGTTTTCGTCGTCAGCGGGTAGAAGCCAACCTTCCACCACTTGGAACAACTGCGAAGATAAAATGCGATTAGCACGAACCGCGACTGCATATCTGCGACTGCGAATGTACAAGACAGTACGAACTTACCGCCGGAGACTTGCGATTTGCGGTGTAAGGGGGAACCCCGGCCTTCGCGTCGAGGTATTCCGCGTCGGTGATTTTCTTTAGGGCCAAGGTATAATCGTTGAGCCTCTACTCGGCAGTGCAAGACTTCGTCGGGTTGTCCTTGCCCATGTACTCGTACATGCAGTGAGTGCGACTGGCCAGGGGCACTAGCCGCCGCCCAAACCAGCAATTATACAAGTTGATCGTTTGGAGGCCCTTCTTCTTCAAGCTGCGGATTGTCTGCAGCATTTCATCGACCACCATCCGCTGGTCGTGCGGAAGCTTGGCGACTTGGAGCCAACGTGGCTCGGGCCGATCGGCGGAATACATCGGAAGCGCCACCTCGTCGTCTAGCGGCGACTCGGTCACGTAGAACCAATGCTTCTTCCATTTGTTTGCTGCCTTCTTTGGCAGAATCAGGTCGAAGAAGGAGGCCTTCGACTTCAACTGAAAGGTGAGGCCTCCTGGGGCCAACACCGGGACGCATGTTTCTTCGCGCCAGATCCTCCCGTGGAACAGATCTTGCCACAAGGGGAAGTATGGCCGGCAGCCTAGCTAGCACTCGCAAAACGCCACGAAGATGGCGAGTTGCTCAATGCTGTGCGGCCCTAGGTCTGACGGCTACATGCCGTAGTACGCATAGAAGAGGCGAAAGAATAGGTGGGAAATCCGAGCCCCCTCTCCATGTGGCTGGTGAAGTAGATAAACTCTCCGTCGTGCGGATCTGGTACCACCTCTCTGGCCGTGGGGATGCGCCATCTCCCGTCATGGAGTATCCTTGCCTCCTCGAATGATTTTAGCAGCACTTTCGTGCACTTGGATCTCCCCCATGGTTCCGTCGAAGGCGCCATCAGTTGGAAGATCTAGGGTTGTGGGTCGCTCTGGGTCACTCTGGTCGCTACGGGGGAACAGAAGAATGGAGATGCACGAGATCGGAGGAAGTGTGGGAAATGATCGCCCTTCACCCGTCACTCTCCTTATATAGCGGTTGCTACCCGCCATCTTCGGGGAGCCGTTACCGCGCGGTGATTACGCCGATATTACCGTTGGATTACCCAAGGGGTAGTTTGACCAGTGATGATGGTCCAACTTAGTCTACTCGACTCGCCGGCTTCAGCGACTCGACAACTCGCCAACCAGATCGCCCTAGCTGCAATACGACTGCTCGCCTACCTAATCACCATAGTAGTGATTCTACTACTCGCCGACTCATTCGTCGTGCTGCGATTCGACTGGTCACCGTTATTGCGACTAAGATGACAAGTTCCCTCTTTCATTCAGGGAGTCCACCGCCGATTCGACTAGGCGTCCAAATTGGACCCGTATACTCCAACTGCCAACGAACACCTGCGGCGAATCAGTGATGGCATCGGGGACTACTGATGGGGATATGCCGAGTGGGGTATACCCAGCAGGACGTTTCCTATTGGCCCAAGCTGCCAGCGAGTGGGCCTGTAGGACGGCGACTGGATCAAGACCCAACAAGGGGGTAGGCGACTGGAAGCTAAAAGCCCAGAAGCATAGCTAGGCCTAGTCGGATTAGGTCAAACACCCTCCGAATCCTTAACTAATTCGGTTGTAGATCTATAAACCCTAGCGAGGTGAGTCTATATAAACCTCCCTAGGGTACGCATAGAAAACACGTTCCATCATACACCCCCTGCAACTGGCCGCCTAGTCGTCGAGCTCGCCCTTTGCATTCTCTCATCAATACAATCTAGCAGGAGTAGGTCTTTACCCTCCGGGGGGCTGAACCTGGATAAACCCTTGTGTCTCCACCCCCATCTCGCACCATAGATGGCTGGCCTCCCTTGCCCCTCGTTCTACTACTCACTACCGATTGTAGCATCTGTCGTGGCCATTCCCACGACATCACTACTTCCAGGAGGACCCAATCATGGTCGTCTCCTCAGCACCATTGCAGGACATCATCCGCAACCGCGAGGCGACTGGGAAAGTCCCAAGATGGGCCGTTGAGATCGGAGTCCACAACATCAGGTATGAGCCCCGCAAAGCAATCAAGTCGCAGGCCCTGGCGGACTTCCTCGCAGATTGGGAGGAGGCACAGCAGCCGGAGAAGCTGTCGTACCTCCACTACTGGTCACTACACTTTGACGGATCCAAGAACGCAGACGGACCAGGGGCAGGGATCGTCCTCACGTCCCCCAAAGGCGACAAGCTGCGCTACATCATGTACCTCGACTTCACCCCCTACACCAACAACATGGCCGAGTACGAGGCCCTCCTTCACAGCATACGAGCAGACAAGGAGATGAACATCAATCATCTGTGCTGCTATGGCGACTCCAACCTGTTCGCCGCACAGGTCGCCGGTACCTGCGACACCGCCTCCCCTACCATGGCGGCATACCGCCAAGCACTGGACCAGCTGGGGGCCACTTCGCCGGCTACTCAATCGAGTGGATTGAACGGCGCAAGAACGAGGAGGCCAACGCCCTCTCTTGCATCGGGTCGGCTCGCCTCACGCCACCAGCTGGCGTCTTCCTCGACACCAGCACCAAGCCGTCCGTCTGTCCCCCAAGGGAGATCGACATTGGGATACCACTGCAACCAGAACCAGCCCTGGTCGCCATGGTCATGGAGCCAAGCGACTAGACCGCGCCATATGTTGCCTACCTGGAGGGAGGGACCCTACTGGCCGACGAGACGGATGCCCGGATGGTAGTACGCTGCTGCAAGTCCTTCATCATCATCAACGGCGAGCTCCACAAGCGTAGCATGATCGGCATGTTCTAACGTTGCGTACATCCCGTGGAAGGTCGCAAGATCCTCCCAGATATCCATGCCAGCGACTGTGGCCACCACACTAGCGCCCGGTCCCTGGTCGCCAAGGCCATGCGACAAGGCTTCTACTGGCTCACCGCACACGGCGACGCGGTCAACATCGTCCAACGCTGTGTCGGGTGTCAGAAATACACAAATTAGACGCACGTACCGAGCTCGACGCTCAAGACCATCCCCATCACCTGGCCATTCGCCGTATAGGGAATGGACATGGTAGGCCCATTCAAGAAGGCCCCCTCCGGCTTCACCCACCTCCTAGTCGCAGTCAACAAATTCACAAAGTGGGTGGAGGCCAAGCCAGTCTGCAAGTGCGACGGGAAGACCGCCGCCAAGTTCCTATGCGAGCTCATCTATCGCTACGGGTTCCGGCACAGCATCATCATGGACAACGGCACCAACTTCGCCAAGGGAGCCATGGCCGAATTCTGCGAGGAGCACAACATACGACTCGACCTCGCCTCAGTCAGCCACCCGGAGGCCAACGGCGAGCAGCGCTAACGGAGAATCCTCCACGGCTGGCCGCGCAAGTTCCTCGGCGAACTCCGGGGCGCTGGGTCGAAGAGATCCCCTCCGTCATCTGGGGCATCCGCACCTCCATCAACAGGTCGACCGGGTTCACCCCCTTCTTCATGGTATACGGTGCTGAAGCCGTCATGCCGACCTACCTCGAGCACGACTCGCCTCGGGTTGTCAACTATGCGGAGGCCAACAACGAGCTTGCCCGCCAAGACGGAGTCGACCAGCTCGAGGAAGCACGCGACCTAGCTCGCTCTCGCACCGCTATCAACCAGCAAGGACTCCGCCACTACTAGATCCTCCGAGTCCGAAGTCGCACCTTCTAGGAAGGCGACCTGGTCCTCCGGCTGATCAAGGACAAGAAGGGCATGCACAAGCTCTCCCCCCATGGGAGGGACCATTCACCATAGGGCGAGTCCTGGGCAACGACGCCTACTACCTCATCGACGTCCAAGGCGACGGACAAATCGTTGTCAAGCGGCCGTGGAACGTAAACCTCCTAAGGAAGTTCTACACCTAGAACTCCAACATGTACTCCCCCCCACTATGCAATAAAGAAGATCGATTCGCACAACTCGTGTCCACTCTGCATACCTTGTTCCACTCGCACTCGTAAAAACAGCGATACGCTAATCGCGGAAGTCAACCCTTGGTTACACGACCGGCATGGCTAAGTAATGCGATACGAGGGCACTGATAAGTTTTGGGCCTCGTATCGTCCATGAAAACTCCAACCCAGAGCCCCATCGGAGTCGCCTCGCTCGAATGGCTTTCCGAGCCAAGACGACCGCATTCGCTTCCCACAGCGACCCAGTCCTCCACATCCTTGGCGCAGCGACTCGAACGGCTAAGTACGAAGCACGGGAGTAACGCCAGCCCAAACTCAAGTGACTAGGGAAAACGCCAAGTATGAGAGCATGTCCTGGACTCGCCACGCGACTGATCCTCCGGGTTAGGTGGAGGGACGCGCCTAGTACAACGCGCCTCGTCCTCACCCACCTTGGGAATGCGACTAGAACGACTAAGTACCACGCTCGGGGACTCGGCCAACGGACTCCGTCCGCGCTCGAGAAAATGGCTCAGTATAGAGCACCCCTTGGGGTCGCCATGCGACCGGATTTCCAAGCCATGGCGAGTCGACCTAAACTAACTAACAGTATAATAACAAGTGTACACACAAATAAACGAGGTAAACCCCACAAAAGGGCGGACATGCTCGGGGACTCGCACAACCCAACAATTCATAATCAAAACAATACCGACAAAAGCATCAATGCATTCCTTATGGCAACAAAATCTGGTTCGCTTATAAGGGTAGGCACATTTTCCTTTACAATTAACACCGCTCGGCAAACTATTCTACTCCGCGGGCTTCGATGACGATCTGCCATCGCCTCCACGAACTCGGATGAAGGGAACCCATGGGTTCTATGGGTACATCGTCAGAGCGCCCGCCATAACCGCTCGGAACGGCTGCTCCACCTTGAAGTCGCGGTTCGCCGTATCGCCAGTTCGGGGCAACGATCATCTCCTGATACGGAAGAACATCACCCATCGCCAACACCCGATCAGAGTAGACCGCAGCCCAGTTGGTGAGCTTCAGCACGTCGTAGATCTCGACCGTGCCAGTAGACGAAGGGTACCCGCTGGTGACGTCGTCGAGGTCGAAGTCATCGGGGAAGTGCGCGAGCCCAAGGCTCAGCGCAGTCGCCGCCCCACGGTGGAAAGATGACTACGACATGAACTGCACAAACGCCGGAGCTTTCTCCAGGTAGCGCCAAACCTTGGTGAGCTTGCTGGGGATCACCTCCGCCGGAGAAATCTCCTGAAGATATGCGCGAATGCAAGTCGCTGACAGAGCGACAGAGTCCACCAACATGGTGATACACTGTCGCGCATCGTACGACTGTGCTTCGGCTTCATCGTCAAGAATCTTCCCAGCACAGCACAAGAAATTCACAATCAAGAGGGATCAAATAACACAAAGGCGATCCGCGCGCTCGGGGACTCGCCAGACAAAACACAAGAAAGTTAATAGAGCTCACCAACCAAAATATGACAGATCCGTATAACAAATTCTTACAGACTCGAGAAGTCAGTCTGCAGCCCGGCGACGAGTGCATCCAATACCTTCCTGTTGGGGATATGCTATATGGGTATCCTCATAGCATGTCTCTTATCTGGCTAACCCGGGTGGCCCACAGTTGGTAGCATGTCCCATGGCCTGCTGGGCGGCCCAGTTAGATGGATCCAGAAGGGAGGCCCATGCCGAATAAAGGAAGGCTACGGTGGAGTTACCAGCGTACCCGGAGCCATGGAGTACAAGACACGCTAGACTAGTAATAGACGGTGTAGGACTCTGTAACCTATCCGGCTAGGACTTTTCCCTGTAACCCTAGGACTTTTCCCTGTAACCCTAGAGCCTTTAGGGCACGACAACTTCAGACGATCAAGTAGCGATTAGTACACACCTCGCACAGCGAACCTATCTCTGTAACTCGGCGTATTGCCCTTATAGTGATTTATAGAAGGAGTAGGATTCTGCCACTATTGTGGGATATGAAACTGGGTAAGATGTGTTACCTCGTACCCGTCAACCGTCCGCCTTCCCCCACGTCTCTAAACACGCACTGTGAGGACCCCTCCATGGCGTACTCGTCGGCAATACCACAATAGCTGGCGCCCACCTTGGGGGAAGAGGCGCTTCAGGCTCTTCAGCGGGCGAGGACCAAGATCTTCGCGGGAATCGGCGAAACTGTAGCCATTGGTCGCGTTCTCTTCTCCGGCAACATTCCGATCGTCCCTCCCGACGAGTTCTGGATCCCGGTGAAGACGAACCCTACATGGTGTTCGATTGTTCCTATCGGAGACATCCACCTCTTCATTGGCGAAACCGACTCGGGCACTAGTTCCCTAGGAGTTGGAGGAGCATCAAGACCCGCACGGACCGCCTACGGGCAGGATACGTTCGCGGAAGGATCGATGTCGGATCTCTCTTCGGAGTTTGCCGGCAAAGATCGAAAAAATTCAAGGCCCACCCAAACAGCCCCTGTGCAGGATATAATGGTGGAAGATCGCTGCAAGTCCGTCGGCTTCACCCGTGCGTCTGGACATCAGAGATCCCAGTTCGTTGGCATGGTTACCATCTTCGATCTGGCGCGTTGCGTTCAGAGGGAGGGCGAAAACCCCCGCGATTACCTTGCCAGGTGGCTCCGTATACAAGCAGATCTGGCCCACTACCCCAATGATGATGCCATGTATCACTTTGTGGAAGGACTGGACCATGACACGCTTATCCGGCATTCTCTAAGGCGGAAGCAGGCTTCAGGACTCCTTACCTTCTAAGGCATGGTGAACACCGTCAACAACTAAGCAGAGGCCGAAGCGGCAGCTTAAATAGCGCTTGCGCTCATTGACGGAGCCCCTCCGATTCAGCCACCGCCTCCGGCCACAATCTCCGCAGTCGCGCCGCCACCTCCAGTCATCGTCGCTGCCATGGCACCTCCACCGCCCGTCATCGAGGAAGTCCTGGCACCCTCCGACTCTGTGATTGAAGCGTTACACGCAGTCTTCAGTTCAGATTCAGAGGAGATAGATTTGAGTCCAGAGGAACTAGACTCCGCCATGCAGGAGATGGAGGAGGAGTACACGCGCGACGAGCAAGCCAACAACACCGTCACGTCTCGAGAGGTGTTCGTCACCATTGGGACGGCGATGGATGAAGATCAACCAGGACGAGCTCCGCCTATAGCGCTGGACAAGGGGAAGGGACCACCTGTTGCTGCCGACGATGATCGCGGGAAGGTCATGCACCCTCCTTCTAACCTAGTGCAGCAGTCGCAGAACTTGGCACGGCCCTAGCAACAACAACACCACAAACTTGCCGCCTCCGGCATCTATGTCTGCTGCTACCCAAGTTACTCCAGATGATAGAGTGATGTACGACAATCTCCTCGTCGAGCCACTGACCGTAGCTCATATCCGAAACGTGACCCAGCTTGACGAGAAGCGCCAGCAGCTGCTGGAGGAAGCGCAGGCCATCGCGGAGCAGTGCGCTAATCTAGATCGAGATCTGGTCAACGCGCAGAAATCCATAGAGAAAGCTAGAGCAATGGAGGCCGAGTACAAGACTCTACTACAGCAGCAGAAGGCCAAGAAAGCTCTGGCTCGCGTCATCAACGATCCTGGTGTACGACGAAACCTAGGATGGGCTCCCCCGAAGCCGGCACAAGACAAGCCATACATTGACAGTGAAGGCAGACAGGTGATGCCCACTCCACTCCTCATCCTCGCCGTCGCCAAGATCCTTCTGGACCAGGATAGATCGCCCGAGGCAGTGGACCAGGTTTATGACCTAGTGGCCAAGCCGGTGAAGCAGCAGGAAAATGCCACCTCTCAGAGGCTTGAGTCTGACCCAGCGTTTTTCCAGTCTAGCCAGCATAAGCCGCCATGGGACAGATCTCCTCTTGATGTCGGGTCTTAGATGGGTTCATCAGAACAAAGACGGAGGGATGCGCGCAACAGGAAGGATGCTATCCCCATATCCTCCGACCACGAAGAAAAGGCCCAACCTCGTCGCCCATCGCCACCGCCCCGCTCGCCCCGACATCGCGAAGACCCCAAGGCTCACCATCGTGTGGATATGCCCCCGCCAAGGCAGGGCGGCATCGTCATCCGCGACAATACGGAGCAGACCCGTCATGACGGAGAACGCAACCAGGGACACAAGAGCAGGTCGTGCCATGACCCTTCCCGTCCGGCAAGCAATCGTGACAAGCGTGAGGCATTGCAGGAGGGTAATAGCAAGAAGGCATGTGTCGTTCACGCAGCCCATCCCTGTTGATAAGAAGAAAAGAAACCCAGAGCCATACGATGCACGTTCGCGGATCGATAAGATCAATGAGGCCCGGAAAGGACCATACCTAGGACCACGTTGCTTTGAACCTGCGATACGGTGTCAGTCCCAAAATTTTGCATATTTTGAAATTTGAAAAAAAACAAACAAAAGAAATAAATGATGAAATTTAGGGGGTAGAATTGTAACATCCTGATTTTTACGGTTGAATTTTTTTTATCAAAGGATATTGCGATGACATAAAATAATATGTTGTTTTCTATTTCTTAAATTAATTTGGACTATACAGGAATTAATTAGACTCATATAAAAAGGAGAATATTTTCTCACAATACATCATGTATTTTTATTTGGATCTTTTTTTTTCAATTTGTTTCGCACATGCATGAACTGATATCTAGGCTACTGTAGCATATATGTATATATGCCATTCTCTCTAGAGTGCCGCATCTCGTTTCTATTATCTCCTCGTGTCCTCTTTGTTTGTTTGCTTTCCTTTCACTCTACCGATCGATGCTTTTGGTTTACCAAGCCAAACTAAGACTGGCCAGCTCAAGCAAGCATCGCTTGGGCCAAACAGTCTGTCATAACACGTCCTGCCTGTTAGCCAAGTCATTGAAACGTCGTGTGATACTCATCTTCTTTCCGCAGAGATATGAAACGCCCGCCTTAAACGCGAGAATATCAGAAACTGATGCCATTACACGCTCGTATTAAGCCCAAATACAATGCCGCGGGACTGCTCCTGCCATTCTCCTCCACCACCGAGCCTTGGGCTCATATTCTAGTAAATTTTGGAGAGCACCGCCGATCGCTGCCGGACGTCGGTGACATTTCCGCTAGCTCCGACGAGGAGAGGACAAGCTGCTAGAAGGACAAGCTGCTGCGCCACTGGAAGAACAAGGACGTGGGGAGCCGACTCGTGGCCTAGAAGGACGAGACGCGGATTGCCGGAGACGCATTTCGCCTACGTTCATCTCAGTTCATCATCTTCGTCCGACGATCGTGTCGCACTAGGTGAGCTTTGGCACAAATCCTTTCAACCACAACCTATCCGCACCTATGCCTATGTCCTAGACATGATTTCTATCTATAGCTTTCTAGATGACCGCGGTGCCGATGAACCGAATCCAATGGCATGGGCATATTAGACCACCATGAACACGCATTATGATCTCGAGCCCAACACGAAAAACCATCCAAAGAGCACTAGAAATCCAGAACTTCCTAGCGGCATATCTATTCCTATTTTCGGATGTTTAGACATAAGAACATAGAAACTTGTAAAAATCATATCTTTAGTTTTGTATATCCAAATTTAGCACATAATATGTCTATGGATTCATAAAAACGAGTAGAACACAGTGGAGCCATAATTCGATATTTTTGAGTCTGCTAAAATCACGTTTCATACAGAACCATTTGTGAAGTATTTTGAGCATAAAAATTGTTGTGTAAATTATTTTTAAGTGAATCCTGTTGCAAATGGTTGTATATTGAACCCTCTATACAGTAAGACCAAAATATAAATTTTATTCTAATATAAATAAAACCTTCGCAATTATTTAGTGAGAACGGCCTTTCCAACTGATAGAAAATGTTGCTAATTGCTACAATTGCACAAATGGTTGCATTTGTAATCTTGAAAATATAAAATGTTCATAAATCACTTAGTAACGTTCAGAACCTTGTTATAACAATTTGTACAATAAAATTCCATCTTGCATGTTTGCATACTTTGCATGATTTTTGTGTTGTCATTAGTATTGATCTTGTGATTGTTTTGTCTTGGTTGTTTTGCTTGGTAGATTTTGTTGATTGTCAAGTGTGTTATTGCGAAGAGTGTACCAACACCACCAACTACTAAGGCAAGTGACACTATTATCCATGTCCTACTATTTTCACTACCCTTAGTGATATTTTTGTAGTATGCATGATAGGGCTACTATATTTCTATGCTATGTTATGTCCTATTAGGAAATCCATCTTCCTTAGTGAAAACATCATAGTTGTAGTATGATTAGCCCTGCTATAGACTTGGGGTGGAATATCATATCATGATTATATGAAGTGTTGGAAAAATATATGTTTTATATAATAAAAGAAGTACTCAATGAACCACCTGGGTGGAAAGAGGATACTCACTTTTGGTCAAGGTGGCACCAAAGGGAACCATGTTTATATGGCTATCTTTTTGTTTGTGCACTAGAAGAAAACCATCCAGGACTTAGAGATTGAACATGTTTCTCGTACAGTGGCTTCCGTGTACAGCCACATGCTAAATGGGCTCTGGCTTAGTCAACTACATAGTGGAAGACCCTTGCATTGGCATCTTCAGGTTAACTAGAATTGTGTATGGAAATATATCCCTACATTAGTGCCTGGTAGACAAGCTAGCAAGGTGTATTGGGAGGACTTTTATGGAAATACTTTGTCATATTCTCGATCTGCTGGTACTCCATTTGGTGTGTACTTATCCAACGGCCACTGGTGGCGTCAAGACGAGATTGTGTCATGTGGGTAAAGTGTACAACTTCTGCAGAAGATCAAATTCTAAGTACTTAGCCGTGTCCCCGGTTATGGACAACTCTGAGCAACTAAGGCCTGCAGCTATGGAAGATCTCGACATTCCAATTTCTCAAAGTAAAACTTGATGGTGTAAACAAGGGATTAGAAGCACTTGGAGTTTTCCAAGAAGTTCAGAAAGATTGTCAAAAGATCAAAACTATTTTGAAATGATAGGATAAAACTATATTGCTTTCTGCAAATGAGCCTACACCCTACTTAGCCAAATATGCATGTATTGATAGGACCCACTTATCTATACATAGTAGTGAAACTTGCCAATACAATTCAAATGTATTGACCCTTGTGGATGCAACTTATTATGTTGCAGGTTTGTTTGATGTTAGTGAAGTGTGTTGATTAGGATTACAAGTCTACAACCAACATGATTGCCTGTGGCACTTTGAAGATGAAGGACTCCATGCTATAGTTATATCTGCTGCATTGTAATGAGATACCCAAATGAGCTATGTAAGATGTAATAACTTATTTTATTCCTGATTATAAAGTTGTATTATTGTAGCATCCCAGTTGTCTAACCCCTGTAATGCTACATGTCATAATAATAAAATGGGCCACTTCCAACATATAATTGTTGCATCATCATCATATCATGCTCATGTCATCATATCACCTTGCATTTGAGCATCATATAAAAACCTTTTCTTGTTGGTTCTTGTCTCATGTGCATGATTAATTGTAGTTGCCTCTTGATATTGTAGTTGGTTCTTGAAAAATTGTTAAATGCCCAAGTTGAGTTGGGGGCATCTCTCTTTTGACTCCACCACCTTATCTTTCACCACCTTATAATTCCACCATCCAATAATATGGGCTTGGCCTTTTATTGAGTTATCTCTAGGCCATGTTGTTGGTTGGATCCACCCATATATCTTTGCTTGGCCTTGTCCACATTTTGGAATGCATATGAATAAATGCCATGGACATCTATTTTGTTTTCACAAAATAGATCCTAGCATTATTAGTTATGCATGGGCCATGCAACCACACCCCTTGGCCTCCTTCTTTGGTTTGTTTTGTTATGCTTAGTAGGAGCTTGGTTTTCTATAACATCTAGATGCTCCTTGTTTTGGGATCTCTTGGACCACTTTTTAAAGCTACCACCTTGTTTGGCTAAACCCAAACCCTAACCTCCCTCCCCCTCTTCCTTTTGCCACCTCTTGTTGTGCTTCCAAACCCTAGCTACCATCAATCCCCTCTCCCCTTCCTCTCCCTCTTTGCTTGCTTGGCTCCTGTGAAAGCTAGTTGGAGCTTGCATGATCCACCTAAGCACCCCATCTCTTTCTACCCCTCCTAGTAAAAAGGCCCTAAATCTACCCATGCCATGACCTTCCTAGCTAAGAGCTCTAAACCCCACCTATTCTACCACAACCCAAGTTACCCCTCAATCTCTCCTCTTTTTCCAAACCTCCTGGTAGTAGTTCATAGTTTTCGAAATCAGTAGCTGGTTTGAACTTGCATTGGTTTGAAAATAAACAAATCAACAAATAAAAGAAAGAAAAAGAAATAAAGGAGAGAGAACACAGCCCACCCAGCCAGCATGAGGCCTTGGCAGCATGACTAGAGCAGCGGCCCAAAGTCTTACCCGCTTCCCGCCCATCTCACCTTTCGGCCAGTACCCATCCATCCACCGCTTTCTCACTCCTGTCATCGTCTCTCGCCACCTCTCTCTCTGCGTCGACGGAAAGCTAACGGCGGGAGGCGGTGGCCGTCCCTCGTCCGTCTCAAGGCTGCAGACGCACGGCACGTGAGCCCTGCCCTTCTTATCCCAATCGCGCAGCCTCCCCCTCAACCCTAGCCTCCTCTCTCTGGCCGAGCCGCCCCCCTTTTCCCTTCCCCTTCGCCTCTGTCCCCACCGAAGCGGCCAAGGAAGCTCCGAGGAGGAGGGAGCCGTGATCGCCTCGTCGGACTGCGGCGGGAGGAGCCCGAGCAATCGGAACACGGGCGCGGAGAGCGGCAGGACACCTGCGGCGCTAAGCTCGCGTGCACGCCGTCACGCTGCCCACCCTCGTCGACCTCCTGCACGGTGATTCCCTACTCCCCTGTTGGTCCCTTGTTGCAGAGTAGTCGCCGTGCTTTCAGCCATCCGTCGGCCACTCGCGCCAAGCCGCCCCTCGCCTGCCTCGCCGCTCATGGCTACGCCGCCACAAGACGCTGCTGACAACGATAACACCAGAAACACCCCTCGGCGCCTCTGTTTCGCCGTAGATCCCGAGCAGCCCAGTCCTCCCCCGCCTAAACCCTAAACATGGAACTTGTAGAGCGTTGTCCCCTCTCCAACTTCGATGTTTGTGGCATCCTCTGATTCTCGACGAGTCGCTCGCCAAGCTCAATGCAAGTTTGCTGCAGCTCGCTGTTATCCTCGTTCAGTTCGACAGTTTCGTCAGTCAGACCACCCCGACGCTTTTCTATTTTAGTCCCTCCTCTTCCAACGCCTCAACCCGCAGTCCCCTGGGCCCTCTGTCAGCGCCCGTGGCCTTTTTACAAAAAGGCTCCTGGGCTTCCTGGAGCTCAACCCGCGGTCCAGCTCTGTTCCAGACGCTGGCCAGTGACGAACAAGGCCCACACCTGTCGATGACGAGCGGTTTAGGCTGAGTAAGAAATGTTTCAGATCTGTTTTCAAATTCAAACCTGTTTAACTAAATTCAAAATTCAAAATTCTATTCAGATTATTAATAACTTTTTCATACTTTATCCAAATTAGACAAATAATATATGTTTGGATATCAGCAAGATGAGAGGAGTTCAAATATGCCATCTGTTTTGACTTTTGCCCAATTAAAATTCCAAGTTTGTTTAAATTACATCAATTGCCACTAGAATTTAATAATTAAATAACTTTTGTTTGGTAAATCCAAATTAAGCAAATAAGTAGTCTAAAATGATCACTCGACGAGACCTTTCTGTTTATGCTATCCATGACTTCAATTGCAGCATGCATCATATAAATATATGTTGAACAACAAATGTTATGGCAACAATTGTGATTCTAAAACCCAATTAAATGTTACTTTCTTGTTCTTCACACCTCACCGTGCCATGCTACCTTTCTTGCCATGTAAATTGTGCATCATTCATCATGGCATGATTGTTTGTTTGACGATCTTATTCATATGCTTGTGCTCTATATTCATGTTGGCCTTGTTTGTTTGGTTTTCTCGGATAGACCTTTGCGAGGATTGTATCAAGAGAACCAGGCACTACCGTAACCGTCCTTTGCTTCAACAGAGACACCAGGCAAGCACTACCACATGCTTGCATACATACAGTACCTATTGCCTCTATCTTATTCTTGCATCATTGAGTCGCGATTGCATTAAAATGAATCCCAAGTATGCATTGCCTTTACTTTTAAACCCCACCAAGCTTGTTTCCTCCATCCCATGAGCCACTACTATAGGAGTTGTTTGAGCCATGCGAGTCGTGAAACATGTGTAGGGTTTGTGAGAGTCGATGGACAATGAGGTACCTAAACAACTAAACTGAGTAGTTGGGATAACTAAAGAAAGTGGCACGGTGAGCAATATGCTATTTGGTTTTCTGCTCACTTGTGTCCGTAAGACCCCGAGTACTTGATTCTGTTCCTTGATTTATCGCGCTATCCACATCCGGAGGTATATGGGACCCCCTGGACGAGCTTGATTCCGTCTTATTTCTTGGGGCCACAAACTAGTTTGAGGTTTTATTTACGATCTGTACTTATGCCATGTTTCTTTGCTTTATTTACGATTGTGCAGGTACTGCATCTTGTTAGGATCGGACCACGATTTCGCGGTGTCGACAAGCCCGTTTGGGGTTCCCGATCGTTCACGGCCGTCCCAAACCTTGAGGCCGTCGGGGCTTGCTTACTCGTTCGGATTCTACTTAAGGGTGGCCCCTCAAATATTTCTGAATCTTGTGATTGTTCATCGTGAAAGCCTCGTTGGGTTTTGATTTGGTTTTCGAGGTTGATCGAGCGTGTGTTGCTATTGGTGCACCCCTGGGTAAAACTTTCTGAAAGCCGTGTCCGCGGATATGGACGACTTGGAGCACAGTTTCTCGATCATAGACAAGCATAACTAAAGTACCGCCTTAATATGACTAAGTAACTTGACTAGTAAATAGTGCAATACTCATGGAATGGTTAATAAAATTTCCAACGGATGGGAGGTTGTTCGTCCGCTTCCTTGTTGGTAAGCAGGGAGGAGGATGGATCGGATGAGATTACCATTATAACCGTTGTACTTAAATTCACGGACATCCGTCTATCATTGGTTAGGCGGATGGTTAGCGTTTTTTCTGTAGAATTGCTAGGGTTTATCTTTTGCTGCAATTGCGTCACCCCAGGTTGTGTCCCCTTTAGAGGCATTAAGACTTGCTGAGTACCCTTAGGGTCTCACACGATAAATTCTTGATTCAGATGAACAGGTACCTTCTCGTGACGGATCTTTGGGTGGAAGAAGCCGATGATGTGGGCAACGATCGTATGGTGTAGAGATTAGGAACGGGATCCGTGAGACAGTAGCTGGGATGTGCTTATTTTCTGGCATCTTATGCCTATTTGCTTCTTATCCGTACTCGGATCTTGTTTGCCGCTTCCGCATGATACTCGATGTGTCTTTGTATGAGGTTATCCTAAATTATAGATTTATCTAGGTCAATTGAATCTTGCCGTATGGCGTTGGTATATTCCTTTCTTTCTAGATGGTGTGGCTCGATGTACTCTTGTATGGTGGCTTGCGTACATACCCACTTGTGTACGTAGTTGATCCTTCGCTGCCGACTCACACCGTCTGGTCCCGTTGAGAGGGTAGTGGTTGGGACGTCTGAAAGGACTACCGGTGAGTGGCTTTTGGGGCCCCAGTACTATTTCAACCACTATCACTCATCGGGCTTGTATCTAGGGCGTAGTTCACCGAGGTAGTTACAATTGGTATCGAGCCATCCGACCTTGAGGTTTCAAAGCAGTCGTTGTCGGTCTAGCAAATATTTTGGTAGTTATGTATATTAGGGAAAAACAAAAGCGAGTAGGACTGCTTCATTTTCTTCTTACCCTCCCACCACCCTTTTCTGGTAAGGAAGTGCAACGTTTTCAATTCTCTTCTCAAAGTTCAAACTAGGATTCACGTGTTCTGGGTTTCCGTAGTACCATAGGTTGTGTGTGTGTGTGTGTGTGTGTAATTCATTGTCTATCTGTTGCATCCAAGTTGTTATCTTATCTGCCTTTGGTTATCCACTGTTGGTACATTCCATACCAACAGGCTTTTGTAAACCGACGCAATCTATCTTCCGCTTTGTATCCGACGCTATCTTGTTTGGGGTGTTCGTTTCCGTAGTACCAATCTTTAGGTTTAAATCGTGAGAAGAAGGGTTAGGATATGTGTTCCACTTGTTCATATCTTGAGTAATGATTCGAGTGGATGGAGTCGCCCATACCACTACTTGTATCATTTGCTTTTGTATATTGGATCGGTAGAGTCACTAATCTTGATTCGTTAAGTAATTTTGCGCATCTATTGGTATTTTAATGCCGAAATTTGTGGAAATTTTTTTTTTCTTTGATATGTTGTGTACCACACTCCTTTTCAGTCGTGTGCGATATGCTTAATATCTTTGAGGTGCTATGAACTTTGTTGATATTTATATATCATCTCAGTAAATTGTATCCTTTAATCTTGGTTAATTCCATCTTGGTACTATTTTGGATTATTATCATTCTCCATTATAGTACTGACTTGAGTTTTACATCAATGACAGGATGGATCCCCCACGCCGGACTGAGGAGGATATTCCTCCGGAACTGGGCTCAGCGCTGTCAAGCATTGCCAATGCTCTGGCAGCCATGCAAGAGAACCAGCTGCGCTTTGAGGAGAGCGTCCGAAGGAACGAGTTCACTCCACTTCCTCCACCTCCCAAGCGTGGTGACATCAAGAGCTTCCTCAAGTTCAACCCTCGCCAGTTCGATGTGTCTGACCGACCGCTTGATGCTGATGATTGGCTGCGCGAGATCTCAAGGTTGCTCGAGACTGCGGATGTTCCAGAACAGGAGTGGGTAAAGTGTGCTACTCACCTGCTCAAGGGAGACGCAGCTCTATGGTGGGAAAACTACTTGAAGGCTAGCTGCACTGGGCTCCAGCCTACTTGGGAGAGGTTCACCGCAGCTTTCAAAGAACAGTTTCTCTCAGAGATTGTGATGGAAAGGATGAAGGATGCTTTCCTCAACCTGAAGCAGGGGAGTGATAACGTCAACACCTACATCAGGAACTTCATGAACCTGTCTCGCTATGGTGGTGATGAGGTATCTGATGACAAGAAAAGCGAAGAGATTGAGCAAGGGCTCAATCGTCGATCAAGTATGCACTCACGCATGCAAGACCGGCAACCTTCCCTGAACTGCAAGATATGGCACTACAAGAGGAGGCTAGTAGGCGATGTTCGAGGAGTCCAAGAAACACACGAGGATGCATCAAGCTCGGCAGAATGGCAACTCCTTCTAAGCGTGTCGGGTTCCTAACACCCCACCGTCGCTCCGGCTCCACCAAGACCTGCAACTTACGCGCCAAGGCCATCAAACTTCACCACTGCGGCTCCTGGGGCTACAACCTTACCACTCGGCGCTGGCGGAGTCACAGCTTATCTCGCTCCACGTGCTCATGGTGCTTGTTACACATGTGGAGATCCTGGACATCCACACTGAATCGCTGTCAATGAAGAACAAAGCTCTCCTCAACCCCGCCAAGATGAATCAAGCTCTCCTTGGTTCGTGCACCACCTCGGGCTCTCAACATCAACACTAAGCCCGGTGCAGGTTGTTCGCTAAATCGTCAACGCCTCTAAAGCTGAGCTCGCACTTTGGAGTTGTCATGGGTATGCTTCGATTAACTCGGTCCTGCACGAGTTCTCTTTGATTACGGTGCATCGCATTCTTTTGTCTCTGTAAAGTTTGCAAGTGAGAATGAGTTAGTCATGGATCCTCTTCCCAAGCGGTTAATGGTTCTTTCTCACTGGGGAAAACATGAGGGCGGAGTATATCGATCATGGCAATCGGATCGAGATTGGTGGTTCTTCCTTCTTGGCTTCTTTGATTGTTACGACTCGACATTGATGTCATCTTGGGCATGGATTGGTTGGACAAATGCATTTGTGATTGATTGTCTTTGAGCCTCGGTGTCTCTGAAGATCCACGAAGGCCATCTAGTCTTTTCTCCAAGTCGACTCGATGTCCGGCTCTATTCCTTGGCTGCTCTGAATGATGATGCTATGGAAGCTATTCGGAAAGGTACCCGATGGTCTGTGAGTTCCGGATGTCTTTCTGAAGAGTTGCGGTATGCCTCCGGATCGCGAGGTTGAATTCGTGATTGAGCTTGAACTGGGAGCTCCTATCTCCAAGAGGCCATACAAGATGGGTCCTTCGAAAGGCTCAACTCAAGCGACAACTTGATGAACAAGAGAAGTTGGGTTTCATTCAGCATAGCACTTCTTCTTGGGGTAGTCCAACAATCTTCGTGAAGAAGCGTGGCCAGAACCGATAGGCTCTGTGTTGACTACGGGCTCTAAATGCTAAAACCATCAAGAACAAATATCCTCTCCCTCGGATAAATGATCTATTTGATCAGCTAGCAGAGCCGTGGTGTTCTCTAAGCTGGATTTGAGAAGTGGTTATCACCAGATCAAAATTATAAAGAGGATGTGCCCAAGACAGCTTTCACCACTCGCTATGGCCTATGAGTACGGTCATGTCTTCGGTCTCACCAACGCACTGCTACCTTCTCGAGGCTGATGAACTCCGCTTTCATGGAGTACTGGACAAGTTGTGGTGGTATATCTGGATGACATTCTGGTCTATTCCAAGTCCAAGGAGGAGCATGAAGAGCACTGCGGTGTGTCTGAACAAGCTTCGTGAGAACCGCTTGTATGCAAAGTTCTCAAAGTGTGAGTTACGGTTTTGCAGTAACATATCTGGGCCATGTCATCTCTGCCAAGGGCATTGCAGTCAACCCGGAAACCGTGAAGACAATAGTTGAATGGCTTCCTCCTGCTAATGTCAAGGAAGTGCGGAGTTTCCTCGGCTTGGCTAGCTATTGTCGTCGTTTTGTGCAGAACTTCTCGAAGATAGCAAAGCCTCTTACCGATCTTCTCAAGAAAGGCAAGAAGTACCTGTGGACTCCTGCTTGTCAAGAGAGTTTTGAGACACTCAAAGAGAAGCTCACTTCCACACCAGTCTTGGTTCCTCCGGATACATCTAAGCCTTTCCAGATCTTCTGCGATGCCTCTTTGCAAGGATTGGGTGCGGTCCTTATGCAAGAAAGACATGTGGTTGCTTATGCCTCTCGTCGATTGAAGACGATGAGGTCAACTATCCCACATGACCTTGAGCTTGCGGTGGTCTTTGCTTTGAAGCTATGGAGGCACTACTTGCTTGGTAACGTTGAGATCTTCTCGGACCACAAGAGTTTGAAGTATATCTTCACTCACCTGATCTCAATCTTGACAAGGAGATGGATTGAAGCAATCAATGACTTGATGTGACCATCAACTACACTCCTGGAAAAGCAAACGTCATGGCGGATGCGCTTAGTAAAGCTTATGTCAACAACCTCATGGTAGAAGAGCAGCAGCCTCTCTTGTGCGAGGAATTCCGTCAGCTCAACCTGGAGATTGTAGAACAAGGGCATCTTCTGAACCTTCTGGCTACTCCTCTCTTGGAAGAACAGATTCGTTCTCGTCGACGGTGATCGCACACTAGGAAGCTCATCTCTAAGCTTGGCACTCCGAAGTATGAATCCTTCCATGTTGATGATCAGGGCACGCTCTTCTTTGATCACCGGATGTTTGTTCCAAACTACCCGGGTCTGAGATATCAATTGCTCAAGGAGGCACATGATTCGGTTCTTTCTATCCATCCTGGCAGCACAAAGATGTACATGGACTTGAAAACACAATACTGGTGGCCTGGGTTGAAAAGGTATTGTGCCAAGTACGTCTCAGAATGTGATGTCGCCGCGCAGTCAAGGCTGTTCATCGAAACCATTCGGTCTTCTGACCATTGAAACCTCCGAATGGAAGTGGGAGAAAGTTGAGATAGACTTCATCACGGGCTTTCCTAGGTCGCGGAAGGCAACAATGCAATTTTTGTTGTCATCGACAGGCTTTCCAAAGTGGCACACTTCTTCCCGATCAAAGAAACAATTTACGGACTTGGTGGTGAGCTCTATATCAAGGATTGTCTCTTTGTATGGGGTTCCACTTGAAATCAGTTCGGATCGTGGGAGCATCTTCACCTCAAAGTTAGGAGAGTTTCCAAAAGCTTTGGGAGCAGTTGAACTTCAAAGACCTTACCACCCTCGGTCTCAAGGACAAGTGGAGAGGATCAATCAGATTCTCGAGGACATGCTTAGAGCTTAAGTCATCTCGTTTGGCATGAAGTGGGAGGAATGCCTTCCATATGCTGAATTCTCCTACAACAACAGCTTCGAGAGTCGAAGATGGCACCATTCGAGGCTCTCTATGGTCAAGTGCGTAACTCCCATTGGTTGGTCAGGTGCAGGAGAAAGAATCTGGTTTGGCCCTGACATTGTGACTCAGTCAGAGGAGAAGGTGCATATCATTCTGGAGAACCTGAAGATTGCTCAAAGTCGTCAGAAGAGCAACTATGACAGGAAGCACACAGATATGGTATATGCCCCTGGTGATCTCGTCTACCTTCGTGTCACTCCCATGAGAGGAACACACCGCTTCGGTATCAAAGGAAAGTTGGCTCCTAGATACATCGGTCCTTTCAAGATACGTGGTAGAAGAGGAGAAGTTGCTTATGCACTTGAGCTTCCGGAAAAACTCAAAGTCCATGATGTTTTCCACATCTCTCATCAAGAAGTGCTTCAAAGACCCGGCAAGACCGTGGACCATGAGCTAATCGACCTCCAAGAAGATCTCTCTTATCAAGAACACCCACCAAAATCCTTGAGACCATGAGCGAAGGACTGCAACAAGTCCATCAAGTTACGCAAGGTGCGTGGTCACACCATTACATTGATGAAGCAACTTGGGAGCGTGAAGATGAACTCCGTGTCAACCATCCTTCTCTTTGTGTCTTCTTCTTCTTCCTAGAATCTCGGCGAGATTCCTGTTTAGTGGGGGAGAGTTGTAGCATCCCAGTTGTCTAACCCCTGTAATGCTACATGTCATAATAATAAAATGGGCCACTTCCAACATATAATTGTTGCATCATCATCATATCATGCTCATGTCATCATATCACCTTGCATTTGAGCATCATATAAAAACCTTTTCTTGTTGGTTCTTGTCTCATGTGCATGATTAATTGTAGTTGCCTCTTGATATTGTAGTTGGTTCTTGAAAAATTGTTAAATGCCCAAGTTGAGTTGGGGGCATCTCTCTTTTGACTCCACCACCTTATCTTTCACCACCTTATAATTCCACCATCCAATAATATGGGCTTGGCCTTTTATTGAGTTATCTCTAGGCCATGTTGTTGGTTGGATCCACCCATATATCTTTGCTTGGCCTTGTCCACATTTTGGAATGCATATGAATAAATGTTATGGACATCTATTTTTTTCACAAAATAGATCCTAGCATTATTAGTTATGCATGGGCCATGCAACCACACCTTGGCCTCCTTCTTTGGTTGTTTTGTTATGCTTAGTAGCTTGGTTTTCTATAACATCTAGATGCTCCTTGTTTTGGGATCTCTTGGACCACTTTTTAAAGCTACCACCTTGTTTGGCTAAACCCAAACCCTAACCTCCCTCCCCTCTTCCTTTGCCACCTCTTGTTGTGCTTCCAAACCCTAGCTACCATCAATCCCTCTCCTTCCTCTCCCTCTTTGCTTGCTTGGCTCTGTGAGCTAGTTGGAGCTTGCATGATCCACCTAAGCACCCCATCTCTTTCTACCCCTCTAGTAAAAAGGCCCTAAATCTACCCATGCCATGACCTTCCTAGCTAAGAGCTCTAAACCCACCTATTCTACCACAACCCAAGTTACCCTCAATCTCTCTCTTTTTCCAAACCTCCTGGTAGTAGTTCATAGTTTTGAAATCAGTAGCTGGTTTGAACTTGCATTGGTTTGAAAATAAACAAATCAACAAATAAAGAAAGAGAAAGAGAAATAAAGGGAGAGAGAGAACTGGCCCCCACCCGTAGCATTGCATGACCAGGCAGTGACGGCCGTCTTACCCGCTTCCCGGCCCATCTCACCTTTCCCCAAGACCCATCCAGCCGTCCGCCTGTTCTTCTTCTTCTCCCTCCGTGCATGCCGTCGCCACCTCTCTCTCTGCGTCGGCGGAAGCTAACGGCGGGAGCGGTGGCCTCCCTCGCCGTCAGCGTCGGTAACGCCGCAACACGTGAGCCTGCCCTTCTTATCCCAATCGCAGCCTCCCCTCAACCCTAGCCTCCTCTCTGCGGCCGAGCCGCCCCCTTCCCTTCGCCCGCCTCTGTCCCCACCGTGAAGCCAGCGAAGGCTCCGAGGAGGAGGAGGGCCGTGTCGCCTCGTCGGACCTGCAGGAGGCCGGAGCACGAAGCGGAACACGGAGCGCGGAGGAGACGGCCGGGACACCTTGCCTGCGGCGCTAGCGTCGCTCGCCGTGCACGTCGTCGCTGCCCACCCTCGCCGACCTCCTGCACGGTGATTCCCTACTCCCCTGTTGGTCCCTTGTTGCAGAGTAGTCGCCGTGCCGTCAGCCATCCGTCGGCCACTCGCGCCCAGCCCGCCCTCGCCCATTGCCTCGCTAGCCTCGCCGCTCTGGCGCCATGCCCGCGCTTCACTTGTGAGCAACGATGCACGAAACACCCCTCGGCGCCTCTGTTTGTAGTAGATCCCGAGCAGCCAGTCCTCCCCGCTAAACCCTAAACATGGAACTTGTAGGCGTTGTCCCTCTCCAACCGATGTTTGTGGCATCCCTCGATTCTCGACGAATCGCTCGCCAAGCTCAATGCAAGTTTGCTGCTTCTGTTATCCTCGTTCGATTCGACAGTTTATCGGTCAGACCACCCGGCCTTTTCTATTTTAGTCCTCCTCTTCCAACGCCTCAACCCATGATCCCACAGGCCCTCTGTCGGTAGTGGCCTTTTTACAAAAAGGCTCACAGGCTTCCTGAGCTCAACCAGCGGTCCAGCTCATTCGAACATTTGGCCATAGAACCCAAGGGCCCACCTGTCGGTGACCAGGCGGTTTAGGCTGAGTAAAAATGTTTGATCTGTTTTCAAATTCAAAACTGTTTAACTAAATTCAAAATTCAAAATTCTATTGATTATTAATAACTTTTTCATACTTTATCCAAATTAGACAAATAATATATGTTTGGATATCAGCAAGATGAGAGGAGTTCAAATATGCCATCTGTTTTGACTTTTGCCCAATTAAAATTCCAAGTTTGTTTAAATTACATCAATTGCCACTAGAATTTAATAATTAAATAACTTTTGTTTGGTAAATCCAAATTAAGCAAATAAGTAGTCTAAAATGATCATTTCGTGAGACCTTTCTGTTTATGCTATCCATGACTTCAATTGCAGCATGCATCATATAAATATATGTTGAACAAAAAATGTTATGGCAACAATTGTGATTCTAAAACCCAATTAAATGTTACTTTCTTGTTCTTCACACCTCACCATGCCATGCTACCTTTCTTGCCATGTAAATTGTGCATCATTCATCATGGCATGATTGTTTGTTTGACGCATCTTATTCATATGCTTGTGCTCTATATTCATGTTGGCCTTGTTTGTTTGGTTTTTCTCGGATAGACCTTCTTGCGGGGATTGTATCAAGAGAACCAGAGCACTACCGAGAACCGTCCTTTGCTTCAAGAGACACCAGGCAAGCACTACCACATGCTTGCATACATACTGATACCTATTGCCTCTATCTTATTCTTGCATCATTGAGTCGCGATTGCATTAAAATGAATCCCAAGTATGCATTGCCTTTACTTTTAAACCCCACCAAGCTTGTTTCCTCCATCCCATGAGCCACTACTATAGGAGTTGTTTGAGCCATGCGAGTCGTAGAACAGCATGTGTAGGGTTTGTGAGAGTCTGATGGACAATGAGGTACCTAAACAACTAAACCTGAGTAGTTCTGGGATAACTAAAGAAAGTGGCACCGGTGAGCAATATCTGCTATTTTGTTTTTCTTGCTCACTTGTGTCCCGTAAGACCCCGAGTACTTGATTCCTGTTCCTTGATTTATCGCGCTATCCACATCCGGGAGGTATATGGGACCCCCCTGGACCAGAGCTTGATTCCGTCTTATTTCTTGGGGCCACAAACTAGTTTGAGGTTTTATTTACGATCCTGTACTTATGCCATGTTTTACTGCTTTATTTACGATTGTGCAGTGCACTGCTTTATTTAGGATCGGACCACGATTTCAGCGGTGTCGACAAGCCCGTTTGGGGTTCCCATCGTTCTGACCGTCCGCCAAACCTTGAGGCCGTCTCGGGGCTTGCTTACTCCGTTCGGATTCTACTTAAGGTGGCCCCTGAAATATTCTGAATCTTGTGATTGTTGTCGTGAAAGCCTCGTTGGGTTTTGATTTGGTTTTCGAGGTTGATCGGCGTGTGTTGCTATTGGTGCACCGGCGGTAAAACTTTCTCAAGCCGTGTCATGGATATGGACGACTTGGAGCACAGTTTCTCGATCATAGACAAGCATAACTAAAGTACCGCCTTAATATGACTAAGTAACTTGACTAGTAAATAGTGCAATACTCATGGAATGGTTAATAAAATTTCCAACGGATGGGAGGTTGTCCGTCCGCTTCCTTGTTGGTAAGCAGGGAGGAGGATGGATCGGATGAGATTACCATTATAACTGTTGTACTTAAATTCACGGACATCCGTCTATCATTGGTTAGGCGGATGGTTAGCGTTTTTTCTGTAGAATTGCTAGGGTTTATCTTTTGCTGCAATTCGTCACCCCAGTTGTGTCCCTTTAGAGGCATTAAGACTTCTTTGAGTACCCTTAGGGTCTCACACGATAAATTCTTGATTCGGATGAGCATGTACCTTCTCGGGCGGATCTTTGGGTGGAAGAAGCCGATGATGTGGGCAACGATCGTATGGTGTAGATCTCGGGGGCCCGCGGATCAGTGAGAAATGTAGATGGGATGTGCTTATTTTCTCTGGCATCTTATGCCTATTTGCTTCTTATCCGTACTCGGATCTTGTTTGCCGCTTAGCATGATACTCGATGTGTCTTTGTATGAGGAGTTATCCTAAATTATAGATTTATCTAGGTCAATTGAATCTTGCCGTATGGCGTTGGTATATTCCTTTCTTTCTAGATGGTGTGGCTCGATGTACTCTTGTATGGTGGCTTGCGTACATACCCACTTGTGTCGTAGTTGATCCCTTCGCTGCCGACTCACGCCCGTCTGAGTCCCGTTGAGAGGGTAGTGGTTGGGACGTCTGAAAGGACTACCAGTGAGTGGCTTTTGGGGCCCCACCGTACTATTTCAACCACTATCACTCATCCAGGCTTGTATCTAGGAGCGTAGTTCACCGAGGTAGTTACAATTATGACCTTTGTTTCTTGATATTACATCTTCTTATCGCCATATTTTGGCCAAAGGAGGAGATGGGTCGTAATCAAGATGGGCTTGGAAGATACATATATGCAACGTGTTGTTGAATCGGCCTTGTGCATGGATTTGGGCTAAATTGCCCGTGTATCTTATATTGTAGTAGGTTTCGTTTCGGTTTAAGTAAGAGATAGAGTTGTTAGGGTTATTCCAAAGATAGAAAGTCTCCGGACTATAAATATGTACCTAAGGTTATTGAGAAAAGGAGGACAATCACGTTCACAACAAACACAATCTCGGCGCATCGCCACCCCTTGTTTCTAGGGTTTCTTTCGGGTAAGTGTCATGCTGCCTAGATCGCATCTTGCGATCTGCTTATGCGTTATTTGGTGTTACTCGTACTGAAGCCTTGTTGATGGCGAGTAATACTATTATCATAGATTTATTTAGGTTAGCATCGGTACTTTTTGTTATGATTGTTTAGTTATGCTACCTCTAGTTATCTATTGCCTTTGCACCTTTTGCGGGTGTAAGGGTAGCATCTTATGATCCTTATTCGGTCGATTTGATCCGTTATAGTTTTGCCTTGTTTTCCAAGGTTTAGTTTGATATCCACGTGAGTCGGGCCTTGTAAGCGGGTTGAGCGATCGATGTCTGAGGAGGATATGGTTTGCTAATCGAAAGGAGTTGTTCGGAATTGACTTTCGTCGGTTGTTAGGCCTTCTCTAGGGTTAGTTTTCTATCATCTTTTGTATTTACCGGGCTCAATTACGTGTAGGATGTTCCAATTACGTGGTGAAAACGTTAAAGCTGTAGAGATCTATTTAACTTTTATTGATGAAGCAAAACCCATGTTATCATAGATCTAATGCAGAACCATGGGATAATCGGCTCGAGCGATTCACGAGAAAACAGGAGCGGTCACGGCTCGAATTTTCGTATACTTGTTTACCATGCAGAAACTGATCGAAGCAATCCATCACCTTCTGACGGTATAGGTCGGTGGCATCTCGAATCAGCGGGGCGTGTCGGAGTTTTGCGGGCGTTGCGGGGACGAGCCCACCAGCGGTTCAGGAGCCTCCGGCTCTTCATGTTGCTCGTCGCTGCTCGCGGTGGGTTTTTGAGCAACACATTCGCACGCCGGTGGGACCTTCAACGACATCTGCATCAACATCGGCGCTGCGATGGGGGACAGACCGGTCACGTCTGACGATCTGCACGAGCACAAGGCGAGTATGATGATATCAAAGATCTCTTGAAGCCGATCTCATCGGCTCTTTTGAGAGGACCGTAAGCATGGCATCGGTGGAAAGGGCTCTCACCGAAGGTGCTCTTGACGAGGTGGATCTTTCATTCCTTGAGGAGGCGCACGAGCTCTGCGACAAGAAGTCAACTACATGGTGGCTCATTCTCTTCACCGCCATTACGAGCCTAGTGAACGCTTTTGCCATCGATTCGCGTAGTTCAGAGATCATGAAACATCGTACTCTCCGTCGGGGCCTACTCTAGGGACTCACCAGGAGAAAAGCTGCTCGAGACCGTGCCACAGCTGCCATTCACGCTTGCAGCTCGGGCCACTAGGAGCACCGGGCGTCGTCGTCTACAAGGTTGGAGGTGACCCGGCGATTCCGGTTCTGTCTGAACCACCTAAGAAATCCCACATGGATATGTGTGCACCTCGTCTTGGACTGCAATAGCTTGACGCCATCGAACCAGATTGCAACCGCGAGGATTTGGGCAGGAGTTCTGGGCAGGGGCTTGAGCGGTATTCTGGAGCAGGATGTACAGGATGGACGACGATAAACAGGCGTGGCTGGCCGTCACCGAACGAGTCATGAGAACTCAGCCCCTGCGGCTCAAGCGGTGGAGCAAATCCGTACCATCTGAGAGACCGGTTAAACCGTGCGAAGAGAAGGACAATCGGCTATTCAAGGCGTACCCTAACGAGTTTGATCTGATTCGCTGCCGCCCAAGTATCGGCTCCTGAGTTCTCAAGGTTTAGCGGATCGAAGGTCGAGCTCGATCGAGCATGTGAGCCAATACCTGGCACAATTAGGCATGATTTCAGCATCGGATCAGTTACGCGTAAGGTTCTTTGTGCAATCTCTGACAGGACCAGCTTTTGGGTGGTACACCTCGCTGCCACCGGATTCGATCCAAACCTGGAAGCAACTGGAAGAACAGTTCCACATTGATATCATTCGGAAGCTACGAGGCTGGCATTGCGATCTCGCGCAGTGCGGCAAGCGGGAGAAAGCGGTAGCAGTACATCCGGCGTTTAAGGATCGAGAACCGATGTTATTCGGCTCGTTTAGCGAGAAAAGCGGTCGGTGGCGGTGTTGGGTCTCTCATCACCTATCAAAGATCGGCTTTCCAAGTAGAGTACAACTCATTGGCACATGGCCCGAAGGCGACAATGTATGAACAGCGCCACACGAGTTGTACCAAGACAAGTTCAAGCGTCCGATGGGCTGGTCGTCTGAGAAGAGGATCCTACACAAGACCAGGAGGTGGCCGTGGCTGAATGGGCTCGGGGGCGATCACTGTCCTGCAAATAGGTGAAGCGAGGGCCTGCAAAGGTTCGATTCGATGTGAGCAAAGCTGAGCAGATATTCGATTCTTGCTGAAGAAAAGCTGAAGTTACCCGAAGGCCACAAAATCCTCTGGCTCAAGAGATGAGCAGGAGACCATCTGCAAGTGGCATCACTCGTTCACCACACCACCAATGATCGCAAAGAGCTACGGCGAGATCAAGCGGTGATAGAACAGGCCGTCGATCCTTGGGCAATTTGCCATGAAGGTAGACACAAACCCATTTCCGGCGTCAACATGGTAGAACCTGACCACTCCACGAGGCGTCGGTTGGATTTCTCGTTCGATGTTAATATGGCGGGACGGTGTACCACCATGGCACATATAAGGAGGAAGACGGTCATTTGCGCGGCAAGGAAGAGAGGAGGCTGGTCCGCGACCGGCCCGTTATAACGACATCTTGGTATTTAGAGGAGCAAGTGAAGCGTGCGGTATCGAAGCCACACTCCACGCATCTCCTTAACAAGTATGAGCGTCGATATGACCGGCGTCGCCAGGCGATAGGGATGATGAAAGATATGAGCGCCTCTAGGGGAAAGTCAAAGGAAAGGAAGGCATGGACAAACATTGGGTTTGTCCCTTCTTCAAGTATTCTTTGGGATGCGGAATGAGCGATTGCCTACAATCGACAATTGCGAATGTGGACAGCGGAAGGATGACCTGAGTCCGATCTCGGTGTTCAAACGTCTAGGGCCTCTCCCTCCTCGAGCAAAAAACCTCGAGGAGCCAATGGGTGGAAAAGAAGAAGACAGATATCACCGGCCAAGGTGGTGCCCCGATGGACTCAGGCACACCCAAAAGCGTCGAGTTCAGCGGTTACGTAACTTGGAGGAAGCCGAAGCACAGTACCTCCACGCTTTAAGGAAAGCATGGCCCGATCTGGCCGTTAAAATTCGGCAGACCTTGGAAACGGAAGATCGCCCGAAAAGGAAAGAGTGGCGCACCAAACCGGTAAAAGCCGATGCGAAGACATCGGCTGGCACAAACATGGTGTTCATACTTCCGTCAGAGTTTTGCGCTCCAAGAACCAAAGAGCTGCCAGTGGCACAGTTTGACTGCGGCCCACAGCCGGTTATCTTTGAAAAGCCACGTGAGAAGGGCTACAAACATCTGAAAGCCTGCCTGAGGTTACATCAATGGGCAACTTTATCGGCAAGATGTTGGTTGACACGGGCGGCGATCAATATAATGCCATACTCCATGCTACGGCGTTTGGGACGCTCCGCGCTGATCAAAACCAACGTCACGTTAAGCGACTTCAACGGCCAAACTTCAGAATCGCAAAGGCGTCTTGAGCGTGAATCGACCGTGGGCAGGAAAACCATCCCTCGTCATTCTTCGTCGTGGACAGAAAAGCACTTACGCTGTTTTCTTTGGGAGAGATTGATTCACGCTAAGCTGCATTCCATCCACGATGCACGATGCCTAATCTGATGGGATGGAGATGAAGTGGAGGTCATTCATGCAGATGATTCGATCGAGATCTCCATAGCGGCATGAACATCGGAAGCGACGACCAAGCGGATCTCGGAATCGGTCTAGCGGCTGTGGCGCATTGAAGCTACAAAAATGGGGTGAGGCTGGTCTTATCCACGGCCCGACAGTAGCAAAGTCCACGATGCGTCGTGGTATGGCGATCCTCTGCGATCGACGCAAAAATAAAAAAGCGTCGACAAACAGGTCATGCGATCGTAGTAGGAGATCCCTGCAATTGTAGAGCACAAATAAGTGGTAAACCTTCCTTGACTAATGCAATCGAAATGGGGCGATTCCGCAATCGCCCAAATTATCTTTGTTATCCTCACCAACTGTTTGCCCGTGTTTAGCATCGATTTAGCGGTGACGGAAAGCTAGGGTATGGGTTTACATCCGATGAGCTAGAGGAGATTGACATCGGTCACGGGATAAGCCACGACCAACATTTATCGACAAGAAGTTAGATCCGAATCTGCGGGTCCGATGATAGCTTTGTTGAAAGAATATCAGGCCGCTTTGGGACTATCTGAGATGCACAGGTTAGGCAGGAGCATCATTGAGCATCGACTCCGCTTAAAAAGGATTTCGCCATTCTAGCGAGCACGACGGATGAAGGCGAAATTTTGGAAGAAGTCAAGAAAGAGATCGAGAAAATGTTGTGACTAGGTTAATCGGGCCATGCGGGTATCTTGAGTGGATTTCTAGTATCGCACTGTGAGAAAAAGGATGGCGGCGTGTTGCCATAGATTTTCGGGATCTCAATAGAGCTACTCGAAGGATGAGTATCCGATGCCTTGAGCGTAGACATTAATCAACGCAACTGGTCATAAGATCTTGAGCTTCATGGATGGCAATGCGGTATAACCAAATTTTATGGCTCAAGATATATACACAAGACTGCATTCAGAGTCCGAGTTCGGTGGGGTTGTTTGAATATGTAGTCGTGGCGTTTGGATCAAGAATGCGGCGCCACATACCAAAGAGCCATGAATTACATTTTCCATGATCGATCGGCAAGCTGGTGGAAATTTATATCGATGGCGTGGTGGTCAAGTCTGCTTGATAAGGACACTTGGACGATCTGCAATCGTCTGGACCGAACAAGAAAATTCGACTCTGAATGAATCCAAAGAAGTGTGCCTTGAGGTGACGGCGGTCGGTTCTTGGGTTTCTTGGTCCATGAACGGAATTGAGATCGGCTGAAAAGTCGAGGCGACGAACAATGAAGCCACCGACCACGAAGAAAGAACTGCAGTCTCTCATCGGCAAGATCAACTTCGTCAGAAGATTCATCTCCAATCTGTCAGGAAGAATAGAGCCGTTCATGGGACTGGTGAAAATTAAATCTGATGAAGAGTTCTGCTGGGGGACATAACAACAACGAGCCTTCGACGAGATCAAAGAATATCTAACGAAGCCGCCAGTGTTGGTTCCGCCCCAGCCGGATAGGCCGTTCTACATTTACTTGTCGATGGGCACACGTCCATCGCCTCGGTGGTGGTACAGGTTTATGATGGTGCGAGCGAGTTGTGTTTACATCGCGAAGAATCTGGATGCGAGACAAGATATCCGAGATCGATAAGTTGTGCCTCTGCTGTTTTCGCTGCACCAAGCCGCACCACATCTTGCTCTCGGGAGATTATCATTATATGCAAATCGGATGTCATAAAGCACATCTTTGTCGGCTCCTATGTTGAAAGGCCGACTCGGCAAATGGATGTTTGCATTATCGAATTTGACATCCGGTATCAACCCGAAAGCGGTTAAGGGTCGAGCATTGGCCGACCTTATTGCTGAAAGAATCAACAACGATATAGCGGTATTTGTCTATCTGACGTGGGCTATGTTTTTCAATGGATCGGTTTGTGATGATGGTTGCGGCATTGGCATTCTACTCGTGTTGCCCCGGGGGGCAACATACTCCTTCTCCATCAGGCTAGATACCCCTCGCACCAACAACGTCGCCGAGTATGAGGCGATACGCAAGGGAATGGAGTTGCTCATCAAAGCTGGAGCAGAGGCAGTGGAAATTTTTGGAGACTCCAAATTGGTGATTTCCCAACTCACGGAGGAATACAAGTGTGAGAGCGAGTCGCTCTTCCCATTATGGTTGCAATGCCGTGAGCTCATGGCACAGTTCCGGTACATAAACTTTACGGATCCCGATCGCAGAATACAGGCGAATGATCTCGCAAATGGCTTGAGCTACAAGGGCGTAGCAGAGGGAACGATGTTCGTGCAGTTCACGAGGCGGACGATCGAGCCGATATCTTCAATTACTTGAAAGATTCGGCTCGGGGCACCTAAGCGGATAAGGTACAAGGCTATGAAGTATGTGCTTATTGGGGACGACATGTTTCTGAGGACTCTGGAAGGGTTCTTGCTCAAATGCAGGACCAACCGAGGCCAATCGGCTCCTACGAGGTACAGAAAGGCGCTGTGGAACTCACCAATCGGCTCACAAGATGAAATGGTTGATCGGTGGTCGGGGTTTTATTGGCCCACCATGCTTGAGGACTGTTTTAAATACTACAAAGGGTGTCAAGCATGTCAGAAATTTGGAAAAATTCAGATGGTACCCGCGTCAGCAATGAACCCCATCATCAAGCCTTGGCCATTCCGAGGTTGGGGCATGGATATGATCGGCAAGATCAATCCTCCATCAAGCAAAGGCCACATGTGGATTTTGGCCATTACGGATTATTTCACTAAATGGGTGGAAGCCGTCCCTATGAAGTCAGTGAACTCGAAGGATGTTATAAATTTTGTGAAAGAACACGTCATTCATAGATTTGGGATTCCCCAAACTATCACGACCGATGGAGGTTCGGTCTTCATTTCTCATGAGTTTAGAAAATTCTGCGAGGACATGGGAACTAAGCTGATCCGATCATCTCCATACTATGCTCAAGCAAATGGGCAAGCTGAAGCGTCCAACCAGAGCCTTATCAAGCTGATCAAGAGGAAAGTCGATGAGCACCCTAAGCATTGGCACGAGGTTTTGTCAGAGGCTTTATGGGCTTATCGCATGTCATGTCATGGAGCGATAAAAACCTCGCCATACCATCTAGTCTATGGACAGGAAGCCATATTGCCCTGGGAGATTACGGCTGGATCGAGACGTGTCACTTTTCAGAATGATCTAACGACTGAAGAATATGCGACCCTGATGAGTGACAGTGTTGAGGATTTAACGGAGCTTAGGCTGTGGTCGCTTGAGAAAATCAAAGAGAACAAGGCCAAGGTAGCTCGTGCATATAATAAGAAGGTGAGACCAAAGGAGTTCCACGTTGGCGATCTGGTATGGGAGGCTGTGTTGCCATTGGGGACTAAGGATGCAGCATATGGTAAATGGTCTCCAAATTGGCACGGGCCATACAGGGTCGATCAAGTTTTAAGGGGGAACGCGTACATGCTTGAGGAGATGAACGACGCGAAATTCCCAGTGGCTGTCAACGGCTAGCATCTCAAGAAATATTTCCCAAGCATGTGGGATGATGGACAGTGAAATGTGGGGGCTGATACATGAAATCGGCCAAAATAAAAACAAAAAAAATATATATATATATAGCCGATGCACAGTCATCGACTCTAGAGGTTCAAACTGTTACGAGCAGGTGCCAGTTTACATGAATGAGCTACTGAAGGAATGCCTCAAAGGCGTGGAGGGCGTCAGCACGGACACGATCCACCTCGGCGATCTCGGCTTCGTCGTCTTCGTCCTTGCCCGTCACTAGCTGCTTGTTCAGGGCACGTATTTCCGACAGATCAGTCTTCAGTTGAGCTTTGAGGCCTTCTTCTTCGTCCTGGGAGCGGGCGATGAATGCTTCCTTGTCACGAATGAGCTGTTTAGTCGCCCGGACCTTCTCTTCAAGATCTCCCAATTCCTTTTTCAAGGATGCAAGCTCGGCGGTACTGACAGAGGTGTCAGTTTTGGCATCTAGAGACGCATTTTTCTCGTTGAGCTGCTGGCATTTGTCTGCAATATTGGCCTTCAGCGGGAGCTGGGCGTGGCGCAGGTTAATACTCTCACGAGCCAACTTCACCCTTGACCCGTAGAAGGACAGAGTTACAACTGGCCAAAGCTTCACCTGCAAGGCTACTGGAAGTTGGTCCTTGATTTCGGCAAGAATGCTCTTCACCTCTTCAGAATCCTCGATCAACTTCTCGATCGGGGAGGACAACAAGGCTTTGAGACGCTGGAATTGAGGTAGAACAGCCCTCGCTCGTGGTTCATCGTTGACGACAGAGAGAGTTGGTTCGATGGAATCAGGGTCGAACGTCAGCAGGCCTGAGATATCACAACCCTGGCAGGCCGAAATGGCATCAGTATGCGTCCAACACGGAAGGATGAGCCGAAAGAAGCTAACGTACCTCTCCTGAGATCGAGGGGATAGCAGATGATGAGACAATTGGCTTGTGCGTTGTTGCTGGGGGCTTGGCCAAAGTGGTAACCGTTTCATCTACACCTTCAGGGATTACTAGATCCAGCCCTGCGAGGGGCATCGGCACTGCCCCGGCTTTCCCACTAGAAGTGTCAGTCGTCTGCATGGAAGGTGCCTAGCCGATGTAATTAGTGATGAATCGGCAGATAAAAAAGAAACAATTGGTGGGAGCATGGAGGGTGATGACTTTCGAAACCTCCTGGCTCGACGAAGAAGTTTGCAGTCCCTTGCGAGCCCTCTTGGGGCTCTGGCCCGCCTCGGCCGGTGCTCGGGGCGATGGGTTCGAGGCGCCTTTTCCTGGAAGCCGATGGTGGCAAATCTGGCTGGCTCGGTGTGATGGTCCTCTCAGAGTCTGTTGGGCCCAATTCTCCTCGATTGGATTGTGTGTCCTCGCTGGAGGTGTCTTCGACGAAGCTTTAGAAAGGAGAGCTAGTAAGCACGAGCATGTTTGCAAGGATGAAAGAGATCAACCAAGGCATGGATCAGCGTACATGCGAACTTTCTGGATAAGGTCTCCGGCGCCTCAGGGTCTTCCTGGCAGCTACCTTCCTCACCATCGTTCTTGTTTTAGTTGGAACTCGAGAGGCAGCTGACTTAGAAGTTGCTTGGTTCTTGGAAGCCGATTGTGGTGATATCGGCTGGTTCTGCATCACGACCTTTTTCAAAGGTGGCGAGTTTTTGCAGAAAAGGACGACAGGAGCTGGGGGGAAGAATTCGAAGGGGGAGCCATCACCGTGCATAGGTTCAGGACCATATTGTTGCTGCAAGGAGACAGAATGGGTTATTAGAGGATCATTTGTGAGTTGCATCAAGAAAATGTACGAGTAGTGGTACCTGTTCCACAGGGATATCATATTCAGCATCAAGCTGTTCTAGCAACGGTCCCAGAGCTCTCCTGAAGGCATGAGTCTTCCACATCGACCACCAGTTCTCAAAACTATCGGTTGATGAAGCGAAGGTGAGGTTGTTAGGAATTGGGATGGTCAGAGCATCGAAGAAGGAGTAACACCTTTGACTGGTGAGAGGATCGGGCAGGTCAGCTCTGCTCTCCGTAAGATGGTGGAGAAAGAAATGAGGAGGTACTTGTCCAAGGCCAAATTGCCGAGCCACTAGGACCGGCTGGTAGAATTCGTATCCAGGCTTGATTATTCTGTTGGATGTGCTCATGCCAACTGGAAGGAAACAGGGACGGATCACAGTGGAAAATAGCTGCCGAGTGCTGGTGTCATCGGCAAAGTTGTCTAGCCTGAAGGAGATTGGATTTTCAAAATGTTCCGATTCTTCCATGTAAGGAAAGAAGATAGGATTGTCCGCCTTGGAAGAAAATGCTGAACCACTTGGATGCTTCTGAGGATCGGTTTACTACAGCGATCTATACAGAGCTTGGCCGTAGTGGTGCATCGGATCTGCTTCCCTTTGGCATCTGGAAAGGTGCAGCTCGCCAAAAGGGAAAGTTTGGGACATGGTTTTGAAAATACAATTTGGGCCCATAATCGAATGAACCACCAAGGACCTCTGTTTTGGTGCTATCTTTGGAGAATAGTTGTGAGACATCAGCGGAGATATCGATAGACCTCTCCAAGGAACAGTTTGCCGATGCCAAGTTGAGTGCCTTTGGCAAGTTCATAGGCCGGGAGATAATTCTTGGTTGGAGCAAGGAAGGGCCAGAATATGAAATGTTCTAGCCAGAGGTTGAGGAAAGCCGTGTGTTCTTTCTCTGTGACAGGGCCTTTAGTTTTCATGTGGCTTTGAATATAGGCACCCCAGTTCGTGCAGTCTGTTTTGGAAGAAAGCTTGTAGGGGACCTTTGTCAGATTAAAAGCAGAGGGGCTGGGTGATGTAACGTCCAGACCAGTAATCATCACCACGTCTAACAGAGTTGGTGTCATGGGGCCATGACCGAACATGAAGCAGTTCAGAGCATCGGACCAGAAATAACCGATGGTTTTTAGAAGATTTTCATGTTTCTGAAGGGGAGACGTACAATGACAAGTACAAGGCATCGGCTATTCCTGTGGTTTCCCATTGAGATTGGTAAGTTTTGGCTACCCTGCTGTACCAAGAGACCCAATGTTCAGGGGGATTAGGCCAGGCTCGCAAGCAGTCGGCCCAAGAATTCAAATCTAGGTTTTGGCTTACGAAGGGATTATGTTTGCTTCGCAAGAGATCAGATGGGCAGGACTAGATTCTGTACGGGGGCCAAGACAGAGAGAATTTGGGAGAGAAGGATGCGGCAGCAGGATGTCTGAAACCTAAAAAATTTAATGGTGGAATAAAGCATTAATTCAGGTGTTTGCCATTAATTCCAGCACCGTGTTCATACTGCGAGGAGTAGGCGTACCTTCAGACCAGAGACCGCTGTGCTGGTGTTGGACGATTCCGCCATCTAGTTGGTCAGCAGAGATGGATCTATGCAATTGGGGATCGAGGGTTCTTGTCGCTGTGAGCTCGATCTATTCCGTGAGGCAATTGGAGATCTGGGTTGGCCTTTTTTGAAGGGGGTCGCAGACTACCGTTTGAAATTGGAAAGTGGCCGCTCAGATTTGTCTAAGTATGCGACCAAATTTGACCTTGTCAACGTTTTTTGGGGAAAGCCGATGTTTTACCATCGGCTCTTTGAACTGACTTAGTTGTATGGCCTTGAGATGGTGAAAGCGATACATTACTATCGCTTGGGCGTTGACCTATTTTGACTATAGGCAAAAGCAAATTGGAAAAGCAATCTTTGTTGATTCAAAAGACGATTGTTTACAATGGAGCCGATTGCTTACAAAAGGAAATCTACTACTAGTACTACTACTACTAGTTCCTAATCTAGAGGCGTGTAAATCGCCTTGGCCGTCGTCGTGTCGATGTCATCAGCCGCTTCTTGGCGTCGTCTTGCCGCTTCTTTGAGGATGTCAACAGGGCATCCTCGTCCTCGTCGTCGTCTTCGATGTCCTCGCTGGACCCGCGGAAGCGCTTCACCGGCGGGTATTCGCCGGAGGTGTCCTCCTCCGCTTCCTCCTCGTTGGAGGATTCGCGCCATCCTGTGACCAAGGCGTCGTGAACTCTCCACCTCCGGTTCCCGTCGACAAGGAACCGAGGCCCTCCGCCGTCGGTCGGGACTCGTCGTCCTCCGACCAAGCGAAGTCGATCCCTCTCGTCCCACCATTGTGGGGCGAGAGTCATCTGCCGCCATTGGCGGAGTGCTTGTCGGCTCTCGGTTGCTCATCGTGTTGGAAGATTGGGAGGAAAGGCGGATGATTTGGAGGAAGAAGAGGAGGCCATGGCGGAGGAAGAGGGTTTTTCGGAGAGAAGAGGGTTTTTGGCTAATGGAGGAAGATGGGGCTGCAAACCGCTCGGATGAATTTAAATAAGGGAATAGGGAGGCGGTTCAATGCCATAGCGGTTTCCCGAATGTGGTGCCAAAATTGTCAAATCATGCATGCATGGAGGAGTTGAGAAGACAGGCATCATGATGAAGGGGTGGCGTGTGATTACGCTCGCAACACGTAACCCGATATAAAAAAAAGAAGGGGGAAGAAAAAACATCAACATAGTGGTTTTGGAATTATTATTGCCAAAACCAGGGGGGCATGTGTTATCGCCATATTTTGGCCAAAGGAGGAGATGGGCCGTAATGAAGATGGGCTTGGAAGATACATATATGCAACGTGTTGTTGAATCGGCCTTGTGCGTGGATTTGGGCTAAATTGCCCGTGTATCTTATATTGTAGTAGGTTCCGTTTCGGTTTAAGTAAGAGATAGAGTTGTTAGGGTTATTCCAAAGATAGAAAGTCTCCGGACTATAAATATGTACCTAAGGTTATTGAGAAAAAGAGGACAATCACGTTCACAACAAACACAATTTCCGCGCATCGCCACCCCTTGTTTTTAGGGTTTCTTTCGGGTAAGTGTCATGCTGCCTAGATCGCATCTTGCGATCTAGGCAGTATCTGCTTATGCGTTATTTGGTGTTACTCATACTGAAGCCTTGTTGATGGCGAGTAATACTATTATCATAGATTTATTTAGGTTAGCATCGGTACTTTTTGTTATGATTGTTTAGTTATGCTACCTCTAGTTATCTCGCTGCCTTTGCACCTTTTGCCGGGTGTAAGGGTAGCATCTTGCTTGATCCTTATTCAGTCGATTTGATCCGTTATAGTTTTGCCTTGTTTTCCAAGGTTTAGTTTGATATCCACGTAGTCAGGCCTTGTAAACGGGTTGAACGATCCAGTAATACGGGAGGATATGGTTTGCTAATCCGAAAGGAGTTGTTCCGGGAATTGACTTTACGTCGGTTGTTAGGCCTTCTCTAGGGTTAGTTTTCTATCATCTTTTGTATTTACCAGGCTCAATTACGTGTAGGATGTTCCAATTACGTGGTGAAAACGTTAAACTGTCGTAGATCTATTTAACTTTTATTGATGAAGCAAAACCCCATGTTATCATAGATCTAATGCAGAACCATGGGATAATCGGCTCGAGCCGATTCACGAGAAACACAGGGCGGTCACGGCTCGAATTTTACGTATACTTGTTTACCATGCAGAAACTGATCAAGCAATCCATCACCTTCCGACCAGGTATAGGTCGGTGCACTCGAATCAGCAGACGTGTGCCGGAGTTTTGCGGGCCGTTGCCCGAGGGACCAGGGCCCACCAGCAGTTCTGGGAGCCTCCCGGCTCTTCGTGTTGCTCGTCGCTGCTCGCCGGTGGGTTTTGACAGGCAACACATCTTAACTGTGGATGCTAGCTATTGATCCAGGGACTAGCATTGTAAACACAAGGATCTCTACCTTATTAAAGGTTGGGACCTCTACATACGGTCCGCAACTTACACCAAAGGTTTCCGGATTGACAAGACCATCAAGCCCTATGAAGGCACCACTAAGCCAGCTACATGGTTGCAGGAATACGGCAACGCGGTATAAATCGCCGGGGGTAACCCCAACGTTGCCGTCAAGTACCTCCCATTGATGTTGGCGGGAACAGCCCGTCAATGGATTGACGACTTACTGTAGAAATCCATCTGCAATTGGTTAGACATGCAAGAGGCGTTCACCAAGAACTTCGAGGGTATGTACAAACGTTCCTGTACTGTTGGCGATCTATAGCGGTGCGTACAAGAGAAAGACGAGACATCTCGCGCCTACCTCTCCCGCTAGCTGGATATGAAGAATTCCTGCGCAGGAGTGCACGCTCAGATCGCCATGGCCACCTTCATCGATGGGTTGGAAAGGGTCACGTTGCTCCGACATAAGCTAAAGAGCTTTCAGGACAATCGCCAGGTTAATTTGAACCAGATGATTTAGTTGGCTAGTGAATTCGCAGCTGCCAATGACGATGCTCGTGGATCTCTGCCGGCAACGGCCTTTCCAACTCAAGCTCGGAGGAACAACAGCACAAAGCGGTAAACCGCTCCAGAAGAAAAGCAAACTCCCGACATGGTCGCCATGACCTTTGCAGGACGAGGTGATGGCGGACAACATGGCCGAGGACGGGGAGCTGGACGTGGGCAGCAGCGAGGAAGTGAAACTACCTCAGTAGCGCTCCGCATTCCCCAAACATACGAAGAGTACCGTGATATGCTGTGCCTCGTACACCTCGATGCCAACGGCAATGCCACCCATACCAATCGACACTGCAAGTTCGTCAACGACCTCAAGGAGGACCAGGAGTCCGGCTACAAGCAAAGTCCGAAGAACAGACCGCGAGGCAAGGGCAAGGGGAAGAAGAAGAAGGAGGAGTCCAAGGATTCAAGTGACATGGACGAGGATGTTGACCCCAAGCACGCCGCCAAGGGCGACGACAAAGGAAATAACCTCTTCGTGAAGAAGGCTCTAGTCTACCACACTTTCCTTGGCACCCCCACCGTCCAACAACAGAAGACCTCTATGAGGATACTGATGGCAACTCTACCCCCAGTTCCCCAATACTTGCGCTGGTCAGAGGTTCCAATTACTTGGGATATGAAGGATCACCCAGACCTCATCCGTACGGAGAATCAATACGCCATGGTCATCAACCCTTTGATTGATGGCGTGGAATTCACCAAGTGTTTGGTGGATAGTGGAAGCAGCATCAACATCATGTACCTGGATACACTGCAGAAGATGAACTTGACGGAGGCAAACCTAAGGCGGACCAACACCATCTTCCATGGCATAGTTCCTGGTCGGGAGGCTCGGTCCCTTGGGTGCATCACACTTCAGGTTGCCTTTGGAGATGTTAATAAATACCGCCAAGAGCGCATGACCTTTGAGGTGGTCCCCTTCAAGAGCGTGTACCACGTCATATTCGGCCGTGACATATTCCACACCTTCATGGCCAAGCCATGCTTCGTATACAACAAACTCAAGATACCCGGACCAAACGATGTCATCATCGTATCCGGAAGCTTTACCAAAGCAAGGGACTGCAAGATTAATGAAGCAGCCTTCGCGGAAGCTGTCCTCTACAGCAAGAATTCAAGGAGATCCAGAGCAAGGTCGATGAGTCAGAGATGCTCACCTCAAAGAAACATATTTCCGACTCCGCTCCTACATTCAAGGCCACCATCGAGACCAAGCCGGTCGAACTTGTGGTAGGCGATGCCTCCAAGACCACCGCCATTGAGACGAACCTGGATCCCAAATAGGAAAGCGCGCTCGTCGAGTTCCTCCGTGAGAATATGGACATCTTTGCCTGGCAACCTGCCGACATGAAAGGTCTACCTAGGGAACTTGCCGAGCACAGCTTAAACATTGATCCAAAATGCAAACCAGTGAAGCAACCTCTACGACGGTTTGAAGATGAGAAGAGACGCGCCATAGGCAAAGAGATAGCTAGGTTACTTAAGGCTAGTTTTATCCGAAAAGTCGTTCACACCCAATGGGTGTCCAATCCTGTACTTATCCCTAAAAAGGGAACCAAAGAAGTAAGAATATGCGTTGATTACACCGGCTTGAACAAAGCATGCCACAAAGATCCATTTGCTTTGCCTCGCATTGACCAAGTCATTGACTCGACGGCTGGCTCGGAACTTTTGTGTTTTCTCGATGCATAATCAGGATACCACCAGATCAAGATGAGGAAGTCGGACCAATTGGCCACTTCGTTCACTACTCCATACGACACGTTTTTCTATGTTACGATGCCCTTTGGGCTAAAAAACGCAGGTGCTACGTACCAGCGGACAATGCAACATGGCCTTCATGACCAAATTGGTCGGAACATTCACGCCTATGTGGACGATATCGCGGTGATGTCTAAAAAGTCAAATGACTTAATCTGCGACTTAAAAGAAACCTTTGATAATCTCCGGAAATACAACATGATACTTAACTCTAAGAAGTGCGTCTTCGGGGTTACAGCCGGCAAATTGTTGTGCTTCATTGTTTCCCATCGTGGAAGCGAGATCAACCCAGATAAAATCAAGGCCATATTAAACATAAACCGTCTAACATGCCTAAAGGACATTCAACGACTAACAGGTTGTGTTGCAGTAGTTAGTCGGTTTGTCAGCCGACTTGGAGAGAAGGCTCTGCCGCTGTACAAGTTGCTGAAGAAGGCAGAAAAATTTATGTGGACGGACGAAGCAGATGCAGCATTGAAGCAACTCAAGGAGATTCTTTCCCCAGCGCCCATCCTATCATCACCCGAGCCTGGAGAGCCCATGTTAATCTACATGGCGGCAACCAACCGGGTAATCAGCATCATAGTCGTGGTAGAGCAGAAGGAACCAGGCTATGAGCACGGAGTTCAATGACTAGTTTACTATGTAAGCAAGGTCTTGACGGAGTCCAAGCAGCGTTACCCGCACTACCATAAGATAGCTTATGGAGTATTCCTTGCTTCTCAGATGCTGAGGCATTACTTTCAGGAGCACCCAATCACAGTGGTGAGCAAGACTCCACTCTCTGACATTATCAACAAAAGCGACGCTACGGAAAGGGTCGTGAAGTGGGGCATTGAGCTTGCCGCCTTCGAGATCACCTACAAGAGATGCGACGCTATCAAGTCACAAGCCTTGGCGGATTTTATTGCAGATTGGACGGAGATGCCGGATGCTACTCTGTTGCCGGAACCAGAGTACTAGGTGATGCACTTTGACGGATCAAAGCTGCTCAACGGCTCGGGGGCTGGTGTATTGCTAGAGTCACCAACTGGGGACAAGCTACACTATGTTCTGTAGATCCACTTCGAGGCTACGAACAACATGGCGGAGTATGAAGCACTCATTCACGTACGCGTAACCAAGGATATTGGCATCAAGCGCCTAGTTTGCTGTGGAGATTCTGACTTGGTTGCCCAGCAGGTGGCTGGCACCTGGAATGCGCGGAACCCTATGATGGCGGCATATCAAGACGAAGTGGACGAGATAGCCAAGAGCTTCTTGGGCTACGAAGTCAAGTATGTACCTAGGGAGCAAAATGAGGAGGCTGATCTCCTGTCTAAGCTTGGATCAGGGGTCAAACGAATTCCGCCCGAAGTTTTCCTAGAGCATCTACGGGCACCATCCGTGAAGGGAGCAGGCATCGACAATCCGGATAGAGTTGACTCTTTCATCCACATAGTGGCAAAGGTCCCTCTGGCTTGGACAAAACCGTTCATGGAATATCTCGAACACGGAACTTTGCCCGACGACAAAGTCGAAAGACGGTAAATAGTACGACGAGCGAAGGACTATACCATAATCAATGGACAACGCTACAAAAGGAGCACTACTGGTGTATACCTAAAGTGTGTTTCCCAGCTAGAAGGTATGGAAATCCTATGTGAAATCCATCTCGGATATTGCGGGCATCACGCCGCTCCTCGATCGTTGGTCTCGAAAGCCTTACGGCAAGGATTCTACTAGCTGACCGCGAAGGCGTACGCCAACAAGCTGGTTGAGACGTGCATGGGATGCCAGTATTATGCCCGACAACCACATGTTCCTGCTGAAGAATTGCGAACAATACCAATAACTTGGCCGTTTGCAGTGTGGGGGCTCGACATGGTGGGGCCGTTACAGACGGCACCACGTGGGTTTACACATCTGCTAGTAGCAGTTGATAAATTCACTAAATGGATAGAAGCTAAACCCATTAGAAAGCTTGATGGGGCAACTGCCCTCAGGTTTGTCCGGGATCTGGTGGTGAGATTTGGTCTCCCACATAGCATTAATTATCACCAACAATGGCAGCAACTTGTCAATCAGAGAAGTGGAGGCATATTGTTGGGAGAGGGGCATATGACTTGATCCTGCATCTGTGGGACATACACAATCCAATGGTCATGTTCAGCGAGCCAATGGATTAATTCTGCAGGGAATCAAGCAACATCTTGAGGCACCGCTACATAGAGCAGCTGGAGCCTGCGCGGAAGAATTGCCATCTGTGCTGTGGAGTTTACAAACTACACCCAACAGATCCACCGGCTACACCCCTTACTTCATGGTATATGGAGCAGAAGCCATCCTACCTTCTGACATACTTCATGATGCACCAAGGGTTTCCGCCTACGACGAAGATGACGCTGAAGAATCCAGACTCCTAGATATGGACCTTCTAGAGGAGGAGCGCGTTTTGGCATGCCAAAGATCTGCCATCTACCAGCAGAAGCTACGCAGGTACCATAGTCGCCGTGTTCGGCATCGCTCGTTTAAAGAGGGGGATTTAGTGCTCCGACTTAAGCAGAAGAAGTCACAAGCCATGGGAAGGACCGTTCATCATAAGCAAGGCACAGCTCAATGGGTCTTACTACCTCGTTGACAATCGTGAACTGAAGGATAGACCCCACAAGGATCACAAGCGTAAGCGACGTGACCCGGATGATGACTACCCGGAGCTTGATCGGCCATGGAACATAGTACATCTACATCCTTTCTACACTTAGAATTTTTTATCTAATTGTGCAACTCTTATATGATCAATGAAATAAATCTCTCTGGTTCACTCATATTTCTGAGTCTTTTACCTCCTTTAGTGTTTATTTTTGGATCATATAAAACCTTTATGCACAAGCTTTATGATTACACTTGTGAAAATTCCACCTACGGGCGTTAGCTTAAGTTTTCTGGTCTACACGTTCTTTGTCGTTTTTATGTGGATTCTGGAGTAGTGACTTTTGGCACTTATTGTCGGCAATTTTGTCATTAGGTTATTGATGGTGCCATTGGGCATCATCGCCTGAGCGCATGGTTCCGACAACGAGTCTTCCGACTCAAGAAAAGTCAAGCATAAGAACCAAAGTAATGGATAAGCCAACACTTTCTTAAAAAATATATACATGCTGAAACTAGTTCTTAAGTAGCAGGACATACATCATTGATTTCCGCCTTAAGTTAATACATAGTTTTTTCCACATACACATCACAGAGGAAACAAATATTACAAATTGTTTTTTTTCCACTGGAGCAGGCGACTTGGAAGCAACATCATCGGCAGCAGGAGAGTCACCCTCGAAGTCAGCAGTGTTGAGGGACTCAAAGGAGATTTGGTCGCCGCAATTGATGGTATTCATTAGCACGAAGACGTTGACGTGGACCAACTCGGCAACTTTGGTGTCATAACCCGCGAGTGACGACAAGATAGATTCATTATTTATCTCATGACCTTCGTCATCTACGTTGGGGATACCAGAGGTTACCATGTCGATGTCTGCATTCTCGTAGTGTTCCTTGACCATGGAAAACACCATCCTTGCACCGGCCCGTGCACATGAAGCTTTCCATCTTGTGATACACTCGGGGGCTCGGCGCAGGATCTCCGAGAACTTTGCCACAGAGTCCGATGCCTTGATATTAATTTGGAGGGGCTTGGCAATCTCTTTGTCTTGCGCGATGGCGGTGTTGATGAAGTTGCCGGCAAGAACCATGCATTCCTTTGCCGGAGGAGGTGACCGGGTTAAACCCATAGGCGCTGCGAATTTCCGACAAAGGAGCACATGAGTTCAAAAATTCAGAGTATCTAGACTACAGAAATCCAAGACGGAGAATCACTTACTGAAGATGCTAGCCTCAGCTTGCCAGAGGGTATCCGCCAAGGAGTCCCATTCTTGTTGGATGAGTTTGTACGCTTCATGATGGCATTGATTCTGCTCATCGGCAGCTTTCTTCTGATCTATTAAGATCGAGATCTTGTCGTGGTATTGCCGAAGAGTACGCCCTGGAGGGCTCCTCACAGTGCGTGTTTAGAGACGTGGGGGAAGGCGGACAGTTGACGGGTACGAGGTAACACAGCTTACCCAGGTTCAGATCCCACGACGGTGGCGGAATCCTACTCCTGCTATAAATCACTATAAGGGCCATACGCCGAGTTACAGAGATAGGTTCGCTATGCGAGGTTGTATGAATCGATGCCGTAAAGGCTCCCATAGGCCCGACTTATATAGTCGCCAGGTCCTAGGGTTACAGGAAAAAAGTCCTAGCCGGACATGTCACAGATTCCTACACCGTGTATTACTAGTCTTGTGTATCTTGCACTACAAGGCTCCGGGTACGTCGGTGACTCCAACCGTAGCCTTCCTTTATCCGGCATGGGCCTCCCTTCTGGATCCATCTAACTGGGCCGCCGAGCAGGCCATAGGCCATGCTACCAACTGTGGGCCACCCGGGTTATCCGGATAGGTGACATGCTATGAGGACACCCATATAGCATATCCCCGACAGTAGCCCCCGGAGAAATCCGAGATCTTGCGTCGGCTTGCCTCCTTGTGTGGAATGCTCCGTCTAGATGGATGTTGGCAAATTGGCAAGCAATATCTTGTAGTCCTCCCAAAGAACCCTGCAAGGTTTTCTCTGTCTTCAACACGTAAGTCGAAGAAATGTTGAATCTTCCATCGTACTCTTCCCTAGCCGGACTAGATCCATCCATGCCGGAATCTTCTGATGTGACGGCTCATCTGCCTATGTTAGCTAGGACGACATAGGCTTAGGTCAGCGACGCCTCGTAACTCACACATGCAGAGAATGCAATCATGTCCGGTTTTCCCGCGGGAGCGATACGAACCGTTGGCGGCGACAATTGGAGACGTGGTGAAATTTCCGTGCACGTTCACGAAAACGTCGTCTACGCGGCAACCGTCTGATCAAGCTGCACGAATCTTGTCGCTGGAGATGATAAATAGTAACCGTGGTGGAATTTCCACTTTTTACCTCATTCTCTCCTCGCATCATCTTCTTCCTCTAGCGTGTGACCTCTCGAGCTCTCCGCGCCTAACTCGCGAAAAACCCTAGCCTCAAGTCTGCAGCAGTCACATCCAACCTCGCTCCATGGCCAGCAGCAGCACCTCTCCTTCCATGGTGGCGCCGAGCGAAGCCATGGAGAATCCGGCAAGCTCCATTTTCGTGCCCCCAGAGGGCCTGGTCATCCCCGCATCGGCGGTGATCGAGTCCACCAGCGGCAACCTTAATCTGGCGGCGCTGGAGCCGTTGGAGGAGGAACTGGATTCACACAAGGGCGACTGGCGCGGCTCAGATATCACCGACCGTGACATCCAAGAGGTGATCACCGAGGGCTACCACCCCTCGACGGAGGTGCTCGCCTGGCGGGCGGCGCCAGCCGGCGAGGTGACACCTTCTCCCCAAGCCGGAGAAAAGGTGTACCTCAAAGCCCAACTGGTACGCAGCGTCTCCCCGCCCATCTCCAACTTCTTCCTCTCCGTCTTAAACCACTACAGAGTCCAGCCCTAGAATCTTTCTCGCAACAGTATCTTAGCGCTTAGCAACTACGCGCCGCTCTACGAGGGTTACTTAGGGATAAAGCCTAGGTTAGACCTCTTTGTGTACTTCTTCACCGTCAAACGTGAAGCCAGAGCTATTAAGGAATAACTTAGTAACTGCGGCACCATAAGCTTCAAGATTCGACCTGGTCAGCGGTTCCCCGACATCGTCGGCCACGAGTCCTGCAAAAATTGGCAAATGACGTACTTCTATGGCCCAGATATCCCTCTGGCTGGCCGACAAGTAACGTACCCGGACTTCATTGACGGAGCCGCCGCTGAAGCCTCGTCGTGGAGATCCCAGGCCTCCCTTCCCTCCGACCTCGATGCTTCCCGCGCCATAAGGCGGATAGAATGGTTCGTAGAGACGGGTTTGACCGGCTTGGACCTAGCCATGTGCTGGTTCATCAGGCGAATCCAACCTCTGCAGCACCGCACGAAGCTCATGCACGAGTATACCAGCGATAGAAGGGATAGCCTCTGCATCTCCGTGGACAACTTCTCGAGCGACTCCGTCAAGCTCTGCCTTAAGGACATCGTCAAGGTGAAGGAGAAGAAGCATGGATTCACCATCACCTATGACATGTTCGTAGACGGCAAGTGCCCAAAGGTAGGTATTTATTTTCCGTGTATGACATATACTCCAGTTCTTCTGTCTTGCAAATGTCATCTCATCTAACACGGTGACTTATCACTTAAGAGCTTAGCGACATAGATGAGGACAACATGGCTCCTCAAATCTATGATCCAAAGATGAAGGAAGTCATGGTCGTGTCCGATGACGATGCTCCGTTGTTGCGAAAGAGGAAGAGCTCCACCTCTGACGCTGCCGACGGAGGCAAGAAGAAGAAGACGGAGGGTGGAGCCTCCAAGAAGACTACCGCCGCCCTGGAGGCAGAAAAGAGAAAAGTTACCGAGATCCCCTTTGCCAAAGCACCCCCACTTGTGTAAGCTTATCTTCCTCCGACATTGTCTATTTATCTGTCTTGCTCCTGTACTTATGCATTTTGCACGTTTCAGGAAGAAAGCCACGACCAGCCTCAAGAAGACCTCCAAATTGGGATCTTCTAGAACCATCAACGACATGCTGCATCGCGACGCATCTCCCTCCGTCAAGCCTTCGTCTTCCCCGACAAGCTCACAAGCTAAGGAGGCATCTGGACCTTCCGCCATGGAAGTGGACTCAGGTGCCTCTACCGAGGTTGCTGTTGTCGGCGAGCAGGCGACGCAGGAGAGTGCTGCCCACCAAATGGCTGAAGCTCCGGCTAAGGATGCCATCGGTGGCGGTAAGGCGGTGGTGGAAGCAGGTACCTCTGTCGTTGGCGGCGCCCCCGCACCCAAGAAAACCATAGCCTATCCAAAGATAGTCTATCCGATACTTACACCGGGTAGCACTGCTTTGGTCACTGGTGCGGCGCCGACATCTCCGACGTGCGGTCTAGAGGAGCTCCGCCGGCAAGCAGAAATCTTGCAAGGAAACAACGAATCCTTTGGCAAGCTGCTAGCCGAGAGCGCTACAAACCTCAAGATCATTGCACTTGTAAGTTTTATATGCCTTTTGCATTTCATATGAGTATCCCACTGTAGCCCCCGAGGATGTAGACAGAAAAACCATATGTTTTTTGCATCTATATGCTCTAAGAATGACTAAGTTAGAAAACCTCTCACTGTAGCCCCCAAGCATGTAGTTGGAATGAAATGTTCCGACTAGATGCTTTAAGAGTAGCATATGCAGTGTTTATAAATTTCCATACTGTAGCCCCCAAGCTTCTAGTTGTAACTGAATAGTTTCGACGGATGCTTAAAGAAAAGCTAAGCATATATCTGAGTTAAAAAATTTATACTGTAGCCCCCAAGCTTCTAATCGAAAACTGAATAAGTTCCGTCTAGCTGCTTAAAGAAAAGCTAAGCATATTACTAAGTAAAAAAGCTCTCGCTGTAGCCCCCGAGTATCTAGGTGGAAAATTTCTGGCTAGATGCTCCAAGCAGACCAAACAACGTTTTAACTTTGACCTTTTCATCACAGAACGAGAGTGCTCGGAGGGTCATGGCCAATGACAAGTACCAGAAGATGCGCGCATACCTGGAAGCTGAAAAGGGTAAAACTGCCTTCTTGAAGGAACATATCACCAAGAGCAAGCGTATGTTTTCTTTTTTGCATTCCGACTTGGTTTTGTGCCTGTATTCTCCGAGTACTCACTATGTACTTTACTTTCTCTGACTTTGCAGAGACCATCGCCAAGGCCAAGAATATTGTCGAGCAATCCAAGCACATTCAAGAGCTGGATAGCGAGAACAAAATTCTTAAGCAGGAGAGGAATGACATGCTGAAAATGCATGAGGAGTCGATGAAGGCCCTGTAGGACTCCACCATTGAGGAAATCAATCTCTTGAAGGAGGAGATCTCTATCCTAAGAGATCTGAAGAAAGCTGCCGACAAGCAAAATCAACGCCATAGCGAGGCGTATAAGCTCCTCCAACAAGAGAAAGAATCCTTGGCGGACACCCTCTGGCAAGCTGAGGCCAGCATCTTCAGTAAGTTTTCTCCGTCTCAGATTTCTGTAGTCTGGGTACTTTGAATTGTTGAACTCATGCGCTCCTTGTCGGAATTTGCAGCTCCTATGGGTTTAACCCGATCGCCTCCTCCAGCCAAGGAATGCATGGTCTTGCTGGCAACTTCATCAACACCGCCATCACGCAAGCCAAGGAGATCGCCAAGCCCCTCCATATAAACATCAAGGCATCGGACTTCGTGGTGAAGTACTCGGAGATTCTGCGCCGAGCCCCCGAGCGTATCACAAGCTGGAAAGCTTCATGTGCACGGGCTAGCACAAGGATGGTGCTGTCAATGGTGAAGTCACACTATGAAGATGCCGACATCGACACGGTGACCTCTGGCATTCCCGACGTAGACGACGATGGCAAAGAGATTAACCATGAATCCATCTTGTCGTTGCTCGCGGGCTATGACACCAGAGTTGCCGAGTTGGTAGACATCAACGTCTTTGTGCCAATGAACACCATCGACAGCGGCAACCAAGGTTCCTCTGAGTCCCTCCACAACGCCGACTTCGAGGGTGGTTCTTCGGCTGGTGATGACGCTGCTTCCAAGTCACCTGCGCCAAAGGAATGAAGAACAACTTTGTAATATTTGTTTCATCTTTGGTGCACATGCAGAAAAAACTTATTTATGTAACTTAAGGCGGAAAACAATGGTTGTTATTTCCTGCTGCTCAAGAACTAGTTTCCAGCATGTATATATTGTTTGAAGCAAGTGTTGGCTTATCCATTACTTTGGTTCTTATGCTTGACCTTTCGTGAGTCGGAAGACTCGTTGTCGGAACCATGCACTCAGGTGATGATGCCCAATGGCACTGTTAATAACCTAAGCACAAAATCGCTGACAATAAGTGTCAAAAGTTACTACTCCAGAATCCACATAAAAACGACAAAGAACGTGTAGACTAGAAAACTTAAGCTAGCGCCCGTAGGCGGAATTTTCACAAGTGCAATCGCAAAGCTTGTGCATAAAGGTTTTACATGATCCAAAAATGAACACTAAAGGAGGTAAAAGACTCAGAAATATGAGTGAACCAAAGAGCTTTATTTCATTGATCATATAAGAGGTACACAATTAGATAAAAAATGCAAAGTGTAAAAAGGACGTAGCTGTGCTATGTTCCATGGCCGATCAAGCTTCGGGTAGTCATCATCCGGGTCACGTCGCTTACGCTTATGATCCTCGTTGGGTCTATCCTTCAGTTCACTATTGTCAACGAGGTAGTAAGACCCATTGAGTAGCGCCTTTCTTATGATGAACGGTCCTTCCCATGGCGGGGATAATTTGTGTGACTTCTTCTGCTTAAGTCGAAGCACCAAATCCCCCTCTTTAAACGAGATATGCCGAACGCGGCAACTGTGGTAGCTGCGTAGCTTCTGCTGGTAGATGGCGGATCTTTGGCATGACAAAACGCGCTCCTCCTCGAGAAGGCCCACATCTAGGCGTCTGGATTCTTCAGCGTCATCTTCATCATAGGCGGCAACTCTTGGTGCATCGTGAAGTATGTCGGAAGTTAGGATGGCTTCTGCTCCATATACCATGAAGTAAGGGGTGTATCCGGTGGATCTGTTGGGTGTAGTTCGTAAACTCCACAACACATATGGCAATTCTTCCGCCCAGGATCCAGCTGCTCTATGTAGCGGTACCTCAAGACGTGGCTTGATTCCCTTCTAAATTAATCCATTGGCTCACTCAACCTGACCATTGGACTGTGGGTGTGCTATAGATGCAATGTCAAGTCGGATGACTTTCTCCCAACAATAAGCCTCCACTTCTCCGAGTGACAAATTGCTGTCGTTGTCGGTGATATTGCTATGAGGGAGACCAAATCTCACCACCAGATCCCGGACAAACCTAAGGGCAGTTGCCCCATCAAGCTTTCTAATGGGTTTAGCTTCTATCCATTTAGTGAATTTATCAACTGCTACAAGAAGATGCGTAAACCCACAAGGTGCTGTCTGTAACGGTCCCACCATGTCTAACCCCCAAACTGCGAATGACCAAGTTATTGGTATTGTTCGCAATTCTTCAGCAGGAACATGTGGTTGTCGGGCATAATACTGGCACCCCATGCATGTCTCAACCAGCTTGTCGGCATCCAACTTCGCGGTCAGCCAGTAGAATCCTTGCCGGAAGGCTTTCGCGACCAACGATCGAGGAGCGGTGTGATGCCCGCAATCTCTAAGATGGATTTCGCGTAGGATTTCCATGCCTTACAGCTGGGAAACACACTTTAGGTATACACCAGTAGTGCTCCTTTTGTAGAGTTGCCCATTGATTATGGTATAACCCTTTGCTCGTCGTACTATTTGCCGTCTTTCGACTTTGTCATCGGGCAAAGTTCCGTGTTCGAGATATTCCATGAACGGTTTTGTCCAAGCAGAAGGGACCTTAGTCACCATGTTGACGAAAGAGTCAGCTCTATCCGGGTTGTCTATGTCGGCTCCCTTCACAGATGGTGTGCGCAGGTGCTCTAGGAAAACTCCTGGCGGAATTTGCTTACACCCTGATCCAAGCTTAGATAGCAGATCAGCCGCCTCATTTTGCTCCATCGGCACATACTTGACTTCGTAGCCCAAGAAGCTCTTGGCTATCTCGTCCATTTCGTCTCGATATGCCGCCATCATAGGGTTTCGTGCATTCCAGGTGCCAGCCACCTACTGGGCAACCAATTCAGAATCTCCACAGCAAACTATGCGTCTGATGCCAATATCATTGGCTACACGTAGTCCGTGAATGAGTGCTTCATACTCCGCCATGTTGTTTGTAGCCTCGAAGTGGATCTGCAGAACGTAGTGTAGCTTGTGTCCTGTTGGTGACTGTAGCAATACACCAACCCCCGAGCCGTTGAGAAACTTTGATCCGTTAAAGTGCATCGCCCAGTACTCTGGTTCCGGCAACGGAGTAGCATCGGGCATGTCCGTCCAATCTGCAACAAAATCCGTCAAGGCTTGTGACTTGATAGCGTCGCGTCTCTTGTAAGTGATCACGAAGGCGGAAAGTTCAATGCTCCACTTCGTGACCCTTCCTGTAGCGTCGTTGTTGTTAATTATGTCGGACAGTGGAGTCTTGCTCACCACTGAGATTGGGTGCTCCTGAAAGTAATGCCTCAGCTTCCGAGAAGCAAGGAATACTCCATAAGCTATCTTCTAGTAGTGCGGGTAACGCTTCTTGGACTCCGTCAAGACCTCGCTCACATAGTAAACTGGTCGTTGAACTGCGTACTCATAGCCTGGTTCCTTCCACTCTACCACGACGACGATGCTGATTACTCGGTTGGTTGCCGCCATGTAGATTAACAGGGGCTCACCAGGCTCGGGTGCTGCAAGGATAGGCGCTGAGGAAATAATCTCCTTGAGCTGCTTCAGTGCTGCATCTGCCTCATCCGTCCATGTGAATTTGCCCACCTTCTTCAGCAACTTGTACAGCGGCAGGGCCTTCTCTCCAAGTCGGCTGACGAACCGACTAACTGCTGCAACATAACCTGTTAGTCGTTGGATGTCCTTTAGGCATGTCGGACGGTTTGTGTTTAAGATGGCCTTGATTTTCTCCGGGTTGACCTCGATTCCGCGCTGGGAAACGATGAAACCCAACAATTTGCCAGCTAGAACCCCGAAGAAGCACTTCTTAGGGTTGAGCATCATGTTGTATTTCCGGAGATTATTAAAGGTTTCTTTTAAGTCGGAGATTAAGTCATTTGACTTTTTATACATCACTGTGATATCGTCCACATAGGCGTGAACATTCCGACAAATTTGGTTGTGAAGGCAACGTTGCATTGTCTGCTGGTACGTATCACCTGCGTTTTTCAGCCCAAAGGGCATCGTAACATAGCAAAACGTGTCGTATGGGGTAGTGAACGAAGTGGCCAATTGGTCCGACTTCCTCATCTTGATCTGGTGGTATCCTGAGTATGCATCGAGAAAACACAAAAGCTCCGAGCCAGCCATCGAGTCAATGACTTGGTCAATGCGAGGCAAAGCAAACGGATCTTTGGGACATGCTTTGTTCAAGCCGGTGTAATCGACCTTGCTTGGTCTCGATGGCAGCCTTGAACGCAGGAGCGGAGTCGGAGATCTGCTTCTTCAACGCGCGCATATCTGAGTCATCGACCTTGCTCTAGATCTCTTTGAATTCTTCATCAGAGGACAGATTCTCACGATCGCTTCATTGATCTTGCAGTCCCTTGCCTTGGTAAAGCTTCCGGATACGGTGATGACACAGTTTGGTCCGGGTATCTTGAGTTTGTTGTAGACAAAGCATGGCTTGGCCATGAACGTGTGGAATATGTCGCGGATGAATATGACGTGGTACACGCTCTTGAAGGGGACCACCTCAAAGGTCATGCGCTCTTGGCGGTAATTGTTAACATCGCCAAGACAACCTGAAGTGTAATGCACCCAAGGGACCGAGCCTCCCGACCAGAAACTACGCCATGGAAGATGGTGTTGGTCCGCCTTAGGTTTTCCTCCGTCAAGTTCATCTTCTGAAGTATATCCAGGTACATGATGTTGATGTTGCTTCCACTATCCACCATACACTTGGTGAACTTCACGTTGTCAATCAAGGGGTTGATGACCATGGCGTACTGGTTCTCCGTAGGTATAAGGTCTGGGTGGTCCGTCCTGTCCCAAGTGATTTGAACCTCCGACTTGCGCAGGTACTGGGGAACCGGGGGGAGAGTAGCCATCAGGATCCTCAGAGAGGTATTCTGTTGTCGGGCGGTGGGGGTGCCAAGGAAAGTGTGGTCGACTAGAGCCTTCTTCGTGAAGGGGTTCTTGACCTTGTCATCGCTCTTGGCGGCATGCTTGGGGTCAACGTCCTCGTCCATGGCACTTGAATACTTGGACTCCTCCTCCTTCTTCTTCCCCTTGCCCTTGCCTCGCGGTCAGTTCTTCCGACTTTGCTTGTAGCCAGACTCTGGGTCTTCCTTGAGGTCGTTGACGAACTTGCAGTGTCGATTGGTATGGGTGGCCTTGCCGTTGACGTCGAGGTGTACGAGGCACGGCATATCGCGGTACTCCTCGTAGGTTTGGGGAACGCGGAGCGACGCCGAGGTAGTTTCACTTCCTCATTGCTGCCCACGACTAGCTCCTCTTCCTCGTCCACGTTGTCCGCCATCACCCCGTCCTGCAAAAGTCATAGCGACCATGTCGGTAGATTGCTTTTCTTCTAGAGCGGTTTTCCGCTTTGTACTGCTGTTCTTCCGAGCTTGAGTTGGAACGACCGTTGCTGATAAGGAGCCGCGAGCGTCGTCGTCGGCAGCTGCGAACTCACTATCCAACTGAATCATCTGGTTCAAGTCAAGCTGGTGATTGTCCTACAAGCGCCTCAGCTTATGTCAGAGCAACGTGCCCCTTTCCAACCCATCGATGAAGGCTGCCATGGCGGTCTGAGCGTGCACTCCTGCGCAGGAATTCTTCATGTCTAGCCAGTGGGAGAGGTAGGCGCGAGATGTCTCGTCTTTCTCTTGCACGCACCGTTGTAGATCGCTCACAGTGCAGGGACGCTTGTATGTACCCTCAAAGTTCTTGGTGAACGCTCACTACAAGGAATGTGTCAAACTATGACGTTTTGGTAGTGACCCTGAATGAAATCGTCATAAATTTATGACGATTCTACACTAGATGGTCGTAAGCTATTTGGGAGGGCCAAATCCTTATTAAACTATGACGATTTCGTGAAAAACGTCGTAATTTCTATGGACAAAATCGTCATAATTTCTAGAGAGGTTGAGATATTAGAGAAGGTCAATATCAGCCGTAGGATGTAAACATAATGAACGGATGGATGGTGAAGTATGGAAACTTGTTGTGTGTATCGATGACCTGGCATCCAGCGCGCGCATAGTGGCAAATATTTGGCGCACACCAGCCGCGACCCTCTATCCTTTAACCCTAACCCTTATCTCTCCCACGCCGCCACACCGGTCTTTCTCTCCCCTCGCTCTTCTCCTCCGATGGATCCACAGCACCACCACCCTATCCTCCTCTCCTCACCGCACCTCGATGGCCACCGGCGGCTGACCTCGATGCCCGCAGATCCCTATGGCGGCTGCCGTATCCTCCTCGATGCCTGCGGATCTGGCCGCTTGGGCCTCAGCATAGTGCCCTAGTAGATGGCAGCGGTGCTCAATGGTTGGCAGTGGGGTGTCCAGCGCCGCGGCAACGGTACTTGGCGCTGGGAGATCCACCAAGCTCTGTGTGCGGACGTCCGAGCTCCCTACCTCGATGTCCGCGGATCTGGGACTCCCGACCGTCGGCCGGATTCTACCGCGTAGCTCCACACCCAGGATCCAGGTGAGCATCACGGGCACGCATCCAGAGCATGACGAGAACACATCCAACATCTCTAGCTTCGATGCACGATGATATCACATTTTTTCTTGTCGCTTTTTCAGGTCCGGACGCGTGCGGACTCGGCGGCAACGACAATGTGGGCACATCCTAGTGCCGGATCGAGCGACGGCAGATGGGGACCCAATCAAGGGCGGCGGCAGGTGGGGCGCCAGATCGAGGGTGGCCTAGGAGGAACCAAGGAGGATCAACGAATGGGGGCAGACGGGCCTAGGAGGAACCTTCACACGATAAGGGAACATCGTTGAGTCATCCATCTTCGACAGCGAGGTATTCACCTCCTCTGTAACTCGCGCTTCGTCAACGAGATCGACGCCAGCAACCCACGCATCACCGAGATCGAGGCCATCAACTTCTGTAAAGGCAAGTACTTAACACCTAGATATGATCATGCGACTTCTGTAACTTGTGTTTTTGCATCTCCCTCTGGCCTACAAACCTTGTTGCGCTAGATGCAATTCTTGGTGCATCTCCCTGTGGCCTGCAAACCTTATTGAGCTAGTTCATGTCATGTGTTCTTGTTAGTTCATGCCTATAAATATGGGTTGTTGTATTACCAATAGCTAATTATGACATGATAGTGGAATAGGCTGTTGTATCATCCCATTATGTCACGATCTTTATGATATTGTTTTGCATACTTACTTGGTTCTTCCGGATTCCATTTACAGGGTAGTTGTCATATGTGTAAAGTGTGATCTGTTAAAAAGAAGAGGTTGTAATAATGTTGTTTTGATTTTGTTAATAAGATGTTGTTCCCTGTTAGCTCCATTATTTGCATCTCCTCATACAAGAGCATAATAGCTCCTTTATTTGCTGTGGTTTGATTCTGATGACTCATGGTAACATCGATAATAAGAACAAAATATTACTAGTGTTGACAATGTTGCTGGCATATATTTTTAATTGACACGTGACATTCACAAGATACAGGCAACACCTTTCAGTGCAGTAGTACATAGCATGCCAAGGTTGTTTTGTCTGCACACATCAATGTCTATAATCTTTTGCACTTCTTATAGGTGTGTCTGGTCACATCTTCTTGTATCGAGTCACTGATTTTTTTTGTGTGTACTGAAACAAACAAGGTCAGATGAAGGTAATATGTGCTTAGAATGTTGCAAATCTGTCCAGCTTCACTCAAATAACTAGATGATCTCCTTAGTACTCAAATGGCAACTGGGCATGCTTGCCGAATTGGAGGTGGACGCTCTCTACCATGCTATTGTGATGCATTTTTTCACTTTGGAGAGTTTGACTTGTGAGTGTATTAGTGGAATGAATGCATATTAATTTTGTTTTAGAGATTCACTACAGAAAAACTGAATGAGAAAGTAAAAGACTTGGTTAACCGATGAGCTTTTGCATGTTGTTCAGTCAATGTAGCTTTAATTATTATTATTCTATGAGTTTCTGCTATATTGTTGGGTCTACATTGCTTCAAGAATAGAGCACACATGCAGTTAGTTAAGCGCCTATCCTATTCTCTGCTATGTGACATCCTATATAATTTGTACACTGTGTGATGCTATACTAAAATCCTTTCTCATTTGCAAATCTACCATGTCCACTATGCTGTGCAATGGCGAGATAGGGACGGGGATAGGGGACTTTGATTGCACAAGGACAAGGCAGAAATGGAAGTCCCTGAGGGGGCAAACCTATTGCCATTCCTATCCATGGCACCGGCTTCTCGATCTCTCTGGATTAGATAAGTCTTTAGTCTATCCTGTTATCTTTATTACTTGTTTGATTTGCTTGCTGTGCCACTGTTTCTTCTTCATGATACATGCAAACCATGTTTTAATTGACTTGGAGGTCCTCTATATTCTCTCTTGTAGGAAATTCATGACATACTTGTTTTAGTTTCTCATGCCTATGTATTTAACCAGTGTTTACTGTTTATGAGACATTGGAGTCTCTGTTACATTCCATTTGGAGTCTCTGTTGCATCCCATTGTCTGGGGTGTTCTTGATGTAAAATCCCATTGACTGGGGTGTTCTTGATGTAAAATCTAGTAGGAGAGTAATGTTTTCTTTTGAGCACCTCGATTGCATAATTCTTGTTTGTTTGTACCAGTGACTGTTATTTTCACACAATTACTTGTGTAGATAAAACTTATATGTTGTGATTATTTTTTTTCTATCTAGATGTCCCATGTATGTCGTTCACTCCATTCTTCCCACACTCATCATTTAGACCTGTCATATTCTATGAATCCGAGTGGCTTCAGTTAAATGTTTGGAAATCCAACGACTAGATGGATCCTTAAACACTTAATATTTTCATGCAAGTATCTCTTATCCAGAATAAATGCATGGCATCCTTATGTCTCCCTGATTGTTACCCCTGAAAGTTGTGCTAGCTCTCTAACTCTAATTTTTTGTATCCCAGATAATGCCAGAAGCATCGCGAGGGTGTTGTTTGATGACAACAAGGCAGCATGACTGAAACTGGAACATGTGGCCGGACCAGATTTAGAACAAGGCAGCGAAGGTGAGATGAACTAAAATTAAGTCTTGAAGAATCACATACAAACAACCATTTCTGGATGTCGTCTAAATAAAATGTCGCATGTTTGCTTTCTACTTAATTGTGCATCAGTAGACAGTGCTGGTACATAGCTTATGTTTGTATATTATGGATACATGGCTGCTGTTTATAGCTACTGGTACATAGCTCGTGTGCATGTGCAATATACTATATGATGGTCAAAGTTCCATGCCTTTTCTAAAAGTATTGTCTTCCATTTTGGATCTATCAAGTTTTCATGTGGCTGGGGCATGCTGATCTATCAAGCTCCTGTGGTTTCTTCAATTAATTTGCCTTCCACAGGCACGCAGCTTCGTTAATGGCTAATCATATGGTGGCATGTTCTATAACTGCAGGTGTGCCCGCATACCAGCAGCGCCTTATCTTTGCCGGGAAGCAGCTGGAGGATGAGTGCACGCTCGCCAACTACAACATCCAGAAGGAGTCCACGCTTCAGAAGGTATAGCATGACTCATGTGATTGTACACTGTTGTGCTAAGATAACCCTACTTCTATTTTGCTTCTTTGTTATAGCATAGCTAGACCTGTTGCTTGCATGGCTATATATCAGAAATAGAATGAACACTAAGAGATTGAACAGGATGTATAGTTAGGTTATCTACAGGGGTGAGGATCTGTAGTATGTTGTGCTGGCCTATAACTATAACTTCACCAATTTATGATTGGATCCACTGTACAAAAGGCTTGATTTTCCATCGAGTGTGTGTCATTGTTTACCTGCTCGTTGTTCTCAGAGGGGCAATGTGATTATCGAGAGAGCACATAATCTTCACTGTCACACAAGAATTAGTTCTCAGTGGCTACACCTGTCTATCTCCCCCTTGTAAGCTGGGCTCTCCATTCCTCGAGAAATTCCTACTTTTTGCCAACTGCTAGTTGTGTGACCAAAATGGCTGGCTCTTCTTAGTTGTGTGCTTGGTTAGATCAACTGTTTTGTATATTATTTTCGGTTGATTAGCTCTATAAAATTGTTTATGAATGCCACTACTGTTCATGCTGAACATCAAATGCTATTAAATATCAATGAAATGTTCAATGAAAAATTGCTTTTTCTGGTGAAAGATTCAGTACTGCTAAATTCTGGTGACTGTATTCTAGATAGTATTTGTCAATTTAGGTTGACCATAAAGGAACCTATTTTTTTGAATGCTTTCTTACTCATTTTTATTTTTGTGAATAATTTCATAGGCTGATATGCTGGTCTTTATTCAGATGATCAAGAAACAAGTTCTGGACGATATGATTGAAGCCTAGATGGAAGAAGCGATGCCTTATGCAACTCTGTTTTTTGAACTGAAATTTATTTTGATGTAATGAGTGCATATATGATCGCTATTCCAAAGTCTCGTTCATTTGTATGTGATAAGAATATTTATTTAGTAAAATTGAGCATGACTGGTTGACTGTGTAATGTTCTGTATCAAATATTGTGACAAGGCTATGGCCAATTCTTGGTGTTGGATCAGAGATATTTTGGTGGAAAATGAATTACGAAAAAGGCTGAAATCCAAAAAGAAATAGGTAGTACCAAATAATAAAAGGATTGTAAAAAGTCTAGGGCCCAAATAATATTGGCAATAAAAATGCTGAAAATTAGAATAAAATTTGATCCTACAAAGTCAGGCCCAAAAACTGCAGTGTAAAAGGCCATGACCTAGAAAGAAAAAGGCTGAATTATTGGGCTTGGCCCATATAAGTGACTGAACTGGACCGGGCTGAATTCACATTACGACAATTTCATTTCGTCACAATTTTGCCACGTAGGATCGGCCACGTAGGATGTGAGCTGGCTTGGCTAGATGGCCCATGACGATACTGGATCGTCATAGACGTTATGGCGATCCAATATCGTCATAGACGTTTATGATGATTTCGCAAAAATCGTCGTTATAGTTCATTTGCGGCGCCCAGCTTTCGACGATCTCAAAATCGCCATAGAATCGTCATAAACGGACTACTATGACGATTTTGTGACGAAAATGGAGGGTCATATATAGACAGATTCCTTGTAGTGGCTTCTTGCATGTCCAGCCAGTTGTAGATAGATTTTTCTGGCAAGTCGTCGGTCCATTGACGGGCCGTGCCCGCCAGCATTAACGGGAGGTACTTGACGGCGACGTTGGCGTTGCCTCCGGCAATCTCCACTGCGTTGCCGTAGTCCTGCAACCATGTGGCTGGATTGGCGGTGCCGTCATAGGGCTTGATGGTCTTGTCAATCCGGAAACCTTTGGGGTAAGTTGCGGACCGTATTGCAGGTCCAAAGCAACGTGGTCCTAGGTATGGTCCTTCCCAGGCCTCGTGGATCTTATCGATCCGCGAACGTGCATCGTATGGCTCCGGGTTCTTCTTCTTCTTGTCAACAGGGGATGGGCTACGTGAACAACGCGGGCCTCCTCCGCCATGGTGACTGCTTGGCGGTGATGGAGGCGGAAGTGGCGGTGGGTTAGCCTTCTTGTTGTTACCCTCCTGTGATGCCTCACGCCTGTCACGGTTGCTTGTCGGATGCGGAGGGTCATGGTGTGACCTGCTCCTGCGTCCTTGGTTGCGCTCTCCGTCATGATGGGTCTGCTCCGCGTTGTCGCGGATGACGATGCTGCACTGCTTTGGTGGGGGCATATCCGTACGATGGTGAGCCTTGTAATCTTCGCGATGTCGGGGGGACCGCCGCGGTGGCGATGGGCTACGAGGTCGGGCCTTTTCTCCGTGGTCGGAGGATATGGGGATAGCATCCTTCTTGTTGCGTGCATCCCTCCGTCTTTGTTCTGATGAACCCGTCTGGGACCCGACATCAAGAGGAGATCTGTCCCTTGGCGGCTTATATTGGCTAGATTGGCAAAGCGCTGGGTCGGACTCAAGCCTCTGAGAGGTGGCCTTTTCCTGCTACTTCACCGCCTTGGCTACTAGGTCATAGACCTGTTCCACTGCCTCGAGCGATCTATCTTGCTCCAGAACGGTCTTGGCGACGGCGAGGTTAAGGAGTGGGGTAGGCATCACCTGCTTGCCTTCACTGTCAATGTATGGCTTGGCTTGTGCCGGCTTCGAGGGAGCCCATCCTAGGTTGCGTCGTACACCAGGATCGTTGATGACGCTAGCCGGAGATTTCTTGGCCTTTTGCTGCTGCAGCAAAGTCTTGTACTCGGCCTCCATTGCTCTAGCTTTCTCTGTGGACTTCTGCCCGTTGACCAGATCTCGATCTAGCTTAGCGCCTTGCTCCGCGATGGCCTGCGCTTCCTCCAGCAGTTGCTGGCGCTTCTCGTCAAGCTGGGTCACGTTCCGGATATGAGCAACGGTCAGTGGCTCAACGAGGAGATTGTCGTACATTACTCTATCAGCTGGAGTAACTTGGGCTGCTGCAGACGTAGATGCTGGGGGTGGCACGTTTGCGGTGTTGTTGTTGCTCGGGCCGGTGCCGAGTTCCTGCGGCTGCTGCACTGGGTTAGGCGGAGGAGGCATGAGCTTTGCGCGATCATCGTCAACAGCAATAAGTGGCCCCTTACCCTTCTCCAGCACTGTAGGCGGAGCTCGTTCGGGTTGATCTTCATCCATCGCCGTCCCAATGGTGACGAACACCCCTCGAGACGTGACAACATTGTTGGCTTGCTCGTCGCGCGTGTACTCCTCATCCATCTCCTGCATGGCGGAGTCTAGCTCTTCTGGACTGAAATCTATCTCCTATGAGTATGCACTGAAGTCAGCATAAAGCACGTCAATGACAGAGTCGGAGGGTGCCAGGACTTCCTCGATGACGGGCGGTGGAGGTGCAACAGCAGCGACGATGACTGGAGGTGGCGGTAGCAGTGGCTGAATTGGAGGTTCTCCGTCGATGAGCGCAAGCGCTTTCTGGGCTGCTGCGTCAGCCTCCGCGTAATTGTTGACGGTGCTCACAATCTCTTCAAGGGTAAGGCGCCCTGTTGCCTGCTGCCGTCTTAAAGAATGTCGGAGAAGCGTGCCATGGTCCAGTCCTTCCACAAAGTGATACAAAGCATTATCATTAGGGTAGTGGGCCAGATCGGCTCATATACGGAGCCACCTGGCTAGGTAATCGCAGGGGTTTTCGCCCTCTCTTTGAACGCAACATGGCAGATCGAAGATGGTAACCACTCCGACGAACTTGGATCTGTGCTGTCCAGACGCACGGGCGAAGCCGGCGGATTTGCAGCGATCTGCCACCTTTATATCCTACACAGGGGCGGTTTGGGTGGGCCTTGTATTCTTCCGATCTTTGCTGGCAAACTCCGAAGAGAGATCCGACATTGATCTTTCCGCGAACGTATCCTGCCCGTAGGCGGTCCGTGCGGGCCTTGATGCTCCTCTCACTCCCAGGGAACTAGTGCCCGAGTCGGTTTCGCCGATGAAAAGGTGGATGTCTCCGATAGGAACAATCGAACACCGCGTAGTGTTCGTCTTCGCCGGGATCCAGAACTTGTCGGGAGGGACGATCGAAATGTTGCCGGAGAAGAGAACGCGACCGATGGCAAAGGTTTCGCCAATTCCCACGAAGATCTTGGTCCTCGCCCGCTGAAGAGCCTGAAGCACCTCTTGCCCCATGGTGGGCACCAACTGTTGTGGTATTGCCGACGAGTACGCCATGGAGGGGTCCTCACCGTGCGTGTTTAGAGACATGGGGGAAGGCGGACGATTGACGGGCACGAGGTAACACAGCTTACCCAGGTTTAGATCCCATGACGGTGGCGGAATCCTACTCCTGCTATAAATCACTATAAGGGCAATACGCCGAGTTACAGAGATAGGTTTGCTATGATAGGTTGTATGAATCGATGCCCTAAAGGCTCCCATAGGCCCGACTTATATAGTCGCCAGGTCCTAGGGTTATAGGGAAAAAGTCCTAGCCGGACAGGTCACAGAGTCCTACACTATCTATTACTAGTCTTGTGTATCTTGCACACCAAGGCTCCGGGTACGTCGGTGACTCCAACCGTAGGATTCCTTTATCCGGCATGGGCCTCCCTTCTAGATCCATCTAATTGGGCCGCCCATCAGGCCATAGGCCATGCTACCAACTGTGGGCCACCCGGGTTAGGTGACATGCTATGAGGACACCCATATAGCATATCCACAACAGATCTCCTCCTTCAAGCGGTCCATCTCCTCGGTGGTAGAGTCCTGCAGGGCTTTCATTGATTCTTCATGCATCTTCAGCATGTCCTTCCTCTCCTGCTTAAGGATCTTGTTCTCGCTATCCAGCTCTTGAATGTGCTTGGATTGATCGACAATGTCCTTAGCCTTGGCAATGGTTTCCGCGAGTCGTAGAAAGCAAAGTACATAGTGAGTACTCGGAGAATACAAAAGTTCATGTCGGAAAACGAAAAACGAAGGAAAAAACAGACGCTTGCTCTTGATGATATGTTCCTTCAAGAAGGCAGTTCTACCCTTTTCGGCTTCCAAGCCCACGCGCATCTTCTTGTACTTGTCGTTGGACATGCCCCTCCGAGCATTCTCACTCTGTGGAATGAAAAAAGTTAAACGCTGTTTGGTCTACTTGGAGCATCTAGCCGGAAAATTTCCACCTAGACGCTCGGGGGCTACAGCGAGAGTTTTTAACTTAGCAATATGCCTAGTCTTTCTTTAAGCATCTAGTCAGAACTAATTCAGTTTTTGATTAGAAGCTTGGGGGCTACAGTATAAAGTTTTTAACTCTGATGTATTCTTAGCTTCTCTTTAAGCATCTAGTCGGAACTAATTCAGTTACAACTAGAAGCTTGGGGGCTACAATATCGAAATTTATAAACACTGCGTATGCTACTCTTAAAGCATCTAGTCGGAATAATTCATTCCACCTATATGCTTGGGGGCTACAGTGAGAATTTTTCTAGCTTAGTCACTCTTAGAGCATCTAGACGCAAAGACCTATAGTTTTCCGTCCAAATCCTCGGGGGCTATAGTGGGATATTCATATGAAATTCAAAAAGGAAAAAATAACTTACAAGTGCAATGATGTTGAGGTTGGTAGCACTCTCAGCCAGCAGCTTGCCGAAGGATACACTGTTTCCTTGCAAGATCTCTGCTTGCCGGAGAAGCTCCTCTAGACCGCATGTCGGAGATGTCGGCGCCGCACTAGGAACCAGAGCAGTGCTACCCGACGTAAGTACCGGATAGACTATCTTCAGATACTCTATGGTTTTCTTGGGTGCATTGGCGCCGCCTTCGGCAGAAGTACCAGCTTCCACCACCACCTTACCGCTATCGATGGCATCCTTAGCCGGAGCTTCAGCCATTTGGTGTGTGGCACTCTCGTGCGTCGCCTGCTCGCCGACAACAGCAAGCTCGGTAGAGGCACCTGAGTACACTTCCATGGCGGAAGGGCCAGCAGCTTCCTTGGCTTGAGAGCTTGTCAAAGCGGATGAGGGCTTGACGATGGGAGTGACAAGGGCGATGGCGGGAGATGCATCGCGATGTAGCATATCCTTGATAGTTCTATAAGCCCCCGATGTTTTGGAGGTCTTCTTCAAGCTGGTCGTGGCTTTCTTTCTGAAACGTGCAAAATGCATAAGTACAGGAAAAAGACAGATAAATGGACAATGTCAGAGAGAAAGAAGCTTACACAAGAGGGGGTTCTTTGGCAAAGGGGATCCCAGTAGTCTTTCTTTTCTCCGCCTCAAGGGCGGCGGTAGTCTCCTTGGAGGCGCCACCCTCCGTCTTCTTCTTCTTGCCTCCGTCGGCTGCGTCAGAGGTGGAGCTCTTCTGCTTTCGCGCCAACGGAGCATCGTCGTCGGACACGACGGTGACTTCATTCATCTTTATATCATAGATTTGAGGAGCCATGCTGTTCTCGTCTATGTCACTAAGCTATTAAGGTGAAGAACCTCCGTGTTAGAAAAGGTGGTAATGGCTAGACGGAAGAACTGGAGTATATGTCATACACAGAAAATAAATAGTTACCTTTGGGCACTTGATCTCTACGAACATGTCGTAGGTGATGGTGAAGCCATGCTTATTTTCCTTCACCTTGACGATGTCCTTGAGGCAGAGCTTGACGGAGTCGCTCGAGAAATTGTCCACGGAGATGTGAAGGCTATCCCTTCTATCGTTGGTATACTCGTGCATCAGCTTCGAGCGGTGCTGCAGAGGCCGGATTCGCCTGATGAACTAGCACATGGCTAGGTCCAAGCCGGTCAAACCCGTATCTATGAACCACTCTATCCGCCTAATAGCGTGGGAAGCGTCGAGGTCGGAGGGAAGGGAGGCATGGGATCTCCATGTCGAAGTTTCAGCGGCTACTCCATCGACGAAGTCCGAGTATGTTATTTCTCGGCCGACCAGAGGGATATCTGCACTGTAGAAGTAAGTACGCTGCCAGTTCTTGCAGGACTCATGGCCGACGATGTCAGGGAAGCGTCAGCCAGGTCGGATCTTGAAGCTAATAGTGCCACAATTTCTAAGTTCATCCTTGCTGGCGCCGGCTTCGCACTTGACGGTGTAGAAATAGATAAAGAGATCCAGCCTAGGCTTAATCCCTAAGTAAGCCTCACAAAGCGCCGCATAATTGCTAAGAGATAGGATACTATTGGGAGAGAGATTTTGGGGCTGAACTCGGTAATGGTTCAAGACGGCAAGGAAGAAATTGGAAATGGGCAGGGAGACGCCGCGTACCATCTGAGCTTTGAGGTACACCTTTTCTTCAGCTTGGGGAGAACGTGTGACCTCGCCGGCCGGCGCCGCCCGCCAGGCGATCCCCTCCGTCGCGGGGATGTAGCCTTCGAAAATCAACTCTTTGATGTCGCGGTCCGTGATGTCCGAACCGCGCCAATCGCCTTTGTGGGAGTCGTTTTCCTCCTCCAGCAGCTCCAGCGCCGCTGGATTATGGTCGCCGCCGGTAGCTTCGACCACCGCGGACCTGGGGATGACCAGGCCCTCTGGGGGCACGACGACGGAGCTCGCCGGCTTCGCCGCAGCTTCACCCGATGTCGCCATCGAAGGAGAAGAGCTGTTGCTAGCCATTGCGAGCGTTTGGAAGTGACTGGCGAGATTGGGAGTTAGGGTTTTTCGTGCGAGGCGCGGAGAGCTCGAGGAGACGCTTGCCTGAGGAATAAGAAGATGCAGGGGAGAAAGAGGTGAAAAAGTAAATTTTCCACTGCAGTTACTATTTATGATACACAGTGTCAAGATTCGTGCAGCTTGATCGAACGGTTGCCGCGTAGACGATGTGTGCGGAGGCGTGCATGGAAATTTCGCCACATACCAACTGTTGCCGCCAACGGTTCGTATCGCTCGCGTGGGCAAAGTGGACATGATTGCGTTCTCTGCATGTGTGAGTTAAGAGGCGTTACTGACCTACGTCTATGTCTCCCTAGCTGACATAGACAGATGAACCATCACATCAGAAGATTCCGGCATGGACGGATCCAGTCCGGATATGGAAGAGCACGATGGAAGATTCAGAAATTCTCCGACTTACAAGTTGAAGACGGAGAAAACCTTGCAGGGTTCTTTGGGAGGACTACAAGATATTGCTTGACGATTTGCCGACATCCATCTAGACGGAGCATTCAACGTGAAGAGGCAAGACGGTGCAAGATCTCAGAGTTCTCCGGGGGCTACTGTTGGGGATATGCTATATGGGTATCCTCATAGCATGTCTCTTATCCGGCAAACCCGGGTGGCCCACAGTTGGTAGCAAGGCCCATGGCCTGTTGGGCAGCCCAGTTAGATGGATCCAGAAGGGAGGCCCATGCCGGTTAAAGGAAGGCTACGGTGGAGTCACCAGCGTACCCGGAGCCTTGGAGTACAAAACATGCTATACTAGTAATAGACGGTGTAGGACTCTGTAACCTGTCCGGCTAGGAATTTTCCCTGTAACCCTAGGACCTGGCGACTATATAAGTCGGGCCTATGGGATCCTTTAGGGCACGACAACTTCAGACGATCAAGTAGAGATTAGCACACACCTCGCACATCGAACCTATCTCTGTAATTCGGTGTATTGCCCTTATAGTGATTTATAGCAGGAGTAGGATTCCGCCACCGTTGTGGGATCTGAACCTGGGTAAGCTGTGTTACCTCATACCCGTCAACCGTCCGCCTTCCCCCACGTCTCTAAACACGCACTGTGAGGACCCCTCCATGGCGTACTCGTCGGCAATACCACGACACTTCCTCTCCTCGGCAGCAACTGCGACGGCCTCTTTAGCTCTCTCGTCTGCCGAGGTCGCCTCCGCTTTCGCGTCTTTGAGCTCTCACTCTAGCTCGGCCACCCGCTTCTCCATGGTAGATAATGACGACTGGGCAACCGTCAAGTCACTCGCAGGGAACAAACCCTCACGAGCCTTCTCCACCACGGCCACATGACCTTCTGCACAAACACGAACATGAGTACGAAATCAGGAAAAATGCCCATGCAGAAGGGCAGCTGAAGTCCTTACCAGCAGCCACCTGAAGTCATTCGTTCAACTCTCGAACGGAGCGGAATTCCTTCTCTAGCCGATCCTTGGCAGCCAGCCGCTCCGCCGACTCGCGCTGGAGACCCTGCACAGATATGGCAAACATCAGCAAAGAATCACAAGACTTCCTAAGTGCCTAGTCGCTAAAATTCAGCGACTAGCCACTCGGGGACTGGGCGATGAAGAAAGTTCCTAAGCGCCTGGCCACTGAAATTCAGCGACGAGCCGCTCGGTGACTGGATATTGAAAGTCAGCAAGGAAGTAAGAATCTACCTGTTGAAATTCAGTGGCCAGATCCTCGGGGACTGGACATACCTGGATTGCTGCACCTAGCATGCTGTGCAGCTCGACCGCGTCCACCGACAGGAGCACGATAGGTGTGCACCCATGACGTTGTTCGACCTCCGAGTCCAAAACATCGGGCGCCTGGGCCGACTGCACCAATGTGCTCGCAATGGAGGCCCTTGCCACAAATTGAGGGAAGCTCGCCACCGCTGCTTCCGTAGTGCTTGTCGATGGGGCTGTTGCCCCGACCTGCGCCACAGATTCCATCTTCTACGACTCCACGCCCACTACGGCCTTCGTGGACGTACCTACTCCAGTTGGAGCCTCACTTGGGGCGTCGACTGGCTCGTCCGATATCATGACGACCTTGTCGCCCTCAGCGGGCGCCTCGACCCCGTCACTCTTCCTCTTCTTTGAGGCATCGTCCTCTCCTCCTGTGGCGCCCACTGGAACCTTTGCCACCGAGGGGTGGCCGATTTTCTTCACACCAGTCCTGCAAAACGACATTATCAACAAGCTCGCAAGTCAATATAAAACCAATCACCCAAAGGAGTACACAAAAAATGCTTACTTAGCGACTGGGATGAAGCGTAGACCGGTGCGGATACTCGCTGGTTTCTCCAACTCTGGCCCCAGCTTTCGGATGAGGCCCATCTCGAACAAGCTCGGTGCCCATGACACGAACTCCTTCTTCGAGGATGAAGCCGTGGCAAGAAGCTCCCCGGCGGTCGACGCGGGTGCTTCCCGTAGCGGCGATGCTCCTGCGGGTGGAGCAGCCCCGAGCCCAGTGACTACGGAGAAGGGTGGTTGCAGCGACACCAACGACACTTCATCTTCTACCACCGCATCACTGCCGATCGCTTTCATGACAAGACGGGCCCGGCCTTGTCGGTCACATTTGGTCACTTCGGAGCTACTCGCAGACCGAGGCTGAGACACCGCCTTGGCCGGCCACTTCTTCTTATTCTTCGATGATTTCTTCTTTGACAACATGGCCATGCGCCGAGAAGTTTGTTTCTGGACCTCGTCGTCGCCCCCATCATGGGCCTCGAGGCCCTTGCTGGCCTCGTGCTCGCGCTGCGTTGCCTGTGGGTCTTCCGAGCCGCAGGTATGGCGACCTCCACGGCCTCGTCATATGAAACAACACAATTCATGAACTACAGTGGCCTAAGTAACCAGCAAAAGAATATGTATGATGTTCATCGAGAACAAATAAAGGGTTATTGTGTTGCTCGTTGAAATCAAAGCTTGTTTTCAAGATTTGGTTTATCAGGTATTATGAGAACAAAAGGGTTGTTCAAATAATTTTCATAATCCATAAAAGATGGTTGATTTACAAATATCGTTGGAGAAATCACATCCATCAAACTAGTGCTAAAAATGTCGAAAGACAAATTGATTGAAAGATCACTTAGGAAGTGACATCGCCGTTTAAATTATATTGGGAAGAAAACATGAAGAAACTCCATGTGAATGGAATTTTGGAGTCTTTTGATTTTTTGATCAAATGGCGCTTGTGAAACTTTCCTAGAGATAATTGAAACTCTGTTCATAGGCCAAAAGGGAATGAATGACTAGATTATTGGAATTTGTACAGATTCGATGTATGAATTCCATTACGTGTAGTCAAGAGCGATGGGTTTCAACTTCATATCCTTTCTCCGAAAATTTGAGTGAATATATGAATATTTAATTAATGAGGATGAAGTGTGAAACATTTGAAAAGTTCAAAAACTTTCAAGATGAAGTGCAAAATCAATGTAACAAGAAAATAAATAATTTATGATAGGATCATAAAGGAAGATATTTGAGTTACAAGTTTAGCATAATACCTTATATTTGAGGAATCGTTTCGTGGATTTGCATTTCCCAAAACACCATAAGAGTATGGAGTGTTCGAGATATGTAATGAAACCTTATTTGACATGGTAAGATCAAAGGTGTAATTTATAAAACTGCCATTATATTTTAAAGATTAAAGCTTTAGAGACTACCGTTTTTTACACTAAAAAGAGCTCCATCATAATCCGTTGAAATGATGATACGCCTAATTTGCATCACCATTCTATATCATAATTTACCTATATTCATTGATATTTGTCTTATTATGAGGTATTACTTATGGCTTTTCATCTGTTTATGCTTGTTGGATGATTCCTGGAGGATGGACTGCCAGAGTCTAGATTCTGATGGAAAAGAAGGCGTTTTGGTGCAATTTCGCGAAGATCAGAAAATCCCAGAAAAATATGGAAACATATCATTTTACCAGAAGGAGGGACAAAGTTGGGCCTCAGGGGGCCCACACCCCCCTAGGTGCGGGCGCACCCGACCCCGTGCCTAGGGTAGGTGTGGCCCAACTGCCCGGCCTCTGACTCCGCCCCTTTCGCCTATATCTTCCTTACGGAACTCTAATACCAGAGGGGCGACCACGGATAGATTTCCGCCGCCTTTGGGGGCGGAAAACACCGAGAGAGAAAGATCTCTCCGGCAGACAGATTTCTGCCAGGGGAATTCCTTCCCGGAGAGGGGAGACCGTCGTCATCAACACCATCATCAAGATAGGCGTCATCGGGATCATCATCAACATCATCATCATCATCCATACCATCATCTCCACTAGCACCATCACCACAACTCTGTCCCGCTGTAACAATTGTGTTGGATATTGCTTTATTTATTAGGGGAAACTTTCCCGGTGTTGATTACTATTGTACTTGATGCTTGTGAGTGGAACCATTGGATTATTGTTTATGTTCAGATTGTTATCCATTATCATATCATCTTTGATTTTGATCCATATAATGTATTGTGAGTAGTTCGCTTAGTTCTTGAGGACATGGGAAAAGTCATGTTGTTAGTAGTGAATCTTTGATGAGTTATTATTCAATGGTTTAGTATTTAAGTTGTGGTGTTATTCTTCTAGTGGTGTTATGTGAATGTCGACTACATGATACTTCACCATTTATGGCCCTAGGGGAATGCATTGTATATTTGTCTACTAATTGTGGGGTTGCCGGATTGACAGAAACCCGAACCCCCATTAGGACACCTTTGCACAAAGGAGCGTAGGATCTCAGAGTTTAAGGTTGTGGTTAGATTTATGTCTTAATTACTTTCCTATAGTTACGGATGTTTGCAGGGGGTTTAATCACAAGTACGTATTAGTCCTAGGAAGGGCGGTATGTTAGCACAGGTTCACCCACACAACACTTACGAACACCAAAGAAGAGTACTTCGCTATTTGAAGCGAAAGCACTTGATAGAATTCCCATGTGTCCTCGAGAATGTTTGGTCCTTATAAGTATTTTCACCGGCTTGTCCTTTGCTAAGAAAGGATTGGGTCACTTGCTCTGTTTGTTCGTTACTTCTGTTACTTGCTCTTTGTTTTGTTGCTTTGTCAGAAAACCACTAAAAATCCGTTTGCTAAGTATTCACGGGGATTTCCTGCTCCATATGACTGTTCAGCACCTTCTGCTCCTCATTGGGATCGACACTCCTATTTATCGAAAGTACTATGATACCCCCCCTATACTTGTGGTCCATCAAGACTATTTTCTGGCGCCGTTGCCGGGGAGTGAAGCGCTATTGAAGAGTGGAACTGGTAAGGGAAACTTTCGTTGTGAGTATTGCTCTTCTTACTGCTTGTTACTTTGTTTCCAATATGGATAACCCACTTAGTTTTTTGTTTGGGAAAACTACCACCACTGCTAGGGTAGTAGATAAACCACCTCCTGTTGGGATAGATCCTTTTAAGATACCTACAAGTATTGTTAATCGTGTTATGGATAATTATTATTTTGGGGATGGAACTATCCATCCTGGTGATCACTTGATTTTTATCCATGAATTATGCGGGTTGTTTAAGTGTGCAGGTATCACAACTGAAAAGGTGAAGAAGAAGTTAATCTCCATATCCTTGAAAGGGAGAGCTGAAGAATGGAATAAGCTGCTAAAGAATGGACAATCTATGGAATGGGAGGAGATGGCATCTCTCTTTTACTCTAAATTTTATCCTCCCACTGAGATCCATAAGGATAGAAATCTTATATATAACTTTTGGCCTCTTGATGGAGAGAGTACAGCTCAAGCTTGGGGGAGATTGAAGTTACTAATGCTTAAATGTCCTATTCATGAACTCCGTAACAATATTATTCTCAATAACTTTTATGCTAGGCTTTCTCTTCATGATAAAGATTTACTAGATGCTTTTTATGCTGGATCATTCACATGTATGAAGGAAGAAGCTAAATGGGATCTTCTAGACCGTATTCAAGAGAACACTGAAGCTTGGGAGAATGACAAAGGAAGAAAGTCTGGTATAAACTATGATTATGTATGCATTAAATCTTTTATGGGAACTGATAGCTTCCTTGATACTAGCAATAAGTTTGGTCTTGATCCTCAAGTTCTTGCTAAGTGTTTTAATGATTTTGCCTCTTAAATTGAGATTCCCAAGAAAGAGTGGGACAAGTACCATGCTCCTTATAAAGACAATGTTACCCACGTTCCTGTCAGTATAGAGGTTTGTACTGTTGATCCTATTTTGCCTGAACCTTATGTTGAGAAGATCCCTTTTCCCTCAAAGGTAAGGGAACACTCTATTATGGCTAATGTGTTAGTAAAAGCGAAAAGAAAATTGTAGGGTCTGATGAGATTATTGATATCGAGCATGTGGTAGCTATTGTGAAAGATCTTATCACTATAAATATAGAGGATGAGCATATTGTCTTCTGTGAAGACGCTACTAATATTGTTTCTCATCCTAAGAAATTTAGAAAAGCTAGTGTCTGTTAAAATTGGTAGTCATTGCTATTATGGTTTATGTGATATTGGTGCTAGTTCCAATGCTATTCCTTATGAGCTTTACAGGGAAATTATGCATGAGATTGGTCCTTGTGAGCTTGAGGACATTGATGTGGTTATTCATCTTGATAATTGAGAGCAAGTTTGCCCCATTGGCATTGTAAGAGATGTGGAGGTCCTTTGTGGTAAGATTAAATATCCTGCTAATTTTCGAGTACTTGGTAAAGAAGCTAGTAAAACCTATCCTATTATCTTTGGTAGACCCTTTCTGAACACTTGTGGGGCTATCATAGATTGTAGGAAGGAAAAAAGTTTTGACTAAGTATGCTGCAGAGTCTTATGAGTTTAATTTTTCCAAATTTGCCGAAACTCCTTATGAAAATGAACTGCCTAATGAGGATTTTAGGGTTGAACAACTTTTTGCCATTTCTCTTGCTCCTAACAATGCCTTGCAGCAGTTCATGGAAGATCATGAAATTTATGCCTTCATGAAGGAAAGCAATGAGATTGATGAGGCTTTCCTTCGTCAGCCTGAGTTATTTAAGCATAATTTACCTGTGGAAGATTTGGGTACCACACTTCCACCTAAAGGGGACCCTATTTTCGAATTAAAATCTTTACTTGATGATCTTAAATATGCTTATCTTGATGACAAGAAGATATATCCTGTTATTATTAGTTCTAAACTTTTAGGAAAGGAAGAAGAAAGGTTATTGGAGATATTGAAGAAACATCGAGGAGCTATGGGCTATACTCTTGATGATTTGAAGGGGATTTCTCGTACTATATGCCAGCATGCTATTAATATAGAGCCTGATGCAAAACCAGTTGTTGAGCACCAACGTCGTCTAAAACCTAAGATGAAGGATGTCGTAAGAAATGAGGTATTAAAACTCCTTGATGCTGGTATTATTTATCCTATTGCAGATAGTAAATGGGTTAGCCCCGTTCATTGTGTTCCCAAGAAAGGGGGAATAACTGTTGTACCTAATAAGGATAATGAGCTTATACCCCAAAGAGTAGTAGTTGGGTATAGAATGTGCATTGATTTTAGAAAGATTAATAAAGTTACTAAGAAAGATCATTATCCTTTGCCCTTTATTGATCAAATGCTTGAGAGATTGTCCAAAAAGACTCACTTTTGCTTTCTTGATAGTTATTCTGGGTTTTCTCAAATCGCTGTGAAAGCACAGGACCAAGAGAAAACTACTTTCACTTGTCCCTATGGTACTTATGCTAATAGGCGTATGCCTTTTGGTTTATGTAATGCTCCTGCTACCTTTCAAAGATGTATGTCTGCTATCTTTCATGGTTTTTGTGAAGAAATTGTGGAGGTTTTCATGGACGACTTTTCCGTCTATGGAACTTCTTTTGAGAACTGTTTGCACAACCTTGATAACGTTTTGCAGAGTTGTGAGGAAACCAACCTTGTTCTTAACTAGGAGAAATGCCATTTCATGATTAATGAAGGAATTGTTCTTGGACACAAGATCTCTGAAAGAGGTATTGAAGTTGATAGAGCAAAAAATTGAAGCAATTGAGAAGATGCCTTGTCCTAGAGATATCAAAGGTATTCGTAGTATCCTTGGTCATGTTGGTTTCTATAGGAGGTTTATTAAAGATTTCTCCAAAATTTCAAAGCCCCTTACTAATATTCTTCAAAAATATGTACCTTTTGTTTTTGATGATGATTGTAAGGAAGCTTTTGAAACTTTGAAGAAAGCTTTAACAACTGCTCCTATAGTCCAACCACCTGATTGGAGTTTACCTTTTGAAATTATGTGTGATGCTAGTGATTTTGCTATGGGTGATGTCTTGGGACAACGTGTTGACAAGAAGTTAAATCTCATTCATTATGCTAGCAAGACTCTGGATGCTTCTCAAAAGAATTATGCTACTACTGAAAAGGAGTTCTTAGCTATAATCTTTGCTTGTGATAAGTTTAGACCTTATATTGTTGATTCCAAGGTTACTATTCATACTGATCATGTAGCTATTAAATACCTTATGACGAAGAAGGACGCTAAGCCTAGGCTTATAAGGTGGGTGTTGCTTTTGCAAGAGTTTTAACTGCATATTGTGGATAGGAAAGGTGCTGATAATCCTGTTGCTGATAATTTATGTCATTTAGAAAACATTTCTTTTGACCCTTTTCCTGTTAATGATAGTTTTCCAAATGAGCAGTTAGCTGCAATAACGGTAAGTCCACATGAGAGTCCTTGGTATGCCGATTATGCTAACTTTATTGTTTCCAAGTATTTGCCTCCAACCTTGACAGCCCAGGAAAGAAGGAAATTCTTTTATGATCTAAGGCATTACTTTTGGGATGACTCACATTTATATAAAGGAGTAGATGGTATTATGCGAAGGTGTGTTCCATAATTTGAACAACAAGAGATATTGCGAAAATGTCATGGTAGTGCTTATGGAGGACATCATGCTGGGGATAGGACTGCACAAAAGGTTTTACAATATGGATTTTATTGGCCTACCCTTTTTAAAGACGCAAGGAAGTTTGTCTTATCATGTGATGAATGCCAACGAGTAGGTAACATCTCTAGACGCAATGAAATGCCTATGAATTATTCTCTTGTTATTGAATCTTTTGATTGTTGGGGATTTGAATTTATGGGGATTTTTCCTCCTTCAAAAGGGTATACACATATTCTTGTTGCTGTTGACTATGTTACAAAGTGGGTAGAAGCCATACCTACAAACAATGCTGATGGTAAGACCTCTTTGAAAATGCTCAAGGATGTCATTTTTCCTAGGTTCGGTGTGCCTAGATATCTCATGCCTGATGGAGGCTCTCATTTTATTCATGGGTGTTTTAGAAAAACTCTCGCTAAGTATGATGTAAACCATAGAATAGCTTCAGCTTATAACCCCCAAACTAGTGGTCAAGTAGAACTTTCCAATAGGGAAATCAAATCTATCTTACAGAAGACTGTAAATAGGTCTAGGAAAAATTGGGCTAAAAAGTTGAATGATGCTTTGTGGGCTTATAGAACTGCTTATGAAAATCCTATGGGGATGTCTCCTTACAAAATGGTCTATGGGAAGGCTTGTCACCTGCCCTTATAATTAGAACACAAAGCTTATTGGGTAGTGAAAGAGTTGAATAGAGACTTTAGACTTGCTGGTGAGAACAGACCGTTCAACTTAAGTAATCTAGATGAGTGGAGAGGTGAAGCTTACGAAAATGCTAGGCTATTTAAGGAAAAAGTAAAAAGATGGCATGATAGGAGAATTCTCAAAAGGGAGTTCCATCTTGGTGAGAAAGTTCTTTTGTATAGGTCTCGTCTTAGATTTTTTGCAGGGAAACTACTCTCCAAATGGGAAGGACCTTTTGTTATCCAGGAAGTGTACCGTTCAGGTGCCATCAAAATTACTTCTCTAAAAGATGACACAACACAGGTGGTGAATGGTCAAAGACTAAAACATTATATTTCTGGAGATTCTTATAGTGAAGAAGTTGCTGTTATTCAAATGAAAACTCCAGAAGAATTTATCAGAAGCCAAACACCAGAAACTGCAGAGTTCGTCCTTGATTAGGTAAAAGTGATGAAGACAGAAGGTTCGTGAAACTCCAATTTTTTTTATATTTTTGATGTTATTAATATATTAGGGAAGTTACGAGACGAAACTGAAGAGGAAACAGAGCCCAGGGTGGACAAACCCACCCTAGGTGCGGGCCTAGCCTGGCCGCGCCTGTAGGGGGTTTGCCACCCTCTAACTTCGTCTCTGCTTCATTTCCATGTCAAAACCTTCCTTATGCATTGAATCTCCGTAATATATAACCCCTTGGGTTCCCTGAGGTTCTTGCATTGTGTTCTCGTCGTGTTTTCGTTTCGATCTGTTTCTGTCAGGAAAATTCTCAGATTTGGAACCTCAATGTCTTCCTCTGGATCACCCATGGAGGATTCCTCTGCGGAAGTCCTCAACCCGTACATGTATGAGTTGAGGATTCATCCTAAAGATTTGATCCTCAAAGAGGGGAAGGTATAGATGAAAGAAGTTCAAGGCCCTAAAGGAGAAGGCAACCTGGAAGACAGGATGGAAGAGTTGGAACAAGAAGTTTTCAGGTACAAGAAGATGGCACAACGCAAAGTGGATGTTCTTCACAAGATAAGTTCAGAACTCATCACCAAGCACGAGGGAGAAGTTGCTGATCCCCAAGAAGAGATCTTCTCACTCTTTCAGACCACTAATCAATTGCAAGAACAGCTCTATGACATACAGAATCAAAACTGTGAGTATGAGGCTAGATTTCATCGCATAAGCAATGCTAATAGTTCAGGATTGCAGAGACAATGATATCCTTTTTGGATGGGGAACCATTGCCTTGGAAGTTCTATGATGACAAGAGAACACCACCACCACCGAAGGAGTAATTCGTCATCAGGTTTGGCCTCCCCTTGGCTTGTTCCAAGCTTGGGGGAGTGTCGCGGTATCACCACCATTATCTTTATCTTTTACCTTTTTAGTGGATTCATATCTGTGGTAGAGAGGTTATCTTATAGTTTGGTTTGCATCTGGAAGTATCTCTCCTTTAGTTGATTACCTATGTATCCCTTGGTGTGAGTGCCTTTATTGGAATATTAATGAGAAGTCTCATCTTTTACTTTTTGCACTTCTTATTTTTAGTTTGCAATCTCTATTATATGATGGATCTTGTTGTTCAGTATTGGCACCACTTTGGGATCATCAAGTGGATTTAAATTGGTTTTGGAAAACCGAGTTCTGGTCAGTGGCACTAATTTGAAAGAAAAACAAAGAAAGAAAAAGCTTATAGGTACTTGGTATCATTTGTTTTCTTTCTTTTTGGCTCATAAGCTTAGTATTCTGTATTTAAGATTCTTTTGTGTCTTCAAGGAAGATTGCATGTTTGGCTTTATTACTTGTATGTTTTCTTGTTTCTTTCAACTCTCTTGCTTTCTACCTAGCCTTGCTAGCCAAAAACCTGTTTTGAGAAGGCATACTTCTCATGTTTCCAAAACCCTTTGAACCCAAAAAATTTTGCCACTTGTGTCCACCATATCTACCTAGTAGCTTTTTGCTATTCCAAGCAAATTCTCAAGTTTCATCTACCTTTCGAATTAAAAAGTATTTTGTTATGTGAAAACTAGTTACTAAAGCTCTCACGAACTTGATGGCACACTTTATTTCTTGCCCCTAATAAACTTGAACCATTGTGAACATCGAAGTTGTATATGCTTGCATCTATACGTTGGGATTAGCAGAACCGTGCTGTCACGGGGAACGTTTTCAACATTGCACTTGTACTCTGTACACAGTTGATATCGTGCTCTTTTGTCTATGGATGTCAACGGTGTGAAATAAAGAGGGAATTTGTAAGTCCATGGAGTTTGTATCATGTGTTAGAGAAACGCTTGGGCCGCTAGCCTAAGACATGCTTAATCATGGTGGTAACTTGCAGCATCACCATAGTGAGTCATCTATGAAGCATCCTCAATAGAAAAACTATATGCATAGTTAATAAAAAGATCGCTGAGATGCTCATTGTCTGCTTTCCTTATCATTTTGGTTATGGGAAAGCTCCCGTACCATGTGCAAGGGGTACCCCATTGGCGGTTCTCAATGATATGCAAATACTTACAATGACAAGGACTTACCGGGACCCAAAGTTGAGTATGCATGAGGAGTGGCCCTCATATTCAAGGGACATGAGATTGCCAACTTATATTTCGTCAAGCATATACTCCATCTTTGTTCACTTTAACCTTAATCATCTCAAGATGCTTATGATAGGGGCAATGAGGGATCAAAGCTAGTTAGTACCATAATCTTTTAAAAGCTCTTTATGACTTGTAATCCCTGATACCCTCTAAGAAGGGACCTTTCTCCCACTTCCAAGTTGAGTTAGTAAACCTACTTCCTCTATATCTCTAGCAAGCTTTTGAGTTGTTGTGTTTCAAGCATTCATATGGTGATTTATTTAATCATGTTCTTCATCTTCCTTGTTTGCACAAAACTCTTATCTATTGAGTATTACTTTGAAAACCTTCACTTGTAAAAAAACCTTTTTGAGAAAAGAGTGTTCCTGTTTTGAAAATTCTATAAAAAGTTTTTGTGAAACTGTTTGCCAGGTGTTCGCTGACTAAGAACAAGTTTGCCAATTCCAATTATGATTTATATTTATGTATCTCTATTCTGCTATACTTGGCTACAAGCTAAGTTATATAATGGTGAGTTGCTTTCTTCGATGAGTTGTGCAATGGTAAGTGTGATGCTTCTTGTTCGTATTCTTTTATCGACTCTTCACTCCATAAACATGTGGACATGTTTACTGAGCTCAGTATTCGCTTGGGGACAAGCGAAGTCTAAGTTTGGGGGAGTTCATACGCCCAATTTGTATCACCATTCTATATCATAATTTACCTATATTCATTGATATTTGTCTTATTATGAGGTATTACTGATGGATTTTCATATTTTTATGCATGTTGGATGATTCCTAGAGGATAGACTGCCGGAGTCTAGATTATGATGGAAAAGAAGGCATTTCGGTGCAATTTCGCGAAGATCGGCAAAATACCAGAAAAATATGGAAACATATTATTTTACCAGAAGACGAAGGAAGCCAGAAGGAGGGACGGAGTTGGGCCTCAGGGGGCCCACACCCCTAGGCACGGGCCCACCTGACCTCACGCCTAGGGCAGGTGTGGCCCACCTGCCCGGCCTCCGACTCTGCCCCTTTCGCCTATATCTTCCCTACGGAACCCTAATGCCAGAGAGGCGACCACAGATAGATTTTCCCCGCCTCTAGGGGCGGAAAACACCGAGAGAGAAAGATCTCTCCGGTAGACAGATTTCTACCGGGGGAATTCCTTCCCGGAGAGGGGAGATCGTTGGCATCAACACCGTCATCAAGCTAGGCTTCATCGGGATCATCATCATCATACACACCATCATATCCACCAGCACCATCACCACCACTCCGTTCCGCTATAACAATTGTGTTGGATATTGCTTTAGTTCTTAGGGGAAACTTTCCCGGTGTTGATTACTATTGTAGTTGATGCTTGTGAGTGGAACCATTGGATTATTGTTTATGTTCAGATTGTTATCCATTATCATATCAACTTTGATCTTGATCCATATGATGTCTTGTGAGCGGTTCATTTAATTCTTGAGGACATGGGAGAATTCATGTTGTTAGTAGTGAATCTGTGATGAGTTATTATTCAATGGTTTAGTATTTAAGTTGTGGTGCTATTCTTCTAGTGGTGTCATGTGAACGTCGACTACATGATACTTCACCATTTATGGTCCTAGGGGAATGCATTGTGTATTTGTCTACTAATTGTGGGTTTGCCGGAGTGATAGAAACCTGAACCCCCGTTAGGACACCTTTGCACAAGGGAGCATAGGATCTCAGAGTTTAAGGCTGTGGTTAGATTTATATCTTAATTACTTTCCTGTAGTTACGGATGTTTACAAGGGGTTTAATCACAAGTATGTATTAGTCCTAGGAAGGGTGGTATGTTAGCCATTAGTTTTATTTGGCTGAAAATAGCTAAGTTAAATAATTTCACCTAAAAAATATAAAATCAATTTTTAACACTAAGGGTTGATTCCTAGGATCAGTATGGTCATCATATCATTTTTTTTCAAAGGTTTCCTTAAAAGTCAATTTCAAAAATTTTTTATATTCAACAACAAGCTTATAGAATCTGTAAAAAAGCAAAAAAAAAATTACTATTTACTTCCAAACTTATTATAGTTGTTTTGTGTCTTGTTCTCCTGAATCCATTGATATAAAATTTGTAATTTTTAATTTAAGAAGTTTTGATGTTTCACTTTAAATTGGTAAAACTCTTATTTAAATAAAGGTGGATATTGAAATCTTATTTATTTATTTAAATCAACTTTTGCCATTTTATTAAAATGTTTTTTTTTCCAAAGCTTGGTGGTTTTTTTTTTTAATTTGGCTTTATTAAATCTTATTTATAATTCTATCCTTCTCTTTGAAAACAATTTTTTTTATTTAGAGTTTCAAAATATTTAATTAACAGGTTCACCCACACAACACTTACGAACACCAGAGAAGAGTACTCGGCTATTTGAGGCGAAAGTACTTGACAGAATTCCTATGTGTCCTCGAGAACGTTTGGTCCTTATAAGTATTTCCAATGGCTTGTCCTTTGCTAAGAAAGGATTGGGTCACTTGCTCTGTTTGTTCGTTACTTCTGTTACTTGCTCTTTGTTTTGTTGCTTTGTCAGAAAACCACTAAAAATCTGTTTGCTAAGTATTCACAGGGATTTCCTGCTCCATACCATTGTTCAGCACCTTCTGCTCCTCGTTGGGATCGACACTCCTATTTATAGGATGTACTACTATACACCCCCTATACTTGTGGGTCATCAAATGACACCATATACAGTTATGGTTTGGGATAAAACCCAAGTTGTCCTTTCTTAAACATTGGTATGCTATGCATGAGAGAGATGTTTGCAACCAAAATTGGATGAACATATCTTTGTATGTTATTTCGAATAATCGTTGAGTATTCCTCCATAACACCAAAGAAAAAATATTTTTCGCTTAGAACGTCAATTTTCTTTGAGAAAGGATTTTTCCGTGAAAAGTTAAGTGGGAGGACAATAGAACTTTGATAAGGTTAAAAGAACCTTAGCTATATGTGCAAAGTTGCGAAGTGCCGAAAAGTGTTCTGGAGGCAGCAACAATGCTCATGCCTCACGTGTCTCAAAGGTTGTGGTCATGGAAGTCTAAGTTTCTATTCAACCAAGTAGGTCAGATAAACAAGAAAATACCAAGATTTGAGGGTTGAATCATTTGACAATAATGAACCGACTACATGCAAAGAAGCGATGATGGGCCCTGACTCCATCAAATGGATTGGAGCCATAAAATCCGTGATAGTTCCATACACGAGAAATCAAGCTTTGAACTTGAAAGACCCTCTGGAAAGGTGTAAAACCTTACAGTCGTATTTCGATCTATAAAGAAATAGACATGGATGTTTCACATCTATGAAATAGTCGACATGTTGGGAAAGAGTTCACAACAATGTTCAAAGGTTGACTGTGACAAGATTTGATCTTTCATAGCGATGTTTAGTCTGGACGGATTAATGTAGCAACCACTACATATAATTTTGTTATATGGTAGTTGAATAAACAAAACAAGTTCTTCTGATAGAATTGTTACCTAGGACATGTGCATAACATGGTCCATAGGGTTTTGTTAATTCAAAGGATGTTAAAAGCATATGCAAACTACAATGGTTGAAGTGAGCATCGCGGAGTTGGAATCTTCACCATGTTGAAACTGTTAAAAGAGTTTAAATTCATTAGAGACGATGAAGATGCTTGCATTTGCAAGAAATTAAGTGGGAGCGCTAAGACATATTTCTAATACATTATATGGAAGACATATTGTTGATTCGAAATGATGTATCTTTTATTAAAACATGTTAAGAATTTCATCTCGATGAAAGACTTAGAAAAAACCCGAATATTTGGCATCAATATCTATATAGATAGATTGAGACGCTAATATGGTTGTGCCAAATGTACATAGATGAGATATTGAATGAGTTCAATATGGAAATGACAATAAAGGTTCTTGCCACATAGAAAGGATTAAATCAAAATTCAAGTGTATCGACACTTGGTAAGTGAAACAAAGATTCAAGTATAGATGGATACTTGATGTATGAAATCACAAAGAGTATTTATATCAATCATGCCGTGATATGTACAAATCTAGATATGTCCTATGCTCTAAATGTTATGATCATATACCAGAATGATTCATAAGATGATCATTGGACGATAGTAAGGATATTCATATGATCGTTTGGAAGAACTAAGTATATATTATTTTTGTGGATGTGACAAATAGATGATTAGCTCATTGTAAAAGTACTACATTAATACTAGTTTTGGCACAAAGTACAAATTAAGTTTATTTCAATTTAACTAAGGGTGGCACAATATAATGGAAAGTAAGTTCCATAATGGATTTGGATGAGTTCCAAAGTTAAGACATTGTGACAGATACTACAACAAAAGGCTAAGTATATGACTGCTATTATAGAATCAAAACAGGGCATTTGTGTTATGTAGTTTGTTATCAAACTAGGTGTGGTTCACAGCAGGATAGTACCATGAAGATATATTGTACGGCAATAATATCAACATGTTGTAACACCAAGGAACCAAAGGCCTCACCAAAGGACCAAATTTATACAAAGCCATCTCATTAGAGAATGAGTGTGTAACATCCCAAAAATACAAAGCTTGGATCATCAAACTCTAAACATCAAAATTAGGGTTAACAAAAACTTTTCTAAATAAAATTATGAATGCATGCATATGTGTATGCATGGATTTTGAAATTCTTTGGAACCACCTTGTTTGATTGTTTCATTGCTTGTAAAATGTTTCTTAGGTGAAATAAACATCATCTAAAACATTTCCCACACTTTTCTTAAAGACAAGTAAATCAAAACACATATATTAAATGAATGGTCACTTTGACCAATTTCACTCCCATGCCTACTTTGGCTGTCTCAAACTTTCAAAATCTAATAGAAACCTTTCTGGAGATTTGCACCCCTTGAATGTACTCATAACAAAGTATCAAGGCCCACTTTGTGATCATCCAGAAACTTTCAAATGCATAGTTTAAATGACAATTCAAAATTGAATCTTTATCATATGGGAAGATCCCACTTTTTCAAAAACCACTCAAACAAGCTCAACTTTCAAAACCCAAGCATCTGCAGACTCACCAGCACCAATCTAGAAAACCCACCAAAAATGTTTTCAAAATTCAAAACTTGATTTCATGCGGCCATTTCATCAAACAGGTTGCAGACACAAATGAAACAAACATCAAACACTATTGTGAGCAGTGATTCTTGCCTAACTGGTTCCCCATTTAGCTCACAACTAGCTGAGTAGATCATGTAGGAAGATTAACCAAGCACTAGCACCACTGTGAGCTTGCCATTGCCATCAATGGTGAACAGCCGAGCACACCCTTGCCATCCCATAGTCGACAGCAAGCTAGGAGCAACAGCAAGCCTAGCCAGCATGTCTGGGAGGCAGCCCATCGTCCATCGCCACTCCCTGTCCACTGCTCGAGCCTTGCCAAGCCCTGGACCATGCGCACGAACCGCGCCCAGACCGCCAGAGACCATGCCGAGCGTGCGCCACAGCACCACCCTCGACCGAAGCCCACAGACCACGCGCAGCCCTCGCCGCGTTCATACCCAATCCCATCGACCAGAGACCGCCAGACATCCCGTTCGCCCCGTGCGCATGACCACCACTCGCCGTCGAAGACGCCGCCTCTGCTGTGCAGAGCATCACCCGTTCCAGACCAAGCCACACCGCCCCATGCCTCGAAACCATGTCGTTGAGCATCGCTAGGAGACACCACACCGTCCCCTACCATCGCCCATGCCAATAGCCGCCTGTAACATCGCCCCCGAAGAGCTCACTGTGCGCCCCGACGGTCCCCTCGCTCGACTATAAATAGAGGCTACCCCAGCTTGATTTCTTCACACCATCTCACTCCCCTCTCCTCACTTATCGTGCCACACCGTTCTCAGAGCAAGGCGATCACCACCCCGCCGGAATTTCACCGGAGCCCGCCGCCCCTGGAGAAGAAGGGAGCCATCGATTTTGTCCACCCCAGGAGCTACCGCGACCACCCCAGAGTTCGCCTTCGTCGACTACGTCGTTTGCCCTCACGACCCTCGCCTGCAGTGATCCCCAACACCCCCCACTGACCGCGCTAGGTTTTGTTCTCGCCGGCGTTGTCTCGCGTCGACGATGACTCCCAGTCGTTGGATTAGAATCAGATCGAACGACTCACGTTGCCCCATACCGCTTCGCCCAGCCCCGTGTCACTGAAGAGTGGGGACACCCACTTAAGCAGCCCGCGGGAGCACTGCGCTTAGCAGGCCGGCCGGTTAACTTTTCCCGCGCAGCCCAATTATTCAAATTAACTTTTTCCATTTCAATTCAAACACACTTTTGTACCCAACTTCAAAAATAAACCCAGATCGATTCATTACACCAATTTGAATGAAACCAATTTTGTTGGAAAGGTCTGTGAATGCTGAATCCAAGCCCATTGGATTCAATTCATTTGGATCTATAGATCACCCATGGTAAAAATAACAAGGCAGATGCTTTTCTGCATTCAAACATTTTTCAAATTTAAACCATAATAGCTTTTGAGTTGATTCCAACTCTCAAAAATCACATTTAACCATACCTTTCAGAATATGTAAAAATATATAGGTTTACTTGCAGAAATAATGTTCAAGTAATAAAAGAATGCTCCATAAGGATTTCTAAACACATTAATTAATTAGAATAAAAGGGTAAAACCTTATTAAATTGTGACACCACTTTAAATCACATTCCCATGGACTACAATATGTGGTGATGTCATGTGTAAACATGATCCCATGTTTGTTTTGGAGAATATTAAATCTTAAGTAGTTTTTCAATGAGTAGAAATTACTTTTCTAAAAATAAAAGGAACTAAATCAAGCCTTAACCTTGTAATGTTAGGGATGATGCTAGATCATCTATAGGACCCTTGTGTGTGATGATTGCAAGTAGTTAAGTATTGTTTGGTGATTGTGTACCTCGTATTTATTCATAGACGCTAGTACCGACCAAGGATACGAGGAGGAAGGAGGATACTACGAAGAAGAAGCCGAGGAGAACTTCAACCACTGCTCTGCACAAGGAAAGCCTTACTAATCAAGTTGACCTATGCAAGCTAACACTTGGAATTTAGCAAGATTATACTGATTTGGTGCAAGAAAATACTTTCTTGTTACTATGCCTACTATATGCCTTAAGCATATGTGATCATACCCACTTGATAAACCAATCCTAGTTTTATTTGCAAGCGTCTTACTTTATTTCTTTATCAAAGCTTTAACTTAGAGTTGACTTAAGTGACTTGTAGATACTAGAAAGATTCTGAAGGTTGCATAAAGAGCATAAAATTTGGCCTAAGTTACAAACCTTGATATCATCCTAAGATATAAGGTTGTACTTAGTTGAAACTCCACTAATTCACCACCCCTCATTTACTACCCCCACCTGTAGATGCTAGTGCTAAGCATAAAACTTGATCAACCTTAGATGGGTTTACTTGGTGGAAAAATGGTTATGAAAACCTTGGAATGATGGATCATTCTATTGAAATGTTTTGGACATGTGTTTCCGAACACTTGATGATTTTGGTGATGAAAATGTTGAGGCATGAGCCTTAGCCCTTTATAAAACTGATGGTTGTCTGGATGCGATACCATTCCAATTTTATCGTACAACCACAATACCCGAATATTGGGTAGGGCTTGACTGGAAACTTATATACCTTAGTATTAGCTCCCTCACGGCCAAGGTCTGAGGTGAGGCTACCTTGTGAAGATTGTCCACCTGTGGAATACCCAAGATGACAGTTGGTCATGGTTGGGAGGCTAAACTCACAGGAGAGGTGCTTATACTAGGGCGTTTAATTGAAAGATTAGGATTGATTATCCGCATACTGAGTATGGTGAATTCAGGATTTGTTCCTGACGGATGTATCAAATGTTGTGGTGAAAGTGTACAATCTCTGCAGAGTGTCAAACTATTCGAATAGCCGCGTCCGCGGTTATGGACAGTTGGAGTGGCCATACGGTTCCCCCGTCAGACTTTTCAAAATTGACTTGTGAAATGAATTGAGACTTTGACTTGACCACAACAGAGTTGTGACCTGAGTTACAAGATCCCACCTAGGAGTTATAAAATTGTGACTAGCTTCGGAACTTAGTAGAGATAAATCTGGATTTTGCAAAACAACCCTAGAGCCTAGTGTCCTATTATCCAAAAAACCCTTTTCCTGTTAGTATTAGCTTGCGAGTACTTAAAGAGTAATCATGGCTTTGTCCCTGGCTATTCCCATGGCCAGACTATGAAGAGGATTAACTGGAAGATGGACCCTAGGAAGGTTATGGAAACTAGGATCATCTCTCATCGTCAGCATTGCCTGTGACCCCGAAGATGGAGCTTCGCCTACGCTACCGTTATTATTACGTATTCCGCTGCTTGAAGTTGTATTAAGAACTGGATCATGAGATCCCTATTTGTGTAAGAACTTATCTATCATTTGTAATGGATGATGTACTATGGTATCCAATTCTGTTATGTCTCGCAAAAATGGTAATCCTGGGATTGCGATGTATGGCATAACAGGCATCTAGGATTGAAAAATCCAGGTGTTGACAAGTTGATATCAGAGCCATCCTGACCATAGGAGACCCTAGTTTAGACTGAACGTTTGAACCAAAAACTTAGTTTCAAAACCAAAGAAAAAATATTTACAAAAACTTATTCTAATTCTTATCCCTTTTATTCTTTCATAAAAATTCATGTTCCTCAAAAACTCTTGCAAAATACATAAAATTTTGAGACACTTGATCACCCTGCTAATCTACTCATCCTCTATTCTTATAGATGGACGTGAAGTACAGCAAGTTTTACCAACTGGGGAATGGAGGAGACCTTATCTTTGAGAGGGATTTGGACCAGCTTTTGAAACTTCTGGAGCGTCCGCACCTCGAGTTCTTCGGAGCTCAACTCAATGATCAATAAGGAGAATATCTGCAGTGGCTAATTGTTGCAAGTCTCCGAGGAAAGATTGAACCTCCCACTGCGGAGGGAATTCAGTTTACCTTGAGGGAAAACAACTAGCTTGATGGACTTGCCAGAGCAATGCAGGAAGCTCTTTCCGATCTATGTGGGCAGAGCAACAATCAAATCAAGGGTACTCGCTTTGAGTTTTTCCCAAGGCGTGATGCAAATGGACAACCCCTGGAAGCCCCATACCACCCCGAGCTGAAGACTCAATTGGACCACCTTAGCTTCATGATGTATGATCGTCAGCAGGAGTTGGACAACTGCCGTGACTACTGCAACCACAAGTCTGCCATCATCAAGACAAAGGATCAGACCATCGCCATGCTGGCAAAGGATCGCAAATCTCGCCGCCGTCAGCTCGACAAGAAGGAGCGCATTATTGCCCGTCTTCGCCACCGCATCTCATATTTGGAGGAGACCATCCACGAGAGAGACATGCAGTTGTAGGAAAGGGAGAAAGCCGGAGAGGATCTTTGTGGAGACCCTTACTCCTATCTCATCGATGACGATGATTTTCTGGAGGATCAGGCCATGGACTTCTTCACCGATGAGGATGATTTCACCTTCATCGATGATGATGAGGATGATGAAGCCACAGACTCAGAGGAGTAGTAGCACTTGAGCACTAGAGTAGTGAGAAGTATTCGGTCCCACTATATCATAGTTCTCAGAATGGTTCTTAAAACCATCTGTTTTTCTTTGTTGTGGTGTGTGTTGTACTGTGTGCTATGAATGAATGAATGAAAAAGCAAGTTGCTAGAAAAATATGAGTCAAACCTCTAAAACTTTTCAAAGTCCCCGAAACCTTAGAAATTTCCCTCTTTTCTCATGATCTATCTAATCTTCAGATGCCACGTCGAGGAAGTCTTTCAGCCCCGGACCCGATGTTGCAGATCCTGCAAATGTTGACTTCTGACCGCGAAGTTGAAAGAGCAGAACGTCAAGACAACCTAGCCACTCTGCAACAGATAGCCCAACCTACCATTGACCAAGTCCGGATAGTCTGTGAATACCCCGATGTATTTCGGATGTTTTGCCAGATGCCCCAGATCGGGATATCGAGTTTATCATTGAACTAATCCCCGGAACCGGACCCATAGCATAGAGACCCTATAGTATGAACCCGTCAGAGCTTGCAGAACTGAAGAAGCAACTGGATTCCATGATGGAAATCGGATTGATTCAACGAAGTGCGTCACCATGGAGATCACCTGTCTTGTTTGTGAACAAGAAGGATGGAGGTAACCGTTTCTCTACGGATTATCAGAAGTTGAATGATGTCACCATCAAAAACAAGTACCCCTTGCCCAAGATAGAATATTTGTTTGATCAGTTGACCGGTGCCAAGGTGTTTTCTAAGATTGATCTTAGAACTGGCTATCATCAACTCAAGATTCGTGCAGAGGATATTCCAAAGACTGCCTTTACCACAAGATATGGATTGTATGAGTATACCGTCATGTCTTTCGGATTAACCAATGCCCCCGCTTATTTCATGAATAAGATTTTTATGGACTTCCTGGATAAGTTTGTCATTGTTTTCATTGATGACATTCTGATTTATTCCAAATCAGAAGAAGAACATGAGCTACACCTAAGGACCATTCTTGGAACCCTTAGAGAGCATCAATTGTATGCAAAGTGTAGCAAATGTGAATTCTGGTTACAGGAGGTAGGATTCCTTGGTCACATTGTATCAGCCGGAGGAATTGCCGTTGACCCTTCCAAAGTGAAAGATGTAGAAGATTGGCAAGCCCCAACCACTCAAACCCAAGTTCGTGCATTTCTCGGATTGGCGGGATATTACCGCAAATTCGTAGAAGGATTCTCTAGTATCGCCAGACCCATGACCCAATTGCTGAAGAAGGACAAGAAGTTTGAATGGACAGACAAATGTGAAGCGAGTTTTCAAGAACTCAACAGGAGATTGATTTCAGCCCCAATCTTGATCATGGCGAATATCACGAAGCCCTTCTATGTGTATTGTGACGCATCCAAGATTGGTCTCGGATGTGTGCTAATGCAAGAAGGAAAAGTTATATCTTATATATCTCGACAATTGAAGAAACATGAGCAAAACTACCCAACCTATGACCTCGAACTCGCTGTCGTAGTTCTAGCCCTGAAGACATGGAGACATTACCTGATGGGAAACCGTTGTGAGATTTATTCGGATCACCAGAGCCTAAAGTATATATTCACTCAGAAGGAGCTGAATATGAGGCAGAGAAGATGGATTGAGCTAATCAAGGATTATGACCTGGACATTCACTATCACCCTGGTAAAGTCAACGTGGTAGCCGATGCCCTTAGCAGACTGCCGTGCCGCTTGAACTCCATGATTTTGAAAGAGCAACCAAGTTTGCACAAGGAGATGCAAGATTTTCGAATGGAATTAGTAAGTGAAGGATTTTTGGCTAGCATAGAACTCCTGCCCACTTTGATCAGTTAGATTAAGGAGGGGCAGAAGGAAAATGCTAGTATCGACGGAATCAAGCGTCGTCAGACGCGACAGTAAAGTACCCGGATTCACCGAGGACGAAGAAGGAGTGTTGTGGTACAAAGGACGCCTTTGTGTACCAGCTGATTCTGAATTGAAAGAAGTTATTTTGAAGGAGGCTCATGATACTCTTTATTCTATCTATCCCGGAGGAACTAAGATGTATCAAGATTTAAAGGAGCAATTTTGGTGGCATAAGATGAAGAGAGAAATCGGAAGCTATATCTCCAAGTGTGATATATGTCAGCGAGTCAAAGGCAGGACATCAAAGACCCGCTGGATTGTTTCAACCTTTGCAGATTCCGGAATAGAAATGGGATTCTGTAGGAATGGACTTTATCACTGGTCTACCTACTTCTAGTAGGGGAAATGACTCTATCTGGGTCATAGTGGATAGACTGTCCAAAGTCGCCCATTTCTTGCCCGTCAAAACCACATATCATAGTTCGAAACTAGTGGAGTTATACATCGCTAGAATCGTTAGTTTGCATGGAGTCCCCAAGAACATAGTATCGGATCGAGGAACTCAGTTTACCTCGAGATTCTGGAAGAAAGTCCAAGAAGGTTTAGGAACCCGCCTAGATTTCAGTACCGCGTATCACCCTCAGACCGATGGACAAACGGAGCGAGTAAATCAAATACTCGAAGATATGCTGAGAGCATGCGTGTTAGAATATGGATCCAAGTGGGAAGACTGTCTGTCGTTCACAGAATTTTCTTACAACAATAGTTATCAAGCCAGTTTGCAAATGGCCCCATTTGAGTTCATGTATGGAAGGAAGTGTCGCACCCCTTTGAACTGGTCGGAAGTAGGAGAGAGTCAGATTTTTGGACCCGACATCCTACGAGAAGCAGAAGAGAAGGTTCACAAGATTCGTGAGCACCTCAAGACCGCCCAATCCATACAGAAGAGTTACGCAAACAAGAGACGTAGAGACCTCGCCTTCAACATATGAGATTTTGTTTATCTGAAAGTGTCGCCATTGAAGGGAATGCAGCGTTTCCAACTCAAAGGAAAGTTAGCCCCCAGATATATTGGACCTTTCAAGATTCTGAACCGTCAAGGCGAAGTATAGTACCAATTGGAGCTACCTGAAGAGATGTCAGCCGTGCACAATGTGTTCCATATCTCGTTACTTCGCAAGTGTCTCGAAGTCCCTGAGAATACCGAAGTGTTCAAGAATATTGACCATCGGACCATAGAGATCAACAATGACCTGAACTATCCCGAAGTACCCATCCGCATTTTGGAAGAAGCTTTTCGAACTACCCAAACCCGAAGCATAAAGTTTCTCAAGATTCAGTGGAGCAACCACACAGAAGAGGAAGCTACCTGGGAACGCGAAGATCACATCAGGACAGAGTTTCCCGATCTCTTCAAATCCTAGGTAATCTTTTCGTCCTTTTTCAAATCTCGGGGCGAGATTTTGTTTAAGGGGGGAAGGTTTGTAACATCCCAAAAATACAAAGCTTGGATCAGCAAACTCTAATCATCAAAATTAGGGTTAACAAAAACTTTTCTAAATAAAATTATGAATGCATGCATATGTGTAAGCATGGATATTGAAATTCTTTGGAACCACCTTGTTTGATTGTTTCATTGCTTGTAAAATGTTTCTTAGGTGAAATAAACATCATCTAAAACATTTCCCACACTTTTCTTAAAGACAAGTAAATCAAAACACATGTATTAAATGAATGGTCACTTTGACCAATTTAACTCCCATGCCTACTTTGGCTGTCTCAAACTTTCAAAATCTAATAGAAACCTTTCTGGAGCTTTGCACCCCTTGAATGTACTCATAACAAAGTATCAAGGACCACTTTGTGATCATCCATAAACTTTCAAATCCATAGTTTAAATGACAATTCAAAATTGAATCTTTATCATATGGGAAGATCCCACTTTTTCAAAAACCACTCAAACAAGCTCAACTTTCAAAACCCAAGCATCTGCAGACTCACCAGCACCAATCTAGCAAACCCACCAAAAATGTTTTCAAAATTCAAAACTTGATTTCATGCGGCCATTTCATCAAACAGGTTGCAGACACAAATCAAACAGACATCAAAAACTATTGTGAGCAGTGATTCTTGCCTAACTGGTTCCCCATTTAGCTCACAACCAGCTCAGTAGATCATCTAGGAAGATTAACCAAGCACTAGCACCACTATGAGCTTGCCATTGAAATCAATGGTGAACAGCCGAGCACACCCTTGCCATCCCATAGTCGACAGCAAGCTAGGAGTAGCAGCAAGCCTAGCCAGCATGTATGGGAGGCAGCCCACCGTCCATCGCCACTCCCTGTCCACTGCTCGAGCCTTGCCAAGCCCTGGACCACGCGCACGAACCGCGCCCAGACCGCCAGAGACCATGCCGAGCGTGCGCCAGAGCACCACCCTCGACCGCCCTTGCCACGTTCATACCCAATCTCCACTGACCCAGGAGACCACCAGACATCCCCGTTCACCGCCCCGTGACGTACAGCCACCACTCGCCGTCGAAGACGCCGCCTCTGTCGTGCAGAGCATCGCCCGTTCCAGACCAAGCCGCACCTCCCCATGCCTCGAAACCATGTCGTTGAGCATCGCCAGGAGACACACCACACTGTCCCCTACCATCGCCCATGCCAATAGCCGCATGTAACATCGCCTCCGACGAGCTCACTGTGCGCCCCGACGGTCCCCTCGCTCGACTATAAATAGAGGCCACCCCAGCTCGATTTCTTCACACCATCTCACTCCCCTCTCCTCACTTATCGTGCCACACCTTTCTCAGAGCAAGGCGAGAACCACCCCGCCGGAATTTCACCGGAGCCCGCCGCCCCTGGAGAAGAAGGGAGCCATCGATTTTGTCCACCCCAGGAGCTACCGCGACCACCCCTGAGTTCGCCTTCGTCGACTTCTTCGTTCGCCCGCCTCGCCGACCCTCGCCCGTACCCCAGTGAGCCCCCAACACCCCACACTGACCGCGCTAGGTTTTGTTCTCGCCGGCGTTGTCTCGCGTCGATGATGACTCCCAGCCGTTGGATTAGAATCAGATCGAACGACTCACGTTGCCCCATACCGCTTCGCCCAGGCCCGTGTCACTGAAGAGTAGGGACACCCACTTAAGCATCCCGCGGGAGCACTGCGCTTAGCAGGCCGGCCGGTTAACTTTTCCCGCGCAGCCCAGTTATTCAAATTAACTTTTTCCATTTCAATTCAAACACACTTTTGTACCCAACTTCAAAAATCAACCCAGATCGATTCAATGCACCAATTTGAATGAAACCAATTTTGTTGGTAAGGTCTGTGAATGCTGAATCCAAGCCCGTTGGATTCAAGTCATTTGGATCTATAGATCACCCATGGTAAAAATAACAAGGCAGAAGATTTTCTGCATTCAAACATTTTTCAAATTTAAACCATAATAGCTTTTGAGTTGATTCCAACTCTAAAAAATCACATTTAACCATACCTTTCAGAATATGTAAAAATATATAGGTTTACTTGCAGAAATAATGTTCAAGTAATAAAACAATGCTACATAAGCATTTCTAGACACATTAATTAATTAGAATAAAAGGGTAAAACCTTATTAAATTGTGACACCACTTTAAATCACATTCCCATGGACTACAATATGTGGTGATGTCATGTGTCAACATGATCCCATGTTTGGTTTGGAGAATATTAAATCTTAAGTAGTTTTTCAATGAGTAGAAATTACTTTTCTAAAATAAAAGGAACTAAATCAAGACTTAACCTTGTAATGTTAGGGATGATGCTAGATCATCTATAGGACCCTTGTGTGTGATGATTGCAAGTAGTTAAGTATTTTTTGGTGATTGTGTACCTCGTATTTATTCATAGACGCTAGTACCGACCAAGGATACGAGGAGGAAGGAGGATACTACGAAGAAGAAGCCGAGGAGAACTTCAAACACTGCTCTGCACAAGGCAAGCCTTACTAATCAAGTTGACCTATGCAAGCTAACACTTGGAATTTAGCAAGCTTATACTGATTTGGTGCAAGCAAATACTTTCTTGTTACTATGCCTACTATCTGCCTTAAGCATATGTGATCATACCCACTTGATAAACCAAACCTAGTTTTATTTGCAAGCGTCTTACTTTATTTCTTTATCAAATATTTAACTTAGAGTTGACTTAAGTGACTTGTAGATACTAGAAATATTCTGAAGGTTGCATAAAGAGCATAAAATTTGGCCTAAGTTAGAGACCTTGATATCATCCTAAGATATAAGGTTGTAATTAGTTGAAACTACACTAGTTCACCACCCCCTCATTAGTACTACCACCACCTGTAGATGCTAGTGCTAAGCATAAAACTTGATCAACCTTAGATGGGTTTACTTGGTGGAAAAATGGTTATGAAAACCTTGGAATGATGGATCATTCTATTGAAATGTTTTGGACATGTGTTTCCGAACACTTGATGATTTTGGTGATGAAAATGTTGAGGCATGAGCCTTAGCCCTTTATAAAACTGATGGTTGTCTGGATGCGATACCATTCCAATTTTATCGTACAACCAGAATACCCGAATATTGGGTAGGGCTTGACTGGAAACTTATATACCTTAGTATTAGCTCCCTCACGGCCAAGGTCTGAGATGAGGCTACCTTGTGAAGATTGTCCACTTGCAGCACCCAAGATGACAGCTTGGTCATGGTTGGGAGGCCAAACTCACAGAGAGGTGCTTATACTAGGCGTGTAATTGAAAGGTTAGGATTGATTATCCGTGACACGAGTATGGTGAATTCAGGATTTGTTTCTGACGGATGTATCGAATGTTGTGGTGAAAGTGTACAATCTCTGCAGAGTGTCAAACTATTCGAATAGCCGCGTCCGCGGTTATGGACAGTTGGAGTGGCCATATGGTTCCCCCGTCAGACTTTTCAAAATTGACTTGTGAAATGAATTGAGACTTTGTCTTGACCACAACAGAGTTGTGACCTGAGTTACAAGATTCCACCTAGGAGTTATAAAATTGTGACTAGCTTCGGAACTTAGTAGAGATAAATCTGGATTTTGCAAAACAACCCTAGAGCCTAGTGTCTTATTATCCAAAAACCCCTTTTCCTGTTAGTATTAGCTTGCGAGTACTTAAAGAGTAATCATGGCTTTGTCCCTGGCTATTCCCATGGCCATACTATGAAGAGGAGTACCTGGAAGATGGACCCCAGGAAGGTTACGACAACTAGGATCATCTCTCATCGTCAGCATTGCCTGTGACCCCGAAGATGGAGCTTCGCCTACGCTACCGTTATTATTCCGTATTTCGCTGCTTGAAGTTGTATTAAGAACTGGATCATGAGATCCCTATTTGTGTAAAAACTTATCTATCGTTTGTAATGGATGATGTACTATGGTATCCAATTCTGTTATGTCTCGCAAAAATGGTAATCCTGGGATTGCGATGTATGGCATAACAGGCATCTAGGATTGAAAAATCCAGGTATTGAAAAGCTGATATCAGAGCCATCCTGACCATAGGAGACCCTAGTTTAGACTGAACGTTTGAACCAAAAACTTAGTTTCAAAACCAAAGAAAAAATATTTATAAAAACTTATTCTAATTCTTATCTCTTTTATTCTTTCATAAAAATTCATGTTCCTCAAAAACTCTTGCAAAATACATAAAATTTTGACACACTTGATCACCCTGCTAATCTACTCATCCTCTATTCTTATAGATGGACGTGAAATGAAAGTTTTACCAACTGGGAATGGAGGAGACCTTATCTTTGAGAGGATTTGGACCAGCATTGGAACTTCGAGCGTCACTTTTGAGTTCTTCGGAGCTCAACTCAATGATCAAGGAGGAGAATATCTGCAGTGGCTAATTGTTGCTAGTCTCCGAGGAAAGATTGAACCTCCCACTGCGGAGGGAATTCATTTTACCTTGAGGGAAAAAAACTGGCTCGATGGACTTGCCAGAGCAATGCAAGAAGCTCTTTCCCATCTATGTGGGCAGAGCATCAATCAAATCAAGGGTACTCGCTTTGAGTTTTTCCCAAGCCGTGATGCAAATGGACAACCCCTGGAAGCCCCATACCACCCCGAGCTGAAGACTCAATTGGACCACCTTAGCTTCATGATGTATGATCGTCAGGAGGAGTTGGACAACTGCCGTGACTACTGCAACCACAAGTCTGCCATCATCAAGACAAAGGATCAGACCATCGCCATGCTGGCAAAGGATCGCAAATCTCGCCGCCATCAGCTCGACAAGAAGGAGCGCATTATTGCCCGTCTTCGCCACCGCATCTCATATTTGGAGGAGACCATCCACGAGAGAGACATGCAGTTGGAGGAAAGGGAGATTGCCGGAGAGGATCTTCGTGGATACCCTTACTCCTATCTCAGCGATGACGATGATTTTCTGGAGGATCAGGCCATGGACTTCTTCACCGATGAGGATGATTTCGCCTTCATCTATGATGATGAAGATGATGAAGCCACAGACTCCGAGGAGTAGTAGCACTTGAGCACTAGCGTAGTGAGAAGTATTCGGTCCCACTATATCATAGTTCTCAGAATGGTTCTTAAAACCATCTGTTTTTCTTTGTTGTGGTGTGTGTTGTACTGTGTGCTATGAATGAATGAATGAAAAAGCAAGTTGCTAGAAAAATATGAGTCAAACCTTTAAAACTTTTCAAAGTCCCCGAAACCTTAGAAATTTCCCTCTTTTCTCATGATCTATCTAAATCTTCAGATGCCACGTCGAGGAAGTCTTTCAGCCCCGGACCCGATGTTGCAGATCCTGCAAATGTTGACTTCTGACCGCGAAGCTGAAAGAGCGGAACGTCAAGCCGACCTAGCCACTCTGCAACAGATAGCCCAACCTACCATTGACCAAGTCCGGATAGTCTGTGAATACCCCGATGTATTTCCAGATGTTTTGCCCGGTATGCCCCCAGATCGGGATATCGAGTTTATCATTGAACTAATCCCCGGAACCGGACCCATAGCCCAGAGACCCTATAGTATGAACCCGTCAGAGCTTGCAGAACTGAAGAAGCAACTGGATTCCATGTTGGAAATCGGATTGATTCAACGAAGTGCGTCACCATGGAGATCACCTGTCTTGTTTGTGGACAAGAAGGATGGAGGTAACCGTTTGTCTACGGATTATCAGAAGTTGAATGATGTCACCATCAAAAACAAGTACCCCTTGCCCAAGATAGAAGATTTGTTTGATGAGTTGACCGGTGCCAAGGTGTTTTCTAAGATTGATCTTAGAACTGGCTATCATCAACTCAAGATTCGTGCAGAGGATATTCCAAAGACTGCCTTTACCACCAGATATGGATTGTATGAGTATACAGTCATGTCTTTCGGATTAACCAATTCCCCCGCTTATTTCATGAATAAGATTTTTATGGACTTCCTGGATAAGTTTGTCGTTGTTTTCATTGATGACATTCTGATTTATTCCAAATCAGAAGAAGAACATGAGCTACACCTAAGGACCATTCTTGGAACCCTTAGAGAGCATAAATTGTATGCAAAGTTTAGCAAATGTGAATTCTGGTTATAGGAGGTAGGATTCCTCGGTCACATTGTATCAGCCGGAGGAATTGCCGTTGACCCTGCCAAAGTGAAAGATGTAGAAGATTGGCAAGCCCCAACCACTCAAACCCAAGTTCGTGCATTTCTCGGATTGGCGGGATATTACCAAAAATTCGTAGAAGGATTCTCTAGTATCGCCAGACTCATGACCCAATTGCTGAAGAAGGACAAGAAGTTTGAATGGACAGACAAATGTGAAGCGAGTTTTCAAGAACTCAAGAGGAGATTGATTTCAGCCTCAATCTTGATCATGGAGGATATCACGAAGCCCTTCGATGTGTATTGTGACGCATCCAAGATTGGTCTCGGATGTGTGCTAATGCAAGAAGGCAAAGTTATATCTTATCTATCTCGACAATTGAGGCAACATGAGCAAAACTACCCAACCCATGACCTCGAACTCGCAGTCGTAGTTCTAGCCTGAAGACATGGAGACATTACCTGATGGGAAACCGTTGTGAGATTTATTCGGATCACAAGAGCCTAAAGTATATATTCACTCAGAAGGAGCTGAATATGAGGCAGAGAAGATGGATTGAGCTAATCAAGGATTATGACCTGGACATTCACTATCACCTGGTAAAGCCAACGTGGTAGCCGATGCCCTTAGCAGATTGCCGTACGCTTGAACTCCATGATTTTGAAGGAGCAACCAAGTTTGCACAAGGAGATGCAAGATTTTTGAATGGAATTAGTAAGTGAAGGATTTTGGGTAGCATAGAACTCCAGCCCACTTTGATCGCTTAGATTAAGGAGGCGTAAGGAAAATGCTAGTATCGACGGAATCAAGCGTCTTATCAGTGCAGAGCAAAATGCCGGATTCACCGAGGACGAAGAAGGAGTGTTGTGGTACAAAGGACGCCTTTGTGTACCGACTGATTCTGAATTGAAAGAAGTTATTTTGAAGGAGGCTCATGATACTCTTTATTCTATCCATCCCGGAGGAACTAAGATGTATCAAGATTTAAAGGAGCAATTTTGGTGGCATAAGATGAAGAGAGAAATCGGAAGCTATATCTCCAAGTGTGATATATGTCAGCGAGTCAAGGCAGGACATCAAACACCCGCTGGATTGTTCCAACCTTTGCAGATTCCGGAATGGAAATGGGATTCTGTAGGAATGGACTTGATCACTGGTCTGCCTACTTCTAGTAGGGGAAATGACTCTATCTGGGTCATAGTGGACAGATTGTCCAAAGTTGCCCATTTCTTGCCCGTCAAAACCACATATCAGAGTTCGAAACTAGCGGAGTTATACATCGCTAGAATCGTTAGTTTGCATGGAGTCCCCAAGAACATAGTATCGGATCGAGGAACTCAGTTTACCTCGAGATTACGGAAAGTCCAAGAAAGTTTAGGAACCGCCTAGATTTCAAGATCACGTATCACCCTCGGACCGATGGACAAACGGGTGAGTAAATCAAATACTCAAGATATGCCGAGAGCATGCATGTTAGAATATGGATCCAAGTGGGAAGACCGATGCATGTTCACAGAATTTTCTTACAACAATAGTTATCAAGCCAGTTTGCAAATGGCCCCATTTGAGTTCATGTATGGAAGGAAGTGTCGCACCCCTTTGAACTGGTCGGAAGTAGGAGAGTCGATTTTGGACCCGACATCCTACGGGAAGCAGAAGAGAAGGTTCACAAGATTCGTGAGCACCTCAAGACCGCCCAATCCATACAGAAGAGTTATGCAGACAAGAGACGTAGAGACCTCGCCTTCAACATATGAGATTTTGTTTATCTGAAAGTGTCGCCATTGAAGGGAATGCAGCGTTTCCAACTCAAAGGAAAATTAGCCCCCAGATATATTGGACCTTTCAAGATTCTAAACCGTCGAGGCGAAGTATAGTACCAATTGGAGCTACCTAAAGAGATGTCAGCCGTGCACAATGTGCTCCATATCTCGTTACTTCGCAAGTGTCTCGAAGTCCCCGAGAATACCGAAGTGTTCAAGAATATCGACCATCGGACCATAGAGATCAACAATGACTTGAACTATCCTGAAGTACCCATCCGCATTTTGGAAGAAGCTTTTCGAACTACCCAAACCCGAAGCATCAAGTTTCTCAAGATTCAGTGGAGCAACCACACAGAAGAGGAAGCTACCTGGGAACGCGAAGATCACATCAGGACAGAGTTTCCCGATCTCTTCAAATCCTAGGTAATCTTTTCGTCCTTTTTCAAATCTCGGGACGAGATTTTGTTTAAGGGGATAAGGTTTGTAACATCCCAAAAATACAAAGCTTCGATCATCAAACTCTAATCATCAAAATTAGGGTTAACAAAAACTTTTCTAAATAAAATTATGAATGCATTCATATGTGTATGCATGGATTTTGAAATTCTTTGGAACCACCTTGTTTGATTGTTTCATTGCTTGTAAAATGTTTCTTAGGTGAAATAAACATCATCTAAAACGTTTCCCACACTTCTCTTAAAGACAAGTAAATCAAAACACATATATTAAATGAATGGTCACTTTGACCAATTTAACCTCATGCCTACTTTGGTTGTCTCAAGCTTTCAAAATCTAACAGAAACCTTTCTGGAGCTTTGCACCCCTTGAATGTACTCATAACAAAGTATTAAGGCCCACTTTGTGATCATCCAGAAACTTTCAAATGCATAGTTTAAATGACAATTCAAAATTGAATCTTTATCATATGGGAAGATCCCACTTTTTCAAAAACCACTGAAACAAGCTCAACTTTCAAAACCCAAGCATCTGCAGACTCACCAGCACCAATCTAGCAAACCCACCAAAAATGTTTTCAAAATTCAAAACTTGATTTCATGCGGCCATTTCATCAAACATGTTGCAGACACAAATCAAACAAACATTAAACACTATTGTGAACAGTGATTCTTGCCTAACTGGTTCCCCATTTAGCTCACAACCAGCTCAGTAGATCATCTAGGAAGATTAACCAAGCACTAGCACCACTATGAGCTTGCCATTGCCATCAATGGTGAACAGCCGAGCACACCCTTGCCACCCCATAGTCGACAGCAATCTAGGAGCAGCAGCAAGCCTAGCCAAGATGTCTGGGGGAGGCCCACCGCCGTCCGCCACTCCATCGCCGAGCCTTGCCAAGCCTCGACCACAGCACGAACCGCGCCCAGACCGCCAGAGACCATGCCGAGCGGCGCGAGCACCACCCTCGGCCAGCCCCACAGACTGCTGTCGCCCTTGCCGTGCATACACAATCCCCACCGACCAGAGACCGCAGACATCCCGTTCACCGCCCGTGACGGTCAGCCACCACTGCGTCGAAGACGCCGCCTGCCAGAAAGCATCGCCTGAACCAAGCCGCACTGCCCCATGCATTGAAACCATGTCGTTGAGCATCGCCAGAAGACACCAAACCGTCCCCTACCATCGCCCATGCCAATAGCCACCTGTAACATCGCGCCCGATGAGCTCACCATGCGCCCCGATGGTCCCCTCGCTCGACTATAAATAGAGGCCACCCCAGCTTGATTTCTTCACACCATCTCACTCCCCTCTCCTCACTGATCGTGCCACACCGTTCTTAGAGCAAGGCGAGCACCACCCGAATTTCACGAGAGCCGCCTCCGAGAAGAAGGGAGCCATCGATTTCGCCACCCGAGAGCTGCGCGACCACCCCCGAAGTCGCCATCGCCGACTTCGTTCGCCCGCCTCGTGACCCTCGCCCGGTGAGCCACCAACACCCCCATCGCCCAGCCCCGGCTAGGTTTCGTTCTCTCGGTGTTGTCTCGCGTCGTGATGACTCCTGCCGTTGGATTAGAATCAGATCGAACGACCCACGTTGCCCCATACCGCCGCCCAGCCCGTGTCACCGGCGGTGGGGACACCCACTTAAGCAGCCGTGAGCACTCAAGCGCTTAGCTGGCCGTTAACTTTTCCCACGCAGCCCAGTTATTCAAATTAACTTTTTCCATTTCAATTCAAACACACTTATGTACCCAACTTCAAAAATCAACCCAGATCGATTCAGTGCACCAATTTGAATGGAAAAAATTTTGTTGGGAAGGTCTGTGAATGCTGAATCCAAGCCTGTTGGATTCAAGTCATTTGGATCTATAGATCACCCATGGTAAAAATAACAAGGCAGAAGCTTTTCTTCATTCAAATTTTTTTCAAATTTAAACCATAATAGATTTTGAGTTGATTCCAACTCTCAAAAATCACATTTAACCATACCTTTCAGAATATGTAGTAATATATAGGTTTACTTGCAGAAATAATGTTCAAGTAATAAAAGAATTCTACATAAGCATTTCTAGACACATTAATTAATTAGAATAAAAGGGTAAAACCTTATTAAATTGTGACACCACTTTAAATCACATTCCCATGGACTACAATATGTGGTGATGACATGTGTCAACATGATCCCATGTTTGGTTTGGAGAATATTAAATCTTAAGTAGTTTTTCAATGAGTAGAAATTACTTTTGTAAAAATAAAAGGAACTAAATCAAGCCTTAACCTTGTAATGTTAGGGATGATGCTAGATCATCTGTAGGACCCTTGTGTGTGATGGTTGCAAGTAGTTAAATATTGTTTGGTGATTGTGTACCTCGTATTTATTCATAGACGCTAGTACCGACCAAGGATACGAGGACGAAGGAGGATACTACGAAGAAGAAGCCGAGGAGAACTTCAACCACTGCTCTGCACAAGTATTTGTTCAAGGGTGAGTATTCCAATCGACTCATTGCTACAATCTAGTAGATAGATCTTGGCTTGTTTGTGTGCATACAATAGAATTTTTTTTGTTTTTCATGCTACGAACCCTTACATAATCATGGTGGAAACATACAGCATAACCATAATGAGCAATCTGTGAAGCATCCTCAATAAAAACCTACACAAATCGCAAATAAAAAGACCACTGAGATGCTCATTGTCTGCTTGCCTTGTCATTTCGATTATGGGATAGCTCCTGTATCATGTGCAAGGGGTATCCCATTGGCGGTTATCTATGATATGCATGTATTTACAATGACAAGAACTTATAGGTAACTAAAGTTGAGTAGCATGAGGAGCGGCCCTCGTACTCAAGGGACATGGGATTTCCAGTTTATGGTCTGTCAAGCAAATAACTCATATTGGACCTCACTTTCATCTTAATTATCTAAAGATGCTTATGATAGGGGCAATGAGAGCTCAAAGCTAATGAGTACCTTACTTTCAGCATTTGGAAGCCTTTCAAACCTTTCGAAACCTTTTCACCTCCTTGTTGAGTCACCACTTATTCTATGAGCACCTTCGTGAGAGCATAGTTGTCATTCTTTTGTTTGTCTCAAATCTTGGTTAATTATGTCATGACTTTGATGCTTGTATCTCTAATATTGTCAACACCCAGATTTTTAATCCCAGATGCCTGTTATGCCATACATAGCAATCCCAGGATTACCATTTTTGCGAGACATAACAGAATTGGATACCACAGTACATCATCCATTACAAACCATACATAAGGTCTTACACAAATAAGGATCTCATGATCCAGTTCTTCGTACAACTCAGGCAGCGGAAATACGTAATAATAATAAAGGTAGCCTAGGAGAAGCTCCATCTTCGGGGTCATAGGCAATGCTGACGATGGGAGATGATCCTAGTTATCGTAACCTTCCTGGGGTCCTTCGTCCTAGTACTCCTCTTCATAGTCTGGCCACGGGAATAGCTAGGGACAAAGCCATGAGTACTCTTTAAATACTCGAAAACTAATACTAACAAGTGAAGGGGGGTTTTTGTAGTAGGACACTAAGCTCTAGGGTTGTTTTGCAAAAAGCCAGATTTACCTCTACTAAGTTCAGAAGCAAGGAAAGCTAGTTGAATTTTATAACACCTATGTGGGAATTTGTATCTCATGTCACAACTCTGTTGTGGACAAGTCAAATTCTCAATTCATTGCACAAGTCATTTTGAAAACATCTGTTGGGGGAACAGTATGGCCACTCAGCGTCCATAATCATGACGAACTATTGAATAGTTTGACACTCTACAGAGATTGTACACTTTCACCACAACATTCAATACATCCGTCAGGAACAAATCCTGAATTCACCATACTCAGTATGCGGATAATAAATCCTAACATTTCCATTACACGACCTATTATAGGCACCTCTCCTGTGAGTTTGGCCTCCCAACCATGACGAACTGTCATCTTGGGTACTACACAGGTGGACAATCTTCACAAGGTAGCCTCAGCTCAGACCTTGGCCGTGAGGGAGATAATACTAAGGTATATAAGTTTCCAGTCAAGCCCTACCCAATATTCGGGTATTTTGGTTGTACGATAAAATTGGAATGGTATCGCACCCAGACAACCATCAGTTTTATAAAGGGCTAAGGCTCATGCCTCAAAATTTTCATCACCAAAATCATCAAGTGTTCGGAAACACATGTCAAAACATCTCAGTAGAATGATCCATCATTCCAAGGTTTTCATAACCATTTTTCCACCAAGTAAACCCATCTAAGGTTGATCGAGTTTTATGCTTAGCACTAGCATCTACAAATGGGGGTGAGTAGTAATGAGGGGTGGTAAACAAGTGGAGTTTTAACTAAGTACCATCTCATGCCTTAGGATGACATCAAGATTATCTAGCTTAGGCCAAATTTAATGCTCTTTATGCAAACTTCAATTATCTTCCTAGAATCTACAAGTCATTTAAGTAAACTCTAAGAAATAGCTTTGATAAAGAAATAAAGTAGAAAGCTTGTAAGTAAAACTAGGAGGGGGTATCATCAAATATGTCTAACCAGGCATGCTTAGTGCATTGCATAGGTCATCTAACTTTCATAATTGCAAGCGTTAGCTTGCTCAATCAACTAGTAGTATTAGGCTTGCCTTGTGCAGAGCAGTGGTTGAAGTTCTCCTCGGCTTCTTCTTCGTAGTATCCTCCTTCCTCCTCGTATCCTTGGTCGGTACTAGCGTCTATAAATAAATACGAGGTACACAATCACCAAACAATACTTAACTACTTTAAATCATCACACAAAAGGGTTCTATAGATGATCTAGCATCATCACTAACATTCAATATTAAAGCCTTTGTCTTATTTATTTTATTTTTAGAAAAGTAATTTCTAATCATTGGAAAACTACTTAAGATTTAATATTCTCCAACTCAAACATGGGATCATGTTGACACATGTCATCACCACATATTTCAGTACATGGGAATGTGATTTAAAGTGGTGTCACAATTTAATAAAGTTTAACCTTTTATTTCAATTAAATAAAGTGACTAGAAATGACTATGTGGCATTCTTTTATTACTTGAACATTGTTTTTGTAAGTAAACCCATATGTTTTTTATATATTCTGAAAGGTATGATCAAATGTGATTTTTAAGAGTTGGAATCAACTCAAAAGCTATTATGGTTGAAATTTGAAAAATGTTTAAATGCAGAAAAGCTTTTGACTTGTTATTTTTACCAAGGTTGATCTACAGATCCAAATGACTTGAATCCAACGGGCTTGGATTAAGCATTTCAGGACCTTTCTAACAAAATTTGTTTCATGAAATTTGGTTCACAATCGAGCTGGGTTGATTTTTGAAAATGGGTACAGAACTAAGTTTGAATAATAATAGAAAAAGCTAAATTCAAAAGAGTGGGCTACGCGGGAAGGGTTATTGGGCCGGCCCAGTGTGACACCCCGGTTCTGATAAGACTGTGGCCTCTATGTGACATGCCAATCCCTGGATCGGTTCATTGGCCCACAATAGAGTAAGATAGATAATCATAGCAAAATAACCGTGTATCATGATCTACAAAGATCCAGAGTACCATTATTACAATGAAAGCTTAGCATAAAGATAGCTCAAAGTATTCATGTAGCAACAAAAGCAAGTAAATCCTCCAATCTTCAAATTGCCCACAAGTGAACAAGTGCCGAGTGGAGTACCGTGGCCTATAACGATCAATCAGAATCGGAATAACCTGCAACATGAAACGTAGCAGCCCCGAAGGGTCAATACATGGAATGTATGGCAAGTAGAGCTAGTAATGGAGACAATAGTACTAACATCTACATGCATATTTGGCAAGTGGAGCTGTGTCTGGCTTGCATTTGCAAAAACATTTATTCTACTTTCATAAACAATTTTGATTTTATTTGAAAAGATCCCAATTAAGTTAACCCAACAATATTAGAACAATTATGAAATTAGAATGAGCGAGAAACATGTCATGGGATCAATATCTAGCAACTCAGATGTCCATAACCGGGGACACGGCTAATCGATTAGATTATACACTCTACAGAGGTTAGTACACTTTACCCATGTGACTTGGTCAGCCCAGCTCGTACCATCACTCTCATTTTGGGTGATGATAGGGAGAAGACCAAGAAGAGACTGTTCGGGAAGTAGCTCCTCAATCCCGACGCGCACCGGTCCAACCTACCAAAATTCTACATCTCTGGATACGCGGGTTCGAGTTACCACAACCTACTAAGTCCAACCAACCGCCCATTCCATTATTGGCACATGGTTGTACACGTAAGCTACACAATAAAGAAGCCAATCATTCTCTCTTGATACAGGTGCCTTTCATAATGAAACCACCAAAATTTATCAATACCATCACACCCAGGGGGTTCATTGATTAAGTTGTTTTAGTTTTCACAAACCAATACTTTGAGAAAACAAGTATCAAATGATGTAACCCAGCCCTCGTTCAACAAAGCATGGCTAAGCACATCTACCAACGGCGGTTTATCTACAAAGAGGGTCCTACCACATAATAGGACATAGCATAGCGATAGTATCATCCTACACATGCATCTACAAAATACACGACAATGCATTGAAAATAGTAGGACGATATTCATGAACAAAGTAGCATCTACTTGCCTTGGTTATAGCGGTCTGGAGCACAATCCTCACACGAACAAGCGTTGCACTCAGCACAATCTACACGACACAATTGCATTCATAAACAAACAATCCACAACATATGCAACAAATATGATGCATGAATGAAAGAACGGCAAGTGAATTGGTGCTACAGCTGCACCACATAATTCTAATCCATATTACTACCGAATACATGCATGGAAAAATAGATTTGGCGCTAAGAAAACTAATAGACAAAAGTAATAATCCAAACTAGAGCTAGAAATTAAATAATTCACTACCGGTAGTATACTGTTCGTAAAATCTTGGGAAATTCTACCGCATAGGCATCGCCGATTAGAAACAGTACCAATTGGAATTACTCAAAAAGGAATTATAAAACTCCCGGAGTAATTAAAACACTGCAGAAAGCCATTAGACAAATACTGCAGAAGTTTTTACTGTAAGCCTACCTTTTTAATTCACGATGAGATTCCCCTCGTTCACACGAGTTCAGGGACATATCACACGCGATTTTTGGAGCTACGGATCTTTTTCTACGAATTTATTACTCCGAAAAGGCCACTAAATAGTTTGATTAAACTGTACTAAACCTGACTGTAAAAGTCTGAACCAAAGGTACAGCGAGATTCTACACGACTCACTGAACTTGTACATATTTTATTTGCAATTTTTGGCCAAGCAGTTGAATTTCTACGCAATTTACAAGATTCTACCGAAATCTACAAACTAAAGGGATTAACAAAATTGACCTAGTCAACTGTGTCTGTTGATCGTCAACTCGCGACTGGTGCTATCTGGGCGTCGACTAGTCAGCGCTTGGGATGCTGACAGTCAACGAACGATCTAAGCGCTGATCTAAGACCAGCGGTGGCTGCTGTCTTACCGGAAGCGGATGGTGAAACGGACTCGGAAGGTGTGGCGAGCTCCGGGCGGTGGCGATCGGATCCGCGGACGTGGTTCTTCCTGCAGACGTACCACGATCAACGTCGGGTCAAGAAAATTAACGCGCGGCGTGCGTGCGTGTATGCGTGCGCGTGCAGGTAGACGGCAGCGAAGACACGCTATATCGCATGCGTATCAGCGTGCGCGTGCGCAGCGCTGCCTGGCGGCGTAAGGCGCAAAGCGGCGCGCGTCTGTAAGCGGAGGCGGCGCGCTGCTTGGCGGCGGCGGAGATGGCGGCAGCGGCGGCGGCTAGATGACGAGCGGGCGCGTGGCGGCGGTGCGGCGGGATATGGCGGCGGCGCGCAGCCGCGCTGGCCTTGCGGCGAGGTGGAGGCGGCGAGATGGCGCGGCGGGCGGCGCGGCGGCGGCCAAGGGCTTAGCGGCTTACCGAGGGTGGTCTCGGGAGTCGCGCGGGTGGTGCGGAAAACGAGGGTAGGAGGCGGCGGCGGCTGGGTCTTTAAGTGGGGCCCCTCGCGCGGTCCTACTCCAATTCGGTCCAGAATTAGATTACAACTCGGAAATCGGTCCGGATTTTTGGACCGTTTTCCGGCGGATTACTAAAACGTCCGAGTCTTTTGTATACGAACTCCGATTGGAGCGATTCTCGCGCCTACGGGTTCGTATCGTCGAGGGGCACAACCTTCAGTCGAAGTTTGAGTGAAAACTAGAACCTACAGGGGTGGTTGTTGCAAGTCCCTCTAAAGCTTCCCGCAGGAACCTCGTAGCGAAACAAAATAGGATTTTGAATGTAGCGTTTCGCCGAACCTTTCTACTTGACGGTTTTGCATGGAAAGATATGATGCAATGCTATGAATGATATTCAAGACCAAATCTAAAGTTTGGGATGTGACAAGACTAACCCCCTTAAGATGAATCTCGTCCTCGAGATTCGGCGCGGCTAGCAAATAGCTGTGGGTAGTCCTCTCGGATGTCATCCTCACGCTCCCAAGTGGCTTCCTCTTCGGTGTGGTGGCTCCACTGTACTTTGCAAAACTTGATTGTCTTTGTACGGGTAGTCCTTTCTGCTGTCTCCAGAATCTTGACCAGTTTCTCCTCATAGGTCAAATCATTCTCCAGCTGAACCTCCTCCAGCGGTACGGTGTCTCTCAATGGCGTATCCACCATCTCCGGATGGCACTTCTTTAGCTGGGACACGTGTAACACGTTGTGAACAGCAGACAGAGCCTCTGGCAACTCCAACTGATAAGCAACTTCTCCTTTGCGTGCTAAGACCCGATACGGTCCATTGAATCGAGGTGCCAGCTTACCCTTAATTCCAAATCTCTTGATTCCACGAAGCGGCGATACTCTGAGGTATGCTCTATCACCTATCTCATACACCACTTCCTTGCGCTTGGTGTCAGCGTAGCTCTTCTGCCTTGATTGTGCTACCTTCAGCCTATCTCTAACCAAGGCGACCTTCTCCTCAGCATCCTTGATCAAATCAGGTCCAAACAGCTGACGTTCTCCTACTCCATCCCATAGCAATGGCGTACGACATCGTTTCCCATACAGCACATCAAACGGTGACGTCTTGATGCTGGTTTGATAGCTGTTGTTGTAGGAAAACTCCGCATACGACAAATTCTCATCCCAAGTAGAACCATGAGCTAAAGCGCAAGCTCTCAGCATGTCCTCCAAAATCTGATTCACCCTCTCGGTCTGTCCATCAGTCTGTGGATGAAACGCTGTGCTAAACTCAAATCTAGTACCAAGTGACTCGTGTAGCTGGCGCCAGAAGTGTGAGGTAAATTGGGTGCCTCTATCAGATACAATACTCTTGGGAACTCCGTGTAGGCACACAATCCTGTCCATGTAAATCTTGGCCAATTTTGCACTCGTATAGGTCGTCTTCACCGGTATAAAGTGGGCTACCTTGGTCAAATGGTCGACCACTACCCAAATAGAGTCATATCCTGACCTGGTCCTGGGCAGTCCTGTGATAAAATCCATTCCCACTCTATCCCACTTCCAATCTGGCATGGGCAACGGCTATAGCAATCCTGCTGGCTTCTGGTGTTCTGCCTTCACTTGGCTACATACATCACATAGAGAAATATGCTTGGCGATATCTCCCTTCATGTTGTTCCACCAAAATCTGCTCTTCAAATCCATATACATCTTTGTGTTGCCCGGATGTATGGAGTACGGCGAGTTATGAGCCTCCTGCAAAATCAACTCCCTAATATCCGGGTCGCTAGGCACGCACAAACGATCTCCATACCACAAGGTACCATACTCATCCTCGCGAATATCCTTTTCCCGGTTCTCCTTCATCTTTTCTTTTATCTCCTCTATTTCCTTGTCTCCTACCTGAGCCTTTATGATCATGTCCTGTAGCGTTGGTTGGACTTCCATTGTAGCCAAGTAGCCTTCAGACACTACTTCCAGTCTAAGGTCTCTGAATTGCTTGCACAAATCCTCAGGCAATTCACCAATTGTCTACCCATTGGCATAAACCTTCCGGCTCAGTGCATCGGCTACTACATTAGCCTTTCCTGGGTGGTATTGTAGATTCATATCGTAATCCTTGATAAGTTCCAACCATCTCCGTTGTCTCATGTTCAGTTCCTTCTGTGTAAATATGTACTTCAGGCTCTTGTGGTCGGTGTACACATCACAGTGTTTTCCCATTAAGTAATGCCTCCATACCTTGAGCGCATGAACCACCGACGCTAACTCCAAGTCGTGGGTGGGGTAATTCCGCTCATGGTGCTTGAGTTGTCGCGAGGCATATGACACTACTCTCCCATCTTGCATCGGCACACTCCCAAGTCCCCGTGAGAAGCATCACGGTACACTTGGAAATCCTTACGAAGATCGTAGACATAGAATCGTAGCGGTCACTAGTCGGCCTTGTTCTGGCTGGCTTCACATCGTCGACCATTCAAACTTCCTCTCCTTCTTGAAGTTCACCATCGGCTTAGCAATCTTGGAAAAATTTTCAATAAACCTCCTGTAATAACCAGCAAGTCCCAAAAAGCTTCGAATCTCTCCAGCATTCTTGGGTGCTTCCCATTCAGTTACTGCATTCACTTTGTTTGGATCAACAACAATTCCTTCTCCGACTACGTGTCCAAGAAATCAACGTGTTAAGCGAATTCACACTTCTGAATTTGGCATACAGCTTGTTCCTCGGCTTCTCCATAATCATCCTCAGATGTTTCTCATGCTCGGCATCATCCTTGGAATATATCAGTATGTCATCAATAAACACCACCACGAACTTGTCCAAATACTCCATAAATACCTTGTTCATCATGGTCATGAAGTATCTTTGGGGCATTCGTTAGTCAAAAGACATAACCGTATACTCATATAAACCATACCTAGTGGTGAAGGCGGTTTTGGTACATCCTCCTCCGGATCTTCAATTGGAAATAGCGATCAGATCAATCTTGCTAAACACCTTTGCTCCTTCAGTTGATCAAACAAATCATTTATGCTCGGCGGAGGTACTTGTTCTTGATGGTTACTTCATTCAATGACGATAGTCTACCACTAATCTCTTGGTCTTGTCTTTCTTCACAAAGCGAATAGGTGCTCCCCATGACGATGCACTAGGCTGAATGAATCCCTTTTCAGCTGTTCCTTCAACTGTTTCTTCAATTCCTTCAGCTCATCCACATCCATCTTATATGGTTTCTTTGCTATAGGTCTGTCCCGGCATCGGTCGAGAAACTCTACATCCCTGTCGGTGGCATTCTGGCAGCTCTTCCTAAACACGCTGGTAATCCTAATCAACGGCACAATATCCATGCTAACCCCTTAGAGAATTCAACTTACACCTTCTCATGTCGTAGGCGACTTGAATCTAATCCTCTTACCATCCGGGGTTTTGAGTGAAACAGCTCGCTGTGCACAATCTATGTGTCCCCCATGCATAGACATCCAATCCATACCCAGAATAACATCTAATCCCTGTGATTCCAACACTACCAAATGTGCACTGAAGTTGTGTGTTCCAATCCTCACAGTTAAATCGCGGCATCCCGCGCTAGCTATCATATCTCCTCCAGGTGAACTCACTCTAATAGACCTTTTCATAGACTCAGTAGGTAACTTATACTTATCCACAAATGCCCTTGATATGAATGAATGCGATGCACCAGTATCGAAAAGTATAAGTGCAGGGTAAGTGTTGATTGGGAACTTACCAATCACAAGGTCAGGCTCATCTGGAATCTCCTCCACATTCATGTGGTTCACGTAGCCTTCTCGCTTGGTTGGCTTGGTCCTTTCCTCCGGACGATTATCGGCATAGTGTCCCTTACGCTTGCACTTGAAGCACGTCACCTCACTCGGATCCTTCTTCACGAAGTTGCGATCACGGTTGAGGTCATGTCCACCGTGTCCTCCAGTGGTGAGAGTGTCCTCCCTTGTGGTTGTGGTGGCTGCTCCTATGGTTGTCATGACGATGTCCATCGCGCGGTCATGGCTCCCATGGTCACTTCCTCCATGCTTGGAGTATCCATCATATGAAGTGCGAGTCTTGTGGTGTGAACCAGAGTGATGAGTATTGCTCTTTCTCTTGCGGTTCTCCACACCTTGTGCTTCCTTCCAAGATCCTAGCCTTGTCCATAAGCTCCTAGAAAGTGGGGCAATAAACCACAAGTAGTTGTCTTGAAAGCTCATCCGAGGCCATCCAGAATCTCTCCCTCCTTTTGGCATCGGTGTCAACATCTCCTCGTGCATAACGGACAGGTTGTTAAACTCCTCAATGTACTCGGCCACGGTGCGATTGGTTTGGCGCAAGTTGCGGAACTCCTTCCTCTTCAGCTCGTAACTCCACGAAGACACGTGGTTGGTCGGAAACCTTCCTCAAACATAGCCCAAGTCACGGTATCCGGCGGGTGGGTGATCTGAAATGTGTCCCACCAAGAAGCGGTGGTCCCTCCAGTAGGTGAGCGGCAAACCTCACCTTCTCAGCATCGGTGCATCCGGCGGTTACTAGATCCTTGTTGAGCTTAACGCAGTCAATGAGAGCAACCATTGGTTCCGTTGCAGTAGAGAACTTAGCTGGCCTTAACCTCAGAAATCTGGTGAGAGCATCTCTCTGAGGATGATTGTTTCCATTGTTGTTGTTCTGATTCTCCATGAACTGGGTCATCACTTGGGTCAGCTGTGCCTGAGCTGCCATGAGCTGCTCCATCTCAGTGGATTGGCGACGGGAAGGCATCTGCGGTTCAGCATAGGTAAGTTTAGAAAGAATCAACTACGATAATAGGATTCTACCCATGCATATGATCAAACAACAACAAACAATAGCAGACAATCGCAAGCAAGCAACACATCACCAAACAAGCGCTCCAGCAACATCCCAGGTGTTATCCTAGCAGTATAAACCTACTGAAATAGTTTTACAAGAGTTTGGCAATGGCTAACTAAACAGTAGATCAACTAACCAACAAAACAGTAATTCTGCCAGAACAGTCCAGCAGCATTCACGAATTTTTCCGCCTGACTTAAACTCGTCAGAAAATTAAGCCAATTTTTGTGCATATGGCTCAGAGAGTTTCGCATCAGCCCAATTGTTTTCAGATTTTTACGAGTTACCAGAAAAATATGAAAAATCGCGCAGTACTGCTGTATCAGCAGAAAAACTGCAGCGAAAAACACACAGATGATAACCAATTGCCATAACTCTTTCATAAAATTCGCACAAATAAATCCTGGGATATTGGAGTATACAAATAAGCAACTAAACACCTTTAAACTAACACGAACTAAGTTTCACAACGATCGAGACTAATTCTAACGAGTTCTCCAAACGTGGACTAATTGGTGGACTTCTATCTACTTCTTGAAGAGATTGAGGTAGGTCCTTGCGGTCATGCGTTGCCGCTTCGGCTCGCGGTACAACCATGGCGGTGGAGTGTACACCTCTCCTGAACCATCACTTGAGACTTCAAACTCCACCTCTTCTGGGTCCTCCTCTTCTTGTTCATCCTCACCGCTACAAAGAATGCTTCATCTCCTCCACCATCATCGTCTCCATCATCATCATCCTCGTCCTCATCATCATCATCGTCTCCACTGTCATCATCATCCCCATTGTTGCCATCATCTCCATTGTCATTATCAGAGGGTGGATTCAGCTGTGCTTGGAGAGCAACTGGCTGTCATAGCTTCAATGGTTTGGTCCCTTTCCGGACGTCCCTTGCAAGCTGTATGCTGGGTATTCTCTTGCACAGTGCCATGAAGATGTGCTATGGTATCATCTCTGGCTATCAGGGCAGTCTCCAGAACTCCCACAGCTTCATGAAAAGTGTCAATCTCCTGTCCTTGGACCACCATTCCATTGCTAGTAAAGTCTTCTATCTCCTTCAACATCCTCACCTTCTCTGCTAGAGCTCCATTCTCCCTCTCCATGTCCTCTATGTGCCTCCGACGGGTCGGCATGTTGTTCCTGTCGCCCGGGGTAACCACAATGTTCCCATCTTCATCACGCCTTCCATAATCACGGTAGGGTGAATCTGCAGGCAGCAGGTGTCGGACATAGTGGCCTTTGGCGAGACATGGCTTCATGTCTGACCAAGTTGATTCCAAGTCCCCGGTTGTAGTATATCTTGGTGTAGACCAAGTGCGGGGTTTGGCAAGGCATCTCAATATGAAGGTAGTGATCTCCCATGCATCCTCTCCATATCCATAGGTGTACAACCTTCTTCCCTTGAACATAGGCAGTGGCAATCCCAATGACTGAGAGATCTGAGCTAACTGCCTTGCAAAGGGCCTTGGTGACTCCATGGTGACATACTCAGTCCTGACGTCTCCCATCAATCAAGTAAAAGAGGAAAGTGTGAGAATAGCATATGGTAAGAATTTTACGAGGGTGAAAGGCATAAGAGGAAAGACAGAGTTAATATAGGCTTTAATAATTCTATGGCTTCCTAATCCAATCCTAGGTCACGATCCTACAGTCGACACACGGGCTCTGATACCATCCTGTGACACCACGGTTCTGATAAGACCGTGGCCTCTATGTGACATGCCAATCCCTGGATCGGTTCATTGGCCCACAATAGAGTAAGATAGATAATCATAGCAAAATAACCATGTATCATGATCTACAAAGATCCAGAGTACCATTATTACAATGAAAGCTTAGCATAAAGCTAGCTCAAAGTATTCAGGTAGCAACAAAAGCAAGTAAATCCTCCAATCTTCAAATTGCCCATAAGTGAACAAGTGCCGAGTGGAGTACCGTGGCCTATAACGATCAATCAGAATCGGAATAACCTGCAACATGAAACGTAGCAGCCCCAAAGGGTCAATACATGGAATGTATGGCAAGTAGAGCTAGTAATGGAGACAATAGTACTAACATCTACATGCATATTTGGCAAGTGGAGCTGTGTCTGGCTTGCATTTGCAAAAACATTTATCCTACTTTCATAAACAATTTCGATTTTATTTGAAAAGATCCCAATTAAGTTAACCCAACAATATTAGAACAATTATGAAATTAGAATGAGCGAGAAACATGTCATGGGATCAATATCTAGCAACTCAGATGTCCATAACCAGGGACACGGCTAATCGATTAGATTATACACTCTGCAAAGGTTAGTACACTTTACCCATGTGAATTGGTCAGCCCAGCTCGTACCATCACTCTCATTTTGGGTGATGATAGGGAGAAGACCAAGAAGAGACTGTTCGGGAAGTAGCTCCTCAATCCCGACGCGCACCGGTCCAACCTACCAAAATTCTACATCTCTGGATACACGGGTTCGAGTTACCACAACCTACTAAGTCCAACCAACCGCCCATTCCATTATTGGCACATGGTTGTACACGTAAGCTACACAATAAAGAAGCCAATCATTCTCTTTTGATACCTGGGTGCCTTTCCGCAATGAAACCACCAAAATTTATCAATACCATCACACCCAGGGGGTTCATTCATTAAGTTGTTTTAGTTTTCACAAACCAATACTTTGAGAAAACAAGTATCAAATGATGTAACCCATCCCTCGTTCAACAAAGCATGGCTAAGCACATCTACCAACGGTGGTTCATCTACAAAGAGGGTCCTACCACATAATAGGACATAGCATAGCGATAGTATCATCATACACATGCATCTACAAAATACACGACAATGCATTGAAAATAGTAGGACGATATTCATGAACAAAGTAGCATCTACTTGCCTTGGTTGTAGCGGTCTGGAGCACAATCCTCACACGAACAAGCGTTGCACTCGGCACAATCTACACGACACAATTGCATTCATAAACAAACAATCCACAACATATGCAACAAATATGATGCATGAATGCAATAACGGCAAGTGAATTGGTTCTACAGCTGCACCACATAATTCTAATCCATAATACTACCGAATACATGCATGGAAAAATAGATTTGGCGCTAAGAAAACTAATAGACAAAAGTAATGTTCCAAACTAGAGCTAGAACTTAAATAATTCACTACCGGTAGTATACTGTTCGTAAAATCTTGGGAAAATTCTACCGCATAGGCATCGCCGATTAGAAACAGTACCAATTGGAATTACTCAAAAAGAAATTATAAAACTCCAGGAGTAATTAAAACACTGCAGAAAGCCATTAGACAAATACTGCAGAAGTTTTTACTGCAAGCCTACCTTTTTAATTCGCAATGAGATTCCCCTCGTTCACACGAGTTCAGGGACATATCACACGCGATTTTTGGAGCTACGGATCTTTTTCTACGAATTTATTACTCCGAAAAGGCCACTAATTAGTTTGATTAAACTGTACTAAACCTGACAGTAAAAGACTGAACCAAAGGTACTGCGAGATTCTACACGACTCATGAACTCGTACATATTTTATTTGCAATTTTTGGCCAAGCGGTTGAATTTCTACGCAATTTACAAGATTCTACCGAAATCTGCCAACTAAAGGGATTAACGAAATTGACTCAGTCAACTGTGTCTGTTTGACTGGTCAACTCGTCTGCTGACTGGGCGTCTGACTAATCAACGAACGATCTAAGCCGCTGATCTGAGATCTGACGGTGGCTGCTGTCTTACCGGAAACGGATGGTGAAACGGAATCCGAAAGGTGCGGCGAGCTCCGGACGGCGGTGGCGATCGGATCCGGCGACGTGGTTCTTCCTGCACGGACGTACACGATCAACGTGCGGGTCAAGAAAATTAACGCTACGCGGCGTGCGTGCGCGCACGTGTGGTAGACGCAGCGAAGACACGCTTATATCGCATGCGTATCGCGTGCGTGTGTGTAATGGCGCAGCGGCGCGCAAGGCGCAAAGCGGCGGCGGCGCGGCTGCAGCGAGGCGGCGCGCTTGGCGCTGCGGCGGCGGAGATGGCGCGGCGGCGACGATCGGCGGCTAAGCGGCGACGCTGAGGCGGCGCGTGGCGGTGTCGCCTGGCAGCGATGGCGCCGCGGCGGGCGGGCGACAACGCTGCGGGGCGGCGCAGGCGCGGGTGGAGGCGGCGGCGAGATGGCGTGCGCGCGAGGCAGCGGCGGGTGGCTTTGCAGCGGCTGGCGGCGCAGCGGGCGGGCAAGCGGCGCTGACGGCGGGCGGCGGCGCGGGGCGAGGAGGGCGGCGGCGGCTCGTCTCGGGAGTCGCGCTGGTTGTGCGGAAAACGAGGGCAGGAGGCGGCGGCGGCTGGGTCTTTAAGTGGGGCCCCTCGCGTGGTCCTACTCCAATTCGGTCCAGAATTAGATTACAACTCGGAAATCGGTCCGGTTTTTTGGACCGTTTTCCGACGGATTACTAAAACGTCCGAGTCTTTTGCATACGAACTCCGATTGGAGCGATTCTCGCGCCTACGGGTTCGTATCGTCGAGGGGCACAACCTTCAGTCGAAGTTTGAGTAAAAACTCGAACCTACAGGGGTGGTTGTTGCAAGTCCCTCTAAAGCTTCCCGCAGGAACCTCGTAGCGAAACAAAATAGGGTTTTGAATGTAGCGTTTCGCCGAACCTTTCTATTTGACGGTTTTTCATGGAAAGATATGATGCAATGCTATGAATGATATGCAAGACCAAATCTAAAGTTTGGGATGTGACACCCAGTGTCACTTTGCTGCGCGGGGCGCAACTGACAGGGGGTCTACTGGTCAGTGGCTCATTAAACGTGAAGCGGTACGGGGCTATGTGGTGCGTTGGATTAGAATGAAGATCAACGGCTGAGGGTCGTCGTCAACGATGAACAAGTCACCAGCGAGCTCGAACCCTAGCGGCTCAGTGGGGGTGCATAGGGGGCATACCGGGGCTGTAGTGACGACGGCGAGGCGAGCAAACGACAAAGTCGACGACGGCGAACTCAGGGGTGGTCGCGGCAGCTTCGGGGGTGGTCGAAATCAACGGCTCTCTTCTTCTCCAGAGGCGGCCTACTCCGGTGCAATTCCGGCGAGCTGCTGCTCCTCGTGCTCCGGCTAAGGGGTGGAAGGATCAGTGTGGTGAGGGGAGTGAGATGGTGTGAAGAAATCGAGAGGGGGTCGTCTCCTTTTTTAGGCTCGACGACGAGACCGAGAGGGATGGGCAGGCGACGGTGGCGACACGGCTACGGGCGGCTAGAGTCATGGCCGAGGTTGGTGATCGACGGGCGGTCTCCTGGCGATGCTCTAAGGTTTAAATGCGCGTGTAGGGGCGGTGGAAAATGGTCGGGAATGTGCGGTGCTCTACGCGGCAGAGGCGGCGTCTTTGACGGCGAGCGGTGGCTGTGAGGCATGGGGCGGCGAACGGGGGTGTCTGGCGTGCTCCCTGGGTCATGGCGAAGCGGTGGGCACGGTTTGTGGTAGAGGGGCGGCATGTGCACGCGTGCCGAGTGCGACGCTTTGGCGCATGCTCGGCATGTCGCAGTGGCACTGGGCGCGCGGTGTGCTCGGTGGTCCACGGCTTTCCTTTGCTCGGGGAGGGGACAGTGGGTGGAGGTGGAGTGTTGGCTACCTCCCAGACATGGCTAGAGAGGGGGAGATGGTCTGCTGCGGCGGCGACCAGGTTTGGCCGGCGAGGTGGCTCGGATTGCTCACCATTAATGACAATGGCCAGCTTACAGTGAGGCTAGAGGTTGCCAATTAGGCTAGATGATCTACTAAATGGGTGATGTGAGCTAGAGAGGGAACCAGTTAGGACCAAAACACTATTAAAAACAGTGAATTTGATTTGGTTTAAATTTGTCTGCCAAGTGTTTGATGAAATGGCCGCAAGAACTTGCGTTTTTAATTTTGAAAAGATTTTTGGTGGGTGTGCTAGGCATGTGTTGAGGATTCTGTGGATGCTTTGGTTTTGAAAGTTGAGCGTGTTTGAGTGGTTTTTGAAATAGTGGGATCTTCCCATATGAAATAGATTCAATTTTAAACTGTCATTTAAACTATGCATTTAAATGTTTTCGGATGATCACAAAGTGGGCCTTGGTACCTTATTATGAGTACTATCAAGGGGTGCAAAGATCCATAAATGTTTCTGTTAAGTTCTGAAAGTTAGAGATAGCCAAAGTAGGCATGGGAGTTAATTTGGCCAAAGTGACCATTCACTTAATTTGTTTGTTTTGATTTGTTTTTCTTTAGGAAAAGTTTGGGGACTATTTAGATGATGTTTATTTCACCTAAGAATCATTTACAAGCAAAGAAACACAGAACCATGGCAATTCAAAAGAATCCAAATTTTAATGCACACACATATGAATGCTTTCATATTTTTAATTGAAAAGTTTTTGTTAACCCTAATTTTGATGATTAGAGTTTGATGATTCTAGTTTAGTATTTTTGGGATATTACAAATATCTTTACTTCTAGTCTTCACTTGAACTTCAGAGGTGCCTTGGCATTTATATTGTGGTACACAAACAAAGGCAAGCGAGATACCACTCTATCATACCTTATTATGAGCATTGCAATGTTGCTTATGTTTATGTTTCATGCTACTTATTATTATTGAGTTGGTTTCTCTTCATAGCTTGCAATGACTATTAAGTAGACTTAGTTGCATACTCTTTATTATGAATTGTCTAAGTATCTACTCCTGAGATGAGAATATATACATCATATGAAGCAAATGTGTTCGTGAAAGTTCTTTTATCGCACTCAGTTTTCAACTGAATTGCTTGAGGACAAGCAATAAGCTAAGCTTGGGGGGAGTTGATACGTCCAAAACGTATCTACTTTTTTGAACACTTTTTCTATTGTTTCTCCTCTAAACTTGTGTGATTTGGATACAATTAACATGGATTGACGTTGTTTTTAGCAGAATTACCTTGATGTCTAGGTTTTGTGCAGAAAATCAACTATCAGGAAAAATCCCGGAAAATATGCCAAAAATCCTATTTCACCAGAAGATCCACGGAGCCAGAATACGAGACGGAGTGGAGACCTGGGAGCCCACACCCCCCTATCGCGCGGGTGGGCCTATCCTACTCCTGGACGGGATGTGGCTGCCCTAGGCACCCCCTCGGGCTCCCTCTTCGCCTATAAGATGCCTCTTGACCTAAAAACCGAGGAGGTTCGACGTTTTTGCAGAAAGAGTTCCGATGCGCCGCCACCACCAGAAACCATGATTCGGAACCAGAAACTCCGTTCTGGCACCCTGTCGGGACGGGGAATTTGGAGAAGATCATCACCATCGTCATCACCAATGCCTCTCCATCAACCATCCATGTTTCCCTCATCCATGAGTGAGTAATCCCCCGCTGTAGGCTATGGGGATGGTAGGGATTGGATAAGTTCTATCATGTAATCGAATAAGATTGTTAGGGCATGGTGCCTAGTATCTCCATTAGTGCTATTTGACTTTGTTGCAACTTGTTGTGCTTAATGCTTGTCACTAGGGCCCGAGTGCCATGATCTCAGATTTGAACTTATTATTGAATCATTATGATAGTATTGTTTGTGATCTTATCTGCAAGTTGTGTACATATATCATTGTCCGGATCAAAAGGCCCCGAAGTGACAAAAATTGGGACAACCTGAGGGGATGGTTGTGATGTGAGGATCACATGTGTTCACGGAGTGTTGATGCTTCTAGGTGCAGCTGAATTGAAAACTCAGTTGTTAAGGCATGCAAGTATTCTTTGTCTCTCCTTGTGTCGAATCAATAAATTGGGTAATACTACCCTCGAAGACTGTTGCGATCCGATATACTTTTGGGTCATCACACGACATCTGGCACTTCCTGGGATTCTTCAGCATTCATGTGGAACAGACGGCCAGCATGGTTGCTCGGATTTCCTGGGGCGAATCTCTTTATAGGTTGGACACGACGTTGCTGCTGGGCAGGTGCAGTAACATTGGGTGATGCAGAAATCTTCTTGGGGCACTCATTAGAATAGTGAACCATCACTCCACACTCAAAGCAGGTGACTGTTGACTTATCCTTTCATGCAACAGGTACGGCACTACTTCCATTTCTTGGGGCAGTATTGTTATTGGTGCTAGTGGGCCTTGGCGGTGCACGGTTGAAGTTATTGGGGTTGACATGGTTGTAGTAGTTGTTGCCTCCGGGCCTTGGGTTTCCTCCGCTACGGTTGGGAAAGTTCGGGCGTGACATCGGTGGCCTAGTGTTCCTTGGTGCAAATCCAGCAGACGAACGAGGGGCAATACTTTGGGGTATGGTGGGGTCCAGGTTGGTTCATCATACGGAGTTTATGATTTTCAGTAGCTTGGTTGATCTTTCCTTCCATCTGGATTGCTGAATCAACTAAAGCTTATAGATCTGCAAATAGGATATTGACTAGCATTGTCTGCATCTCATCATGCAGACCATTCAAAAATCTCTCCTTCTTCTTGGATTCAGTACCAATATCATCAGGGGCATACCTAGACAGAGACAGAAATCTGTCGCGATACTCTACCACAGTCATCCTTTCCTTCTTCAACTCCTTGAATTCATCCCTCATCCTCAGAATCAAACTTGGTGGCACATGGGTTCGGCTGAACTTGAGTTTGAGTTCATCCCAAGTCATCATCTGTCATCCATTCATGGTACGGATGCTATTCCACCATGCTCTTGCAGAACCAGCCAGATAGTGGGTGGCAAACAGTACTTTCTCTGCCTCCTCTACTCCGGCAACTTCCAAATTGTTCTCTATAGTCAGCAGCTAGTCCTCGACATCTAAGGGATCTTCTGACTTGCTAAAGATAGGGGGGTTGGTGTTCTGGAAGTTCTTAAGTTTGGATACATGATGATCCTGATTTCCATGGCCTTGGTTGTCATGTTCCAGTTTGGTGATCTGTTGAAGAGTGGCTATATTGGCTTGACGTTCGGCTCTACCGTCTTCTCGGTCGTCTACTAACATTTGCAAGGTTTGGACCATCGGGTCTTGAGATGAGCTTCTCCCTCCGAGGCATCGGAAGATTGAGATAGATCATGGGACAAGAGGGAAATTTTCTAAGGTTTATGGGTTTGGTTTAAAAGGTTTTAAACTGTTGATTAAGGCTAAGGTTTGAAAGCCAACAACTCATTCTCATTTATTCCAAGAACACAATACAAACAACACATTCCAAACAACACATCACAACAAACATATGGTTTTAAGAACCATTCTGGAAAGCTACAGTACAGTGCGACTGGATACAACTCACACTTACGACAGTGCTCAAGTGCTACTACTCATCAGAACCGGTGGCTTCTTCATCGTCAATGAAGTCGCGGTCACCATCATCAGTGTGGAACTCCTAGTACATGTCCTCCAAATAGTCATCATCATCACTGAGATACGAGTAGGAATCTCCACGGATATCTTCCCCTTCGTTCTCACTTTCCTCAAGCTGCATGTCCCACTCATGGATGGTCTCCTCCAAATATGACACCTTGTGACGAAGGCGAGCAATGATGTTATCCTTCTTGTCACGCAGATGGCGAAGTGACTTATGCTCCTTCACGAGGATGGAGAAGTTCTGGTCCTTCTTGGAGGCAGCAAGTTGCTTCTCGTTGGCGTCAGCACAAGCAATGTCCAGCTCCTTCTGATTCTCATGAAGCATGAAGGAAAGGTGGTCCACATGGTGCTTCAACTCAGGGTGCCCTGGCAGATCCAGGGGTTGTCCATTGGAGTCACTTCTGGAATAGTGAGCAAAGCGGGTGCCAGTGATCTTGTTGATATTCTGCCCACATAGTCGGGCAGGTGCTTCCTCCATTGCTTTGGCTAGTCCATCTATCCAGTTGTTCTCTCTGATGGTGAAGTGGATCTTCTCAGATGTAGGTGGCTCCATCTTTCCGCGCAGGTCTGCAACTATCAGCCACTGCAGCTCCCCTCCGGGGTGATCATGGAGTTGAGCTTCATAGAACTCCGGATGCGGGCGCTCCAGAAATTCCACAAGCTGACTCAGGTCGTTCTCAAAGATGAGATTCCCTCCGTTGCCCAACTAATACAACTTGTTGTAGGCGTAGTCTAATGGGGGAATACCAATCGGGGTACACCCATGAAGCATAGTCGCTAGCTGTATCAAGCCAACTGAAGCCAAGCCCAGCGGTCGACTACGGCGATGGCGTATCTTGGATCTGGCGACTACGATGCGGCTCAATAAAAACGCACCAAAATACTTGTGAATTCTAGCTGGCTGTATATATAAAGTCACCAGGGACACCCCACATGATCATCTCTCATTAGATCTAGTCTCCCTCCGCCTATGGCGGCTTCCTTGTAAACCAATCTATGATTATATACTGGATTGACAGCAGGACGTAGCGATCCTCCATCGAGGGGACGTGAACCTAGGTACATCGTGTGTCAATCTCGCTCCCTGATTCTCCTACGTCACCTTGCTCCCGCTACATAAGCTACCCCAGTAGCATTTGTCGTGCCAATACCACGACAGTTGGCGCCCACCGTGGGACAAACAGCGCTTGGTGATGATAATCCGGACGGGATCCTCAAATTCATTATCCATCACCGACATAGAAATCTAGCTTGGATCTAGTCTGTGTTGTCGTTCGCGGGAAAACAGATTGATCCAGGTTGATTTCAAAAATCATGTGCCGCGAGCGTATGGAGAAGCCTCCGCGTGACCTGCGAGTCATACTCGCCAACGAAAGTCCCCAGATCCAATCAATAGTCTATTATCATTGTACTGTCTCATTTCCTCTCTCATTGTACTGTCTATTATCAAGTAATATTTTATTGAATCTAATTCACGTTGCCAGCGGCTTTCGTTGGCAAGTACGACCGCACCAACAACAATCGGGAAGTCCGTTGTGACGACTCAGCTGTGCCGAGTCCGACAGAAATCCAGTTGATGTTGTCGCATGACCCGGCCCGCCGCTTCAATCGCGTCGGCTATGTTAGCCACGGCAATTCTTTCTGGATAAACGCCGCCCGGATGCGCGTGGACTGGTCGTCACGGTATCGCCATCGCGGACACGGTTAAATGCAGACTCGTTAGGCTAGACTATTCACGTGTCGCGGACTCGTCTATCAGGGACTTGCCATGCTTGCGGCCCCGTCATGGCGGACTTTTCATGCTAACAACTAAGTTTCTTTACACCCGTACATGCTATGAGTCCAAAATATATATACATCTTTATTCATTCTTCAAAGCCGATCATGCAGTCGCATATGACCCTTTAAGGGACCAAAATTATATTTGTAATCGTTTTCAATTTTGTCAGTTGTTTATTCGCGTCCGTCGAAGTAATAAGGCTGGGTACCAAAAGGCCAACCTTGTCTTTGAATTTAATAGTCTAGATCGCGTCCCTGTTATCCGGCAAGCGTTTGATGCCGGAGGTCTGCCTACTCATGAAAAGACACGCATAAACCTTACATACTGGCCATCGATCCACGTAACAAAAGTGCATTTTCTTCATCTGCAATTCGCAGGTCTTACAATTGTTCAATATATTATGCAAGTACACATTAATACAATTGTGTCTTTTCTCCTTCGCAGCAAAACAGTCTGGTGTCTTTCTCGCCAGTCGCCGCGCTCGAGGACTCGGCGCACTACAGACAGCACCACTCGCTGGTCGCCCGACCTCGCCATTCGCCAAGGCCAGGACTCGGCGTGCTCGGAGCGGCACTCGCTAGTCGCCCGAATTCGCCACTCGCCATTCTCGGAGACTCGGCGAGCTCCAGAAAGCACCACTCGCCAGTCGTCCGACCTCGCCGCACTCGGAGACTCGACGCGCTACAGTCAACACCACTCGCCGGTCGCCCGACCTCGCCACTTGACACACTCGGGGATTCGGCACTCGCCGGTCGCCCGACCTCACCACTCACCGTGCTCGGGGACTCGGCGCACTCCAGATTTGGCACGCGTCGGTCGCTCGACCTCGCTACTTGCCACGCTCAGGGACTCGGCACACTCCACAACCGGGGACTCGCCGCAACAGGCGGCTTCAATGACTCCCTGCGTCTTTCGCCAACTGGTCATCACCGTCTGGCTCACACCGACCGCCTCCCGCTTCACGGTTCTTTCCTCTGTTCAGGAGCTCGTCGCCGATTCTCCACGATCCATCGTCAAGACTCTCCGCGCCCTGCCTTAAGCCCGTATAAAATCCACAACATGCTCTGGCACTACTGATGGGGTAATACCAATCAGGGTACACCCATGAAGCGGAGTCGCCAGTTGGATCAAGCCAACTAAAGCCAAGCCCAGAGTGGGTCGACTCGCCCAATACGGCGACTTGCCGAATGGAGGCCCAAGACGGCGACTCCAATTGAAAGCCCACCAAAATACTTGTAAACCCTAGCTGGCTGCATATATAAAGCCACCAGGGGCACCCCCACGGGATAATCTCTCATTAGATATAGTCTCCCTCCGCCTACGGCGGCTTCCTTTTAAACCAATCTATGATCATATACTGGATTAACAATAGGACGTAGCGATCCTCCATCGAAGGGACGTGAACCCAGGTATATTGTGTGCCAATCTCGCTCCCGGATTCTCCTACGTCTCCTTGCTCCCTCTACATAAGCTACCCCAGTAGCATCTGCCGTGCCAATACCACGGCATGGTCCATCTATAAGCAATTTGAGAGGAGTAAGTTAGAGAAGTGATCAAGTGTGCCAAATTTTAGGTAAAGTTGCAAGGATTTTAAGGAACATATGACTCTCTTTTGGAAAGAATTTCAGGGGTAAGAGTGAGAATAGGTTTTCAAAGATAGTCACTTTCTTGGTTTTGGAAACTAAGTTTTTCTGACGTCAATTCTAACTAGGGTCTTCTATGGTCAGGATGGCTATGATACCAACTTGTCAACACCCGGTTTTTTAATCCCAGATGCATGTTATGTCATACATCGCAATCCCAGGATTACCATTTTTGCGAGACATAACAGATTGGTACCACAGTTCATCATCCATTACAAACCATAATAGTCTTACAAATAGTTGATCTCATGATCAATTCTGATTACAATCAAAGCAGCGGAATAATAATAATAGTAGCATGGTCGAGGCTCCATCTTCAGGGTCACATGCAATGCTGACGATGGGAGATGATCCTAGTTATCGTAAGTGTCCTGCTTTCCATCCTCCTCGTAGTCTCCTTCATAGTCTGGCCATGGGAATAGCCAGGGACAAAGCCATGAATACTTTGAGGTACTCGCAAACTTTCACTAAAGCGGTAAGGCCATTCTAATAGGAATCTTAAGCACTAGGTTTGTTTGCCACAAGCCAATTTTATTTCAACCAGTACCTAGTAGTAAAAACCTAACTTTAGTAGTCTAAGTTACTTTGGTGGGAACCTGCTTTCATCTCCACAACTTGTGGGGTCAAATCATAGTCATCATTCAAGTCACGGGTCATTTTAGAAAACATATGACAACGGAACAGTATGGTCATCCAACTGTCCATAACCGCGGAGGCGGCTATTCGAAAAGTTTGACACTTTGTAGAGGTGGTACACTTTCACCACAACATTCGATACATCCGTCAGAAACAATCCTGAATCATCATACTTGGTATGCGGATAATCAATCCGAACCTTTCAATTACACACCCTAGTATAGGCACATCCCCTATGAGTTTGGCCTCTGAACCATGACCATATGTCATCTTGGACACTGCATAGGTGGACAGTCACATTCACAAGGTAGCCTCAGCTCACCTTGTTCCGCGAGGGAACCCATACTAAAACATATAAACTTCCAGTCAAGCCCTACCCAAATTCAGGTATTGTGGTTGTACGATAAATGTTGGAATGGTATCGCATCCGAACCCAACAATCAGTTTTTATCAAAGTCAAGTCACATACTAATGACCCACAAGTATAGGGGATTGCAACAGTCTTTGCGGGTAGTATTACCCAATTTATTGATTCGACACAAGGGGAGCCAAAGAATACTTGAAAGCCTTAACAACTGAGTTGTCAGTTCAGCTGCACCTAGAAATAGTTCTTGCTCACAGAAGTTTATCAGTAGCAACAGTTTGTAGTAGCAACAGCAAAGCAACAGCAGCAGCAACATCAACAGTGAAACAGGAGCAATAGTAACAGTAACGGTAACAGTAGGATTCGAGTGCGGTAGGCATAGGGATGGATGGATGGGCGTTGCATGGACGAGTCTAAACATGTAACTTCAAAGAACTAGGGCATTGCAAATAAATAATAACAAGCATCCAAGTACTAAACAATCCTAGGCATGTGCTCCAAATATAGTCGTACGTGCTCGCAATGAGAACTTGCACAACATTTTCTGTCCAACCAGCCCGTGGCAGCGGGGCCTCTAGGGAACTACTGGCAATTAAGGTGATCCTTTTAATAGAGCACCGGAGCAAAGCATTAACACTCCGTGAACACATGTGATCCTCACACCACAGCCATCCCCTCCGGTTGTCCCAATTATTTTCACTTTGGGGCCTTTGAATCCGGACAATGATATGTGTACACAACTTGTATATAAGATCACAAACAATACTATCATAATGATTCAATAATAAATTCAGATCTGAGATCATGGCACTCGGGCCCTAGTGACAAGCATTAAGCACAACAAGTTGCAACAAAGTCAAATAGCACTAATAAAGATACTAGGCACTATGCCCTAACAGATCTTATTCGATTACATGATAGAACTCATCCAATCCCTACCATCCCCAAGCCTATAGCGGGGGATTACTCACTCATGGATGAGAGAAACATAGGTGGTTGATGGAGATGCGTTGGTGATGACGATGGCGATGATCCTCTCCAAATTTCCCGTCCCGGCAGGGTACCAGAACGGAGTTTCTGGATCCGAATCTTGGTTTCTCGTGGCAGCGGCGGAGCGGAACTCTTTCTGGAAAACTATCGAACCCTCCTGAGTTTTTAGGTCAGAAGGCAACTTATAGGCGCTGAGGGAGGCCGAGGAGCTTCCTGGGGTGGCTGAACCCCCTCCAGGCGCGGGGTCAGGTGGGCCCGCGCATGGGGTGGGTCTGGGCCCCCACAGGCCTCCCCTCCGTCTCTTCTTTTGGATTCGTGGATCTTCTGGTGAAATATAATGTTTGGCATATTTTCCGGGATTTTTCCTGATAGTTCATTTTCTGCACAAAAACAAGACACCAAGGTAATTATGCTGAAAACAGCGTTAGTCCGTGTTAGTTGTATCCAAATCACACAAGTTTAGAGGAGAAACAATAGCAAAGTGTTCGAGAAAGTAGATACGTTTTGGACGTATCACATACTTCCTTCACCATCATCTTCAAGTCATTGTGTCCATAACACATGTCAAAACATTTCAATAGAATGACTCATCATTCTAAGGTTTTCAGAATCATTTGTTCCCATCGAGCGATCAAGTTTATTTTGGCACTAGCATCTATCAAATGGGGGTATCACTATTTGAGGGGTATCAACTAGGGTTTCTAACTACGTCTAACTCTCAGTTCTTTGAGGGCACTTTCCTAATTATCCACTAATCATCAATTAATTAAATACGAAACCACTTTGCGAAAAGTAAAGCTTGCAAGTAAAACTGGGATTTGGTATAATAAAAAGGGGTATCACAAAGTCTTGCAAGTGATACTTGCATAGAATAGAATGCATAATGTAGCTTGCCTTGATTGGTAAGGTGGTCGAAGTTCTCGTCCTTGTCTTCATAGAATTCTTCCTCGTCATATCCCGGATTGATAATAGCATCTAAAAATAAATATGAGGTACACAATCACCAAACAATACTTAACTACTTCTATTTATTACACAAGGGTCACACTAGATGATCTAGCATCATCTCTATCATTACAAGAAAAGGGGTAATAAGATTTGATTTATCTTATTTTTAGAAAAGTAATTTCTACTCATTGAAAAGTTACTTAAGATTAAATATTCTCCAATTCAAAATATGGGATCATATTGACACATGTCATCACCATATATTATAGTACTTGAGAATGTGATTTAAAGTGGTTGGCCTAATTTACAAAGCTTAAAACTATTATTTAATAATATTTAAGCGTCTAAAAATGACTATAAAGCCATTCTTTAATTTTGGTTCAGGACTACTGTATGTAAGTATGTAGATATTTACATATTCAGAAAGGTCTTGTCCAATGTGTGATTTTTGAGAGTTAGAATCAACTCAAAATCACTTATGGTTGATTTTAGAAACATGTTTGAAGTGCTAAAAGCTACAGTATTGTTATTTTTACCAAGGGTGATCCATAGTTTCAAACTATTTGAATCAAATGGGAGTGATTAGAGATTTTTATCTACTTTCAAACAAAGTTAGATTCATTCAATTTGGTGCAGTGAATCTCTCTGAATTGATTTTTAAAGTTCACTATAGAATGAGATTTTCAAATAAAAGATAAAAATAGGTTTGAACTGACGGGCTGTGCGAGGGAACGCTAATGGGCTGGCCCAACTATGCAACGCGCGCGCAGCGGGCTGCTCCAGGGTTGGTCCTACCTATCAGTGGCTCATCTAACGCAAAGCGGTATCGGCGAATCTGGGCCTTACAATTAGAGCATGATCAACGGCTGAGCATCGTCGTCTTCGCCGCAGGGCACGTGCGAGTCAGAACCCTAGCGCTACGGCGGGGGTCGTAGGGGGCTTACCAGGGCTCCAGCTAGGTCAAGCGATGGGGGCGAACGAACGAGTCGATGACAGCGGTTCAAACGGTGGCCGCGACATCTCCTGGGGCGGCTCCTAGCTTCGGCTCCTTCCTTCCTCTGCAGCGGCGAACTCCGATGAAATTCCGACGTGGTGGTGCTCTCCTTGCTCCAGGATTGGGTCAGAGAGGTTCCTAGGTGAGAGAGGAGTGGAATGGTGTTCGTTTTGAGGGTCGAGGAAGGGCTCTATTTATACTGCGGCGAAGGGGGGAAGGCGGCATGGCTCGAGCTCGCCGGCAACACAGTTACGGTGATCTATAGGCATGGCCAAGGGCATAGGTCGACATGGTGCTTCAGGGCGAACGTCAGACGCATAGTGGCACGGCGAGGCGCGGTCTAAATCGTTCTAAATCATCCATGCCCTGCGGCTGTACCGGCGGCATTCGTCACGACGTACGGTGGTCACGGTGATCGCGCGGTCAAACGATCATGTCTGGACACTTGCTGGAGTCATGGAGGATGTAGTGGCGCAAGGTGAGGGCGAGGTGCGGCGTGTGCGCGCAGGATTGCTCGGCGCTCTGGCGCGGCGACAGACATGGTTCGGTGTTAAATGGACACATCTTTGCTGGCGTTTCCTCGAGTTGTCTTTGGTAGGGGCGTGCATAGGCAGAGGCGGTGAGGTCAGGGCTACCTCCTACACATCATGGGAGAGTGCAGCGCGGTCTGTGGCTTCGTGTCCATGTCGGGGTGGCAAGGTGAGCTCGGGTACCATTTTGCACGGGTCAAACGGCTGGTGATAGGAGCTCCATTGCACATGCTAGTACTGGGTGAGTTAAGTGCACGACGTGTGAGCTCGGTGAGGTCACAATGGTGAGCAAAGTATTGATCAAAACAGTGAATAATTGTTGAGTTTGTACTGTGATCACCAAGTGTTCGATCAAATGGCTGCAAGAGCTAAACCATCATCAAATTCAGTAATTTTTGGTGGGTTTTCTGATACTAATCTTGGTAGTCTCTGGGTGCAATGGTTTGCTAAGTGGTGAAGGTTTGAGTGGTTTTCCAAAAATGGCTATCTTGACACATAATATAGATTCAAATTTGAATTGCCTCTCAAAAGAGTTTGAAAATGTTTCTGCAAAGTTGGAAAGCTTCATTGGGTTTAGTGTCACTAGGTCTAGTAAGGGGAGAAAAGAAATCGAAAAGTTTCTATTTGAGATTAGTTGCTAGAGATGCTCAAAGTGAGATAATGGTTAACTTGGACAGAAATGACCATTAGATCTTAGGCTTCATATTTTCATTTTCTTTGGTTTTGATCTGGTTTGATAGTGACCTAGATGATATGGTTTTGATCTTTAAACCATTTCTCATCATTTACAACAATCATACATGGCATTGCCAACATTCATACACACAAGCATTAAGGTTTGAATTGAATTAATAAAAACTTTTGTTAACCCTAATCTTGATTAATTAGGGCATGATCCTCATTAATTTTTTTAGGGTGTTACAAAAGGTGTATAATTTTCGTATATGCAGGAGACATAAATATTTTAGTTTAGGGACCCCTCTAGTTTATGCATTACTTTTCACGCTCTAAAAATGGTAAACTCTCAAGATTTTCTTGGGACAACATTATCATGTCCAAATTATAATTTGAAAGTGTTCAAGAGTTGTGTCAATTGTAAACTATCTTTTACATTAAGAGTTTTGTATTTTTTTTAATTTGAAAGTATTCAAGAGTTGTGTCATTTTCTTATTTCTTATACTTCCATCTCCCTAAATCTTAAAGTTTGACTTTTACCTCATAGATTCACTTGATTGCAACCGAGACACTAACTCGATAAACAAATTAAAACATCAGAATAGCTCCTCTGTTGACAGCATTCTCGATAGCAAGCGCGCCCCCAATTGAGCTCTCGAGTTGTGCCAATTGATTGCCCACGGTAAGCTCCCTCTCTAATCGTAACAATTTGGTACGAGATCTAACCTTTCCTGCGCACGGTAGCCATTTTCATCCTTCATACAGGTCGACGAGACGATACCATACTGCGGCCAGGACGAACGGAAGGCCGAAGTGAAGCTAGGCATAGGGCCACCGTCGTTGGAGAAGATCCTCCATCGTCGGAGAAGGGCCGCCATCGCCAGAGAAGAAGAAGAAAGGGGAGGAAACAACACGGGCACGGGGATGAGGATGGCTCGTGGTCCCATCTTGCAATGCCAACCTAGGAAAGTTGTGGGTCCGGCGCTCACGTGGATAAGCTGTGGGTCCCATGCTAATCTAGATAAGTGAAGAGAGGTGTCCACTACGGGACCCAACTAAACGTGGCCCCACTTGTCAGCACGTAATGGCAAGGTTGAAGGATAGCGAGATTCAGACCGTGTGAGAGTTTTGGAGAAAGAGCTCGGCAAAAGTAAGAAAAAGTTAAGCGACTAGGGAAAAGTGAGTACAACTAATGAACTAGGGACACAAAAATAGAAATCCCTAGTATCATATCAATCCTCTTAAGCCTTTTGTTGTATATGTGTGTAGTTTGTGTGTGTGGTATTATGTCTTTAAATTTCGAAAAAAAATCAAAATTTTCAAAAGAGAGTTAAAATATATATATTTTTTAGAAATTTTAGAAAAAACTAAATTTTTAAAAATTCAAAAAATCCTAAATGTTCAAATTTTGGAAAAGATTCTATTTTTTTCAAAAAAGCAAAATTTTAGAAAAATGTATATTAAAAAACTAGAATTTAAAAATTCAAAAAAATCTAGAATTTAAAATAAAAAAATAAAAATTCAATTTTATTAAAAAAATCTAGAATTTAAAAATAAAAAAAAATCGTGCTTCTATGGCCCATATTGGCCACCTACTTTCCATGGTGTGTCCAACACCACTTGTTATATGGTCCACAGATTGCGCATATAGAAATATGCGCCACAGAATCGCGGCCACCCTTACTTGGTGGTGGGTCTCACCATATTTACGGGCGCATACAATATGGGTCACAAAAATTTGTGTTTCTGTGGAACATATAGGAATATGCACCATAGAATGGTCAAGTTTTTATGGCGCATATGGTTAGCATGCGCAACTGGCTATATTCTATGGTGCATGCATTTCAATATGCTCCACTGAAAACCGTCTATGGATAGCTAGTTTCCTAGTAGTGGTAGTAGTCGGCTACAATGATCACCACCTTGGGCCCTAGGATCCATATTGAGGTCCGCGTAGTGCGACACCTCCATGAACTTTGCTAGCGCCGGGCGTCCGAGGAGAGCGTGGTAGGCGCTGGAGAGATTGACCACCTCGAACCAGATGGGCTCGCGTCAGAAGTTGTCCTCCAAGCCGAAGATGAAATCTAGCCGAATTTTTTTTAATTGGGGAGTTGTGGAAGATAGTGTCACTGTGCTGCTAGGACTGGGCGATGCCCATCTTCTCCATGGTACTATGGTAGAGGAGGTTGATGTTGCTGCCGCCGTCGATGAGGACACGCGAGAATCATCAAGAATGCTTTTGTGGCACAAAGATGGGATCAAGAACCATCGCATATCTACCCAGATGCGGCAGGATAGATGGCGGGTCGTATCGCCCCAAGTGATGGCCTTCTTAGACTAGTTGAGGTACTGGCGAACAGGAGGTACAATGGCATTTACTTCTGCCTCGCGGTGCCGCTGGTTGTGCTTGTCATCCAGCTCGGTGACGAAGATGTGGTAAGTTGCGTGGTTTCGGGAGTACTCATCATGGTCATCTAGAGTCGGCTGCTTGTCATGGTTATCGGGAAGACCACTGGCTGGGGGTGATGGCGGGGGAGGGAGGCCTCCTTGCTTAGAATTTTTCGGGTCCAGCTGCACTGTTGGTCATGTGTGTAGATCGCTTGTTGCCTCCACTATGGTACTTGCACTTCTCATCAATCATTGACTCAAATGTGTACTTGAGCTTCCATGAATGGTTATCCGGCTACCTCCTACAGCTGGATCCTACTGCACCATAGCGAATTGCTTGGATCCATAGCAGCTATCTTGGTTATCATCCTTCCTCTTGCAAAGTTTGTTGTGGCGGTTGTCATGGTTGTGCCGCATAGAGCTATGCCCAACATTACTACCAACTGGTTAGCGTCTGCCAGCCGAATCTTCATTGAAAATCTGCCCTTGGTCATTTACCACAATAGGCTTCTTCATGGCGAAGTCTGAGCCATCATGGACGGCTCCGCTCGGGTTAGCTTGTGATTCAGCATCGTTCTGTCTCGGCATCCATAGGTGAAGAAATCGATGGCTTGGCACTCACACACCCCTTCGCAGGAGTTGCGCAGGCTCGACCACCGGGTGAGGTATTCACGATTAGATTTGTCCTTGCCTTGGACACATTCTTGCAGATCGCGAGACCAGCCTGGCCGCTTGTAGGTGCAGGTGAATTTGTGGATGAACGCATCCTTGAAGTCCAACGAGGCATTAATGCTGCCGGATGGAGGCTGTTCACCAACTTTTGAGCCGAACCTTGGAGAATGAGGGGAACATAGCAAACCGGTACGCGCTTGTTGCCTCCAGCAATGCATAGAGCGGTGGTGTAATACACCAGTCAATCCTCCAGCTTGGCAGTGTCATTGTATTTGGGGGTGTCCCTAGGGAGCATGATTCCTTTGGGGAATGGCTCTTTCTGGATGCTTGACCTGAAACACGGAGGGCCAGTTGGACTTTCTTCCTATGTGATGTGCAATCGCACCAACATGTCGATGTTTCCGCGGGTATCCGAAGCTTCCGGCTCACGATGATTATAAAGATGGGTTCAGAACTACTAAAGTGTTATGTTGAGGCCCATGGATCGAGAGTCGAATTTGTTCATCCCGATGACGGATAGATATGCTCTGGGCCCTCTCGGTGATATCACATTGATTAGCTTCCAAGCAAGTGATTTGATCACTAGAATGTTATATCACGGGAACAAGAAAAGAGCGCATGTCAGTAAAGAGATCAAACTAGGTATGGAGATATTGATGATCGAATCTCGGACATGTAATATATCGCGAAACAAAGGGATTAAGATACTAGCATAAAAGGTTCCGACGATCACAAGAAAGTCATCGTTGAATGTGTGGGAGTCAGTATGGGTCTCCAGATCCCGCTTTTGATTATTGATCTGAGAGGGGTCTCGATCATGTCCGCATATTCACGAAACGTAGGGTGGCACACTTAAGAGACACCGACATCCATTTGGAGCAAAAGTTTCATGCCGAAAAGAATAACAAGCGCAAGAATTTATTTCACTAGATACCGAAACGGGTTCTCGGGTGAAATTGCAGAAAGTGTTTCTGCATGTGAAATGAACTACTAGCAAGGGGTTATATGTTAATGTTTGTCATTAAAGTAATTGAAAAAATTCAGAAAAAATAAAAGGAGTTTTATTTAATGAGAGTTTGCATTAAATTTGGTGGAAATTTAATGGGAATTTGAGTGGAGGGAATTGAAAGGCATTTGAGTGAGTGGAGTGTCCACCCACATGAATGTGGAAGAGGTGGGGGCAGCCCCATGGCTGGGCGCATGGCCCCTTGGGTGCCCCCCTCTCCCTATAAAAGGAGCCCCCCTCCCTCTCTCTCACTCACACGTCCTCGTGAAGGATCTCTCTCCCCCTCTAGTTTTTATCCCCCATGGTCTCAGACTAGCGAGATACATGTTCCCGGTTGCTTTTCAGCAATAAAGAGTTGTGCTTCCGCTGCATCGCTGGAGCGAGGAGGCGGAGGTTGCTCGGTGCCTCGGACGTGTGTGCGAGCACGGATGCGCCGTTGGTTTGCGGCGCTAGGACTTCCTCTCGATCTTGATATCGGCAAGAGATCGTCTACATCAATCACGAGTTTGGACTCGTTAAGCTTTGTCGGTCTTCAAGGGTATGTTATCTATGGATATACATCCGCCCGTTGTTTGTATCTAGTAGATAGATCTTGGTACATAGTTGTTCTCATCGTAGGAAAATTTTTGTTTTCTATGCTGCGAACCCTATAGTGGTATCAGAGTAGGATCTATGCGTAGATACTTTGCACGGGTAGTACACATATGAGTATGTGGGCGATGATGATCATTTTATTACTTCTTAGTTGTACTTTGGATATTGGTGGCATAGCGGGATGAAGCGGCCCGGACGAACTTTACATGTCCTCGCACATGAGACTTGTTCCACGGTTGACATGCAACTAGTTTTGCATAAGTGGATAGCGGGTGTCTGTCTCTCCTACTATAGTCAATATCTAATTTGCAACGAGTTGTCAACAATTTGGTTATCCTCGTTGTGGTTCATGTTCGTAGGTAAGAACGGTTCTATCTTCGAAAGCCTTAAGACACGTAAAACTTGCAATGGATAAATTAGAGGCGTCTAGTTTAGATTGTTGCTGGGCTAGTGTTATGATATGGTGATGTTGTAATTAGAAGTATAAGATGATACTCTTACAACACACATAACGTGTAGGTTCCATAGACCTTGGCCTTACACATAGAGTTATGATAGAGATCATACCACGATGCACATGATGGAGATCAAGTGCGGGAACCATAGCATTTCACTTATTAACATGTGATGTTTATTGCATCTTATATTGCTTGTTTGGAGTTTTATTATCATAATAAGATGATCCATCATTTAGATATGAAGATAAAATATGTTCTTCCTTAAGTATGCACCGACAATGTATCGTCGCTTCAAGACATATCCACGAGCATATCTCGGGTGTAAGATAGTTACACACGCGAATACTAAGGTTCTTACTTGGCGAGCCTAGCATGTAAAGACATGTCCTCGGAACACAGACCGAAAGGTTAAGCATGAGTCATATGTTTTGATATGATGACCATATGGATGCTCGCCTTTGAAGCTACACCGACTCACGTGATGATCGGACTTGGTGTAGTGGATTTGGTTCATGTAATCACCAAAAATACATGAGGGATGTCATTTTTGAGTGGGAGTTCATTTATAATTTGGATTAGTAGAACTCAATTTATCATAAATTAAATCAAAGTGAATTTGCATAATTTGTTGTAGTCATTGGCATTCGTTCACCACCTTATGCATAGTTGTAATTGAGATAATAGAACTATAGAATTTTGGATATATACTTTACGAACTGGTATCGTATTGTGTTGAGTGTCAATCTAAAGTTTAAAGTCCTATTGCAAACTTTCAGCAAACTCTATTTACTCCGTGGAATTTAATAGTTAGTATTAAATCGAGAGTAACAATTACAGTGTTAGTATCTTAAGTATCATGTTTGCCTCCATGATTCTTGACTGTTTTAATATCAAGTTTATCTAGGAGCTGAAAGAATTGTTTCAGAAACCATCATGTGTGACAGATATAACGATATCTGAAACAATGTTTTGGTTGCAATATGATAGAGTATAATGAATGTTCTCATATTTGATGAGAATTTGCAAAGGTTGGAGATGCTAGACATCCTAATCATCCAAAAGGGTTTTGGAAAGTAATGTTATACTCACGATTCGCCTTTATAAGCTACAGTAGCTTGATCATGAAAGTCATCATGATACGGATGAATATAAGATGTATGTAAAAGTGTTTACTACACTAAAATATTACTAAAGAATGGATTTTGAAAGAATACCGATCATTTGATGATGGTGATCTACTTCAAAGTGCAAGTCCAAAGGTATTATTATTTGAATATACACGCTTTGGAGTATGTGTCATGTATATGGCGCCACTTTTGATGTTGATAGATTCTGTTAAAAATAAAAAGAAATGCTGAAAGAGAATCTATAAAATATATTTGGCAGAAAAGAAAAGATTGGAAATATCCAATTTAGGTATATAGATGATATACATGTTATGGTCGTATTCTTTCCTTATTAAACAATATGGTTCTTGGGTATTGGATACCGAATTGGTTGGTATGAAATTTCATACGAAACGACGCAATTCATGAACCACAATGGCCTAAGTAACTAGCAAGAGAATATGTGATTATGTTCATCGAAAACAAACAAACCATTTTTTGTATTTCTCGTTGACATCAAAGCTTGACTTTAAGATTTGTTTTAATAATTGTTATTTAAATCAGGTATTATGACAACAAAGGTTGTTCAAATAATTACCGTATTCCATATAAGATGGATGATTTACAAATCTAGTTGTAGAAATCACATCCATAAAACCTAATGCTAAAATGTCGCAAGACAAATGATTGAAAGATCACTTACGAAGTGACATCACCGTTTAAATTATATTGGAAATAAGACATGAAGAATTTCCATATTCATGGATTTTTGGAGTCTTTGATTTGATCAAGTGACGCTTGTGAGACTTTCCTCGGGATAATTAAAAACTTCGTTCAAAGGCCAAAGAAGAACGAACGACTAAAATATTGGACTTTATACATATCGATGTATGTAGTCCATTATGTGTAGTCGTAAGCGATGGGTTTCAACTTCATATACTTTCTCCAGAAATTTGAGTGAATATTCACTTAATGAGAAAGAAGTATGAAATATTTGAAAATGTTCAAAGACTTTCAAGATGAAGTGGAAAATCATTGTAACAAGAAAATAAATGATTTATGATTTTATCATAAATGGATTTATTTGAGTTAAAAGTGTAACAAGAAAATAAATGAATTATGATTTTATCATAAAGGGATTTATTTGAGTTGCAAGTTTAGCAAAACACCTACATTTACATCTCCCAAAACACCATAGGAATATGGAGTGTTTGAGATTTGTAATAAAACCTTGTTTGACATGGTTAGATCAAAGGTGTTATTTATGAAACTGTCATTATGTTTTAAAAGATTAAAGATTTAGAGACTACCGCTTTTATACTGAAAAGAGCTCCATCTTGATCCGTTGAAATGACACCATGGAAGTTATGGTTTGGGGTAAAAACCCAAATTGTCATTTCTTAAATGTTGGTATGTTAAACATAAGTAAGATGTTTACAACCGAAGTTGGATGAGCATGTATTTGTAGGTTATTTCGAATAACAATTGGTTATTCCTCTATAACACCAAGGACAAAAGGTTTTGTAACTTGAAACGTGAAGTTTCTTGAAAAAGGAATTTTTCATAAAAGTTTAGTGGGAGGACAATAGAACTTTGATAAGGTTAACGAACCATAGCTAAATGTGCTGAGTTGTGCAGCGTCGGAATCGTTCCGGAGGCTGCCATAATGCTCATAGATTATGTGCCTCAAAGGTTGTGGTCACGGAGATCTAAGTTCTTATTGAACCAAGTCAGTTGGATAAAAAATCAAATGCTGAGATTTCAGAGTAAATCATTATTGTTTGACAATGATGAACCGACTACATGCAAAGAAGCGATGATGGGCCCTGACTCCGTCAAATGGCTTGAAGCCATAAAATCCGTGATAATTCCATACACGAGAAATCAAGTTTTGAACTTGGAAGACCCTCCAGAAAGGTGTAAAAACCTATCAGTCGTATTTGGATCTATAAATAAACAGACATGGATGTTTCACATCTATGAAATATTCGACATGTCGGTAAAGTTTTTACGACAATGTTCAAGGAGTTGACTATGACAAGATTTGATATTTCATAGTGATATTTAGTCTAGATGGATTAAAGTAGCAACCACTACATATAATTTGGTATATGGTAGAGGAATAAACAAAACAAAATTCTTCTAATAGAATGGTTACCTAGGACATGTACAAGACACGGTCCAAAGGGTTTTGTTAAATTCAAAGAATGCCAAAAGGGCATGCAAACTTCAATGGTTGAAGTAAGCATCGCGGAGTTGGAATCTTCACCGTGATGAAAAGGAGTTTTCATCTGGAGACGATGAAGATTCTTGCATTTGCAAGAAATTAAGTGGGAGCGCTGAGACATATTTCTAATACATTATGTAGAGGACATCTTGTTGATTGGACATGATGTATCTTTTATTGAAAAAGGTTAAGAATTTCATTTCGATGAAAGACTTAGGCAAAACCCAAATATTTAGCATGAATGTCTATAGTGGATAGACTGTGACGCTAATATGGTTGTGCCAAACGTATATATATGAGATATTGAAGGAGTTCAATATAGAAACGACAAGAAACGGTTCTTGTCACATGGAAAGGAATTGAATCAAGATTCAAGTGTATAGACACTTGATAAGTGAAACAAGATTCAAGTGCTTTGACACTTGATGAGTGAAATCACGAGAATTTTTTGATCAATCATACCATAATATGTACACATCCAGATATGTCCTATGATCTAAGTGTTATGAGAATATACCAGAATGAATCATAAAATGATCATTGGATGATAGTGAGAATATTCTTATGATCTCTTGGAAGAACTAAGAATATATTTGTGTAGAGGTGACAAAAAATTACAAATAGTTCATTGTAAAGCGTTACATTGATACTAGTTTTTTCACATGATACCAATTAAGTTTATCTCAATTTAAACTATGGGTGGCACAATGTAATGGAAAGGAGATTCCATGATCGATTTGGATGAATTCCAAAGTTAAGACATTGTGACGGATACTACAACGAAAGGTAGATCGACACCCAAAGCAACAGATCTGTGGACCAAAACCATGAAAAACTCACCAAATTGAGAGATCGATCCAAAAGCAATTTAGGCAATATTTTTGGTATTCTCGAATTTATGGTGGAAAGTGGCGAACAAAGTTAAATCTGTGGCAACCAAAAGCTGTGATACCAGTTGATATGGGATCCCTTGTGGGATTGACCCTAGGTGGCCCAATCTTCACGGATTTGAGGCGGGGAGTGAGGGGAAACCCGATGAGCACGATGAACGCAACACAAATGCAAGTTAAAGATACAAACGCAAGAAAACACAACCCGATTCGATTTTCTCCCGTTGGTTCGAACAACCAATCCAATAGAATCCTCGGCAAGAGACCGTGAGGTAGAATCACCAAAGAAGAGATCGACAAGCGGATGATAGAATCCAAATCAAAGGAGAGAGTAGCAACCAAGTAGAATACCAAAGGGGAGAGACCTAGCACTATTAGAATCCTTGACAAGGAGAGACCAAACACTTGAGGAGGGTCTTGACAACTTGGAGACAAACACCGAACTCCAAGGCCTTGTACAACTCATAGATTAACTATAGAGAGGGGTTCCCATCTAGGGTAGGCACAAGCCTTCATTCATCATCAACTCCAACTAGATCTGAGCCACAAGGGGGCTATTTATAGTACTAGGGGCAAAGGAATAGGTGGGAGGGAATATTCTAGGCATCACACCCTTTACAAAGCTTGCGCATTCAGTAAGTCCAATGATGCACGATCTGTCGCTGATATTTCCAGTGAGCGCCGAGATTTCCGGTCGGCTATCGGTTGGTCATACAGAAGGTGGAATCGGCAGGGTAGCCAGTTCGCCGATTTGGTCACCGGAAGTTCCGGCGGGGCTTCCGGTTCTTGAACTTCTTAACCGGAAGTTCGGCGAAATTCGGTGGCGCCGTACTGCATGGAATCCTTCTTCTGTCTCCTCTTCCACGCTTCTTGCTTGGGGGTCTTGGTTCCTAGGGCCTTCTTGTCATCTCCTCTTGGTGTCATGGTCCTGAGCCTATTTATAGCATTAACACTTGTCTCAAGTAGGATCCCATTCACATGATAACCAAAGGAGGGTAAGATAAGTTGGATCAAAGAATGACATCAATGCGCTGTAGCGGTATCCGGTGTTTGCTAAATGGCAATCCATATGATATGGGTTACTATCTAGATGACGGTATCTACCCCTCCTGGCCACCTTTGTGAAGACAATCCACAATCCCGGAGATGAGAAATGCAAGAGGTTTGAGAATGAGCAAGAAGACACTAGGAAGGATGTGGAGCGAGCATTTGGCGTGCTTCAGTCAAGGTGGGCTATTGTTCGATCCCCCGCTATAACCTGGAGCACGGAGAGGATGTGGTATGTGATGACTGCTTGTGTGATCATGCACAACATGATCGTCGAGGACGAGCGAGATGACAACATCTTGGACCAGTACAAACAAGTTGCCAGTACAAACATCGTTTGTTTCATATATGACAGTACTAGTTGTTAGTAGAAGTTGTTGTTTGGTAGTCTGTGATAAGGAACATGATTTAGTATGTGATAATAGAAGTTGCTTGTCTCACACTTTTTAGTTGCTCAACCTGGCAAGTTTGTTGGCTACATGATAATAGAAGTTTCTTATCTCACACTTTTTAGTTGCTCAGCCTGACAAGTTTGTTGGCTACATGATAATAGAAGTTGCTTGTCTCACACTATTAGTTTCTCAACCTGACAAGTTTGTTGGCTACATGATAATAGAAGTTGCTTGTCTCACACTATTAGTTGCTCAACCTGACAAGTTATGTCTGACATTATTTTTGATTTTCCCCGACATTTATTAGTTGATGAACCTGACATTATTGTTGCCTGCACGATAATAGAAGTTGGTTGCCTGGCATTTAGTAGGTTCTACGACACAAGTAGTTGGTTTTCCCAACATGTTTGTTTCCTATATTGGACTAGTAGTTGCACAATTTTTATTACCATGGTGCCTATAAGTACTATTTTCATGTCATGAGCAGTTTTCTCAACCAAACCTGTCTGTTTGCTTATCTGACATAAGTAGTTGCTAAAGACAACATGTTTGTTGCCCACATCCAACAAGAAGTTGCTAGTTAAAGTTCTAAAACTTTTTCTGTGTTTCCATGCTATTTGGTTAAGCAGGTTTGCATGATGGATGGGTCTGATCCATCAGCAGGTGGGGGCTCTTCTTCAGGGATCCAACAAACTAAGGTTCCACCTAAGAAGGAACCTACCAAGCAAAAGAAAATCAAGGCTCTGGCTAATCGTGGACCGCCTCCTGTGAAGCAGTCTAAAAAGGCAATAGCAAAGAAACCTGTTGGTGATATTGTTGAAATGGCGGAAAGATACTGGTGAACTCAGTCAGTGGGTTATGAAGTGCTATGACCCCGACACCTCTCAGTTGATCATACCTGACCGCGGAAAGATACTGGTCGATGCAGAAAGTGTGTACAAGATCCGGGGGGCTGCCCAACTCTGACTTAAAAGTGTGCCACGATATGAATGCTGATATTACGCGACAAATGATGGAGGATTATGGTTTCCCGCCAAATGGCAGTCCCGATCTTACCAGCTGGTGCAACATGATTAAGGACATGGGTGGGAAATCAGACGATATGTTTGTTCGAGCTTGGACTATAATGGCCTACAACTTTCTCGCTCCCATAACTAGTCTAAAAGTTAGCCCACATTGCTTTCCTGTTGTATATGACGTTGATCTTATTCCCCGCATGAACATCTATCAGTTTTTTGTCGACCAGATCAAGCTTGATTTTAGTTCACTGAAAAACAAGAAGTATGTGTGTTGTTGTGTGTTATCACCTGATGGTAAGTGCAAAACATTTTTTTAATCATAGATAGATGTTCTATGTAGTTGCTTTTGTGACTCATCTAGTTGCTCAACACAGCCTTTTATTTCTTATATACAACTAGAAGTTGCTAGAACATGTTCTTTTTATCACCTCTGAAGCATGTTTATCTCTTGCGTAGTTCTTTTACTGTCATATTAAGTTTTCCTTAAAACAAACCTGTTTTGTTGCATATATGTAACTAGAAGTTTCTAGCTGAACACAAAGTTCCTCAAACCATCATGTTAGTTGCCTATATGATATCATGAATTGCTAATAACCATGTTTTCATTGCAGCCCTTATAGAATATATTTTGCATTTAATTCATATTATTTCCATGTTTTTCCCTGTCAAGCAGCTACTGTACCTAGATTCCGTAGAGGTTGACGAACTCATCAGTCAGTGTTACCCTCGAGTAGACGCTTGGGACGGCGCCTTGATAAATAAGGTCAAGAAGAAAGACATGATCAAACCAGGGGTTTTTGGGTAACTACAAGTAAGCATGATATGCTTTTTTTTACATTTTCTTCTCCTTCTATGCCTACTTTTCTATATCAATCTAATTTGAGTAACCTACTTTGTTAAAAAATAGCTCAAGGAAAAATACAGATACACACAGCATGGAGGACTTTTCGGCGGATTGCTAAAGGCTGAATAGTTCGTCACCGCAAATTTGCTGCCAAATTACGACCAGTGTGTGAGTACATCATTCTTTTAGTTGCTCAACCTGACAAATTTGTTGCCTACATGACAATAAAAGTTACTTTTCTTACACTATTAGTTGCTCGGCATGACAACTAACTTGTGTTCTTATTCATTTTTAATAACAAACTTGCAGAGGAAAAGGAAACTTTCTGCTTTGTTCCTGTTGCCTGTCAAAACCCACCGGCGAGCAGCGACGAGCAACACGAAGAGCCGGGAGGCTCCCAGAACTGCTGGTGGGCCCTGGTCCCTCGGGCAACGGCCCGCAAAACTCCGGCACACGTCCTGGCTGATTCAAGGGCGTGCCACCTGACCTATACCTGGTCAGGAAGGTGATGGATTGCTTCGATCAGTTTCCTGCATGGCAAACAAGCATACGTAAAATTCGATCCGTGACCGGCTCCCAGGTTTCCCTGTGAATCGGCTCCTGGAGCCGATTATCCCATGGTTCTGCATTGGATCTACGATAACATGGGGTTTTGCTTCATCAATACAAGTTTAATCGATCTACGACAGTTTAACATTTTCACCACGTAATTGGAACATCCTACACGTAATTGAGCCTGGTAAATATAAAAGATAATAGAAAACTAATTCTAGAGAAGGCCTAACAACCGACGTAAAGTCAATTCCCGGAACAACTCCTCTCGAATTGGCAAACCATATCCTTACATACTACTGGATCGTTCAACCCGTTTGCAAGGCCTGATTATGTAGATATCAAACTAAACCTTGGAAAACAAGGCATAACTATAACAGATCAAAACAACTGAATAAAGATCAAGCAAGATGCCGCCCTTCCACCCAAGGAAAGGTGCAAAGGCAGCGAGATAACTAGAGGTAGCATATCTAAAGAATCATAGCAAAAAGTACCGATGCTAACCTAAACAAATCTATGATAATAGTATTACTCGCCATCAACAAGGCTTCAGTACGAGTAACACCAAATAACGCATAAGCGGATACTGCCTAGATCGCAAGATGCGATCTAGGCAGCATGATACTTACCCGAAAGAAACCCTAGAAACAAGGGGTGGCGATGCGCCGAGATTGTGTTTGTTGTGAACGTGATTGTCCTCCTTTCTCAATAACCTTAGGTAAATATTTATAGTCCGGAGACTTTCTATCTTTGGAATAACCCTAACAACTCTATCTCTTACTTAAACCGAAACGGAACCTACTACAATATACAGAAACACGGGCAATTTAGCCCAAATCCACGCACAAGGCCGATCCAGCAATACGTTGTATATATGTATCCTCCAAGCCCATCTTGATTACGGCCCATCTCCTCCTTTGGCCAAAATGTGGCGATAACACATGCCCCCCTGGTTTTGGTAATAATAATTCCAAAACCACACCGTGGATGTTTTTTCTTCCCCCTTCTTCTTTTTTTATCGGGTTACGCGTTGCAGAGCAGAATCGTCACGCCACCCCTTCATCATGATGCCCTGTCTTCTCAACTTCTCCGCAGTGCATGATTTGACAATTTTGTCACCACATTCTGGGAAACCGCTATGGCATTGAACCACCTCGCACTATTCCCTTTATTTAAATTCATCTGAGCAGTTTGCAGCCCCCATCTTCTTCCATTAGCCAAAAAACCCTCTTCCTCCGCCAAAAAACCCTCTTCCTCCGCCATGGCCTCCTCTTATTCCTCCAAATCATCCGCCCTTTCCTCCCAATCTTCCAACACGATGAGCGACCGAGAGCCGACGCCGGAGCACCCGCCAATGGCGGCGTACGAGGCTCTCGCCCCACAATGGTGGGACGAGAGGGACTGGGACTTCGCCGCCTGGTCAGAGGACGACGAGTCCCTAACCGACGGCGAGGAGGGCCTGCAGTTCCTTGCCGACGGGGAACTGGAGGCGGAGAGCACCGACGACGCCATGTCCTGGGACGGCGTCGAATCCTCCGACGAGGAGGAGGAAACGGAGGAGGACACCTCCTCCGACGAATACCCGCCGGTGAAGCGCTTCCGCGCCGGGTCCAGCGAGGACACCGAAGACGACGACGAGGACGAGGAGGCCCCCGCTGACAACTTCAGCAGCAGCGGCGAAGACTACGCCGGGGCTGGCGATGACAAATAATACGACGACGAAGACATGACGACACCGGCCTCTAGATTAGGAACTAGTAGTAGTAGATTTCCTTTTGTAAGCAATCGGCTCCATTGTAAACAATCGTCTTTTGAATCAACAAAGATTGCTTTTCCAATTCGATTTTGCCGATAGTCAAAATAGGTCAACGTTCCAGAAGCCGACAGTAATGTATCGGCTTTCACCGTACACGCATACATCAACCAAGTCAAAGCCAAAAGAGCCGATGGTAACATCGGCTTTCCCACAACGTTGACAAGGTCAAATTTGGTCGATACTTAGACAAATCTGAGCCACTTTCCGATTTCAAGCGGTAGCTCGACCCTCTTCAAAAAAGGCCAACCCAGATCTCCAATTGCCTCATAGAATAGATCGAGCTTATAGCGACAAGAACCCTCGATCCCCAATTGCATAGATCCATCTCCGTCGGCAAACTAGATGGCGGAATCGTCCAACACCAACACAGCGGTCTCTGGTCTGAAGGTACGCCTACTCCTCGCAGTCTGAACACGGTGGCAGAATTAATGGCAAACACCTGAATTAATGCTTTATTCCACCATTAAATTTTTAGGTTTCAGACATTCTACTGCCGCATCCTTCTCTCCCAAATTCTCTCTCTCTTGGCCCCGTCATGTAATCTAGTCCTGCCCATCCGATCTCTTGCGAGGCAAATGTAATCCCTTCGTAAGCCAAAACCTAGATTTGAATTCTTGGGCCATCGCTATGGCCTGGCCTAATCCTCCTGAACATTGGGTCTCTTGGTACAGCAGGGTAGCCAAAACTTACCAATCTCAATGGGAAACCACGGGAATAGCCGATGCCTTGTATTTGTCATTGTCTCCCCTTGAGAAACATGAAAATCAAACCATCGGCTATTTCGTCCGATGCTCAATCGCTTCATGTTCGGTCATGGCCCCATGACACCAACTCTGTTAGACGTGGTGATGATTACTGGTCTGGACGTTACATCACCCAGCCCTTCGGCTTTTAATCTGACAAAGGTCCCCTACAAGCTTTCTTCCAAAACAGACTGCACGAACTGGGGTGCCTATATTCAAAGCCACATGAAAACTAAAGGCCACATGCTACGAAAAGAACACACGGCTTTCCTCAACTTCTGGCTGGAACATTTCATATTCTGTGGCCCTTCCCTTGCTCCAACCAATAATTACCTCTCCTTGGCCTACGAACTTTCCAAAGGCACTCAACTTGGCATCGGCAAACTGTTCCTTGGAGAGGTCTATCGATATCTCCAGTTGATGTCTGTCAAACTATTCTCCCAAGATAGCCAAAATAGGAGGTCCTTGGTGGTTCATTCAGCTATGGGCTCAGCTGTATTTTCAAAACCATGTCCCCAACTTCCCCCTTTTGGCGAGTTGCACCTTTCCAGATGCCAAAGGGAAGCAGATCCGATGCACCAGCTACGGCCAAGCCAGATAGACTGCCAGTAGTAAACCGATCCTCAGAAGCATCCATGTGGTTCAAGATTTTCTTCCAAGGCCTAGACAATCCCATCTTCTTTCCTTACATGGAAGAATCGAACATTTTGAAAATCCAATCTCCTTCAGCTAGACAACTTTGCCGATGACACCAAAGACTGGCAGCTATTTTCCACGTGATCCGTCCTGTTTCCTTCCAGTTGGCATGAGCACATCCAACAGAATAATCAAGCCTCGATACGAATTCTACCGGTCCTAGTGGCTCGGCAGTTTGGCCTTGGACAAGTACCTCCCATTTCTTTCTCCACCATCTTACAGAGAGTGAGCGACCGCCGATCCTCTCACCACCAAAGGTGTTATTCCTTCTTCGATGCTCTGACCATCCCAATTCCTAACAACCTCACCTTCGCTTCATCAACCGATGGTTTTGAGAACTGGTGGTCGATGTGGAAGACTCATGCCTTCAGGAGAGCTCTGGGACCGTTGCTGGAACAGCTCGATGCTGAATATGATATCCCCGTAGAACAGGTACCACTACTCGTAAATTTCTTGATGCAGCTCACAAATGATTCTTCTAATAACCCACTCTGTCTCCTTGCAGCAACAAGATGGTCCTGAACCTACGCACGGTGATGGCTCCCCCTTCGAATTCTTCCCACCAGCTCCTGTGGTCCTTTTCTGCAAAAACTCGCCACCTTTGAAAAAGGTCGTGATGCAGAACCAGCCGATATCACCACAATCGGCTTCCAAGAACCAAGCAACTTCTAAATCAGCCGCCTCTCGAGTTCCAACTAAAACAAGAACGATGGTGAGGAAGGTAGCTGCTAGGAAGACCTTGAGGCGCCGGAGTCCTTCTCCAGAAAGTTCGCATGTACGCTGATCCATGCCTTGGTTGATCTCTTTCATCCCTGCAAACATGCTCGTGCTTACTAGCTCTCCTTTCTTACAGGCTTCCGTCGAAGACACCTCCAGCGAGGACACACAATCCAATCGAGGAGAATTGGGCCCAACAGACTCTGAGAGGACCATCACACCGAGCCACCAGACGGCCACAATCGGCTCCCGGAAAAGGCCTCGAACCGCTGCCCCGAGCATCAGTCGAGGCGGGGCCAGCCGTGAGCCCCAAGAGGGCTCGCAAGGGACTGCAAACTTCTTCGTCGAGCCAGGATGTTTCAAAACATCACCCTCCATGCTCTTACCAATTGTTTTTTTATCTGCCGATTCATCACTACTTACATCGGCAAGCATCTTCCATGCAAGGATCGACACTTCTAGTGGGAAAGCCGGGAAGCCGATGCCTCGCAAGGCTGGATCTAGTAATCCCTGACGGTGTAGATGAAACGGTTACCACTTTAGTCGAGCCCCCAGCGACAACACACAAGCCGATTGTCTCGTCATCTGCTGTCCCCTTGATCTTAGGAGAGGTACGTTCGCCTCGTTCGGCTCACCCTTCCATGTTAGATGCATACTGACGCCATTTCGGCCTGCCAGGGTTGTGATATTTCGTGCGCCGACGTTCGACCCTGAATCCATCGAACCAACTCTCTCTGTTGCCAACGATGAACCACGAGCAAGGGCTGTTCCACCTCAATTCCAGCGTCTCAAAGCCTTGCTGTCCTCCCCGATCGAGAAGTTGATCGAGGGTTCTGAAGAGGTGAAGAGGGTTCTTGCCGAAATCAAGGACCAACTCCCAGTAGCATTGCAGATGAAGCTTTGGCCAGTTGTAACTCTGTCTTTCTAGGGGTCAAGGGTGAAGTCGGCTCGTGAGAGGATTAATCTGCGCCGCGCCCAACTCCCGCTGAAGGCCAATATTGCAGACAAATGTCGCAGCTCAACGAGAAAAAGGCGTCTCGATGCCAAACCGACACCTCTGTCGACCGCCGAGCTTGCACTTTTGAAAAGGAATTGAAGATCTTGAAGAGAAGGTCCGGCGACTAAACAGCTCATTCGTGACAAGGAAGCATTCATCGCCGCCTCCCAAGACGGGTAAGGCCTCAAAGCTCAATCAAGACTGATCTGGCGGAAATACGTGCCCTGAACAAGCAGCTAGTGACGGGCAAGGACGAAGATGACGAAGCCGAGATCGCCGAGGTGGATCGTGTCCGTGCTGACGCCCTCCACGCCTTCGAGGCATTCCTTCAGTAGCTCATTCATGTAAACTGGCACCTGCTCGTAACGGTTTGAACCTCTAGAGTCGATGACTGTGCATCGGATATTTTTTTTATTTTGGCCGAATTCATGTATCGGCCCCCACATTTCACTGTCCATCATCCCACATGCTTGGGAAATATTTCTTGAGATGCTGGCCGTTGACAGCCAATGGGAATTTCGCGCCGTTCAGCTCCTCAAGCATGTACGCGTTCCCCCTTAAAACTTGATCGACCCTGTATGGCCCGTGCCAATTTGGAGACCATTTACCATATGCTGCATCCTTAGTCCCCAATGGCAATACAGCTTCACATACCAGATCGCCAACGTGGAACTCCTTTGGTCTCACCTTCTTATTATATGCACGATCTACCTTGGCCTTGTTCTCTTTGATTTTCTCAAGTTACCACAGCCTAAGCTCAGTTAAATCCTCAACACTATCACTCATCAGGGTCGCATATTCTTCAGTTGTTAGATCGTTCTGAAAAGTGACACGTCTAGATCCAGCCGTAATCTCCCAGGGCAATACGGCTTCTTGTCCATAGACTAGATGGTATGGCGAGGTTTTTATCGCTCCATGACATGACATGCGATAAGCCCATAAAGCCTCTGACAAAACCTCGTGCCAACGCCTAGGGTGCTCATCGACTTTCCTCTTGATCATCTTGATAAGGCTCGTTGACGCTGACTTGCCCATTTGCTTGAGCATAGTATGGAGATGATCGGATCATCTTAATTCCCGTGTCCTCGCAGAATTTTCTAAACTCTTGAGAAATGAAGACCGAACCTCCATCGGTCGTGAAAGTTTGGGGAATCCCGAATCTATGAATGACATGTTCTTTCACAAAATTGATAACATCCTTCGAGTTTAATGACTTCATAGGGACGGCTTCCACCCATTTAGTGAAATAATCCGTAATGGCCAAAATCCACATGTGGCATTTGCTTGATGGAGGATTGATCTTGCCAATCATATCCATGCCCCAACCTCGGAATGGCCAAGGCTTGATGATGGGGTTCATTGCTGACGCGGGTACCGTCTGAATTTTTCCAAATTTCTGACATACTTGACACCCTTTGTAGTACTTAAAACAGTCCTCAAGCATGGTGGGCCAATAAAACCCTGATCGCCTGATCAACCATTTCATCTTGTGAGCCAATTGGTGAGTTCCACAGGCGCCTTCGTGTACCTCGTGCAGAGCCGATTGAGCCTCAGTTGGCCCAGCACATTTGAGCAAGAACCTTCCAGAGTCCTCAGAAACATGTCGTCCCCAATAAGCACATACTTCATGGCCTTGAACTTATCCGTTTAGGTGCCCCCCGAGCCGAATCTTTCAAGTAATTGAAGATATCGGCTCTCCAGTCGTCCGCCTCCAGGAACTGTACTTGAACATCGCCTTCATCGCTACGCCCTTGTAGCACAAGCCATTTGTGCGAGATCATTCGCCTCGGTATTCTACGATCGCGGGATCCAGTTAAAGTTTATGTATCGGAACTGTGCCATCAGCTCCCGGCATTGCAACCATAATGGGAAGAGCGACACGCTCTCACACTTTGTAACACCCTCAGAATCGGACATATGCAAGTTTTAGCATAATTCGCCAAACCCGCATAGAAACGATTCAAAGGTGCCCACCAGGCACTTTCGTGCGGGTGGAAAACAAAGTAATAACATCACACAACAGTCCTCGATGGGACCCACAGAACAGATATATATAATAGCGACTCAAAGAGTCAAGAATACAGATATATTATACAAAGATCCAAATCACCTTGCAAACGATAGAGCGTCCAGCTACGGACAAGATGCAAATGGGGCTAAGAGCCCTGAAGAATAACCAATGGCGTCCATAACCCCTTGTGCCAAGCCGAAGGGTAACCTGCTAACGGCGTCGATCTCAAAACCTGCTTAACAAAAGGTGCCGACAAAGGGCAAAGCGAAAACAAAGAAGGAGCATCAAGACGAGGCCAGTACACGGCGAGGCTAGAATTCGACGGTCCTCGCCTACATAGGTATGGTGGACTGAGCGGCAGCGGCAGCATGCACTAACAACCTATAGAGACTCGATACAACTGGCGGTTATCAGAGGGGGTGAGAAAGACCTATCCGGATCCAACCTGAAGCTAACACCAACAAACCCATCCTGGCGTTTCCCCCTCGAGACCAAACGAGGAAATCAACCGAGGAACTCACACAGTTGGCAGTTTTACTTATTTAGTTATCGTTGCAGCAATTACTAGTCAGGTTTAGATAATGGTTCTGATAAAGTAAGCAGTGGGCACTTTTAGTTAACCATTCCGTGATAGTGGCAACACTTACTAGTCAGATACATTTATCGTGAGATAACCCAAAAACCCAGCAGTTGTTGGTACTTTTATTTCAGCCATTCCGTTGTAGTTGCAAGATTTACTAGTCAGTACAATTGTCGCATGGCGACATCCAAACAAGCAAATGTGGGTATTAATTAGCCATTCCATTATAGTGAAGCTGATTACTAGTCATTATAAGTCAAATTTATAGCAGAAACTTTAGTTATGCTTGTCTATGATCGAGATATTGTGCTCCAAGTCGTCCATATCCGCGGACACTTTCGTAAAGTTTTACCCGCCGGGTGCACCAATAGCAACACACGCCGATCAACCTCGAAAACCAAATCAAAACCCAACGAGGATTTCACGATGAACAATCACAGATTCAGAATTATTTGGGGCCACCCCATTGAGTAGATCCCGCAACGGGTAAGCAAGCTCGAGACGGGCTCAAGGTTTGCGCTGGCTGTAAAACGATCGGGAACCCGAAAGTGTGGCTGGGCTTATCGATACACCGAAAACACTCCGCTTACCTAAATAAAGCAAGGTGCTCCTCGCACAATTTAAATACTGAAGTAGCATGGCATAAGTACAGGATCGTAAATAAAACCTCAAACTAGTTTGTGGCCCCAAGAAATAAGAATGAATCAAGCTCGGCTCGGGGTCCCATATACCTCCCGGATGTGGATAGCGCGTTAAAAATCAAGGAACAGTATCAAGTACTCGGGGTCTTACGGGACACAAGTGGGCGTCGAAACCAAATATTTTCTATCACCCACCGATGCCTCTCGCTTATTTCAATTTTAGTTGTTAAACAGAAATTAAAGTGACGATAAGTAAAACTAGCACCATATCCAACATCAACATGCGGCAATACATCAAGAATCGCGGGCATATGACGACACACATCAGCACTTGAGCAAGCAACTACGACGCGCAAGTCCAACTATCTACCACACAACAGGTAATAGGGTGTGTCCAAGGCAATATAGGGCTGCACGGTATATCACGGGTACGGTAACTAAAGCATCGCAACACAGATAGCAATAGATCAACAGGAGGGAAGTAAATACTATAAAAGTAAGATAGGTAGAAAGGGGGAGATGCTCGCCTGAAAACATTGCCGAAGGGTTCAACCGAAGATCGGGGCGAAGCTCACATCAACTCAACGGCCTTATCCGCGAAGAAGCAAAACACTAGAAGAAACACCGGATGCAATATTTAATACAACGGCAGAAGATCGGCATGATGCATGAATGATGCATGGCATGGCAAAGGTGCGATGCAATTAGGTCATATTAAGCGGAACCGGGGTCCCGACAATTAGATAGATGGTTCTAGTTGTTTAGCTACCCCGCAATTTAAATGTTGTATGAACATGACAAGATGAGTTTCCGGTTCGCTACACTAGTTTAAATGAGGCCAATATAAGGCTAGATTTGCCCGCATATGGGCCCCATATTTAATTATTAGGTGAATCGGCATAAGGCCCCCAAACCACAGATATGCATGCGAGATGAATGATTAAATATGCAACAAGTTGTTATTATGTTAAAATAGGGTTTCGGGGAGGGGTTCACACATTAGGGTCTCGACGATCTTGGGGTTCCGGGGTTCGAGGTCAGGGTCCAGGGTTCGACGGGCGTCAGATCTCGGGGTTCAGGGTTCGACGAACTTGACGGGACCGTTCTCGGACCTGTGGGCAGGTCTTGGCGATCCGGGGTCTTCGGTCATGTTGTCCGTCATCTCGTCCGGTTGAAGCGCTTTGTCGATTCGGGACTCGGTGACCTCGGTGTCCGGTGAAGTACTCAGCGTCTCCGTGTCGGTGGCCTTGGCGGTATCGGGTTCGGATTCGGATCCGCCACGGTCTTAGCTCCGCCTTCGTGTCGTTGGCGAACTCGGCTCGACGGGGTCCTTCGGATCCTTGAGGCGATCTTGGCCCGGCATCTCGATCCGGGGAAGTACTTGTCGCCTCGCCTCCGGTCCGTGTAGAAGAGCCTGCCGTCGCTCCCCGGAGAAGTCCTTGGGTTCCGCTTCTGGTCGTTGGGTCGCGAACTTGTTCCGCTAAGGTACCGCCTTTGGGTCCGAGAGGGAGAATGGAGGGTTCCATGTAGAAGATCTTGGCGCACATGTGGGCTTCGGTTCGGGATCTCGGCGTCGTAGTCGATCTTGACGCCGGTTTGATGTTGTTTTCCCAGTACCGCGAGTTCTCGGCGACGTTGGAGATCTCGTCTAACTTGCACCACACTCGGCGGCCACCCAGGCAGATCCTCCCGTAACGCTCAAGCGATCTAGATAGCACACGCGGGGCGCACCGAGGCGAGGCAGTGTGCCTGACGCTGCTGGGACCCAGCGCCGGGCGGGCTTGGCGCACGGGCGCGAGGCCAGGGAGGCAGAGGTGAGCTCACGGGGCAGACCGAGGCGGCCAAGGGGCCGCGCCGAGGGCGACGGGCGGTGGGGTCGCTGGTTCTCGGACGCGGGGGCGAGGCGCCGGGAGCACACCGCGAGGAGGTCGCGGGTCGGGACGGGCTGGCTCGTGCCGGGCGAGGCCGCGGCAGGTGGTGGCGGCCCCAAGCGAGGGACGGAGGCGCCGGGCGCGAGGCCGCCGGGCGGGCGGTGGAGCGGCAGGGGCGGAGAACGGGTGCGCGCGGAGGCGGGAGACCGGCGGGCGCGCGCTGGGCCGGGAGCGTAGACGGAGGCAAGAAGGTCCAGGCTGCAGGGTCGCCGAGGGGGCGCGGCTGCCTGTGGAGGACCGCCGCGAGCTTGGAGGAGGCTAGGGCGGCACGCTGAGGACGATGCGCGAGGCCAAGGGCAGGTGAGGGAGCGGGTCTGGGAGAGCACGGGTCGCCGCGGCTCGGTGACGGGCTGCTCGCTGCCGGCGCTACGGCCGGGTGCTGGAGGCCGGGCGGAGCAGGTGGACGGGGCATGCGGCAAGGCGGGCGCCGGGAGGCGAGCGGAGGTTGAGGGAGCATCGGCGTGCGGGGTAGGGGACGCGAGGTGGCTGCTCGAGGAGGGAGGTCGCGTGCGGGGTAGAGGACGGGCCAGGCGACAATTTGTGGGGTCGGCACCTGGTGGGCAAAGGGGCCAAAGGCGGGAGAGTGGACTGGGGGCGTGGGTGGTGGGATCTTGTCAGGGGGCGTGGCGTGCGTGTGTTGGTGTGCTGTATTTGGTTGGGTGGGGTGGTGTTTGCTGTGAGGTGGGCTAGGCCACATGGCAGCGTGTGAGTGGAGGGTTGAGGGAGGAGGGTGAGGTGGCGATCCTAGATTGGTGGGAGTGAGGTGGAGGCTGGGGTGGGTAGAGAGTTGGGTAAGTTTAGGATTTGGGTAGGGTCCGGGTGTGGACTGCTCTCGAAATATGGGGTGGTCGTCGTCGATACGCCCGCTCGACGCTTCCGCTAAAATTAATAAATAATTTTATTTAGTTTAAATTGCACCGTTTGCAAAACATCGTTGGTCAAACAAAATATTCCGGAGTCTCGGTTTTGGCGTTTGAATAAAAGACGGGACGCTTTAGAAAAATAAAACGGGCTTTGCGAAAATAGTTTTGGCAAACAATGCATGATGATGACGATGCAATGCACAAATTCAACGCGATTTTCTAGTAGTGGTTTTGCGGGATGCCACAATTCGACACCACTAACAAGGGATCTCGCCCTCGAGATCCGCCTCATGGTACCGGAAGGAAGGTCGGCGATCTGCATCTTCTCGCTTTGCGTAGATCCTCGCGACACCACTAACAAGAAGTCGTTGTCCGTGATCATCGAGAGAGCACTCCGGAACAAAAGGTCGAAGGTAGAGGTATCGACAAATAAAGCCACCTCTAACTTCCGGAAAGGGGGAACCGATGCATTCTCGTCCACTTCAATGTACAAAAGCGAATAGAAGGGGTAGTCGGCATGGGGGCCAATCCATCACGCACCCGAACTATTACTCTGCACAATCAGTAGAAAAGCGTGCAACCATTCTCGGATTCAGACTGAAGATCTCGACAAGCGAGGTTCGGAAACAAGGGAGGGATGCAGACTCTGCATCGGATCGGGCGTAGATGATGTCGTCGCGTCGGAAAACACCGGAAGGCACAAACAAGGAACAAAGAATGGTAACACCGTAGACGGATTCACCGGCAGCTGGAACACCGGATGGTGGAACACCGTTATCAGAGGAGGAAGCGAAACCCTGAAGGTACGACGGAAACCCATCCACGAGAAATCCTGGACTCGAAGAAAAGACGAGAGCGGATTCAAAACACGTAGAGGTAAGAGGAGAACAGCAGAGGGGTAAGGAGTAAAATCAGACCTAGCCAGAACTATCCAACCGATTTTCAAAAATAGTTTTGACACTTCTACTTCGGCCGTTAGCTAGGTTATCCTACAGGCTGGACTTGTGGGGTATCGCAATCCGAGCTCGATACCACTCAGAACACCCTCGATGGGACCTATGCAAGTTTTAGCATAATTCGCCAAACCCGCATAGAAACGATTCAAAGGTGCTCACCAGCACTTTCGCAAGGGTGGAAAACGTAATAACATCACACAAATTCCTCGATGGGACCCACGTGCAGATATATATAACAATACTCAAAGAGTCAAGAATACAGATATATTATACAAAGATCCAAATCACCTTGAAAACGATAGAGCGTCCACGGACAAGATGCAAATGGGGCTAAGAGCCTCAAGAATAACCAATGGCGCCCATAACCTGCCAAAGCCAAGCCGAAGGGTAACCGCTAACGGCGTCGATCTCAAAACCTGCTTAACAAAAGGTGCCGACAAAGGGAAAAGCAAAACAAAGAAGGAGCCAAGACGAGGCCAAGACACGGCGAGGCTAGAATTCGCGGTCCTCGCCTACAAAGGTATGGTGGATCGAGCGGCGCAAAGATGCACTGAACAACCTATAGAGACTCGATACAACTGGCGGTTATCAGAGGGGGGGTGAGAATGACCTATCAGGATCCAACCTGAAGCTAACACCAACAAACCCATCCTGGCGTTTCCCCCTCGAGACCAAACAAGGAAGTCAACTGAGGAACTCACACAGTTGGCAGTTTTACTTATTTAGTTATCGTTGCAGCAATTACTAGTCAGGTTTAGATAATGGTTCTGATAAAGTAAGCAGTGGGAACTTTTAGTTAACCATTCCGTGATAGTGGAAACACTTACTAGTCAGATACATTTATCATGAGATAACCCAAAAACCCAGCAGTTGTTGGTACTTTTATTTCAGCCATTCCGTTGTAGTTGCAAGATTTACTAGTCAGGTACAATTGTCGCAAGCGACATCCAAACAAGCAAATGTGGGCAGTATTAATTAGCCATTCCATTATAGTGAAGCTGATTACTAGTCATTATAAGTCAAATTTATAGCAGTAAACTTTAGTTATGCTTGTCTATGATCGAGATATTGTGCTCCAAGTCGTCCATATCCGCGGACACGGCTTTCAGAAAGTTTTACCCGGCCGGGGTGCACCAATAGCAACACACGCTCGATCAACCTCGGAAAAACCAAATCAAAACCCAACGAGGCTTTCACGGTGAACAATCACAGATTCAGAATTATTTCAGGGGCCACCCATTGAGTAGATCCCGCAACGGGTAAGGCAAGCTCCGAGACGGGCTCAAGGTTTGCGCTGGTCAGAAACGATCGGGAACCCGAAGTGTGGCTGGTTGTCGACACGCGAAACACTCCGCTTACCTAAATAGATAAAGGTGCTCCTCGCACAATTTAAATACGTAAAGTAGCATGGCATAAGTACAGATCGTAAATAAAACCTCAAACTAGTTTGTGGCCCCAAGAAATAAGAATGAATCAAGCTCTCAGGGGTCCCATATACCTCCGGATGTGGATAGCGCCAAAAAATCAAGGAATGTATCAAGTACTCGGGTCTTACGGGACACAAGTATGCTCGAAACCAAATATTTTCTATCACCCACCGATGCCTCGCTTATTTCAATTTTAGTTGTTAAACAGAAATTAAAGTGACGATAAGTAAAACTAGCACCATCTCCAACATCAACATGCGGCAATACATCAAGAATCGTGGCATATGACGACACACATCAAGACTTGAGCAAGCAACTACGACGCGCAAGTCCAACTATCTACCAAACAACAGGTAATAGGGTGTGTCCAAGGCAATATAGGGCTGCACGGTATATCACAGGTACGGTAACTAAAGCATCGCAACACAGATAGCAATAGATCAACAGGAGGGGAGTAAATGCTATAAAAGTAAGATAGGTAGAAAGGGGGAGATGCTCATGAAAACATTGCCAAGGGTTCAACCAAGATCGGGCGAAGCTCACATCAACTCAACGGCCTTATCCGCCAAGAAGCAAAACACTAGAAGAAACACCGGATGCAATATTTAATACAACGGCAGAAGATCGGCATGATGCATGAATGATGCATGGCATGGCAAAGGCGATGCAATTAGGTCATATTGCGGAACCGGGGTCCCGACAATTAGATAGATGGTTCTAGTTGTTTAGCTACCCGCAATTTAAATGTTGTATGAACATGACAAGATGAGTTTCCGGGCTACACTAGTTTAAATGAGGCCAATATAAGGCTAGATTTGCCGCATATGGGCCCCATATTTAATTATTAGGTGAATCGCATAAGGCCCCCAAACCATGATATGCATGCGAGATGAATGATTAAATATGCAACAAGTTGTTATTATGTTAAAATAGGGTTTCGGGGAGGGGTTCACACATTAGGGTCTCGACGATCTTGGGGTTCCGGGGTTCGAGGTCAGGGTCCAGGGTTCGACGGGCGTCAGATCTCGGGGTTCAGGGTTCGACGAACTTGACGGGACCGTTCTCGGACTCAGGGGCAGGTCTTGGCATCCGGGGTCTTGGTCATGTTGTCATCATCGTCCGGGTTGAAGCGCTTGTCGATTCGGGACTCGTGGACTCGGTGTCCGGGTGAAGTACTCGCGCCTGTCGGTGGCCTTGGCGGTATCGGGTTCGATTCGGATCCGCCACGGTCTTAGCGCCCATCTTCATGTCGTTGGCGAACTGCTCGATCACGGGTCCTTCGGATCCTTGAGGCGATCTTGGCGTTCCGGCATCTCGATCCAGGGGAAGTACTTGTCGCCCTCTGCCTCTCCGGTCCGTAGAAGAGCCTGCCGCCCCGGAGAAGTCCTTGGGTTCCGTTTGGTCGCTGGTCGCGAACTTGTTCCGCGAAGGTACTGTCTTTGGGTCCGAGAGGGAGTACTGGAGGGTTCCATGTAGAAGATCTTGGCGCACATGTGGGCTTCGGGTCCGGGGATCTCGGCGTCCGTAGTCGATCTTGACGCTCGGTTTGATGTTGTTATCCTGTACCGCGAAGTTCTCGGCGACGCTGGAGATCGCTAACTTGCACCACACTCGGGCCACCGCTAGGCGAATCCCGTAACGGCTCAAGCGATCTGGATAGCACACACGCCGCGCACTGAGGCGCAGGCAGTGGCTCGGACGCTGGGACCCAGGGCTTTGGGCGCGCCAGCGCGACGGCTGGCGAGGCAGAGGCGGCAGAGCTCGCCGGGCAGACCGAGGCGGGGGCGGGCCCGCGCCGAGGGCGACGGGCGCGGGTCGCTGGTCTCCGACGCGGCGGCGAGGCGCTATGGAGCACGCCGGGAGAGGTCGGGTCGGGACGAGGGCCGCGAGGCGGGCGGTGTGGTGGCGGCTGCCCGGCCATGGGACGGAGGCGCTGGCGCGGAGGGGCCGCGGGCGGGCGGTGGAGCGGGTCAGCGACGGAGAACGGGTGCGCGCTCGAGGCGGGAGATCGCGGCGGCGGGCCAAGGCCGGAGCTGGACGGAGGCGGGAAGAAGGTCCAGCGCGGGTCGCGAAGGGGCGCGCCGGGCTCGGGGAGGACCGCCGGCGAGCTTGGAGGAGGCTAGGGCGGGCGCTGGAGGACGATGCGCGAGGCCAAGGGTGAGGGAGCGCCGGTCTAGGAGAGCACGGGTCGCCGCGGCTCGTGACGGGCGGCTGCTCGCCGCCGGGCGCGCCGGCCGGGTGCAGCGAGGCATGGTGGAGCAGGTGGACGGCGCAGCGGGGCGCCGGGAGGCGAAGCGGAGGTTGAGGGAGCATCGGCGCGGCGGGGGGACGCGAGGTGTCTGCTCGAGGAGGGAGGTCGCGTGCGGGGTAGAGGACGGGCCAAGCGGCTGTGTCAGGTGGGGCCACCAGGTGGGCTGGGCTCAGGGGCCAAAGGGAGAGGATGGGGGCGGGTGGGGGGATCTTGTCAGGGGGCGTGGCGTGCGTGTGTTGGTGTGCTGTATTTGGTTGGGTGGGGTGGTGTTTGTGAGGTGGGCTAGCCACATGGCAGCGCAGAGTGGAGGGTTGAGGGAGGAGGGTGAGGTGGCGATCCTAGATTGGTGGGAGTGAGGTGGAGGCTGGGGTGGGTAGAGAGTTGGGTAAGTTTAGGATTTGGGTAGGGCCGTGGTGGACTGCTCAAAATATGGGGATGGTCGTTCGGATACGTCTGCTCATACCCCGCTAAAATTAATAAATAATTTTATTTAGTTTAAATTGCACCGTTTGCAAAACATCGTTGGTCAAACAAAATATTCCGGAGTCCCGGTTTTGGCGTTTGAATAAAAGACGGGACGCTTTAGAAAAATAAAACGGGCTTTGCGAAAATAGTTTTGGCAAACAATGCATGATGATGACGATGCAATGCACAAATTCAACGCGATTTTCTAGTAGTGGTTTTGCGGGATGCCACACACTTGTAGTCCTCCGTGAGTTGGGAAATCACCAATTTGGAGTCTCCAAAAATCTCCACTGCTTCTGCTCCAGCTTCGATGAGCAACTCCATTCCCTTGCGTATCGCCTCATACTCAGCGACGTTGTTGGTGCGAGGGGTAGATAGTCTGATGGAAAAGGAATATGTTGCCCCCCGGGGCGACACGAGTAGAATGCCGATGCCGCAACCATCATCACAAACCGATCCATCGAAAAACATGGCCCATGCTCGTATAGACAGCGCTGCAATATCAGTGTTGATTCTTTCAGCAATAAGGTCGGACAACGCCTGACCTTTAACCGCTTTCGCGGGTTGATACCGGATATCAAATTCCGATAATGCAAACATCCATTTGCCGAGTCGGCCTTTCAACATAGGAGCCGACAGCATATGTTTTATGACATCTGACGGTATATAATGATAATCTCCGCTGAGAGCAAGATGTGGCGCAGCTTGGTGCAGGTGAAAAGCAGAGGCACAGCTTATCGATCTCGTGGATACCTTGTCTCGCATCCAGATCCTTCGCGATGTAAACACAACTCGCTCCGCACCATCATAAACTTGCACCACCACCGAGGCGATGGACGGTCGACCATCGACAAGTAAATATAGAACGCCTATCCTCCGGGCGGAACCAACACTGGCGGCTTCGTTAGATATTCTTTGATTTCGTCGAAGGCTCGTTGTTGTTCTATCGCCCAGCGGAATTCCTCATCAGACTTAATTTTCACCAGTCCCATGAACGGCTCTATTCTTCCTGACAGATTGGAGATGAATCTTCCGACGGTTGATCTTGCCGATGAGACTGTAGTTCTTTCTTCGTGGTAGGTGGCTTCATTGTTCGACCGCCTCGACTTTTCAGGCCGATCTCAATTCGCGTTCATGGACCAAGAAACCCAAGAACTGACCGTCACCCCAAGGCACACTTCTTTTGATTCATCCGAGTCCGAATTTTCTTGTTCGGTCCAGACGTTGCGATCGTCCAAGTGTCCTTGTATCAAGCGACTTGACCACCACGCCATCGATATAAATTTCCACCAGCTTGCCGATCGATCATGGAAGATGTAATTCATGGCTCTTTGGTATGGCGCCGCATTCTTCATCAAACGTCATGACTACATATTCAAACAACCCCACCGAACCTGGGACTCAACGCAGCCTTGTGTATATCTTCCGAGCCATAAAATTTGGTTGTAACCGCATTGCCGTCCATGAAGCTCAAGATCTTATGACCAGAATCGCGTTGATTAATGTCTCGCTACCGGTATCGGATACTCATCCTTTGAGTAGCTCTATTGAGATCCCGAAATCTATGGCAACACGCCATGGCCATCCTTTTCTCTACGTACGATACTAGAAATCCACTCAAGATACCGCATGGCCGATTAACCTAGTCAACATTTTCTCGATCTCTTTCTTGACCTCTTCCAAAATTTCGCCTTCATCCGTGCTTTCATTGGAATGGCGAAACCCTTTTTAAGCGGAGTCGATGCTCAATGATGCTCTGTCTAACCTGCATCTCTCAGATAGTCCCGCAAAGCCTCGATACTCTTTCAACAAAGCTATCATCGGACCCCGCAGATTCGGATATAACTTCTTGCTGATAAATGTTGGTCGTGGCTTATCCCCAGGACCGATGTCAATCTCCTCTAGCTCATCAGTGGAGGTAAACCCATACCCTAGCTTTCCGTCACCTGCTAAATCGATGCTAAACACGGGGCAAACAGTTGGTGAGGATAACAAAAATAATTTGGGCCGATTGCCTGAATCGGCCCCCTTTTTGATTGCATTAGTCAAGGACGGTTTACACCTTATTTGTGATCTACAATGGCAGGGAATCTCCCTACTACGACTGCATGACCTGCTTGTCGTAAGATTACTGCTTTTTATTTTTTGTGGCCGATCGCAGGATCGCCATACGACGACGATCGTGGACTTTGCTACCGCTGTGCCTGGATAAGACCAGCCTCACCCCGCTTTTGTAGCTTCACGCGCCACACCGTCTAGACTGATTCCGAGATTGGCTCTTGGTCTTCGCTTCCCGGATGTTCATGCCAGCTATGGAGATCTCGATCGAATCATCTCGCATGAATGACCTCCACTTCATCTCCATCCCATCAGATTAGGCACGGGTGCATCGTGGATGGAATGCAGCGATAGCGTGAATCCAATCTCCTCAAAGAAGACAGAGGTGCTTTTGCCCACGACAAAGAATGACGGATGGTTTTTCTGCCCACGGTCAGATCCACGTTCAGAACGCCTTGCGTTTTTGAAGTTTGGTCGTTGAAGTCGCTTAACGTGACGTTGGTTTTGATCCGATCTGCACTGGAGCGTCCCAAACGCTGTAGCATGGAGTATGGCATTATATTGATCGCTCGGTGTCAACCAACATCTTGCTGACAGGCTGCCCATTGATGTAACCTCGCAGGTACAGGTCTTTCAGATGTTTGTAGCCCTTCTCACGTGGCTTTTCAAAGATGACCGGCCGTGGGACGCAGTCAAACTGTGCCACTGGTAGCTCTTTGGTTCTTGGAGCGCAAAACTACGGCGAAGTATGAACACCATGTTTGCGGCCACCGATGTCTTCGATCGGCTTTTATCGCTTTTAGCGCCACTCTTTCCTTTTCGGACGATTCTCCGCTTCCAAGGTCTGCCGAATTTTCACGCCAGATCGGGCCGTGCTTTTTAAAGCGTGGAGGTACGCGCTGGCTTCCTCCAAGTTACGCAGCTGAACTCTACGCTTTTGGGTGTGTCTCGAGTCCATCAGGCACCACCTTGGCGGTGATATCTGTCTTCTTCTTCACCCATTGGCCTCGAGATCTTTTGCTCGAGATGACTTCTCTTGTCCTGCTCGAGGGAGAGGCCCTAGACGCTTGAACACCGAATCGACCTGTTTCCTCCTTCGCTGTCCACATTCCGGCAGTTGTCGATTGTAGGCAATCGGCTCATTCCGCATCCCAAAGAATACTTGAAGAAAGGACAATCCCAATGTTTATCCACGCCTTCCTTTTCCTTTGACTTTCCCTAGCGAGGTGCTCATATCCTTCATCATCTCTATCGCGGCGATGTCGGTCGATTGACGCTCATACTTGTTAAGGAGATGCGGAGTGTGGCTTCGATATCGCACGCTTCACTTGCTCCTCGGTTAAATACCACCGTCATCATAAGGCCGGTCGCGGACCAGCCTCCTCTCTTTGTTTGCCCCGAGAGCGACCGCCCTCCTTATATGTGCCATGGTGGTACACAGTCCTGCCATATTAACATCGAATGAGAAATCCAACCGCCTCGTGGAGTGGCTGTGTTCTACCATGTTGACGCCGGAAATGGGTTTGTGTCTACTTTCATGGCGAATTGCCCAAGGATCGACGCCTGTTCTATCGCCGCTTGGATCCGCGACGTAGCTCTTTGCAATCATTGGTGTGGGTGAACGAGTGATGCCACTTGCGATGGTTTCCGCTCATCTCTTGAGCCATAGGGATTTTATGGCCTTCGTAACTTCACCGCTTTTCTTTCAGCAGAATCGAATATCTCAGCCTTTTCTCACATCAAGTCGAACCCTTTGCAGGCCCTTGCGCTTTACCCATTTGCAGACACGTGATCTTCCCCGCGCCCATTCAGCCACGGCCACCTCCTGGTCTTGTATAGGATCCTCTTCTTCTGTATCGACCAGGCCTATCGGACGTTTGAACTTGTCTTGGTACAACTCAGGGTGGCGCTGTTCATACATTGTCAGTTTCTGGGCCATGTGCGCCAATGAATTGTACTCTACTTGGAAATCCAGATCCTTGATAGGTGCTGAGAGACCCAACACTGCCAGCTCGACTGCTTCTTTTTCAGTTAAACGAGCCGAATAACATCGGTTCTTGAGTCCCGAACGCTGAATGTACTCGGCTACCGTTTCTCCCCGCTTTTGCCGCACCTGCGCCAGATCTGCAATGCCAGCCTCGGTAGCTTCTGAATGATACTGAATGTGGAACTGCTCTTCCAGTTGCTTCCAGGTCTGGATCGAATCAGGTGGCAACGAGGTGTACCACCCAAAAGCTGGTCCTGTCAGAGATTGCGAAAGAACCTTACGCAATCGATCCGATGCTGAAATCATGCCTAATGCGTGTGTATCGCTCATATGCTCGATCGAGCTCGACCCTTCCGATCCGCTAAACCTTGAGAACTCGTGAGCCGATATTTGGGTGGCGGAATCAGATCAAACTTCGTTAAGTACGGCTTGGAATAGCCGATTGTCCTTCTTCGCACGGCCGAACTGGTCTCTCAAGATGGTACGGATTTGCTCCACCGCTTGAGTTGCAGGGCTGCATTCTCATGACTCGTTCCGGGCGCATTTGGCTAGCCATGCTGTTTATCGGCCCATCCTGCATATCCCCGCCCAAATACCGCCCTGCCCCGCCCAAGCTCCTCGCCTAAATCCCTCCGGTTGCAATCTGGTTCGTGCGCGCCAGGTTATTGCAGTCCGGCACGTAGGTGCACACATATCCATGTGGGATTTCTTTAGGTGGTTCAAACAGGAACTGGCAATCGCCTGGGTCAGCTCCAACCTTGTAGACGACGTGACGCCTCGGTGGCTCCGGAGCTGCAAGCGTGAATGGCGTGTGGCTCGGTCCGGAGCGTCTTTCTCCTCGTGAGTCCCTAGAGTAGGCCCCACGGAGTGTACGATGTTTCATGATCTCTGAACTACACGAACCGCGATGCGCCGAAGCGTTCACTAAGCTCTCGAATGGCGGTGAAGAGAGTGAGCCACCATGTAGTTGACTTCGCCGCAGAGCTCGTGCGCCCTCTCAAGGAATGCATGATCCACCTCATCAAGAGCACCTCGGCGAGAACCCTTTCCACCGATGCCATGCTTACGGTCCTCTCAAAAGAGCCGGCGAGATCGGCTTCAAGAGAGCTTTGATATCATCATACCGCCTTGTGCTCCTCGTGCAGATCGTCAGACGTGACCGGTCTGCCCCCATCGCAGCTCGGATGTTGATGCAGATGTCGTTGAAGGTCCCACCGGCGCGAGAATGTGTTGCTGTCAAAACCCACCGCGAGCAGCGACGAGCAACACGAAGAGCCGGAGGCTCCTGTAACTGCCATGGGCCTCGGTCCTCGGGCAACGGCTCAAAACTCCGACACGCCCCGCTGATTCAGGCGTACACCACCTATACCTGGTCGAAGGTGATGGATTGCTTCGACCGTTTCCTGCATGGCAAACAAGCATACGTAAAATTCGATCCGTGACTGCTCCCAGGTTTCGTGAATCGCTCGAGCCGATTATCCCATGGTTCGCATTGGATCTACGATAACATGGGGTTTTGCTTCATCAATACAAGTTTAATCGATCTACGCTTTAACATTTTCACCACGTAATTGGAACATCCTACACGTAATTGAGCCCGTAAATATAAAAGATAATAGAAAACTAATTCTAGAGAAGGCCTAACAACCGACGTAAAGTCAATTCTAACAACTCCTCTCGAATTGGCAAACCATATCCTTACATACTACCGGATCGTTCAACCCGCTTGCAAGGCCTGATTATGTAGATATCAAACTAAACCTTGGAAAACAAGGCATAACTATAACAGATCAAAACAACTGAATAAAGATCAAGAAGATGCCCCTTCCACCCAAGGAAAGGTGCAAAGGCGAGATAACTAGAGGTAGCATATCTAAAGAATCATAGCAAAAGTACCGATGCTAACCTAAACAAATCTATGATAATAGTATTACTCGCCATCAACAAGGCTTCAAGACGAGTAACACCAAATAACGATAGCGGATATCGCCTAGATCGCAAGATGCGATCTAGGCAGCATGATACTTACCCAAAGAAACCCTAGAAACAAGGGTGGCGATCGAGATTGTGTTTGTTGTGAACGTGATTGTCCTCCTTTCTCAATAACCTTAGGTAAATATTTATAGTCCGAGACTTTCTATCTTTGGAATAACCCTAACAACTCTATCTCTTACTTAAACCGAAACGAACCTACTACAATATCAGATACACGGGCAATTTAGCCCAAATCCACGACAAGGCCGATCCAGCAATACGTTGTATATATGTATCCTCCAAGCCCATCTTGATTACGCCCATCTCCTCCTTTGGCCAAAATGTGGCGATAACACATGCCCCTGGTTTTGGTAATAATAATTCCAAACCACTCCGTGGATGTTTTTTTCCCCTTCTTCTTTTTTATCGGGTTACGCTGCAGAAAGCGTAATCGCCACGCCACCCTTCATCATGATGCCCTGCCTTCTCAACTTCTCCGAGGCATGATTTGACAATTTTGTCACCACATTCGGGAAACCGCTATGGCATTGAACCACCTCGCACTATTCCCTTTATTTAAATTCATCCGAAGTTTGCAGCCCCATCTTCTTCCATTAGCCAAAAACCCTCTTCCTCCGCCAAAACCTCTTCCTCCGCCATGGCCTCCTCTTATTCCTCCAAATCATCCGCCTTTCCTCCCAATCTTCCAACACGATGAGCGACCGAGAGCCGACGCCGAGCACCGCCAATGGCGGCAGATGAGGCTCTCGCCCACAATGGTGGGACGAGAGGGACTTCGCCGCCGGTCGAGGACGACGAGTCCCTAACCGACGGCGAGGAGGGCCTGCAGTTCCTTGCCGACGGGGAACTGGAGGCGGAGAGCACCGACGACGCCATGTCCTGGGACGGCGTCGAATCCTCCGACGAGGAGGAGGAAACGGAGGAGGACACCTCCTCCGACGAATACCCGCCGGTGAAGCGCTTCTGCGTCGGGTCCAGCGAGGACACCGAAGACGACGACGAGGAGGAGGAGGCCCCCGATGACAACTTCAGCAGCAGCGGCGAAGACTACGCGGCAGAACCGATGACAAATAATACGACGGCGAAGACAGCGGCGACGACACCGGCCTCTAGATTAGGAACTAGTAGTAGTAGTAGTACTAGTAGTAGATTTCCTTTTGTAAGCAATCGGCTCCATTGTAAACAATCGTCTTTTGAATCAACAAAGATTGCTTTTCCAATTCGATTTTGCCCAACAATCGGCTCCTAACATTTTGTTGCCTACATAACACTAGAAGTTACATCATAAGTAGTTAGTTTGCCCAACATGTTTGTTGCCTATGTTTGTTCAAATATAGCCATAATAATTTTTTTCTTGTGTTTTACAGCGATGATTGCGGGGTTTTCACCCTAATGAACATCAATTGGGATGGTAGAGCATCTCAAAACTATTCAGCAAAGGATATCCCAGACATCAGGAAGATAATGACAAACAGTTGGGTCACATCGAAGGACAACAAAGCCGACTGGAAGAAAGTCCGGAAGCTTTAAGCAATAAAGGCATGCCCCGCACAAACTCTGATCTCCATTTGTCATTTTGTTCATATCAAATGTCTATAGTTGCTCAAGATTAGATACAAATTACTTTCTTTTTTGATCTTTTTTGCTTTATAGTTTTTGCTTATGCGGATTTAACAGTACCTAGTTTCCACTTCAAATGCTGAAAGTTGCTTTTCACAGTCACAGAGTTGCCACATTTTAGAACTTAGTTGCCAGAGGCAAAAAAAGTTGCCTAGCTAATAGAACTTGCCAGGAATAATGGTACTAGTTGCCAGAACTACAATAAAAAAGATAAAACAGTGACAAAGACAAAGTTGCCACAGAAATAATAAAAGTTGCCTAGCTGTAGTGAAATTAAATCTCCAGTTTCTTACATAGTTGCCTAGCCTACAAATTTGTTCCTGCCTACACCAGCCCCTCTGCACATGTTGCAGAATTTTTCTCGAACGAACCACACGTCCTGCACTGGTTTTTCTGTTTTGGATGAAGTTCAAGGGCATATTTTGTATGATGTGCCTTCGTTCTCCCTTTGGTAGTTGACTTTGGCGGGTCCCTAGGAATAGTAGGATCAATAGGGTCACTTGCCGACGGTTTAGCAGGAGCATGTTTATTCTTTTTATTTTGCGACTTGTTCAGTTGAGTGATTTCCATCGCTGCAGAACGCATGTGTTTGTTCACAATCGTAGTAGCTTCATCCATTGTGCAAGACACACGAGCAAGTTTCTCAAACGACATGTTCAGGTTTGCATGTCGCACTTGCTGCTACGACGGTGGTGGCATAACATCAGGCTGCTCCGCAGCTGCGGCTTAACTCTCGGGTATCTCATCAACACCAAGGTGGATGAAAACCTTCAATATGTGGCAACAAAGCATGACATCCCTATCAAACTTTGAATACTCGCATGAGTATATGCCTTCATCCTTGTTCGTTGTAACCATGTAGGTCCTCGCCCCATACTTGGCACACCATGTCCTATTTGGCTCAAGCATGTAGTACAAACCACCAAAGTGACTCACATTGTACCTGGCAATAAGCTCAAACTCATGCCGAAACTTCAAATATATGTATCTGCAGTACACATTGAACGCATGTTCCTCAATGGGATATGGCGACCATCTCTAGACCTCAAGATATTCTGTACGGTAGTCGTTGCCACCCTCCTTCACCAGCACATGCACCTGGATCTTCTCATACTGTTTCACAAAGTTTAACAGTGACTTGTGTGGGTTCACATAGCGTTCAGACAGATTAAACCCCTCATCTGCGTTATGGACTGGAGGAAAGGGAAAAACCGGTGCAGGAAGTATCAAGGAACCCACTTGTCCCTAATGTCATACAGCTCCCTAAAGTGCGAGTGTCCAGCAGTAGCAGGCCACTTGCCTAAAAACAGAGCCCATTTTGCCTCAAACTCCTCTAGGGAAAAGGTGAAGTCTATGCAGGCGTTGAAATCTTATGCTAGACCAGGGTTTCTTCCTAGAATAGTGCCAAACTTAGTCTGTGTTTTCTGCATGATGTGCCAATGGGAAAAACAGTGGATATTTGCTAGGAAAATCCTGTCAATTGACAACTTCATAGCAATGTATTGGTCTGTGATGATGTTGTCCGGTGCTCGACCATTCATCGCGATAAGGAAACTCTCAAACAACCAATCAAAACCGGTTGCCAACTCTTGCCTCACAAACCCGTAGCCCAACATGATAGATTGAACATGCGTGTTGATCCCAATGAACGGTGCAAAGGGCATATTGTACTTATTCGTTAAGTACGTGTTGTCAAAGGATACGCGGTCATGGTAAGCCTCATCATACGCTCTCCTCGCAGGCCCATCGACCCAGAATATGTTTTTCACCCTGTCCTACTCATCACAATCTAATCTGAAGTAAAAGTCAGAATCCTTTTCCTTTTTCTATTGAAAATGGTTGATCACTTCGGTCATGTCGCCATCTTTTGTTTCTTCTGCAGTCAAAGTTGCATAGTAGTTGGTGATAGTTTTAGCAGTGTATGGGCTAGCAACTCTCAGCCATAGAACTCCGACATTATAACCATCATCCTCCCTTAAAAAAAAGAAATTGTAGCAAGAAAACGAGTGAGGAAAACTTTATTTTTACAGTAGATACTAGCAACTAACATACTGATTTCTGCCAAGGTTTATGTTACTAGCTAGCAACTAATATATACTGTTCTGGCAACTTTTTCCTAAATTTTTTTAAAATGCAGCAACTTTAAGCAGGCAACTAGTAATGCACTAACATACAACTAGTTATCACTACCAAGCAACTTTTTGTTTCCTTCAAACAGTAAGATAGTTAGCGCTCGCAAATAATCATACGGTACAAGCAACTTAATCAGTTACACCAGCAACTATGTATACTCCAATTAGCAACTTCATCTGGTCTTTCAGCAACTATGGGTGTAGCTAAGAAAACACAGGAATATATTTAGTAACATACCAGCAGTCAGGTTTGTGTTGTGCAAATTCTTCATGAAATCTTTTTCCTCTGCTGGTATACCTTGGTGTGCCCTAAGATACTTGTTCAGCAATGATTTGTGGACAAGAGGATGATTATGCTCCACTGTAAAAGCAATAACTTCCCATCTACCATCATTTATCTTCACCACCATCTCCTCCTTGCAATTAGTTGGTATTATTGTCTCTGTTTTCCGCTTCTTCGGATTATTTTGTTTCTCTTTCTGCTTAGCAATCCAAGCAACAATAGATGCAAGTTCTTCGTTCTGCTGGTCCTCCTCACCCGATGATTCCGAGGCTGGTACTGGTGTTGGGACACGCGGAGATAAAACAAAAAATTTCCTCTAACATGGTGATCCCAAGATCCAGCTGAGGTAGAAGGCCACGAGGTTTACCACTAGACGCGCAGTTGCAGATTACTGATGAAGCGCGTCAGTTGATGCAGTGCAGACCTTTGCGATCCAATCGTCCTGGTGCCGATCGTACAGCACCTCTGTTGGTATCCACACGTACAAGGAGGAGCGCCGGCGGCGAACTGCTAGATTCGTTACGGCGGCAGGACTGCTGTGGATCTAGGGTTTCCAACACATGGAATGACCTAACCGAACAACGATTAACCTTTCTAGGTTACGGTGCTCCACTATATATTGGGAGTGAACGTGGGCTCTGCTCGCGCGACCCATTCACTGAGGTCCATATAATATTAGTCCCTGTGAGTCCAACTCACTGACTCAGTCCAAATCAGGCTCGGGTCCAACACAACCAGATTTCCAGTTCAGATCCAAGTAAAACTTCCTCCCGCTCTTAAGTGTGTGACCCCACAGGCTCATGGCTACTTGGACACGATTTGAGTCCGACTCTCAATCGATCAGTCGGTAGCGGCTCCTAGTAGAACGTGCCGACTCCCAAGTATCAAAGAGTCATGATGACTTGTCTTTCCAATGCGACTTGCGTCCGAGTCCCTTTTGCCTCACGATATACCTTGTCAGACTATAGGTGAATAATTGTCATCCCTTAAATAGTCCGACTCTCTTCTTGATCCGAGATAAGTGATTCACCCGACTAACTCTTAGTCGATCGCCTTGGTTAAGACTTAACCGAGTCGTGCATGGACATGCTTTCCGAATCATATCATCCGAGAGGGCCCAGAGAATATCTCTCCAAGTGGAGGGGCAAAATCCCATCTTCGTTATTCACATCACACAGCTTGATTCTCAGTCGATCCGAACTCTGCATTTATAACTGCCCAGTTATGGATCCGCGTTTGACAGAACCAAAGTCGGTGATCCTCAACTCGGACTATGCAATAACCTCAGGTCTAAGGATTACATTGATTGAGATATACAAATGACAACTTGTTCGTTGTACCGCAATATGGGTCAATCCGACTCTCTAAACTCTTTAACCGAATCTGTGTAAGTTGGAATAGCATATACATGCCCATGATAAAGGGAATCGAGTCATCAAGCCAACATTCACATTGGTCTAAGTTGTGTGTCCAGCACAACCTCAATGACCAAGGATATTTAGTACAAACAACATGAATGCATAGTTTCACAACCGAATCACATATTCAATGGTACACATCAGATGTTTATACAAGGACTACATAATATCTTTATGAATACAATGGGAAATATCATCATACATGATTGCCTATAGGGCATATTCTCAACAGTCTCCCACTTGCACTAGAGTCAATCTTCCGACATCACATGTCTAAGCATCTAATGCCCATGGCTCTCAGGTGCGCCTCATGCTTCGGCTATGGTAATGGCTTTTTCAACGGATCCGCAATATTTGCATCCGTGTGTACCTTGCATAACTTGATATCACCCTGATCCACGAACTGGTGAATCAGGTGGTATCGCATGAGTATGGGATTGTTCTTCTGGTGCTGTCTGGGTTCCTTGGCTTGTGCAATAGCACCATTGTTGTCACAATACACGTCTAACGGATTGGACGAGCCCTGAACCACACCAAGATCCATGAGGAAATTCCTCATCCAAACAGCTTCATTTGCTGCCTTTGAGGCGGAAATATACTCAGCCTGTAGATGCAGACACAGTCTCTTGCTTGGAACTCTTCCAGCTCACAGCACCTTCGTTTAAAACAAACACGTATCCGGATTGCGAACGAGAATCATCAGAGTTGGTAAGATAACTCGCATCCGTGTAACCCTTTACACTGAGTTCATCTTCACCACCATAAACCAACAACATATCCTTAGTCCTTCTCAAGTACTTTAGGATATTTTTAGCCGTTGTCCAGTGGATCTCTCAAGGATCAGCCTGGTATCTGCTCACAACACTTAGAGCATAGGAAACATCTGACCAAGTACAAATCATGGCATACATGATGGATCCAACTACAGAAGCATATGGAATCGCACTCATCCGACTTCGCTCATCAGTTGTCGAAGGACACTGAGTCTTGCTAAGTTTTACACCATGGGACATCAGTAAGAACCCCTTCTTAGACGATTCCATGTTGAACTTCTTCAACACTTTGTCCAAATAAGTACTCTGACTCAATCCAATGAGCCTCCTTGATCTATATCTATAGATCCGGATTCCGAGGATGTATGTTGCCTCACCCAAGTCTTTCATAGAGAAACTCTTTTCCAATGATTCCTTGATTTCTTGCAACATCTGGACATCATTTCCAATCAGTAATATGTCATCCACATATAAGATTAGAAAGTTTACTTTGCTCCCACTAAACTTCTTGTATAAATAAGAATCATGATCACTCTTGATGAAGCCAAACGATTTGACTACCTCATCAAAGCGAATATTCCAACTCCGAGATGCTTGCTTCAACCCATAAATGGATTTTTGAAGTTTGCATACCTTGTCAGCATTAGCGGGATCGACAAAACCCTCGGGCTATATCATATACACGTCCTCGGTTAAATTTCCGTTAAGGAAAGCCGTTTTGACATCCATCTGTCATATCTCATAGTCGAAATAGGCCGCTATAGCTAACATGATCCGAACTAATTTAAGCATCGCTACGGGCGAGAAAGTCTCGTCGTAATCAACTCCTTGAATTTGTCGGAACCCCTCCGCGACAAGGCGTGCTTTATAGACGGAAACATTTCCATCCATATCAGTTTTCTTCTTAAACACCCATTTGCACTCGACGGGTCTTGCACCGTCTGGCAGATCAACCAAGTTCCAAACTTGATTTTCATCCATGGACTTTAACTTGGATCTCATGGCTCCAAGCCATGACTCAGAATCAGATCCCACCATCGCTTCTGTTGCCGGCTCATCACTGTCTAATAGTAACACATCACGAACACTTCGTAATCTTGCTGATGTTCATAGTACAGGTGCTGATGCCGGCCCAGCTGCCACGACCGGCTCAACCTCCAAGGTTTTTTCCGACTCGCTTCTAGCTGGTTCCTCTCGAATTTCTTAGAGCTGCACCATGCTCCCACTTACTCCCCGACTGAGAAACTCTTTCTCAAGGAAGACACCGTTCCGAGTGACAAACACTTTGCCCTCTTCTCGGTTGTAGAAGTAGTAACCCAAGGTTTCCCTTGGATACCCCATGAAAATACACTTATCCGACTTGGCTGTAAGCTTGTCCGACTGAAGTCGCTTGACAAATGCTTCACAACCCCAAATCTTAAGAAAAAATAAACTCGGCCTTTTGCCTGTCCACATCTCATGCGGTGTATTCTCTACTGACTTTGATGGTACTCTGTTTAGTGTGAACGCCGTTGTTTCTAAACAATAACCCCAAAATGATAAAGGCAGATATGTCCGACTCATCATTGACCGTACCATGTCCAACAAGGTCCGATTCCGCCTTTCCGAAACGCCATTCCTTTGTGGCGTTCCTGGCAGAGTAAGTTGAGGAACTATTCCACAACTTTTCAGATGGTCATCAAACTCATGGCTCATGTACTCGCCTCCTCGGTCCGACCGAAGAAACTTTATTTTCTTGCCGAGTTGATTCTGTGCTTCATTCTGGAATTCTTTGAACTTTTCAAAGGCTTCCGACTTATGTTTCATCAAGTAGATATATCCATACCTACTCAAATCATCAGTGAAGGTAATGAAGTACTCATAACCACCCCTGGCTGTCGTGCTCATTGGTCCACATACATCACTATGTACTAGTCCCAACAAGTCGGACGCCCTTTCACAACTCTTTGCAAAAGGTGTCTTGGTCATTTTGCCGAGTAGGCAAGATTCGCATGTCTCGAACGACTCCAAGTCGAACGAAGTTAGGAGTCCATCATCATGGAGCTTCTTCATGCGTTTCCAACTTATATGACCAAGCCGACAGTGCCATAAGTAAGTCATATTTAGATCATTTGGTTTCAACCTTTTAACATTTATGTTATAAATCGACTCACCATCAAGATTCAAAATAAATAACCCGTCCTGGACGGGTGCAAATCCGTGAAACATATCATTCAAATACAAAGAACAACCATTATTCTTGATATTCGACTCATGGCCTTGCCTCGTCAAACATGAAGCAGAAATAATGTTTCGACTGAGCACTGGAACATAATAACAATTATTTAGTTCCATAATGAATCCGGAAGGTAAATGAAGTTGCATCGTGCCGACTTCCAACGCAGCAACTCTTGCTTTGTTGCCGACTCGAATATCAACCTCGCCTCTTGCTACGCTCCTAGTTCTTACCAGTCCCTGCAACGAGTTGTAGATGTGAATAACTGATCCGGTATCATATACCCAAGAACTATTAGGTGCATCAGCAAGATATATGTCTATAACATTGCAAACAAGTGTACCTGAGTCGGAAGTCATACCTCCACTCTTGGCTTTGTCGGCCAAATACTTGTTGTATTTCCTCTTCCAGTGGCCATCTGCCTTGCAATAGAAGAAAGTGGATCCGGCTGAAGGAGATGGCTTAGTCCCTGAGGAAGCGCTTGGGACCGGGTCCTGAGCCTGCTTTCCTTCTGACTTAGCCTTCTTCTTAGTCCAAGAACTCTTCTTGAACTTAGCCTTATTCTCGCACCATCAACACTTGACGGCGCCTTCTTGAGATCCGCCCACCGCTTGAGCATCCCATGCACCAAAGGAGATTATTATCCATACCATGCATGTGGTAGTTCGAAATGAACTGCCCATATGCACTAGGAAGAGAGTTCAGAATTATATCTATAGCGAACTCTTCGCTAATGGGGTAGCAAAGCCTCTCCAGAGACTGCACATAACCAACCATTTTGATCACATGCGAACTCAGTGGATCACCACCTTAAGCTTGCAACTCAGCAAAGCCTGAGAGACTTGATACCTCGCCTTCGCCTTCGAAACATACTTTTGAGGCTTTCGATCATATCGTAGGCCTCAACATGTTCGAACTGCTTTTGCAAGTCCGGTTCCATGTGATCAAGCATAAGACAGCTAATATCTGTGGACTCATCCTTAGCCCGACGGTAGGCATTGGTGGCAGCGACAGTCGCATTCTCATTCGGCTCATCTAGAAGTGGGTTGTCTAGGACATGGTCCTTCTTTTCTTGTTTGAGAACAATACTCAGATTTCGATACCAGTTGGTAAAATTAGTGTCATTCAGTTTATCTTTCTCAAGAATGGTTCTTAACGCAAAACCGGATATCTGAGAGTGACTGCTACTTGGTGCCATGATCTACAAAAGAAAATATGCAAAACACTTAAGACATGTATTCATAAAAGATCAAGCATATTAAACATTTCAATATTTTATGCTCCCACTAGAACCAACACCCCTCCGATGGTTACTTAGTGATTCAGGATCCTAAATAAGCAAGTCGGCTAGTGAGATTTAGCATCACCGCTAGCCGCCAAGTGATCTAGGTAGACAACTCCTTGTCAATCGTATCTCATACGACTCCTGTTGGACGGGTGGCATCACATGCCCCGGCTCCCATCCGACTTTTCCCTGAGTCCCACAACCGTTGTGATAGACCCGTCTATCTTACCGAGCGTTTCCGCAGTAAGAGTCCGACTCGAACCCACCTAGTCGGAAAGAATTGGCAGCACCTCAATATTGTGAGCCCACTACAAAAAATGTACGACTTGTGATGGTGCAAACACTGGCGGGAAAACCGACTAGACCTTCTTTGAGGGATTAAATTTTACTGACTATCTAATAGAGGTAAAATAGAGACATAACAATAACACAAAATAAAGCAATTATAATGTGAAATGGTATGGCTCTCTTCATGGTGATCTCCATATCCACAAAGCCCGTAATCCGACTCGTGCCAACTCTTGTCACTTGCCGTCTTACTCCAAGTCGCCAACATGTACAACGCCTTGCATGCCTTCCGGGTTCTCCAAATAGCTACACTAGCTTAGTAAAGTAAATTACAAGGAGAGTCCGACACGCAGGTCGTTATACAATAAAATGACAGCACCTAGGCTCCAGCCGGCTGACAAAAACCGTGATTCGCAGATCACGTATGGATTACACACATACATCACATGCACATGAACCATACCATTCACAACTTCCTGCAAAAACAAGTTATGCATAGATACAATATCTACCGGCATTGTGAAACTCGCAACGACATCTAAGGAGCTACGACAGGGAGAAGCGGTCCCGCTTAGCCGAGAATGCGGGGATCGAGGCAGCGCCCTGAAAGCGGCGCCCAACGATTTTTCCGAAAACGTAGATCTCATCTACGATCCGAACATGGATTCCGACCATCGTTCCGACTCGATCAAACTCTTTGATCTTCGATCACCGCATCTGGATTTACATGTCATAGTCTAACCCGATGGCGAAAGCCGACCGATAGGGGTATGTCGTTGCACGACCTCAGCAGTATGATCACGGAAATCAGATCTACCTTTCCCCGAGTACAGTTGATCCAATCAACCTCGTACAAAACCGATCTATCTCATAGATCGACCACCAATCAGCATATACATCTCATCTACAGCCAACCGCATATCACATATGAGAGATCTCAAGCCTAAAACCAGAAGCTATCGCTCGATACCTTTGTTAGGCACGCGGAGATAAAACAAAAAAATTCCTCTAACGTGGTGATCCCAAGATCCAGCTGAGGTAGAAGGCCACTAGGTTTACCACTAGACGCGCAGTTGCAGATTACTGATGAAGCATGTCAGTTGATGCAGTGCAGACCTTTGCGATCCAATTGTCCTGGTGTTGATCGTACATCACCTCTGCTGGTATCCACACGTACAAGGAGGAGCGCCGGCGGGGAACTGCTAGATTCGTTACGGCAGCAGGACTGCTGTGGAGCTAGGTTTTCCACCACATGGAATGACCTAACCGAACAACGATTAACCTTTCTAGGTTACGGTGCTCCGCTATATATAGGGAGTGAACGTGGGCTTTGCTCGCGCGGCCCATTCACTAAAGCCCATATAATGTTAGTCCCTGTCAGTCCAACTCACTGAATCAGTCCAAATCAGGCTCGGGTCCAACCCAACCAGATTTCCAGTTCAGATCCAATCCAAACTTGCTCCCGCTCTTAAGTGTGTGACCCCGCAGGCTCATGGCTACTTGGACACGATTTGAGTCCGACTCTCAGTCGATCAGTCGGTAGCGGCTCCTAGCAGAACGTGCCGACTCGCAAGTACCAAAGAGTCATGACGACTTGCCTTTCCAATGCGACTTGCGTCCGAGACCCTTTTGCCTCATGATATACCTGTTGGAATTATGCCCTAGAGGCAATAATAAAGATGTTATTATTATAATTCTTGTTCATGATAAAGTTTATATTCCATGCTAGAATTGTATTAAGCGGAAACTTTAATACTTGTGTGGTTTGTGAACAACACCGTGTCCCTAGTACGCCTCTATGGACTAGCTCATTGATCAATGAAGGTTAAAGTTTCCTAAACATAGACATGAGTTGTCAATTGATGATGAGATCATATCATTGGAGAATGATATGATGGACAGACCCAAACTAAGCGAAGCAATTAGATCGTGTCATCGTGTTCGTCTTTGCGAAGCTTTTCTTATGTCAAATATTGTATTCCTTAGACCATGAGATAATACAACTCCCTGGTATCGGAAGAAAGCTTTGAGGTCATCAAACGTCATCCTATGAGAGGGTGATCATAAAGGTGTCTCTCAGGTGATCGGAAAGTATCTGTTGGGTTGTATGTATCGAGATGGAATTTGTCCCTCCCAAGTCGGAGAGATATACTTCGGGCCCACTCGGTAATCGATATCAACACCGCTTGCAAGCATGTGGTTAAGGAGTTAATCACAAAGTGATATCGGATTATAGAACGAGTAAAGTACTTGCTGTGAACGAGATTGAACTAGGTATGACGGTACCGACGATCGAATCTCGGGCAAGTAAAATATCGCGAGACGAAGGGAATATATATATGGGATTGATTGAATCCTGGCATCGTGGTTCATCCGATATGATCATCGATGAATGTGTGGGAGTCAATATGGGTGCCCAGACCCCGCGGTTGATTATTGATAGAAGATCATGTCTGCATATTCTCGAACCTGCAGGGTCACACACTTAACGTGTCTCGACGCTAGGATAGATTGGATAATTGGTTTATGAGTTTTTGTTCGGAGTCTCGGATGGGATCCGGGACATCACGAGAGGTTCCGGAGTGGTCCGGAGAATAAGATTCATATAAGGCAGTGCAGTTTTTGGAGTTCGGAATTGTTCCGGGTTAATCGGTATTGTACCGGAAGCTTCTAGAACCTTCCAGAAGGGGACCAACGTGGCCCCACCTTCCGGGAGGGGGCATGGGCCTATGAGGGAGTGTCCTGGCCGCATTGGGCCAGGGGCACAAGGCCCCATAGGGCCCAGCCGATCCTATAGGGTTTAAATCGTTTAAACTAGGGATAGAATTTCTAGAAGGAGGGAGAGTCCTTGCCCCCCACTCCTCCCTCCCTTGGCCGCCGGCCCAAGGCTTGGAGGAGGGGCAAGGGCTGGCCGCCCCCCCTCTATAAATAGAGGGCTGGTGCGCCCCCTCCCTCCCACACCTTGCCTCCAATCCTAGTTGCCTTGCTACCCTCCTCTCTCCCTCCCGACTGTTTGTAGGCGAAGCCCTGCTGCAGAAAATCTCCACCATATACACCACGCCGTCGTGTTGTAGATCCCATCTATCTCTCCACCATACTTGCTGGTTCGAGGAAGGAGGAGACGTCGAGGTGCTGCACGTGTGCATCTCACGGAGGCACCGCCACTTGTGGTGCTAGATCGGATCGGATCGCGAGGAGGAGAAGCGAGTACGACTACATCACCCACTTTCCGATTTAACGTTCATTGTGCGAATCTTCAAGGGTATGAAGATCTAATCCAATCTCTCGTTGATTGCATTTCCTAGATTAGATCTTGGATTTCCTCTGTTAGCATCCAGAGAAAATTTTGATTTACTATGTCGCAAACGCTTCGTGGTATCGAGCTAGATCTATGCGTAGATGTGTTTCACGGTAGAACGCAACATGGTTGTTACGGCGTTGATGTTTTCTGTTGCAAGCCTCTTGTTTGTGTTCTTCTTATGACGGGATAGTGAGATTGAAGCGGTCCAGCCAACCTTATGCGACGTCATGAGACCGGCTCGCACATGACGTGTGGCTTGTACCACACATGCGGCCGGTGGATGTCGGTTTCTCTCACTATAGTTGTCATGGGATTAACACTGAGTTTGGCAACCATAATATCACCGTTGTGGCTTTCCGTAGGTAAGAATCGTTCTTAGCATCTACTCCCATAAGCCACGTAAAACATGCAACAACAAAGTAGAGGCGTCTAACTTGTTTTTGCAGGGAGTGTTTTCTGTGATATGGTATGGCCCAAGATGTGATGTGTATATTGTATGCGATGATCATGTTTTTTAATGTTTCACGACTTGCATGTCGATGAGTACACAACCGGCAGGAGCCATATGGTTGTCTTTATAATTGTGTATGACCTGCGAGTCAACTTCTTATACGCCATGTAATAGCTTTACTTTATCGCTAAGTAGTTAGCAATAGTTATAGTTGCTATCCGTGGTGGAGGCAATCATGGTGGAGTGATGGAGATCATGTCGGAACGCACAAGATGGAGATCATTGCGCGGAGATTGGCTATACCATGTCACATAAAGTTATATGCATGTGATGTTTATCCTTTTATGTATCTTATTATGCTTAGATCGCGACGGTAGCATTATAATATGATTGCTCATTTAAAGATCAAGATAAAAACTATGTTCTCCCCAAGTATGCACCGTTGCGAAAGTTCGTCGTGTCCAAGCATCACGTGATGATCGGGTGCTATAGACTCTACGCTCACATACAACGGGTGCAAGCCATTTTTGCACACGCAGAAATACTTGGGTCTAGCTTGACGAGCCTAGCATGTACAGACATGGCCTCGGAACACAAGAACCGAAAGGTTAAGCATGAGTCATATGAATGATATGATCGACACTTGGTGTCCACCATTGAAACCACATCTCTTCTCGTGATGATCGGATTAGGTGTGGTGAATTTGGATCGTGTTCACTAAACAACTTGAGGGATGTTGAATTTAGTGGGAGTTCATCTAGTAATTTGATTAAGTTGAACTATTTATCATGAACATAGTCTAAATTGTACTTGCAAATACTGTAGATCACATGGCCAAGTCCAACTTCAACTTCAACGTTTTTGCTGAGAAGGAAAAGCTTAGAAACAATGGGTCTAACTTCACCAATTGGTTCCGCAATCTAAGAATCATTACATCATGGACAAAAGGACTATGTCCTTGGAAAGCGTTAGGTGACCCTCTGTCAATCGCTACGCCGATGAGAAAGCTGTCTATCACCGCAAATATGATTATAGTGTGATTAAGAGCACCATGTTGTTTGCTATGGAACCGAACTTCAAAATCGTTTTGAAACCTATCCCGGCCCTTTGAGATTCTCGAGGAGCTGAAACCATGTTTCGACTCAAGCCCGCTCGAGAGATATGAGATCTCTGAGAAGTTCTTTAACTGCAAGATGGAGGAAGGGAGTTCCGTTAGTGAGCACGCCATAAAGATGTCGTGCTACACTCAACGCCTTGAGCAACTGGAATGCACGATTCCAGAGGAGCTCAAGATTGACAGGGTTCTGCAATCACTCCCTCCTAGCTACAAGAGTTTTGTAGTGACTCACAATCAGATTTGTTCCACTGATACGATCACCGAGCTCTTCGCAAAGCTAAAGGCCGCGGAAGTGGACATCAAAAAGGATAATCATGTGTTGATGGTCAACAAGCCCTCCTTTAAGAAAGGTAAGGGAGCAAAGAAGCCCTTCAAGAAGGGCGGCGGCAAGCGCAATTCTCCTGCTGAGAAGAAGCTCAAGTCTGGTCCTAAGCCGGACACTGAGTGCTTCTATTGCAAGGACAAGGGTCACTGGAAGCGCAACTGTCCGAAGTACTTAGCGGACAAGAAGGCTGGCACCATCAAAGGTATATTTGATATACATGTTATTGATGTTTTCCTTACTAGCCCTCGTTGTAGTTCCTGGGTATTTGATACCGGTTCAGTTGCTAATATTTGTAACTCGAAACAGGAGCTACGGAATAGACGGCGGCTTGCGAGGGATGAGGTGACGATCTTGCGTTACAACGGATCAAGAGTTGATGTGATGGCCGTCGCACGCTCTCCTTAGTTTTACCTTCGGATTAGTTTTAAACCTTAATAAATGTTATTATGTGCGTTAAGCATGAACATTATTTCGGATCGTGTTTATTGCAAGACGGTTATTCATTTAAATCGGAGAATAATGGTTGTTCTATTTATATGAGTAACATCTTTATGGTCATGCACCTCTTGTGAATGGTTTATTTCTTCTAAATCTCGAAAGGGATGAAACACACATCCATAACATTGAGGCTAAGAGATGCAAAGTAGATAGTGATAATACTACTTATTTGTGGCAATCATGCTCAGGTCATATTGGTGTAAAGCGCATGAAGAAACTCCATTCTGATGGACTTTTGGAGTCTCTTGATTTTGAATCATTTGACACATGCGGACCATGCCTCATGGGCAAGATGATCAAAACCCCGTTCTTCGGTATGATGGAGCGAGCAACGGACTTGTTGGAAATCATACATACCGATGTATGCGGACCGATGAGTGTTTTGACGCGAGGTGGATATCGCTATTTCCTCACTTTTACCGATGACTGAAGTAGATATGGGTATATCTATTTAATGAAACATAAATCTGAAACATTTGAAAAGTTCAAGGAATTTCAGAGTGAAGTGGAGAACCATCATAACAGAAAGATTAAATTTCTATGATCCGATTGTGGAGGTGAATATTTGAGTTATGATTTTCTCACGCATCTTAAAGCAAGCGGAATCGTTTCACAACTCACGCCACCCGGAACACCACAACGCAATGGTGTGTCTGAACGCCGGAATCGAACCCTATTAGATATGGTCCGATCAATGATGTCTCTTACTGATTTGCCGTTATCATTTTGGGGTTATGCATTAGAAACCGCTGCATTCACTGTAAATAGGGCTCCATCTAAATCCATTGAGACGACACCGTATGAACTGTGGTTTGGTGCTAAACCTAAGTTGTCGTTTCTTAAAGTTTGGGGATGCGAAGCTTACGTCAAGAAGTTGATGCCGGACAAGCTCGAACCCAAAGCGGAGAAATGCGTCTTCATAGGATACCCTAAGGAAACTATTGGGTATACCTTCTATCACAGAACCGAAGGCAAAGTGTTTGTCGCAAAGAACGGTTCCTTTCTTGAGAAGGAGTTTCTCTCGAAAGAAGTGAGTGGGAGGAAAGTAGAGCTTGACGTGGTTATTGAACCTTCTCTTGAATTGGAGAGTAGCGCAGCACCTGAAATTGTTCCAGTGCCGCCTGTACCAACGATAGAGGAAGCTAATGACAAGGATCATGAAGCTTCGGACGATGTCACATTGAACGCAGTCGACAAGGTCGCGCCCCTCCCGAGTGGTAATGGCAACCCTGTCTTGACTATCTTGCTAGTAGAAGATAGTGAACCTACGAACTATGAGGAAGCGATGATGAGCCCAGACTCTGAGAAATGGCTGGAAGCCATGAATTCCGTATTGGAATCCATGAGCGAAAACCAAGTATGGACTTTGGTGGACCCTCCTAGCGATCGAAAGGCCGTTGAGTGCAAATGGATCTTCAAGAAAAAACGGACGCGATGGTAATGTTACCGTCTATAAAGCACGGCTTGTCGCAAAAGGTTTTCGACAAGTTCAAGCTGTTGACTACGATGAGACTTTCTCCCGTAGCAATGTTTAAGTCCATTCGGATTTTATTAGCAATTGCGTTTCATGATTATGAAATATGGCGATGGATGTCAAGATCGCGTTCCTCAATGGCAACATTGATGAAGAGTTGTATATGATGCAACCCAAGGTTTTGTCGATCCTAAGGATGCGATAAAGTATGCAAACTTCAGCTCCATTTATGGATCAAGCATGCGTCTCGGAGTTGGAACCTTCGCTTTGATCAAGTGATCAAGAGCTTTGGATTTGTTCCAAATTGCTACGAAGCTTGCATCTACAAGAAAGTGAGTGGGAGCTCGGTGACGTTTCTGGTACTATATGTGGATGACATATTGATTATTGGAAATGACATCAACATGCTTAACGATGTGAAGAGTTATTTGAACAAATGTTTTCAATGAAAGACCTAGGTGAAGTCGCTTATATATTGGGCATCAAAATCTATAGAGATAGACAAAGACGCTGATAGCTTTAAGCCGAGTACATATCTAGACAAAGTTCAAAAGGTTCGTAATGGATAAGGCAAAGAAAGGTTCAAAGGCCTATGTTGTCGTAAGATATTGAGCAAGGATCGTGTCCATATGGTAAATGATAGGAAGCTATAAGCAAAGTGCCTTATGCCTCGGCCATAGGTTCCATCATGTATGCCATCTTGTGTACTAGACCGGATGTGTCCAATGCTCTTAGTTTGACGAGATATCAAAGTGATCCAGAGTGGAACATGGACAGCCGTGAAGAACATCCTAAAGTACGAATAGGACTAAAGAAATGTTCTTAGTCTATGGGGTGATAAACATTGTCGTAAAGGTTACGCCGATGCTAGTTTTGACACCGACAAGGATGATTCCAAATCTCGACAGTGATACGTTTATATTTTGAATGGAGGAGTGAGTCGGAGAAGCTGCAAGCACAGCGTGATCGCGGGATCTACAAAGGAAGCGGAATACATGGCTGCCGCAGCGTCAAGTGAAGGAGTTTGGATCGAAACTTCATCATCGAGCTTGGCGTGGTTCCAAGTGCATTGGACCCACGGAGATATTGTGTGACAACATCGCGCCATAGCACTTGCTAAGGAACCAAGATATCATCCAAAGACCAAGCATATCAACCGCAAGTTTCATATAATCCGAGATTATAATGCGATGGAGATCTCAAGATTAGAAAAGTACATATAGATCCGAATGTCGCAGATCCATTGACTAAACCTCTTCCACGTAAAACATGATCAGACCTCGCCATGGGTGTGAGATTGTTGCCAAATGTAAACTAGATTATTGACTCTAGTGCAAGTGGGAGACTGTTGGAATTATGCCCTAGAGGCAATAATAAAGATGTTATTATTATAATTCTTGTTCATGATAAAGTTTATATTCCATGCTAGAATTGTATTAGCGGAAACTTTAATACTTGTGTGGTTTGTGAACAACACCGTGTCCCTAGTACGCCTCTATGGACTAGCTCATTGATCAATGATGGTTAAGGTTTCCTAACCATAGACATGAGTTGTCAATTGATGATGAGATCATATCATTGGAGAATGATATGATGGATGACCCAAACTAAGCGAAGCAATTAGATCGTGTCATCGTGTTCGCTTTTGCGGCTTTTCTTATGTCAAATATTGTATTCCTTAGACCATGAGATAATACAACTCCACGGTATCGGAAGAAAGCTTTGAGGTCATCAAACGTCATCCTATGAGAGGGTGATCATAAAGGTGTCTCTCGTGATCGGAAAGTATCATTGGGTTCTATGTATCGAGATGGAATTTGTCCCTCCCAAGTCGGAGAGATATACTGGGCCCACTGTAATCGATATCAACACCGCTTGCAAGCATGTGTTTAAGGAGTTAATCACAAAGTGATATCGGATTACGGACGAGTAAAGTACTTGCGTGAACGAGATTGAACTAGGTATGACTGATCGACGATCGAATCTCGCAAGTAAAATATCGCGACGAAGGGAATATATATGGGATTGATTGAATCTGGCATCGTGGTTCATCCGATATGATCATCAATGAATGTGGGAGTCAATATGGGTGCCTGCACCCCGCTGTTGATTATTGATAGAAGATCATGTCGCATATTCTCGAACACAGGTCACACACTTAACGTGTCTCGACTCTAGGATAGTTTGGATAATTGGTTTATGAGTTTTTGTTCGAGTCTGATGGGATCCGGGACATCACGAGGTTCCGAGTGGTCCGAGAATAAGATTCATATAAGGCAAGATTTTTGGAGTTCGGAATTGTTCCGTTAATCGGTATTGTCTAAGCTTCTAGAACCTTCCGGAAGGGGACCAACGTGGCCCCACCTTCCGGGATGGGGCATGGGCCTATGAGGGAGTGTCCTGGCCGCATTGGGCCAGGGGCACAAGGCCCCATAGGGCCCAGCCGATCCTATAGGGTTTAAATCGTTTAAACTAGGGATAGAATTTCTAGAAGGAGGGAGAGTCCTTGCCCCCCACTCCTCCCTCCCTTGGCCGCCGGCCCAAGGCTTGGAGGAGGGGAAAGGGTTGGCCGCCCCCCCTCTATAAATAGAGGGCTGGTGCGCCCCCTCCCTCCCACACCTTGCCTCCAATCCTATTGCCTTGCTACCCTCCTCTCTCCCTCCCGACTGTTTGTAGGCGAAGCCCTGCTGCAGAAACTCTCCACCATATACACCACGCCGTCGTGTTGTAGATCCCATCTATCTCTCCACCATACTTGCTGGTCCGAGGAAGGAGGAGACGTCGAGGTGCTGGACGTGTGCATCTCACGGAGGCACCGCCACTTGTGGTGCTAGATCGGATCGGATCGCGAGGAGGAGAAGCGAGTACGACTACATCACCCACATTCCGATAACGTTCACGTGCGAATCTTGAAGGGTATGAAGATCTAATCCAATCTCTCTCGTTGATTGCATCTCCTAGATTAGATCTTGGCTTTCCCTCTGTTTGCATCCGTAGAAAATTTTGATTTACTATGCCGCGAAACCCTTCAATACCTTGTCAGACTATATGCGAATAATTATCATCCCTTAAATAGTCCGACTCTCTTCTCGATCCGAGAGAAATGATTCACCCGACTAACTCTTAGTCGATCGCCTCGGTTAACACTTACCCGAGTTGTGCATGGCCATGCTTTCTGAATCATATCATCCGAGAGGGCCCAGAGAATATCTCTCCAAGTGGAGGGGCAAAATCCCATTTTGGTTATTCACATCACGCAGCTTGATTCTCAGTCGACCCAAACTCTGCCTTTATAACTGCCTAGTTATGGATCAGCGTTTGACAGAACCTAAGTCGGTGATCCTCAACTCGGACTATGCATTAACCTCAGGTCTAAGGATTACATTGATTGAGATATACAAATGACAACTTGTTCGTTGTACCTCAATATGGGTCAATCCGACTCGCTAAACTCTTTAGCCAAATCTGTGTAAGTTGGAATAGCATCTCCATGCCCATGACAAGTGGAACCGAGTCATCAAGCCAACATTCACATTGGTCTAAGTTGTGTGTCCAGCACAACCTCGATGACCAAGGATATTTAGTACAAACAACATGAATGCATAGTTTCACAACCGAATCACATATTCAATGATACACACCAGATGTTTATACAAGGGTTACATAATATCTTTATGAATACAATGGGAAATATCATCATACATGATTGCCTCTAGGGCAGATTATCAATAACTGGCCCAACTACATCTGGTTTGTCACCTCCGCCATCATCATTCCTGGGTTTCCTGAATTTGTTACATACAAATTATTGTTTATCAAGATCATTGGTGCGCTCTGACCTTCTGTTCCTATTGACCTTGAGTGAAAATCCAGTCCTAGCAGCATATGTGTTGTAGTGTTCCTTAGCACCCTGCAGCATGTCATAACGCATTCCAATATCTGGGTCCATTGGCTGAGATGAAGTCTCGTTATTATCTGCATCGTCTTGGGCAAGCTATATTGTGTTTGTACCGGCAACAAAGACACCAGTTTCACTGTCAGTTGGTACTGTATGTATATCAATAGCGGGGGCGTCGGTGTCAACTTGCCACTATGGAGTCTCGTCAAAAGATTCTTCCATCAGAAGATGCGTGAAGTAATTAGGTGGCAGTAAACTAGCCTGCTCATTGAGGTCAAACGTCACCTCATTGAGGTCAAGAATACCCATTGCCTGCACAACAAAATGAATCAAAAAACAAACAAGGGAAAAAAGGCAACTTCCAAAGTATATATAGGCAAAAATCTATGCATTGTTGGCTAAACAGTACTTTTAGCCTCACAAATTCTCACATTTTTATTGCTGTTTTTTGACATGTAGGTATTGGACAAGAGCTTCTTCATGTGGAAAAAGACGAGGAAGCGATGACCAGATGCAAGAAATGAAGGCAAAAATCTTCAAGTCATGTGTTACATGTATTATAATTAGTATTAGTATGTTGCAAACTCTGTTATAGTTTTCTGTTATTTTCGGTGCAAGTATCTACTGTTTTGATGATACGAAGTTGCATGAAAATTATGTGAAACTAAGTTTCCTACTTATGTAAGAAAGTTGCCTACAGATGCTACCAAGTTGCCTACTTATGTCATTTAGTTGTCTACTATTCACATGATGATTCTAGAATTCAAAAACTAAGGTGTTAAGTTGTTAACCTATTCTGTTTATGCATGGTTTTTTTCTATTTACAATTTGCTCATCTTGCTACATAAAAAAGGAGCATATTTTGACATGTTAATACTCTATGTAGGTGCCATGAACAAATGTCGCCTCAGACAAAAAGTTGGCTGAACTAAGATGCAAGTTGCAAACTACTAGTGAAAAATTGTCCATAGTTTTATGAAAAGACAATAAATCGTTGACTCAGAAAAGAATTTTTACATCGGGGATCTTGTGGGGGTGATTGGTAGACGACTATTTCTGATGAAAAGGGGATCGTGTGGGGGTGGTTGGTAGGCAACTATTTCTGTTAAAAAAGGAGTATGTTCATGATAAAAAGAAGTTGCCTATGATGTGATAGAAGTTGCTATAAAAAAGGGAATAATTGCCTACCCCCTTAGAAAAGTTACTACGACACAGGAAAAAATTTCCTCAACCATCAGAAATAGTTGCTACGAAACAGGAAAATTTTTCCTCCATCCTCAAAAAAGTTGCTACGTAAAACATGAAAAGTTGCAACTTTTTCCATCTAAACTGCAATCTATGAAAAAGAAATTTCTTGGGATATGAAATAAGTTGCTACAAAACAGAAAAAGTTGCTAAAAACATCAAAAAAGTTGCAACTTTCATCTGAATTGCAAGAACCGAGAAAAACCTAGAAGGACATGGCAACATAGGTTGTCTAGGAGCTGGGGAAGTTATTAAGGAGCACAGCCAAGTTGCTTGTGTTTGGAACAAAAGTTAACTCGAGCAAAAGAAATCAATAAGAGATTAGCAGAGAAAAAAGATGGATATGTACCTGTATTGAATCTAAGAGAGCAATTTCAGATGTAGGTGCGTTCCTCGAGCTGCTCTCCGTATGGAACATGTTCGTATGGTTAATGATCAGGAGGTTGCCATGTTTTGGTGGGTTCATGGAGCCAGCAAGAGGAAGCAATAGAGGCTAGGGCTGGAGAAAGAAGACGCTCTAGGGAATGAGATCTGGGGACGGTAGGATTAGAGAGATGCCATAAGGATGGATAGGCTGGCGCCGGGCGCGGGGGATCATGGGCTGGGGGCGCAGTGGGGACGCCAGGTAAAGCAAACGATCGCACCCCTCGCAGGAACCGAGAAAAAACAGCCACACATGGAGAGCAGAACTTTCTAAAAGTGGAAAGGTGCCTGGCTGGCAAACCTGGTGCGCCCAACTCATCGTTTTGGTGCTCGGGCGCCCGCTAGACTCATCCTAGTTAAAAATAGGGATGCTAAAAAAATTACCTCCAAAAATCTTATGTAATTATCACTGAAAGATTGCTGCCATAATTACCGCTAGAAAAATATGCCGAAAGAATACCGTTGAGTAATAAAAAGAAAGAGCTAAAAAGATACCATACATCGTACGCTACCGTCCAAAAGTTGCGCAGGAAAAGTGTGTCAAAAAATCATCACTGAGTAACTAAAAATAAGAAACGCAAAAATTGCTGCCATATATAACTTTTTTGTTTGAGAAGTAGACATATGTGACTACTACCGAAAAATTATTGCTGAAAACTTGCGTCCAAAATTACCGTCAAATAGTGTAAAAGGTGAAACAAAAAATTAAAAAGAAAATTAAAAAGCACTGTAGCTAAGCCACGTGACGGTGGCTAATTTGAAGAAATTGGAACATATACAGTAGAGTAAGGAGAGGGCTCTAAAGGTCATACCCAACTGCCCCGGCAAACAGACGCCGCGTCCGATCTCGTCCTTTTCGACCGAGTCCAAGGTCCAACGGCTCGCTCCAACAGATCGAACAGTGTGGCAGGTCTGATTCGGTGTAAACCGGACCAAAATCTGTGGCTGGTTTACGGGAGCTCAGACGTAGGTCTCGGCCATCCGTGTCCACAGCTGGACCCGCGTGTCATACACACAAGACATACAAAAAAGGCTAATTAACTGGCTGTCATTCCATACGTTCCTGGTCCTGTGTGTCATACATATAAAATTACTAGTACCATTAATTAAACTAACTAAGTATTGGCTCCGTCCTGGCCGCAGGCCACATCTTGGCCGAAGGGTTCACTCTTGCCTGCCTGCGCCCGTCGGGCCGCCAAGACAGCGGTCTTGGTCTTTGTTGTCGCCCGCCGTGGCCGTAGTCTCCACCTCCTCAGCCTAGCTACGCGCTTGCGCTTATGCTTGCGCCTCCCGGTTGGCGACGGCGAGGAGCACCTCCCGTTGGGCCGCCGCCACCACCGTAGCACGCAAGGTGGCCACGTACTCTAGCACCTCCGCCAGCACCTCCCGCCGCACCGCCGCTCGCACATCCACTAGGTCCTTCCGTTGGGGCGGCGGCGTTCTTGGCCAAGGGCGCGGCCTCCACCACCACCTCCCTCTTGATCGCCTCCGCCAGCTCGCACCGTTTGGCGGCGGCCTTGGACAAGATGCTGCCTAAGGTCGCGGCCTCCACCGTCTCATGTGCATCCTGCCACTCTCGCTCCCCCTCCATCATGGCTTTGGCGGCAAGCCGGGCGGTCTCCTTGGCCGCCAGCGATTGCTGCGCTTCCCGCTCGTCACGGTCCTTGATGGCCGCCTCCGCCTCCCTCGCCACCTCCTCAGCCTCCAGTCGAAGCCGCTCGGCGGGTTGCCGACCGGTGTCCTCCCTGTCCTTGAAGGTCGTGTACAGCTCGTGGACGTAATTCTCTAGGACGTAGTGGCGGCATCGGCTCTATCGACTTCACCCTTCGCCACCTCCGCCTCGGCCTACCTCTCCGTGGCCGGCTCCCCCGCGATCGCATCGGCCTGCGCCACCAACTCCGCCTTGCTCAGAACCAACTCTCACATGTCCCTATTGCCCTCCGAAGATTCACCGGTTCCCGGCGGGGCAAGGGAAGGGGGAGAAGGGGGATACGCGGCGAGGACGAACTTGTTGAGGTCGGCCCAGCTCACAGGGAGGTTGCCCATGGCGAGAGAGGGAGGAAGGGAACGGCGAGAGGTTGGTGCTGGCGGCCGGACCCTATTTATATTCGCGGGGCTCAGCAGGAACGGCGAGCGGGGTCGGGCGAGAAGGCGTGGCCTAGGCGGGAAAGGCCGGGACAGCGGGCGAGAACTGGAGTTCTGGCGAGACAATGCCGGCCGCCATTAGCGTTGATCCTCTGTTCAGCTCGAGCTTGATAGATTTCGACGGACAAGGGGGGCCGCATATGGGGTAGCAGGTTAGGGGCACAGGCCACCGCATGGGCTGAGTCCGGACGGCATGTCCTCCACCCCTTGCAAACGAACCAATTCAAACAAAACTGCTGTCCGTAATGACGGAGACCCATTGGAGTTGGCCTAATCCTCCGGTCCTTAAATGTAAACTCCCTCCGATTTAAAATATAAGATGTTTTAGCTTTGTGAATCAAATGTGTCTAGACTATTTTTAGTACTCCCTCCGACCCATATTAATTGACTTGGATTTGCCAAAATTTGAATGAATCTAGACACTATTTAGTATATAGGTTCATTTAAAATTTGACAAATCCAAGTCAATTAATATGGACCGGAAGGAGTATGTAGGTTCATTTATGTTTGTAGTGAATCTACACTAAAATAAGTTTAGATATATTTTTTACAAATCTAAAACATCTTATATTTTAAAACGGAAGAAGTAGTACCTATTTACTGCAAAGCAAACCCGAGGCAAGAACTGTGTCTTCACCGTAGGTGTAGGGCGGTGGTGGATGATAATGGCGTTCCCGTCGCCCAGTTGTCTTGTAGGACTCGGGGGCACGCATGGGACACCTGAGTAATGTATGGTCCTCTCGACCTTCATGTCCAGTGAGGGCTATGTATCTTCTCCTCTTTGTTGGAAAAGAAGCGGGTAATTTATTGGAAGAAGAAAATAAAAAATAAAAAAGAATTTATGAGTGAGTCACAATGATTTTAGTGTATAGATATTTATAAATTTATATATATATATCTATGCAATAATTTATATATCTATATGAATACACGGGGAGCACTGTCCGATATAGATGTATAAACGTATGTCGGTCTGCTTTGCAGATGTATATAAATTTAGATAATTCTATGATATTTAATTTGTAAAAGAGGGAGCACTAAAATTATTCTTGTGCATGTCGCGGCAAAATCAGAGTTTGATCAGCTGCATCACTAGGATGACAGCTGGTTTGTTCCCGCAAGCACGTGGTCGGTAGCACAATTGCTGTCATCTTAAATTCATATATAGTACAGTTATCAATAGTCGCACAGTACAGTTATAGGTAGGGTTGCAAACAGATCCATTTATAGGTAACGCACGGTACAGTCGTCTTAAAGTCTCGTTTCTAATTCATTTGATTTTTTTTACAAAATATTGTATAATAAACATCTAAATAAACTAGAAGCGGGATTTTCGTGGTATTTTGCTTGCAACTCTAACTCGGACATGTGTTGTATCGTGCTATTGGAAAGAATAAAAAAAGGTGGTATCATGCTGCATCCATCCATCGGTAGAGCCTATAAATGAAGAAAGCAAGGGCTAAGTAGCTAGCTCATTTGATTAGGAAAGTGGATGTACAGCCCAACCGTTCAGGTTTAAGTCTTCACGGATATAGATTTGAGTTCTTATTATTCAAAAAAAAACTCACTGTAGGGACTTTTCCTACCGCATTCCTTTCAAAAAAAAGCAAGGGCTTGCACGATGCACTACTCCTGCGATAAGGTTGTGCATTGTGTATATATAGCGTCCAGTATTACTACTAGCTATAGCGCATTGAACCGTTGGTCGAGTTGGCATTGTCGGCGGCAACAAGGTGGTGTGCGTCGGGCCAATCTTTTAAAAGGAAACAAGGCCAAACCAGAAAGTTGGCCAATGGTGCGCATCTTACCATTAAATCAGTCTCTGAGCTGGACGAATAGTTGGAGCCCAAAGAGAAGGCGTCTGCATTTGTACATCAATAAGGAGTGATTGTTAGGGACACCATCCCGATCACCACTCGAGATTGGAATAAGCCATAAAAAAAGATCAAGTTGGAGCCAGTTTTGTCGACGACAGAGTCAAAGATTGTCTTTAGGATTCGTTCATAACATATTTCACCCTACCAGTCTGTGAAACTGACGAGCTCAAACAGGCACGAGCGTTGAAAGTCAATGTGCAGGCTCTTAAGAAGATGAACACATAATTCCAAAACCGGAAGAAAAGATTATAACGAGATTATGTCAAGGAAAAAAAAGCTCCAGAATTCACGGACGCACTAGAGAAGTAGCGGGATAACTAGACCGCATTTGTGAAGTACAAGGATTCATAAGAAGCTAAGGAAAGGTCAAAAAAATAAGATAAATACTTCCAAAAAGAAATATCACCACAATATGGGAACAAGTGGCTACAAGAATGCCATGTATAAGTGGGCAGAAACTGAGGGCGCTCTGCGTGCTAAAGGGATCATTCCAGCTACACAGGATTGACCCTTGATATTAAGAAATTGGTTTTTTGGGCATGGGGCATCATATGACCCACAAATAGGGGACATTATTGCAAAAAAGGAAATTTCTGGACCCAAGGATGCACTTGTTAAAGTGATGAAAGAGGTTTAAGAGGGAAAGTCCCATCCCGAGAGAGAGAGAACGATGAGTTGACAAAGGCCGTCGGGAATCCTGAAAAAGAAGGACAAATACGAGGCATCGGACCTTCTTTTCCATGGAAGACTGAGTTTCCCCAGAACATTGACACTTATATAAGTTGATCGAGAAAAATGAAGCATCGGCAGGCGGAGGAGGAAGAGCGGTTGGCGAAGGTTGAAAGTAAGAACCAGAAATTTTAAGCCATGTTTGAGTGGCAGCAAGAGAAAATTAATGAACTTAGAGGACTGAGCCAACATCAAGATACTGTATGCGATAGTATGGCCGGCCCATCTTAGCGGAAAAGAAGCATGGCTTCCATGGAGTTCCAGGTTGATGATACACTGATGATCGAGAATGCATCGGTGATAGATGGTGAAACGATGGATCGCTACCCCATGGATGAAGTCGAGATAAAGACAAGTTGTGAGATACATGTGACACTGAAGAACATATCCATGAAGGTGGCGCTCGGTTTTGCTTTATCTTGTGCACCGGGAGCGACCTACCATGGCCTTCAGATTCTAGAAGGCTATGCTCGTGTCGGTGTGGATCAAGTTCTACCGGGATTTTAGTCACTAGAGCTTGACATCCCTGCACGTGAAGGGGAGACGACACTATGAGAATTCACGTGTGGCTTCATTCTATGGAAAAGAAGCACATCGTGTTTCCAGGATCGGCGCCAAGGCCGCCGTCCCCTCCGAGATACAATCCATCACCTCCAAGGCCACCGTCTCCTCCGAGAAGAAATCCATCACCTCCAAGGCCACAGTCTCCTCCGAGAAGCAATAGTCCACCCCTCCCCGAGAGGGACTGCAGCGCGAGTCCATCTCGATCTCCGGCGCCTTAGCCGACTCTGCCCAAAGCTTTGTCAATGGATAACCGACACGGAAACCAACCCTTCCCAAGAGTACCGCCGGACCTTCCCAAGTTAGCTTACCACCGGACTGATGAAGAAAACATGGGATCATAGACGCCAAAGTGAAGGCCCATTTTGCACCAAAACGACCCGAGCCAATGGAGCCAATACCTCCAAATTTAAGATGCACTTTTCAGGATCTTCTTGCGTAACCATCCTAATATGAGTTACATAAGAGGGGAGAGGGGAGTGAGAAGGAGCAGTGGAGGGACCCTGCCCTACTCTCCCTGGACAAGGAAGGCCCCCTCTATTGTTGGCGACAACCAAGAGCTCTGTATCACTTCCACTATGAGCAGTCGACTGCAATCCTTCGGATCAGCATGCAAAAACTTTCTCGGAAACTCTGCCCCAGCCAACGCTAAGTGAGTAAAAATCCTCCTTGGCCACCCGAAACACCTCCGCGGTGATAAAATTTCGGATGTTGTGTATGCGACGCAAAGATAAGACCTACAGATACCATCTGATGGCCTGGCAACGCATACGACTGCGCTCTGCTAGTAACAATTCGTTCCAGCAGGCGCGATGAAAATCCCGGAGGACGCGTTGGGTGCATCATTTGAAAATTACTGGAATTCTACTCCTGTTAGTGAAGGGTTTCGCGTCATAGTAAATCAAAATTTTCTACGGAGCAAACAGAGAGAAAGCCAAGATCTAATCTAGGAGATGCAAACAACGAGAGAGATTGGATTAGATCTTCATACCCTTGAAGATTCAAATGCCGAACGCTCGGCTTAACGTGGGTGATGTAGTCGCACCGCTTCTCCTCCTCGCGATCCGATCCGATCTAGCACCACAAGTGGCGGTGCCTCCGTGAGATGCACACGCATCACCTCGACGCCTCCTCCTTCCTCGGACCAGCAAGTATGGTGGAGAGATGGATTGGATCTACAACACGACGGCAGTGTATATGGTGGAGAATTTCACTGCAGGCTTCGCCTACAAACAGTCGGGAGGGGAGAGGAAGGTAGCAAGGCTGCTAGGGCTTGGAGGAAGGTGTGTGGGGGAGGGCACCACTCTATATATAGAGAGGGCAGCCCTTGCCCTCCTCCAAGCCTATCTCTAGTTTAAACAATTTAAACTCCTTATCTAGAAATCCTATCTCTAGTTTAAACGATTTAAACTCTCCCTTATCTAGAAATCCTATCTCTAGTTTAAACGATTTAAACTCTCCTTATCTAGAAATCCTATCTCTAGTTTAAACGATTTAAACTCCCTTATCTAGAAATCTATCTCTAGTTTAAACGAGTTTAAACTTATCTAGATCGGGGCCCTATGGGGCCTTGTGCCCCTGGCCCAATGCGGGACACTCCCTCATAGGCCCATGCCCTCCCGGAAGGTGGGGCCACGTTAGTCCCCTTCCGAAGGTTCTAGAAGCTTCCGTACAATACCGATTAACCCGAACAATTCAACTCCAAAACTGCACCTTTATATGAATCTTATTCTCCGACCATTCCGAACCTCTCGTGATATCCCGGATCCCATCCGAGACTCAACAAAAATTCATAAACCAATTATCCAATCTATCCTAGCCGAGATACGTTATGTGTGACCCTGCGGGTTCGAGAATATGCAGACATGATCTTCTATCAATAATCAACAGCGGGGTCTGGGCACCCATATTGACTCCCACACATTCATCGATGATCATATCGGATGAACCACAATGCCAGGATTCAATCAATCCCATATATATATTCCCTTCGTCTCGCGATATTTTACTTGCCCGAGATTCGATCGTCGGTACCGCCATACCTAGTTCAATCTCGTTCACAGCAAGTACTTTACTCGTTCCGTAATCCGATATCACTTTGTGATTAACTCCTTAACCACATGCTTGCAAGCGGTGTTGATATCGATTACCGAGTGGGCCCGAAGTATATCTCTCCGACTTGGGAGGGACAAATCCCATCTCGATACATACAACCCAACAGATACTTTCCGATCACCTGAGAGACACCTTTATGATCACCCTTTCATAGGATGACGTTTGATGACCTCAAAGCTTTCTTCCGATACCAGGGAGTTGTATTATCTCATGGTCTAAGGAATACAATATTTGACATAAGAAAAGCTTCGCAAAGACGAACATGATGACACGATCTAATTGCTTCGCTTAGTTTGGGTATGTCCACCATATCATTCTCCCAATGATATGATGTCATTATCAATTGACAACTCATGTCTATGATTAGGAAACCTTAACCATCATTGATCAATGAGCTAGTCCTTAGAGGCGTACCAGGGACACGGTGTTGTTCACAAACCACACAAGTATTAATGTTTCCGCTTAATACAATTCTAGCATGGAATATAAACTTTATCATGAACAAGAATTATAATAATAACATCTTTATTATTGCCTCTAGGGCATAATTCCAACAGTCTCCCACTTGCACTAGAGTCAATAATCTAGTTTTCATCTGGCAACAATCTCACACCCATGGCACTGAGGTGTTGATCATGTTTTACACGTGGAAGAGGTTTAGTCAATGGATCTGCGACATTCAGATCCGTATGTACTTTGCTAATCTTCAGATCTCCATCCGCAATATAATCTCGGATTATATGAAACTTGCGGTTGATATGCTTGGTCTTTGGATGATATCTTGGTTCCTTAGCGAGTGCTATGGCGCCGGTGTTGTCACACAATATCTCCAATGGGTCCAATGCACTTGAACCACGCCAAGCTCGATGATGAAGTTTCGATCCAAACTCCTTCACTTGACGCTCGCAGCAGCCATGTATTCCGCTTCTCATCAGATCCCGCGATCACGCTTTTCTTGCAGCTTCTCCACTCAGCTCCTCCATTCAAAATATACACGTATCCCGTCTCGAGATTTAGAATCATCCTTGTCGGTGTCAAAACTAGCGCCGACGTAACCTTTTACGACAAGTCGCTCATCACCCCATAGACTAAGAACATTTCTTTAGTTCTATTTAGGTACTTTAGGATGTTCTTCACGGCTGTCCAAAGGTTCCACTCGGATCACTTTGATATCTGCTTCGTCAAACTAAGAGCATTGGACACATCCGTCTAGTACACAAGATGGCATACATGATGGAACCTATGGCCGAGGCATAAGGCACTTTGCTCATAGCTTCCCTATCATTTACCGTAGCTGGACACCGAGCCTTGCTCAATATCTTACCGACAACATAGGCATGAACCTTTCTTTGCCTTATCCATTCTCGAACCTTTTCGTAACTTTGTCTAGGTATGTACTCGCTTAAAGCTATTAGGCGTCTTTGTCTATCTCTATAGATTATGATGCCCAATATATAAGCAGCTTCACCTAGGTCTTTCATTGAAAACACTTGTTCAAATAACTCTTCGGATCGTTAAGCATGTTGATGTCATTTCCAATAATCAATATGTCATCCACATATAGTACCGTAAACGCCACCGAGCTCCCACTCACTTTCTTGTAGATACAAGCTTCAGAGCACTTTGGAACAAATCCAAAGCTCTTGATCACTTGATCAAAACGAAGGTTCCAACTCCGAGATGCTTGCTTCAGTCCATAAATGGAACGCTGATGTTTGCATACTTTACTAGCATCCTTAGGATCGACAAAACCTTCGGTTGCATCATATACAACTCTTCATCAATGTTCCCATTGAGGAAAGCGATCTTGACATCCATCCGCCATATTTCATAATCATGAAACGCAGAAATTGCTAATAAAATCCGAATGGACTTAAACATCGCTACGGAGAGAAAGTCTCATCGTAGTCAACACCTTGAACTTGTCGAAAACCTTTATGACAAGCCGTGCTTTATAGACGGTAACATTACCATCCGCGTCCGCTTTCTTCTTGAATATCCATTTGCACTCAACGGCCTTTCGGTCGCTAGGAGGATCCACCAAAGTCCATACTTGGTTTTCGCCATGGATCCTCGATTTCATGGCTTCCACCATTTCTCGTAGTCCGGCTCATCATCGCTTCCTCATAGTTCGTAGGTTCACCGCCTTCTACCAACAAGACAACAAGACAGGGTTGCCGACTACTCGGGAGGGGCACGACCTTGTCGACCGCGACGTTCAAGAGAGATCGTCCAAGCTTCATGATCCTTGTCATTAGCTTCCTCTATTGTTGGTGCAAAGCTTTGACTGAACAATTTCAAAGTCTTTGCGCTACTATCCAATTCAAGAGAAGATTCAATAACCTCGTCTAGCTCTACTTTCCTCCTACTCACTTCTTTCGAGAGAAACTCCTTCTCAAGAAAGGAACCGCTTCATGCACAAACACTTTGCCTTCGGTTCTGATAGAAGGTATACCCAATGGTTTCCTTAGGGTATCCTATGAAGACGCATTTCTCCGCTTTGGGTTCGAGCTTGTCCCATCAACTTCTTGAAGTAAGCTTCGCATCCCCAAACTTTAAGAAACGACAACTTAGGTTTAGCACCAAACCACGCTTCATACGGTGTCGCCTCAACGGATTTAGATGGAGCCCTATTTAAAGTGAATGCAGGTTTCTAATGCATAACCCCAAAATGATAACGGCAAATCAAGAAGAGACATCATTGATCGGACCATATCTAATAGGGTTCGATTCCTATGCTCGTACACACCATTGCGCTATGGTGTTCGTGGCGTGAGTTGTGAAACGATTCCACTTGCTTTAAGATGCGTGAGAAAATCATAACTCAAATATTCGCCTCACGATCGGATCGTAGAAACTTAATCTTTCTTACGATGGTTCTCCACTTCATTCGAAATTCCTTGAACTTTTCAAATGTTTCAGATTTATGTTTCATTAAATAGATATACCCATATCTACTTAAGTCATCGGTAAAAGTGAGGAAATAGCGATATCCACCGCCGAAACACTCATCGGTCCGCATACATCGGTATGTATGATTTCCAACAAGTCCGTTGCTCGCCCATCATACCGTAGAACGGGTTTTGATCATCTTGCCCATGAGGCATGGTTCGCATGTGTCAAATGATTCCAAATCAAGAGACTCCAAAAGTCCATCGAATGGAGTTTCTTCATGCGCTTTACACCAATATGACCTAGACGACAAGTCACAAATAAGTAGTATTATCACTATCTACTTTGCATCTCTTAGCCTCAATGTTATGGATGTGTGTTTCATCCCTTTCGAGATTTAGAAGAAATAAACCATTTACAAGAGGTGCATGACCATAAAAGATGTTACTCATATAAATAGAACAACCATTATTCTCCGATTTAAATGAATAACCGTCTTGCAATAAACACGATCCGGAAATGATGTTCATGCTCAACGCAGGCACATAATAACATTTATTAAGGTTTAAAACTAATCCCGAAGGTAAAACTAAGGAGAGTGTGCCGACGGCCATCACATCAACTCTTGATCCGTTGCCAACGCGCATCGTCACCTCATCCCTCGCAAGCCGCCGTCTATTCCGTAGCTCTGCTTCGAAGTTACAAATATTAGCAACGAACCGTATCAAATACCGTGCACTACAACGAGGGCTAGTAAGGAAAACATCAATAACATGTATATAAAATATACCTTTGATGGTGCCACCTTCTTGTCCGCTAAGTATTTGAACGGCTATGCCCAAAGGACCCTTGTCCTTGCAATAGAAGCACTCAATGTCCCTTGGGACCACTGAGCTTCTTCTCAGCAGGGCATTAAACTTGCCGCCTTCTTGAAGGGCTTCTTTGCTCCCTTACCTTTCTTAAAGGAGGGCTTGTTGACCATCAACACATGATTATCCTTCTTGATGTCCACTTCGCAGCCTTCACTTTGCGAAGAGCTCGGTGATCGATCATGGAACCAACTGATTATGAGTCACTACAAAATTTTGTAGCTGGGAGGAGTGATTGCAGAACCTGTCAATCTTGAGCTCCTCCGAATCGCATTCCAGCTTGCTCAAGGCTGAGTGTAGCCCGACATCTTTATGGCGTGCTCACTAACTAACTCCCTTCCTCCATCTTGCGCTTAAAGAACTTCTCGAGATCTCATATCTCGAACGGGCTTGAGTCTCAAACATGGTTTTCAGCCTCGAGAATCTCAAAGGGCCCGGATAGGTTTCAAAATGATTTTGAAGCTCGGTTCCATAGCAAACAACATGGTGCTCTTAATCACACCATAATCATCTTTGCACGATCGATAGACAGCTTTCTCATCACCATAGCTGCATTCAGGGGGTCACCTAACGCTTTCCCAAGGACATAGTCCTTTGTCCGCCAGAATGATTCTTAGATTGCGAACCAATTGGTGAAGTTAGACCCATTGTTCCTAAGCTTTTCTTTCTCAAAGAAAACGTTGAAGTTGAAGTTGGACTTGGCCATTGGATCTACAAGATTTGCAAGTACAATTTAGACTATGTTCATGATAAATAGTTCAACTTAATCAAATTACTAGATGAACTCCCACTAAATTCAACATCCTCAAGTTGTTTAGTGAACACGATCCAAATTCACCACACCTAATCCGATCATCACGAGAAGAGATGTGGTTTCAATGGTGGACAACAAAGTGTCGATCATATCATTCATATGACTCATGCTTAACCTTTCGGTTCTTGTGTTCCGAGTCCATGTCCAGACATGCTAGGCTCGTCAAGTTAGACCCAAGTATTTCCGCTGCAGTAAACTGGCTTGCACCCGTTGTATGTGAGCGAGAGTCTATAGCACCCGATCATCACGTGATGCTTGGACACGAACTTTCGCAACGGTGCATACTTGGGGAGAACAAAGTTTTATCTTGATCTTTATGAGGAATCATCTTATAATGCTACCGTCGCGATCTAAGCATAATAAGATACATAAAGGGATAAACATCACATGCATATAACTTTATGTGACATGGTATAGCCAATCCTCGCGAATGATCTCCATCTTGTGCGTTCGGCATGATCTCCATCACTCCACCATGATTGCCTCCACCACGAATAGCAGCTACAACTATTGCTAACTACTTAGCGATAAAGTAAAGCTATTACATGGCGATAAGAAGTTGACTCGCAGGTCATACACAATTATAAAGACAACCATATGGCTCGCCGGTTGTGTACTCATCGACATGCAAGTCGTGAAACATTACAAAACATGATCATCGCATACAATATACACATCACATCTTGGGCCATACCATATCACAGAAACACTCCTGCAAAAACAAGTTAGACGCCTACTTTGTTGTTGCATGTTTTATGTGGCTTATGGAGTAGATGCTAAGAACGATTCTTACCTACGGAAAGCCACAACGGTGATATTATGGTTGCCAAACTCCGGTGTTAATCCCATGACAACTATAGTGAGAGAAACTGACATCCACCAGCCGCATGTGTGGAACAAGCCACACGTCAAGTGCGCAGCCGGTCTCGCGAACGATGTCGCATAAGGTTGGCCTGGACCGCTTCAATCTCACTATCCCGCGTCATAAGAAGAACACAAACAAGAGGCTTGCAACAGAAAACATCAACGCCCGCAACAACCATGTTGCGTTCTACTCGTGAAACACATCTACGCATAGATCTAGCTCTGATACCACTGAAGGGTTTCACGGCATAGTAAATCAAAATTTTCTACGGAGCGAACAGAGGGAAAGCCAAGATCTAATCTAGGAGATGCAAACAACGAGAGAGATTGGATTAGATCTTCATACCCTTGAAGATTCGCACAGCGGAACGTTCGTCGGAACGTGGGTGATGTAGTCGTACTCGCTTCTCCTCCTCGCGATCCGATCCGATCTAGCACCACAAGTGGCGGTGCCTCCGTGAGATGCACACGTGCAGCACCTCGACGTCTCCTTCCTCGGACCAGCAAGTATGGTGGATAGATGGATTGGATCTACAACACGACGGGCGTGAGCACGGTGGAGAATTTCACTGCAGGCTTCGCCACAAACAGCCTGAGGGGAGAGGAAGGTAGCAAGGCTGCTAGGGCTTGGAGGAAGGTGTGTGGGGAGGGCACCACCCTCTATATATAGAGGCCAGCCCTTGCCCTCCTCCAAGCCTATCTCTAGTTGAAACAATTTAAACTCTCCCTCATCTAGAAATCATATCTCTAGTTTAAACGATTTAAACTCTCCCTTATCTAGAAATCCTATCTCTAGTTTAAACGATTTAAACTCTCCCTTATCTAGAAATCCTATCTCTAGTTTAAACGATTTAAACTCTCCCTTATCTAGAAATCCTATCTCTACTTTAAACGAGTTTAAACTTATCTAGGATCGGCTGGGACCTATGGGGCCTAGTGCCCCTGGCCCAATGCGGCCAGGACACTCCCTCATAGGCCCATGCCCCCTCCCAGAAGGTGGGGCCACGTTGGTCCCCTTCCGGAAGGTTCTAGAAGCTTCCGGTACAATACCGATTAACCGGAACAATTCAACTCCAAAACTGCACCTTTATATGAATCTTATTCTCCTAACCATTCCGAACCTCTCGTGATATCCCGGATCCCATCCGAGACTCGAACAAAAATTCATAAACCAATTATCCAATCTATCCTAGCGTCAAGATACGTTAAGTGTGTGACCTGCGGTTCGAGAATATGCGATGATCTTCTATCAATAATCAACAGCGGGTCCAGGCACCCATATTGACTCCCACACATTCATCGATGATCATATCGGATGAACCACGATGCCGTGATTCAATCAATCCCATATATATATTCCCTTCGTCTCGCGATATTTTACTTGCCCGAGATTCGATCGTCTGCATCCATACCTAGTTCAATCTCGTTCACAGCAAGTACTTTACTTGTTACGTAATCCGATATCACTTTGTGATTAACTCCTTAACCACATGCTTGCAAGCGGTGTTGATATCGACACGAGTGGGCCCGAAGTATATCTCTCCGACTTGGGAGGGACAAATCCCATCTCGATACATACAACCCAACAAATACTTTCCGATCACCTGAGAGACACCTTTCTGATCACCCTTTCCTCGGATGACGTTTGATGACCTGACCAAAGCTTTCTTCCGATACCAGGGAGTTGTATTATCTCATGGTCTAAGGAATACAATATTTGACATAAGAAAAGCTTCAAAAGACGAACACGATGACATCACGATCCAATTGCTTCGCTTAGTTTGGTCATTCCACCATATCATTCTCCCAATGATATGATCTCATTATCAATTGACAACTCATGTCTATGATTAGGAAACCTTAACCATCATTGATCAATGAGCTAGTCCTTAGAGGCGTACCAGGGACACGGTGTTGTTCACAAACCACACAAGTATTAATGTTTCCGCTTAATACAATTCTAGCATGGAATATAAACTTTATCATGAACAAGAATTATAATAATAACATCTTTATTATTGCCTCTAGGGCATAATTCCAACAGTTAGTCCTCAACGGCCTGAGTTGAATTACGCTAGCATATGTTCCGGGTTCGAGTCAAGGGACTCGAATCTGAAGAAGATCGTGTTGTTTTGTCCTAAGACAATTAACTGGCCCTGATCCGTTAGGAGAGTCAGGCACATGCATCAACAATCCCTACACACTAAGATCATTCTCTATTGAACAAGAAAACAGCTGCACGCGAAAGATTGAAGAATCCTCAGGCGAATCTATGATTTGACTGAACACTAGGGGGCTACTGACATGGTTATACCCTACGGGTACAAGACCTTAGCATACCTGGTCCAGCCCAAGGAAGGTCCACGAGAATATACACGGCCCATGAAGACTTTCGGGTGGCCCAAGCCCATGACGTCTTCGGATCCTTGAAGAGCAAGACTAGATTAAGATAGAATATTCAAAGGAGCAAACCCTAAACCTGTAACCGACTTGATCTGTGACCGGGACCTGCCTACCTCTATATAAAGGCTAGGAGGGCACGACGAGAAGGGCACTTCGCATACCACCGCATACACACCTTCACGCCAGATTGCATCTGTGCACCCTTGTAACTTTCGGTTTCGCCGTAATCAAGAGCAGACAAGTAGGAGTAGGGTTTTCCCTTCGGGGGCCTGAACCTGGGTAAATCTCGTGTCCCCGTGTTGCTTGTTTGCTAACCTCACTACTAGAAAAACGCCTATTCGTGGCGCACATGAAAAGGCCTTCTGTGGCGCACTAGCAGTGCGCCACGGCTGGCTATCTACGTCAGAGTGGCGCATCGCATGGTGCGCCACGGTTATATCGAGATAGGCGTGGCGCACTACCAGTGCGCCACGGTGGGTACATGTGCGCCACGGATGTTTTTTTCAAAAATAAAAAAAAAATGCAAAAAACACCCTCGTTTTGAATTGCAAAAGCAATCGGGTCCGCATCGCCGCCGTCGTGTCGCCTCGCCGGCAGGGAGGTGGCCGTGGCCATGACCTACCACCGCAGGGAGGTGCGGGAGGCCGTGGACTTGCTACTCCTCGCCGGCATCGAGGAAGAGAGGCAGTGAGGTGTGGCTGGAGAAGGGAGGAGGTTGCCGCAAGGAGAAGGAGGTCTTCGGCGGTCGTCGGAGCTCGTCGTCGCTCTTCATGACTGCAAGGAGGAGGAGGCGAGGAGGAGGCAAGGAAGGAGGAGGAGGCGAGGAGGCCGCAGGAAGAAGGTCGCCGTCATGACTGCAAGGAGGAGGAGAAGGTCGCCGCCGCCATCGCCATAAATCCTTGCACGACAAGGGAAGGAGGAGAAGTAAAGGAGGAGGAGGAGGAGGAGAAGAGAGAAGGAAAAGGAGGAGGAGAAGAGAGAAGGAAAAGGAGGAGGGAGGAGAATGAAAAAGAGAAGAGGGAGGGAATAGGGGTAGGTGGGCGGGGTGGTGATTCAAATTTGAATCCCGCCCAAGATTATCCGTGGCGCACTAGGTGGTGGTGCGCTACGGGTAAGTTGCCTCAATTTTTTTTTCTGCAGCAAAAAATCTTGTTTTTGCCATAACTTTTTACTCTTTTCGAATTTTGAGATTCTAAAAAATCGCTAAACGACCTAAAGGCGTTGCAAGCGGATCTGGAATCTCGTTCTGGTCATTTTGGTATATTATACGTTTTTTTTCGACATCGTATGCAAAATTCTGACCTTTTACCGTGGCATGACTTTTTTGCAAATAAAGTCGAAACTCATTTTGTTAATTTTACTAGAAGCTATACCACATTACCTACCTAAATATGAAAGGATTTAATTTTTGAAGTGTTTATCATTTTCGTTTATTTTTGCAAACCCTAAAAAGCGATCCACGGGGGGAGGTGGAGTTGGTGCATGCCACTTAGGCGTGGGCACTAGGGCAGTGCCCTCATTAAGTTTATACATCTGTGGCGCACTATGCCATGTGCCACAGATGTTTCAACCGTTCACAGCAGAGGGTGCGCTTAGCGTAGCGCACTTCCCCATGTGCGCCACAGATGACACTAACAACCGTGGCGCACATGACTATAGTGCGCTACAGATGTTTGGCGAGCGTCCAACAGGGCCCTGGACCACACACATCTGTGGCGCACTATAGTCATGTGCGCCACGGATGTGCTGATTACCTATAGCTGTTTTCCTAGTAGTGTCGTTCCGTGATCTCCAGTATCCCCATCTTCGCCAAAACCCAAGCTCATAACTATTAGGAATATGCAACATGTATTCCTTTGGGGGCCAAAGGCCACAATATATAGTACATGTTGTCAACACCCGGATTTTTAATCCCAGATGCCTGTTATGCCATACATCGCAATTCCAGGATTACCATTTTTGCGAGACATAACAGAATTGGATACCATAGTACATCATCCATTACAAACCGTACATAAGTTCTTACACAAATAGGTATCTCATGATCCAGTTCTTAATACAACTTCAAGCAGCGAAATACGTAATAATAACGGTAGGCGTGGAAGCTCCATCTTCGGGTCACATACAATGCCTTGTGATGGGAGATGATCCTAGTTGTCGTAACCTTCTGGGGTCCATCCTCCAGGTACTCCTCTTCATAGTCTAGCCACGGGAATAGCCAGGGACAAAGCCATGAGTACTCTTTAAGTACTCGCAAACTAATACTAACAAGTGAAAGGGTTTTTTGGTAATAGAACACTAGGATCTAGGGTTGTTTTGCAAGAAGCCAGATTTATCTCTACTAAGTTCAGAAACAAGAGAGCTAGTTGAAGTTTATACTCCTAAGTGTGAATTTGTATTTCATATCACAACCCTGTTGTGGTCAAGTCAAAGTCTCAATTCATTTCACAAGAAATTTTGAAAAGTCTGATGGGGAACAGATGTACTCCAATCGTCCATATCATGGACGCGGCTATTCAAATAGTTTGACACTCTGCAGAGATTGTACACTTTCACCACAACATTCGATACATCCGTCAGGAATAAATCCTGAATTCACCATACTCGGTATGCGGATAATCAATCCTAACCTTTCAATTACACGCCCTAGTATAAGCACCTCTCCTGTGAGTTTGGCCTCCCAACCATGACCAACTGTCATCTTGGGTACTGCACAGGTGGACAATCTTCACAAGGTAGCCTCAGCTCAGACCTTGGCCGTGAGGGAACTAATACTGAGGTATATAAATTTCCAGTCAAGCCCTACCCAATTCTCGGGTATTGTGGTTGTACGATAAAATTGGAATGGTATCACATCTAGACAACCATAAGTTTTTAAAAATGTCTAAGGCTCATGCCTCAACATTTTCATCACCATAAATAATCTGGTGTTCGGAAACACATGTCCAAAACATTTCAATAGAATGATCCATCATTCCAAGGTTTTCATAATCATTTTTCCACTAGGTATTCCCATCTAAAGTTGATCAAGTTTTATGCTTAGAACTAGCATCTACAAGTGGGGGTAGCACTAATGAGGGGTGGTAAACAAGTTGAGTTTTAACTAAGTTCAATCTCATGCCTTAGGATGACATCGAGATTATCTAGCTTAGGCCAAATTTTATGCTCTTTATGCAACCTTCAAATATCTTTCTAGTATCTATCATTTATTCCAGTAACCTCTAAGTAAGATCTTTGATAAAGAAATAAAGTATAAAGCTTGCAAGTAAAACTAGGATTGGTTTATCAAGTGGTTATGATCATATATGCTTTAAGGCATATAGTTGGCATGGTAGCAAGCAAGTATTAGCTTGCATAGGTCAACTTGATTAGTAAGGCTTGCTAAGTTAATAGATTTCAAGTATTGGCTTGCTAAAGTAGAGTATATTGCAAGTGTTAGCTTGCCTTGTGCAGAGCAGTGGTTGAAGTTCTCCTCGACTTCTTCTTCGTAGAATCCTCCTTCCTCCTTGTATCCTTGGTCGGTACTAGCGTCTATAAATAAATACGAGGTACACAATCACCAAAAAATTCTTAACTACTTGCAATCATCACACAAAAGGGTCCTATAGATGATCTAGCATCATCACTAACATTCCCATTTTAAAGCTTGGTTTAATTCCTTTTATTTTTAGAAAAGTAATTTCTACTCATTGAAAAACTACTTAAGATTTAATATTCTCCAAACCAAACATGGGATCATGTTGACACATGTCATCACCACATATTTTAGTCCATGGGAATATGATTTAAAGTGGTGTCACAATTTAATAAGGTTTTACCATTTTATTTTAATTAAATAAAGTGACTAGAAATGCCTATGTGACATTCTTTTATTACTTGAATATTATTTCTATAAGTAAACCTATATATTTTTATATATTCTGAAAGGTATGGTTGAATCTGATTTTTGAGAGTTGGAATCAATTCAAAATCTATTATGGATTTAATTTGAAAAATGTTTGAATGCAGAAAAGGTTCTTCCTTGTTATTTTTACCAAGGATGATCTACGGATCCAAATGACTTGAATCCAATGGGCTTGGATTCAGCACTTCTAGACCTTTCTAACAAAATTGGTTTCATTCAATTTGGTGCACTAAATCGACCTGGGTTGATTTTTGAAACTAGGTACAGAAGTGTGTTTGAAATAAAATGGAAAAGGTTAAATTCAAATAACTGGGCTGCGCGGGAAGTGATACTGGGCCAGCCTAAACCACAATAGCGCTTACGCTGGATGGTTATGGCTGTCCCCCACGTCGATGACGAGGTGCGGCGGTATGGGGCAATGTGGTGCGTTCGATCTGGTTCTAATCCAACGGCTGAGAGTCATCGTCGACGTTGGGCAACGCCGAGCAGATGTAAACCTAGCGCGGCTGGGGGTCGTTGGGGGCTCACCGGGTTCAGGGCGGTCGAGGGGCGAGCGACAAAGTCGACGGCGAACCTCCTAGTACTTGGCGGCTTCTCTGGGCGGCTCAATCGCTGGCCCCTTCTTCTCCGAGGCGGCGGCTCGGTGAAATTCGGCGATGCGCCGCTCGCCTTGCTCGGGAACGGGTGGCACGATCGGTGAGAGAGAGTGAGATGGTGTGCTCAATTCGGCTGGGGTGGCCTCTATTTATAGTGGAGCGAGGGACCGACGGGCGCAGGTGAGCTCGTGGTCGATTTGGCCAGACGGCTATCGGCGTGGGCGGCGGTAGGCGGTGCGGTGCTCCCTAGCGATGCTCAACGACGGTGGCGAGTGAGGCGGTGTGGTTTGGTCGGAACACGCGCGGCAGTGCTGCGTCTGACGGAAGATTTAATGGCGCATAGCGCGCGTGTTCCGCGCGGCGGCGAACGAGCGTGTCGGCGGGGTTACTGGGACGGTGGTGATCACGTATGCACGCGGCGAGGGCGACGCGCAGTCTGTGGGCTTCGGTCGAGGGTGGTGCTCTGGCGCACGCTCGGCATGGTTGCTGGCGAGCTTGGCATGGTTCGTGCGCGTGGTCCAGTGGCTGGCAGGGTTCGAGCGCTAGACAGGGAGTGGCGGTGGGGTGTTGGCTGCCTCCTAGACATGTTGTTTAGGCTTGGTGCTTGCTCTGTCTAGCTAGCCATTGTCAGCTTGCAAGGGGATTCTCGGGTTGGCATGGCATGGGGCAAAGGGTAGGGTCTAGGGTTTGTCTAAGCAATGGTTGGCACTAGGGGAGACAAGGGTGATCAATGGTGAAAATTTCTTAGCCAAATTACTGCTTCAAACAGTGAAGTTAGGCCAGTTTGATTTGTTTCTGCCAAGTATTTGATGAAATGGCCGCAAGAATTCAAGTTTTGAATTTTGAAAAGATTTTTGGTGGGTGTGCTAGGTTGGTGCTGGTGAGTCTGCAGATGCTTGAGTTTTCAAAGTTGAGCTTGTTTGAGTGGTTTTTGAAAAAGTGGGATCTTCCCATATGATAAAGATTCAATTTTAAATTGCCATTTAAACTATGCATTTAAATGTTTTTGGATGATCAAAAAGTGGGCCTTGATACTTTGTTATGAGTACAATCAAGGGGTGAAAAGATCCAGAAAAGTTTCTGTTAGGTTCTGAAAGTTTGAGATAGCCAAAGTAGGCATGGGAGTTAAATTGGTCAAAATGACCATTTCCTTATTTTATTTGTTTTGATTTACTTGTCTTTGAGAAAAGTTTGGGAATTGTTTAGATGATGTTTATTTCACCTAAGAATCCATTTACAAGCAAAGAAACACATAATCATGGTGATTCAAAAGAATCCATATTTTAATACCTACACATATGAATGCTTTCATATTTTAATTGGAAAAGTTTCTGTTAACCCTAAATTTGGGGATTAGAGTTTGATGATTCTAGTTTAATATTTTTGGGATGTTACAAACCTTCCCCCCCTTAAACAAAATCTCATCCCGAGATTTGAAAAAGGACAAAAATATTACCTAGGATTTGAAGAGATCGGGAAACTCCGTCCTAATGTGATCTTCGCGCTCCCAGGTAGCTTCCTCTTCTATGTGGTTGCTCCACTGAATCTTGTGAAACTTGATGCTTCGGGTTCGGGTAGTTCGAAAAGCTTCTACCAAAATACGGATGGGTACTTTGAGATAGGTCAGGTCATCGTTGATCTCTTTGGTTTGGTGATCGATATTCTTGAACACTTCGGTCTTCTCTGGGACTTCGAGACACTTGCGAAGTAATGAGATATGGAACACATTCTACATTGACATCTCTTGAGGCTTCAATTGATACGACACTTCTCCTCGACGGTTCAAGATCTTGAAGGGTCCGATATATCTGGGGGCTAAATTCCTTTGAGTTGGAAACGCTGCATTCCCTTCAATGGCGACACCTTCAGATAAACAAAATCTCCTATGTTGAAGGCGAGGTCTTGACATCTCTTGTCGGCGTAACTCTTCTGTCTAGACTGGGCGCTCTTAAGGTGCTCACGAATCTTGTGAACCTTCTTTTCTGCTTCTCGTAGGATGTCGGGTCCGAAAATCTGACTCTCTCCTACTTCCGACCAGTTCAAAGGGGTGCGATGTTGGAATTATGCCCTAGAGGCAATAATAAAGATGTTATTATTATAATTCTTGTTCATGATAAAGTTTATATTCCATGCTAGAATTGTATTAAGCGGAAACATTAATACTTGTGTGGTTTGTGAACAACACCGTGTCCCTGGTACGCCTCTAAAGACTAGCTCATTGATCAATGATGGTCAACGTTTCCTAACCATAGACATGAGTTGTCAATTGATAATGAGATCATATCATTGGAGAATGATATGATGGACAGACCCAAACTAAGCGAAGCAATTAGATCGTTTCATCGTGTTCATCTTTGCGAAGCTTTTCCTATGTCAAATATTGTATTCCTTAGACCATGAGATAATGCAACTCCCAGTACGGAAGAAAGCTTTGAGGTCATCAAACGTCATCCTATGAGAGGGTGATCATAAAGGTGTCTCTCGGTGATCGGTAAGTATCTATTGGGTTGTATGTATCGAGATGGAATTTGTCCTCCCAAGTCGGAGAGATATACTTGGGCCCACTGTAATCGATATCAACACCGCTTGCAAGCATGTGGTTAAGGAGTTAATCACAAAGTGATATCGGATTACGGAGCGAGTAAAGTACTTCGTGAACGAGATTGAACTAGGTATGACGATACCGACGATCGAATCTCGGGCAAGTAAAATATCGCGAGACGAAGGAAATATATATATGGGATTGATTGAATCCTGGCATCGTGGTTCATCCGATATGATCATCGATGAATGTGTGGGAGTCAATATGGGTGCCTGCACCCCCGTTGATTATTGATAGAAGATCATGTCGCATATTCTCGAACCCGCGGTCACACATAACGTATCTCGACGCTAGGATAGATTGGATAATTGGTTTATGAATTTTTGTTTGAGTCTCGGATGGGATCCGGGACATCACGAGAGGTTCGGAATGGTCGGAGAATAAGATTCATATAAAGGTGCAGTTTTGGAGTTGAATTGTTCGGGTTAATCGGTATTGTGAAGCTTCTAGAACCTTCGGAAGGGGACCAACGTGGCCCCACCTTCCGGGAGGGGCATGGACCTATGAGGGTGTCCTGGCCGCATTGGGCCGGGAACAAGGCCCCATAGGGCCCAGCCGATTCTAGAGAGATTTGACTCGTTTAAATCTCGGGATAGAATTTCTAGATAAGGAGAGTTGAAATCGTTTAAACTAGAGAGGATTTCTAGATAAGGGAGAGTTTAAATTGTTTAAACTAGAGATAGGCTTGGAGGAGGGGCAGGCTGGCGCCCCCCTCTATATAGAGGGTGGTGCGCCTCCCCTACTACACACCTTCCTCCAAGCCCTAGCAGCCTTGCTACCTTCCTCTCTCCCTCCGATGTTTGTGGCGAAGCCCTGCAGAAATTCTCCACCATATACACCATGCCGTCGTGTTGTAGATCCAATCTATCTCTCCACCATACTCGCTGGTCCGAGGAAGGAGGAGACGTCGAGGTGCTGCGTGTGCATCTCACGGAGGCCGCCACTTGTGGTGCTAGATCGGATCGGATCGCGAGGAGGAGGCGATACGACTATATCACCCACGTTTGACGAGCGTTCATTGTCAATCTTCAAGGGTATGAAGATCTAATCCAATCTCTCTCGTTGTTTGCATCTCCTAGATTAGATCTTGGCTTTCCCTCCGTTCGCTCCGTAGAAAATTTTGATTTACTATGCCGAAACCCTTGATGGTATCGAGCTAGATCTATGCGTAGATGTGATTCACGAGTAGAGCATAACATGGTTGTTGCGGGCGTTGATGTTTTCTGTTGCAAGCCTCTTGTTTGTGTTCTTCTTATGGCGGGATAGTGAGATTGAAGCGGTCGGGCCAACCTTTCTGCGACATCGTCATGGAGACCGGCTCCGCACTTGACGTGTGGCTTGTTCCACACATGCGGTGGTGGATGTCGATTTCTCTCACTATAGTTGTCATGGGATTAACACCGAGTTTGGCAACCATAATATCACCGTTGTGGCTTTCCGTAGGTAAGAATCGTTCTTAGCATCTACTCCCATAAGCCACGTAAAACATGCAACAACAAAGTAGGCGTCTAACTTGTTTTTGCAGGGAGTGTTCTGTGATATGGTATGGCCCAAGATGTGATGTGTATATTGTCGATGATCATGTTTTGTAATGTTTCACGACTTGCATGTCGGTGAGTACACAACCGTGAGCCATATGGTTGTCTTTATAATTGTGTATGACCTGCGAGTCAACTTCTTATACGCCATGTAATAGCTTCACTTTATCGCTAAGTAGTTAGCAATAGTTGTAGTTGCTATTCGTGGTGGAGGCAATCATGGTGGAGTGATGGAGATCATGCCGGAACGCACAAGATGGAGATCATTGCGCGAATATTGGCTATACCATGTCACATAAAGTTATATGCATGTGATGTTTATACCTTTATGTATCTTATTATGCTTAGATCGCGACGGTAGCATTATAAGATGATTCCTCACTTAAAGATCAAGATAAAAACTGTGTTCTCCCCAAGTATGCACCGTTGCGAAAGTTCGTCGTTTCCAAGCATCACGTGATGATCGGGTGCTATAGACTATACGCTCACATACAACGGGTGCAAGCCAGTTTTTGCACACGCGGAAATACTTGGGTCTAACTTGACGAGCCTAGCATGTGCAGACATGGCCTCGGAACACAAGAACCGAAAGGTTAAGCATGAGTCATATGAATGATATGATTGACACTTTGTTGTCCACCATTGAAACCACATCTCTTCTCGTGATGATCGGATTAGGTGTGGTGAATTTGGATCGTGTTCACTAAACAACTTGAGGGATGTTGAATTTAGTGGGAGTTCATCTAGTAATTTGATTAAGTTGAACTATTTATCATGAACATAGTCTAAATTGTACTTGCAAATCTGTAGATCCAATGGCCAAGTCCAACTTCAACTTCAACGCGTTTTTCTTTGAAAGAAAAGCTTAGGAACAATGGGTCTAACTTCACCAATTGGTTCCAATCTAAGAATCATTCTGTCGGACAAAGGACTATGTCCTTGGTAAAGCTTTAGGTGAACCCCTGTTGCAAGCTAGGTGATGAGAAAACATCTATCGATCGCGCAGAGATGATTATGGTGTGATTAAGAGCACCATGTTGTTTGCTATGGAACCGGAGCTTCAAAATCGTTTTGAAACCTATCCCGGGCCCTTTGAGATTCTCGAGGAGATGAAAACCATGTTTCAGACTCAAGCCCATTAAAGAGATATGAGATCTCGAGAAGTTCTTTAATCGCAAGATGGAGGAAGGGAGTTCCGTTAGTGAGCACGCCATAAAGATGTCGGGCTACACTCAACGCTTGAGCAAGCTGGAATGCGATTCGGAGGAGCTCAAGATTGACAGTTCTGCAATCACTCCCTCCAGCTACAAAAGTTTTGTAGTGACTCATAATCAGATTGGTTCCAGATACGATCACGAGCTCTTCGCAAAGTGAAGGCTGCGGAAGTGGACATCAAGAAGGATAATCATGTGTTGATGGTCAACAAGCCCTCCTTTAAGAAAGGTAAGGAGCAAAGAAGCCCTTCAAGAAGGGCGGCGACAAGCGCAATGCCCTGGCGAGAAGAAGCTCAGTCGGTCCCAAGCCGGACCAGTGCTTCTATTGCAAGGACAAGGGTCACTTTGGGCAACTGTCCAAGTACTTAGCGGACAAGAAGGCTGGCACCATCAAAGGTATATTTGATATACATGTTATTGATGTTTTCCTTACTATCCTCGTTGTAGTGCTGGGTATTTGATACGGTTCGTTGCTAATATTTGTAACTCGAAGCAGAGCTACGGAATGAGCGGCTTGCGAGGGATGAGGTGACAATCTTGGCGTTGGCAGCGGATCAAGAGTTGATGTGATGGCGTCGGCATGCTCTCCTTAGTTTTACCTTGGATTAGTTTTAAACCTTAATAAATGTTATTATGTACTGCGTTGAGCATGAACATCATTTCGGATCGTGTTTATTGCAAGACGGTTATTCATTTAAATCGGAGAATAATGGTTGTTCTATTTATATGAGTAACATCTTTTATGGTCATGCACCTCTTGTGAATGGTTTATTTCTTCTAAATCTCGAAAGGGATGAAACACACATCCATAACATTGAGGCTAAGAGATGCAAAGTAGATAGTGATAATACTACTTATTTGTGGCACCATCGTCTAGGTCATATTGGAGTAAAGCGCATGAAGAAACTCCATTCGATGGACTTTTGTAGTCTCTTGATTTTGAATCATTTGACACATGTGAACCATGCCTCATGGGCAAGATGATCAAAACCCGTTCTCGGTATGATGGAGCGAGCAACAGACTTGTTGGAAATCTTACATACCGATGTATGCGGACCGATGAGTGTTTCGACGCGCGGTGGATATCGCTATTTTCTCACTTTTACCGATGACTTAAGTAGATATGGGTATATCTATTTAATGAAACATAAATCTGAAACATTTGAAAAGTTCAAGGAATTTCAGAATGTAGTGGAGAACCATCGTAACAGAAAGATTAATTTTCTACGATCCGATCGTGGGGGCGAATATTTGAGTTATGATTTTCTCACGCATCTTAAATCAAGTGGAATCGTTTCACAACTCACGCCACCCGGAACACCACAGCGCAATGGTGTGTCGAGCCGAATCGAACCCTATTAGATATGGTCCGATCAATGATGTCTCTTCTTGATTTGCGTTATCATTTTGGGGTTATGCATTAGAAACCGCTGCATTCACTTTAAATAGGGCTCCATCTAAATCCGTTGAGGCGACACCGTATGAACTGTGGTTTGGTGCTAAACCTAAGTTGTCGTTTCTTAAAGTTTGGGGATCTGAAGCTTCGTCAAGAAGTTGATGCGGATAAGCTCGAACCAAAGCGGAGAAATGCGTCTTCATAGGATACCCTAAGGAAACCATTGGGTATACCTTCTATCCGTAACCGAAGGCAAAGTGTTTGTCGCAAAGAACGGTTCCTTTCTTGAGAAGGAGTTTCTCTCGAAAGAAGTGAGTAGGAGGAAAGTAGAGCTAGACGAGGTTATTGAATCTTCTCTTGAATTGGATAGTAGCGCAGCACCTGAAATTGTTCGATTGCTTTGCACCAACAATAGAGGAAGCTAATGACAAGGATCATGAAGCTTGAGACGATCTGCTCTTGAGCGTCGCAGGTCGACAAGGTCGCGTGCCCCTCCGAGTGGTATGGCAACCTGTCTTGTTGTCTTGTTGGTAGAAGACGGTGAACCTCACGAACTATGAGGAAGCGATGATGAGCCCAGACTCTGAGAAATGGCTGGAAGCCATGAAATCCGAATTGGGATCCATGAGCGAAAACCAAGTATGGACTTTGGTGGATCCTCCTAGCGACCGAAAGGCCGTTGAGTGCAAATGGATATTCAAGAAGAAAATGGACACGGATGGTAATGTTACCGTCTATAAAGCACGGCTTGTCGCAAAAGGTTTTCGACAAGTTCAAGGTGTTGACTACGATGAGACTTTCTCTCTCGTAGCGATGTTTAAGTCCATTGGATTTTATTAGCAATTGCTGCGTTTCATGATTACGAAATATGGCAGATGGATGTCAAGACTGCTTTCCTCAATGGGAACATTGATGAAGAGTTGTATATGACGCAACCCGAAGGTTTTGTCGATCCTAAGGATGCTAGTGAAGTATGCAAACTTCAGCGTTCCATTTATGGACTGAATCAAGCATCTCGGAGTTGGAACCTTCGTTTTGATCAAGTGATCAAGAGCTTTGGAATTGTTCCAAATTGCTACGAAGCTTGTATCTACAAGAAAGTGAGTGGGAGCTCGGTGACGTTTCTGGTACTGTATGTGGATGACATATTGATTATTGGAAATGACATCAACATGCTTAACGATGTGAAGAGTTATTTGAACAAGTGTTTTTCAATGAAAGACCTAGGTGAAGCTGCTTATATATTGGGCATCAAAATCTATAGAGATAGACAAAGACGCCTGATAGCTTTAAGCGGTACATACCTAGACAAAGTTCGAAAAGGTTCGAATGGATAAGGCAAAGAAAGGTTCAAAGGCCTATGTTGTCGGTAAGATATTGAGCAAGGCTCGGTGTCCATACGGTGAAATGATAGGAAGCTATGAGCAAGGTGCCTTATGCCTCGGCCATAGGTTCCATCATGTATGCCATGCTGTGTACTAGACCGGATGTGTCCAATGCTCTTAGTTTGACAAGCAGATATCAAAGTGATCCAGGAGTGGAACACTGGACAGCCGTGAAGAACATCCTAAAGTACCTAAATAGGACTAAAGAAATGTTCTTAGTCTATGGGGGTGATGAACAGCTTGTCGTAAAAGGTTACGTCGATGCTAGTTTTGACACCGACAAGGATGATTCTAAATCTCAGAAAGGATACGTGTATATTTTGAATGGAGGAGCTGTGAGATGGAGAAGCTGCAAGCAAAGAGTGATCGCGAGATCTACAGTAGAAGCGGAATACATGGCTGTTGCAGAAGCGTCAAGTGAAGGAGTTTGGATCAGAAACTTCATCACTGAGCTTGGCGTGGTTCCAAGTGCATTGGACCCACTGGAGATATTGTGTGACAACACTGGCGCCATAGCACTCGCTAAGGAACCAAGATATCATCCAAAGACCAAGCATATCAACCGCAAGTTTCATATAATCCGATATTATATAGCGTATGGAGATCGAAGATTAGCAAAGTACATACGGATCCGAATGTCGCAGATCCATTGACTAAACCTCTTCCACGTGTAAAACATGATCAACACCTCGATTGCCATGGGTGTGAGATTGTTGCCGATGTAAACTAGATTATTGACTCTAGTGCAAGTGGGAGATGTTGGAATTATGCCCTAGAGGCAATAATAAAGATGTTATTATTATAATTCTTGTTCATGATAAAGTTTATATTCCATGCTAGAATTGTATTAGCGGAAACATTAATACTTGTGTGGTTTGTGAACAACACCGTGTCCCTATGCGCCTCTAAGGACTAGCTCATTGATCAATGATGGTTAAGGTTTCCTAACCATAGACATGAGTTGTCAATTGATAATGAGATCATATCATTGGAGAATGATATGATGGATGACCCAAACTAAGCGAAGCAATTAGATCGTTTCATCGTGTTCATCTTTACGAAGCTTTTCCTATGTCAAATATTGTATTCCTTAGACCATGAGATAATGCAACTCCACTGCCGGAAGAAATCTTTGAGGTCATCAAACGTCATCCTATGAGAGGGTGATCATAAAGGTGTCTCTCAGGTGATCGGAAAGTATCTGTTGGGTTGTATGTATCGAGATGGAATTTGTCCCTCCCAAGTCGGAGAGATACTTGGGCCCCTTTCGTAATCGATATCAAAACCGCTTGCAAGCATGTGGTTAAGGAGTTAATCACAAAGTGATATCGGATTACGGAACGAGTAAAGTACTTGCTGTGAACGAGATTGAACTAGGTATGACGATACCGACGATCGAATCTCGGGCAAGTAAAATATCACGAGACGAAGGGAATATATATATGGGATTGATTGAATCCTGGCATCGTGGTTCATCCGATATGATCATCGATGAATGTGTGGGAGTCAATATGGGTGCCTGCACCCGCTGTTGATTATTGATAGAAGATCATGTCGCATATTCTCGAACCCGCAGGTCACACACTTAACGTATCTCGACGCTAGGATAGATTGGATAATTGGTTTATGAACTTTTGTTCGAGTCTCGGATGGGATCCGGAAATCGTGAGAGGTTCCGAATGGTCCGAAGAATAAGATTCATATAAGCGGCAATTTTGGAGTTCGAATTGTTCGGGTTAATCGGTATTGTACCGAAGCTTCTAGAACCTTCGGAAGGGACCAACGTGGCCCCACCTTCCGGGAGGGGCATGGGCCTATGAGGGAGTGTCCTGGCGCATTGGGCCAGGGCACAAGGCCCCATAGGGCCCAGCCGATTCTAGAGAGATTTGACTCGTTTAAATCTCGGGATAGAATTTCTAGATAAGGGAGAGTTTAAATCGTTTAAACTAGAGATAGGATTTCTAGATAAGGAGAGTTTAAATTGTTTAAACTAGAGATAGGCTTGGAGGAGGGGCAAGGGCTGGCTGCCCCCCCTCTATATATAGAGGGGTGGTGCGCCCCCTCCCCCACTACTACACACCTTCCTCCAAGCCCTAGCAGCCTTGCTACCTTCCTCTCTCCCTCCCGACTGCTTGTAGGTGAAGCCTCAGCAGAAATTCTCCACCATATACACCATGCCGCCGTGTTGTAGATCCAATCTATCTCTTCACCATACTCGCTGGTCCGAGGAAGGAGGAGACGCGTCAGTCTTTGCGTGTGCATCTCACGGAGGCACCGCCACTTGTGGTGCTAGATCAGATCGGATCGCGAGGAGGATAAGCGAGTACGACTACATCACCCACGTTCCGACGAATGTTACGCTGTGCGAATCTTCAAGGGTATGAAGATCTAATCCAATCTCTCTCATTGTTTGCATCTCCTAGATTAGATCTTGGCTTTCCCTCTGTTCGCTCCGTAGAAAATTTTGATTTACTATGCCGCGAAACCCTTCATGCGACACATCCTTCCGTACATGAATTCAAATGGGGCCATTTGCAAACTGGCTTGATAACTATTATTGTATGAAAATTCTGCAAACGGCAGACAGTCTTCCCACTTGGATCCATATTCTAACACACATGCTCATCTTCGATTATTTGGTTTACTCGCTTCGTTTGTCCATCGGTCTGAAGGTGATACGCGGTGCTGAAATCTAGGCGGGTTCCTAAACCTTCTTGAACTTTCTTCCAGAATCTCGAGGAAAATTGAGTTCCTCGATCTGATACGATGTTCTTGGGGACTCCATGCAAACTAACTATTCTAGCGATGTACAACTCCGCTAGTCTCGAACTCTGGTATGTGGTCTTGACGGGTAAGAAATGGGCGACTTTGGACAATCGGTCCACTATGACCCAGATAGAGTCATTTCCCCTACTATAAGTAGGCAATCCGGTGATAAAGTCCATTCCAATAGAATCCCATTTCCATTCCGGAATCTGTAAGGGTTGCAACAATCCAGCGGGTCTTTGATGTCCCGCCTTGACTCGCTGACATATGTCACATTTGGCGATATAACTTCCGATTTCTCTCTTCATCTTATGACACCAAAATTGCTCTTTCAAATCCTGATACATCTTAGTTCCTCCGGGATGGATAGAATAAAGTGTATCATGAGCTTCCTTCAAAATAATTTATTTCAACTCTGAATCTGCTAGTACACAAAGGCGTCCTTTGTACCACAGAACTCCTTCGTTGTCCTCGGTGAATCCGGGCACTTTGCATGTACCAATACGACGCTTGATTCCGTCAATACTAGCATTTCCTTTCTGCGCCTCTTTGATCTGGCTGATCAAAGTGGGCTGAAGTTCTATGTTAGCCAAAAATCCTTCACTTACTAATTCCATTCGGAAATCTTACATTTCCTTGTGCAAACTTGGTTGCTCCTTCAAAATCATGGAGTTCAAGCGGCACGGCAATCTGCTGGGCGGCCGCTTGAGGCCGCCCTGCTTCCCGAGGAGCGCGAGTATACTCGCCCTTGCGAGTCGGCGCCCGCTCTTTGCTGCTCCACGGCTTTTGCGAGCAGGGCCTTGACGTACTGGATCTGTAAGGCGCCGTCGCCGGTGGCCGTGATGCTATCGGCTGCTCGCCTGCCACGGTTGTCCATCGGGGTGGAGAACAGCGGAGGTTCGCGTCTCGCTCCGTGAGGAGACGACGATCCGCGGCTGGTCTCGAGGAGGTGCGGTTGGGTGGTGGTGGGCACCATCACCGTTGATCTGGCGGGGCCGGCGCTTCCTCCGTGGCGCGTTCTCGCAGACGCGCTCGGCTATCGAGCGGGTCGTTTCGCGTCGAAGTTCAGCGCGCCCTAAACGGTGGGGTTCAGTGACCATCCGCCGCTGGTGGTAGCGTGACAGTTCTTGCTCCACTTGCTCGAGGCGAAATTTCGGCCTGCTCTTTGCGTCGCCTCCGCCAATTTCAGTGAGTTCCTCGACCTCCGTTGCCGTGGCGTTAGGAGGGATTGGGTGGAAAGGATCCTCCGGCGGATCGGGCCGGTGGCCATGTAGGTCGCGGCATGGCGACCGGTTCCGTCGTGGAAGTCGGCGGAGTTTTCCGACCCAGTCGGTCAAGATCCCGAGGATGGAGGGTCCTCGAAATCTCCCGTTGGAGACACAGGCGATGGAGCCCGCGGACGAGGCCGCGGTGATGGATCCGTGAGTGGCGCCCGGTCGGCGTCGTCGGTGAGGGCCGCATCTTCTGCGGGCCGAGTCCCGCGTTCGTGGGCGAGTTGTACTTCGGAGGCGGTGGATCGTAACTGGCTCTCGAGAGCCGATCACAGGTGGCGACTTCGCGGATGCGAGCCGAGTCCTCCGAGGTGATGACGCCGGTGAGGCCGACGAAGAGGCTGATCGTGCCGATCGGCAAGATTACTTTGTCGCGTCGGTCGCGCCGGGGACGTTGCTTGGCAAGATCTGGAGCATCTCGCCGATTGCTATCATACGGCCGGTGGCGCACCGTTGATGGGCAGATTGGATCGCCGCAGAGAACACCGGCCAGACTGCCCCACGGTGGCGCCACCGCCGTGGGAATGACCACGGCAGATGCTGTCGGCAGCGAGTAGTAGAACGAGGGCAAGGCGGCCAGCCATCTGTGTAGATGAGGGCAAAGACACGGGTTTTACCAGTTGGCCCGGAGTAAAGACCTACTCGCTAGATTGTATTATGGAGGTGTTTACAATGGGCACTCGGCGACTAGGCGGCGAGTTGCTTGGGTGTATGAGGGAACGTGTCTCTACTCACCCCATAGGGAGGTTTATATAGGCTCACCTCCCTAGGGTTTACATATCTCAACCGATTGTTACAGCTTGATCGCTTAACCTAGACCGACTGGCCTATCTACTCTTTGGGCCTTCAACTTCACGCTGATACCTTGCTGGGCTTTGATCCACTCGCCGTTCTGCAGGCCCACTCGCCAGCCCTTGGGCCAGTCGGAAACGTCCCGCTGAGTATACCCCAGTAGGCGTATCCCCATCAATCGGCTACCATATTGGCTTTACCAGGGTGATAGTGAATGTCCAGGTCGTAATCCTTGATTAGCTCAATCCATCTTCTCTGTCTCATATTCAGCTCCTTCTGAGTGAATATATACTTCAGGCTCTTGTGATCCGAATAAATCTCACAACGGTTTCCCATCAGGTAATGCCTCCATGTCTTTAAGGTTAGAACTACGGCTGCGAGTTCGAGGTCATGGGTTGGGTAATTTTGCTCATGTTGCTTCAGTTGTCGAGATAGATAAGATATAACTTTGCCTTCTTGCATTAGCACACATCCGAGACTGATCTTGGATGCGTCACAATACACATCGAAGGGCTTCGTGATATCTGGCATGATCAAGATTGGGGCTGAAATTAATCTCCTCTTGAGTTCATGAAAACTCGCTTCACATTTGTCCGTCCATTCAAACTTATTGTCCTTCTCAGCAATTGGGTCATGGGTCGGGCGATACTCGAGAATCCTTCTACGAATTTGCGGTAATATCCCTCCAATCCAAGAAATGCGCGAACTTGGGTTTGAGTGGTTGGGGCTTGCCAATCTTCTACATCTTTCACTTTGGCAGGGTCAACGGCAATTCCTCCGGCTGATACAATGTGACCGAGGAATCCTACCTCCTGTAACCAGAATTCACATTTGCTAAACTTTGCATACAACTGATGCTCTCTAAGGGTTCCAAGAATGGTCCTTAGGTGTAGCTCATGTTCTTCTTCCGATTTGGAATAAATCAGAATGTCATCAATGAAAACAACGACAAACTTATCCAGGAAATCCTTAAAAATCTTATTCATGAGATTCATGAAATAAGCAGGGGCATTGGTTAATCCAAAAGACATGACTGTATACTCGTACAATCCATATCTGGTGGTAAAGGCAGTCTTGGGAATATCTTCTGCACGGATCTTGAGTTGATGATAGTCAGTCCTAAGATCAATCTTAGAGAACACTTTGGCACCGGTCAACTGATCAAACAAATCTTCTATCTTGGGCAAGGGGTATTGGTTCTTGATAGTGACATCATTCAACTTCCGATAATCCGTACACAAACGGTTACCTCCATCCTTCTTGTCCACAAACAAAACAGGTGATCTCCAAGGTGACGCACTTGGTTGAATCAATCCAATTTCCAGCATGGCATCCAGTTGCTTCTTCAGTTCTGCTAGCTCAGACGGGTTCATACTATATGGTCTCTGGGCTAAGGGTCCAGTTCCGGGGATTAGTTCGATGATAAACTCGATATCCCGATCTGGGGGCATACCGGGCAAAACATCTGGAAATACATCGGGGTATTCACAGACGATCCGGACTTGGTCAATGGTAGGTTGGGCTATAATCTTGTTACACTTGAATTGACGAGGTAAGGTTTCAGATATATGCTTGATATTAAAAGATCGGTCATGGTTATGGCTTTCTTGGCACACGGTCTGTCAACACCGGATTTTCAATCCTAGATGCTGTTATGCCATACATCGCAATCCGATTACCATTTTTGCGAGACATAACATTGGATACCATACTACTTCATCCATTACAACGATACATAAGTTCTTACACAAATAGGGATCTCATGATCTAGTTCTTAATACAACATCAAGCAGAATACGTAATAATATAAGCGCGTGGCGAAGCTCCATCTTCGGGGTCACAGGCAATGCTGACGATGGGAGATGATCCTAGTTGTCGTAACCTTCCTAGGGTCCATCTTTGAGGTACTCCTCTTCATAGTCTGGCCATGGGAATAGCCAGGGACAAAGCCATGAGTACTCTTTAAGTACTCGCAAAGTAATACTAACCGGTAAGGGGTTTTTGGATAATAGGACACTAGGCTCTAGGGTTGTTTTGCAAAAAGCCAGGTTTATCTCTACTAAGTTTCAAAGCTAGTCACAATTTTATAACTCCTAAGTGGGATCTTGTAATTCAGGTCACGACTCTGTTGTGGTCAAGTCAAAGTCTCAATTCATTTCACAAGTCATTTTGAAAAGTCCTGGGGAACAAGATGGCCACTCAACTGTCCATAACATGGACGACTATTCGACTAGTTTGACACTCTATAGAGATTGTACACTTTCACCACAACATTCGATACATCCGTCAGGAACAAATCCTGAATTCACCATACTCAGTATGCAGATAATCAATCCTAACCTTTCAATTACACGCCCTAGTATAAGCACCTCTCCTGTGAGTTTGGCCTCCCAACCATGACCACTGTCATCTTGCACTGCATGTGGACAATCTTCACAAGTTAGCCTCGGCTCAGACCTTGGCCATGAGGGAACTAATACTAAGGAATATAAGTTTCAGTCAAGCCCTACCCAATATTCGGGTATTGTGGTCAGACGCTAAAATTGGAATGGTATCGCATCCAGACAACCATCAGTTTTATAAAGGGCTAAGGCTCATGCCTCAACATTTTCATCACCAAAATCCTCAAGTGTTTGGAAACACATGTCCAAAACATTTCAATAGAATGATCCATCATTCCAAGGTTTTCATAACCATTTTTCCACCAAGTATTCCCATCTAAAGTTGATCAAGTTTTATGCTTAGCACTAGCATCTACAGGTGGGGGTAGTACTGATGAGGGGTGGTAACTAGTGGAGTTTTACTAAGTCCAACCTTATATCTTAGGCTGATATCAAGGCTTCTAGCTTAGGCCAAATTTTATGCTCTTGATGCAACCTTCAGCACAACTGTCTAGTATCTACCAAACTCTTAGGTAGACTCTAAGTAAGCTTTGATAAAGAAAGTAAGAAGCTTGCCATAAAACTAGGATTTGGTTTATCAAGTGGGTATGATCACATATGCTTAAGGCATATAGTAGTCATATCACAAGTATGGGTTTGTGGCAACAGTAGGGTATCTGGCAAGGGTTAGCTTGCATCAATATGAGTATAAGCTTGCATAGTTACTAGCTTGCTCAATCAACTAGTAGTATTAGGCTTGCCTTGTGCAGAGCAGTGGTTGAAGTTCTCCTCGGCTTCTTCTTCGTAGTATCCTCCTTCCTCCTCGTATCCTTGGTCGGTACTAGCGTCTATGAATAAATACGAGGTACACAATCACCAAACAATACTTAACTACTTGCAATCATCACACACAAGGGTCCTATAGATGATCTAGCATCATCTCTATCATTACAAGGTTAAGGCTTGGTTGAAATAATTTTATTTTTAGAAAAGTAATTTCTACTCATTGAAAAACTACTTAAGATTTAATATTCTCCAAACTAAACATGGGATCATGTTGACACATGTCATCACCACAAATTGTAGTCCAAGGGAATGTGATTTAAAGTGGTGTCACAATTTAATAAGGTTTTACCCTTTTATTTTAATTAAAGTGCCTAGAAATGCTTATGAAGCATTCTTTTATTCCTTGAACATTATTTCTGCAAGTAAACCTATATATTTTTATATATTCTGAAAGGTATGGTTAAATGTGATTTTTGAGAGTTGGAATCAACTCAAAAGCTTTTATGGTTTAAATTTGAAAAATGTTTGAATGCAGAAAAGCTTCTGCCTTGTTATTTTTACTATGGGTGATCTACAGATCCAAATGACTTGAATCCAACGGGCTTGGATTAAGGATTCACAGACCTTTCCAACAAAATTGGTTTCATTCAAATTGGTGCACTGAATCGATCTGGGTTGATTTTTGAAGTTGGGTACAGAAGTGTGTTTGAATTTAAAAAGAAAAGGCTTAATTTGAATTGCTGGGCTGTGCGGGAAATTCTAACGGGCCGGCCTGCTAAGCACAGGGCTCCCGTGGTCTGCTTAAGTGGGTGTCCCCACTCGTCAGTGACACGAGGCTGGGCGAAGCGGTATGGGGCAACGTGGATCGTTCGATCTAGTTCTAATCTAACGGCTGCGGGTCATCGGCCGAGACAGCTCGTGAGCGAAACCTAGCGCGGCGGTGAGGGTCTGAGGGGCTCACCGTGCAGGCGAGGGTCGGCGAGGCGGGCGAACGACGAAGTCGACGACGGCGAACCTCCTGGTACCGGTGGCTTCTCCTGGGGCGGCTCCAATCGCTGGCTCCCTTCTTCTCCAGAGGCGGCGGGCTCCGGTGAAATTCCGGCGAGGTGGTGCTCGCCTTGCTCTGAAGCAGTGTGCACGATCATGAGGAGAGAGGGGAGTGAGATGGTGTGAAGAAATCGTGCGGGGGTGGCCTCTATTTATAGTCGAGCGAGGGGACCGTCGGGGCGCACGGTGAGCTCGTCGGGGGCGACGTTACAGGCGGCTAATGGCATGGGCAAGGGTAGGGGACGGTGCTGTGTCTCCTGGCGATGCTCAACGACATGGTCGCGAGGCATGGGGCGGTGTGGTTTGGTATGGGCAGGCGATGCTCTGCTGGCGGCGTCTTCGACGGCGGGCGGTGGCTGTATGGCACGGGGCGGAAAACGGGGATGTCTGGCGGTCTCCTGGGTTGATGGCGATCATGTGTGCATGTGGCGAGGGCGGCGCACGGTCTGTGGATGCTGGTCGAGGGTGGCGCTCTGGCGCATGCTCGGCATGGTCTGGGCGCGGCTTGTGCGTGGTCGTGGCTTGGCAACGCCATGCTAGGACAAAGTGGCGATGGACGGTGGGCTGCCTCCCAGACAAGGTTGGCACGTCTAGTTCTTCCTCTAGCCTACTGTCGACTATGGGGTGGCATTGAGGTGCTCGGTTGTTCACCATTAATGGCAATGGCAAGCTCACATGGGTGCTAGTGTTGGTCTAATCTTTCTAGATGATCTACTGAGTTGTGTGTGGGCTAACTAGGGAACAAGTTAGGCAAGAATCACTGCACACTATAGTGTTTGTTGTTTTGTTTGATTTGTGTCTGCAACCTGTTTGATGAAATGGCCGCATGAAATCAAGTTTTGAATTTTGAAATGAATTTTGGTGGGTTTGCTAGATTGGTGCTGGTGACTCTGTAGATGCTTGGGTTTTGAAAGTTGAGCTTGTTTGAGTGGGTTTTGGAAAAGTGGGATCTTCCCATATGAAGAAGATTCAATTTTGAATTGTCATTTAAACTATGCATTTGAAAGTTTCTGGATGATCACAAAGTGGGCCTTGATACTTTGTTAAGAGTACATTAAAGGGGTGCAAAGATCCAGCAAAGTTTCTGTTAGGTTCTGAAAGTTTGAGACAGCCAAAGTAGGCATGTGAGTTAAATTGGTCAAAATGACCATTCACTTAATATATTTGTTTTGATTTACTTGTCTTTAGGAAAAGTGTGGGAAATGTTTTAGATGATGTTCATTTCACCTAAGAAACATTTTACAAGCAATGGATCACACAAACAAGGTGGTTTTTAAAGAAATTCAAAATCCATGCATACACATATACATGCATTCATGGGTTCATTTATAAAAGTTTTTGTTAACCCTAATCTTGATGATTAGTGTTTTGATGATCTAAGTTTGATATTTTTGGGATGTTACAAACCTTCCCCCCTTAAACAAAATCTCGTCCCGAGATTTGAAAAAGGACGAAAAGATTACCTAGGATTTGAAGAGATCGGGAAACTCCGTCCTGATGTGTTCTTCGCGTTCCCAGGTAGCTTCCTCTTCTGTGTGGTTGCTCCACTGAATCTTGAGAAACTTGATGCTTTGGGTTCTGGTAGTTCTAAAGGCTTCTTCCAATATGCGGATGGGTACTTCGGGATAGGTTAGGTCATCGTTGATCTATATGGTCCGGTGATCGATATTCTTGAACACTTCGGTCTTCTCGGGGACTTCGAGACACTTACAAAGTAACGAGATATGGAACACATTGTGCACAGCTGACATCTCTTCTGGTAGCTCCAGCTGATACGATACTTCTCCTCGATGGTTCAAAATTTTGAAAGGTCCGATATATCTGGGGGCTAACTTTCCCTTCAGTTGGAAACGCTGCATTCCCTTCAATGGCGACACTTTCAGATAAACAAAATCTCCTATGTTGAAGGCGAGGTCTCGACGTCTCTTGTCGGCGTAACTCTTCTGTCGGGATTGGGCAGTCTTGAGGTGCTCACGAATCTTGTGAACCTTCTCTTCTGCTTCTCGTAGGATGACGGGTCCGAAAATCTGACTCTCTCCTACTTCCGACCAGTTCAAAGGGGTGCGGCACTTTCTTCCGTACATAAATTCAAATGGGGCCATTTGCAAACTGGCTTGATAACTGTTGTTGTATGAAAATTCTGCAAACGGCAGACAGTCTTCCCATTTGGATCCATATTCTAACACACATGCCCTCAGCATATCTTCGAGTATTTGGTTTACTTCGCTCCGTTTGTCCATCGGTCTGAGGGTGATACGCGGTACTGAAATCTAGGCGGGTTCCTAAACCTTCTTGTACTTTCTAACAGAATCTCGAGGTAAACTGGGTTCCTCGATCCGATACTATGTTCTTGGGTACTCCATGCAAACTAACGATTCTAGCGATGTACAACTCCGCTAGCTTCGAACTCTGATAGGTGGTTTTGACGGGCAAGAAATGGGCGACTTTGGACAATCTGTCCACTATGACCCAAATAGAGTCATTTCCCCTACTAGAAGTAGGTAGTCCAATGATAAAGTCCATTCCTACAGAATCCCATTTCCATTCCGGAATTTGCAAAGGTTGCAACAATCCAGCGGGTCTTTGATGGCCTGCCTTGACTCGCTAACATATATCACACTTGGCGATATAACTTCCGATTTATCTCTTCATCTTATGCCACCAAAATTGCTCTTTCAAATCCTGATACATCTTAGTTCCTCCGGGATGGATAGAATAAAGAGTATCATGAGCCTCCTTCAAGATAACTTCTTTTAACTCAGAATCTGATGGTACACAAAGGCGTCCTTTGTACCACAAAACTCCTTCTTCGTCCTAGGTGAATCCGGGTACTTTGCCTGTACCGATACGACGCTTGATTCCGTCGATACTGGCATTTCCTTTTTGCGCCTCTTTAATTTGACTGATCAAAGTGGGCTGAAGTTCTATGCTAGCCAAAAATCCTTCACTTACTAATTCTATTCGAAAATCTTCCATATCTTTGTGCAAACTTGTTTGCTCCTTCAAAATCATGGAGTTCAAGCGGCATGGCAATCTGCTAAGGGCATCGGCTACCACATTGGCTTTACCAGGGTGATAGTGAATGTCCAGGTCGTAATCCTTGATTAGCTCAATCCATCTTCTCTGCCTCATATTCAGTTCTTTCTGAGGGAATATATACTTTAGGCTCTTGTGATCCGAATAGATTTCACAACGGTTTCCCATCAGGTAATGTCTCCATGTCTTTAGGGCTAGAACTACGGCTGCGAGTTCGAGGTCATGGGTTGGGTAATTTTGTTCATGTTGCTTCAATTGTCGCGATAGATAAGATATAACTTTGCCTTCTTGCATTAGCACACATCCGAGACCAATCTTGGATGCGTCACAATACACATCGAAGGGCTTCGTGATATCCCTCATGATCAAGATTGGGGCTGAAATCAATCTCCTTTTGAGTTCTTGAAAACTCGCTTCACATTTGTCTGTCCATTCAAACTTCTTGTCTTTCTTCAGTAATTGGGTCATGGGTCGGGCTATACTCGAGAATCCTTCTACGAATTTGCGGTAATATCCCGCCAATCTGAGAAAAGCACGAACTTGGGTTTGAGTGGTGGGGGCTTGCCAATCTTCTACATCTTTCACTTTGGCAGGGTCAATGGCAATTCCTACGGATGATATAATGTGACCGAGGAATCCTACTTCCTGTAACCAGAATTCACATTTGCTAAACTTTGCATATAGCTGATGCTCTCTAAGGGTTCCAAGAATGGTCCTTAGGTGTAGCTCATGTTCTTCTTCTGATTTGGAATAGATCAGAATGTCATCGATGAAAACGACGACAAACTTATCCAGGAAGTCCATAAAAATCTTATTCATGAGGTTCATGAAATAAGCGGGGGCATTGGTTAATCCAAAAGACATGACTGTATACTCGTACAATCCATATCTGTTGGTAAAGGCAGTCTTTGGAATATCCTCTACACGAATCTTGAGTTGATGATAGCCAGTTGTGGCATCCCGCAAAACCACTACTAGAAAATCGCGTTGTTTTTGTGCATCGCATCATCATCATCATGCATTGTTTGTCTGAACTTTTTCGAAATGCCTAGTTTGCTTTGTACAAACACCCCTCTTATTTTCAAATGCAAAACCCCGATCGCATCGGAGATTTTATTTATCTAAAAACTATTTGCAAGTGGCCTTGTTTTAAAATAGACAAGACAAAACAAACACACATTTTAAATCAGCCACCTCTAATCCTAGTTACACCCAGATCTATCCTAGCCACCTCTCACAGCCCGCCACCTCACCCTCTCACCCAATTCCCACCCACCTGCCACATCATCAATCCCCATCCCCTCTCTCTCTCTCTTTTCTCACCCCAGTCCCACCTAACCCTCTTTCTCACCCTCCCACCGACACCCTGGCCCCACCCCTCTCTCAGCTCACACCCGACCCACCCAGGTCCACCCCCGACCCCACCCGCAGCCCATCCCCTCCCTGGCCACACACGCCTCCCACGCGGGTCCACGCGCCGACCCCTGAGACCACCCCTGCCCAGACCCTCCCCACGCTGCCTTCCACCTCCCACCCACCTACCCTCTCTTCCCCCGTCGGCCTCGCCCGCTCGAGCCTCCCTCTCTCATGGCCCTCCCCTCCTCCCTCCGACGTCGCGCTCCACCTCCCTCTCCTGTCTGCCACCTCCGCCAGGCAGTGGCCGCTGCCTCCCCATCCGGTGGCCTCCGGCAGCCGCCTCGTCTCGACGACCTGCCGCCTCCCGCCGCCATCTCCTCACGCTGCCCGCGTCAAGGAGCACCTCGCCTTCCCCTCCTCTCTCCACCTCCTGCGCCTCTCGCTTGCCTCGCCGCCCCGCCCGCCTGCGCCAAGGCGCTGGCCTCCTCCTCGTCGCTCCCGGGCCCTTGGCCACCGGCACCTCCGCCCGAGGCCGTCCTCGACCCTGCCATCCCACGGCCATGCCGCCATGAGCCACTGTCGTGGCCTCTCCTCGCGTCCAAGGCGGCATGCGCTACCTTCCCACTAAGTCCGTCTGCGCCTTTGGACAGTGCTTGCCGATCACAAGGCGTCCTCTTCTGGGCCGCGCACTCCCCATCCGACCCGCGTGTCCTCGTCCTCCTCCTTGGGCCCTGCTCGCCTTCGCCAGTGTGTTGCCATGGTTCTGACGAGAGCTCTGTAAACGGCATGGAGGCATGTGGAGATGCGGGTGTGTTCTTAGGTTGGAGTGAGGTCCACCGAAGGACACAGAATCTCCTGAAGGTTGTCGTCCCCGGTATTCCTCAAGATCTTCCGTCCCGAAGCCACCGGTGCAAGTTCTACTTCGTGAAAACCAAGCACGACGCCAACAACGAAGTCGCCGAACCCCAAATAAACCTCAAGTTCGCCATCGAGCCGGAACCCCGAGTACGCCGATATGTGATCGAGGGGTGATGCATGCCAAGCGGAGGATCCGGTGATGTCGGTACGACAAGGTGTTCATGGAGCACCGCTGACGCCGCCACAGACCCGAAGACCGAACCAAACCCGATGGCTCGACATGATCTTCTTCAGGGGACGCCAAGACACCGTCGAACCCCGCAGGTCGAACCCCGCGGACCGACATGAGCTTCTCACGGATACGACAAGTGCTCCTCGAGGATGCCAAGTTCCTCACCCCGAAGGCCAAGACCGACTCGATGGCGCGGGCCCGACAAGACCCTCGCAGCGGCAAGATCGACCCCGTGGGACCCGACAAGATCTGCACGACGACAAGAACGACAGTGACCAGGAGAATCCGATGCGCCCCGGCGCGCCAACCAAGCCTCGCTTCCGGATGCCGAGGTCACCGATACGTAACAACAAGATCTACTTATGACACCGTGCGACAAGATCTCCCGAATCCGAAAACGATCGAGTCCGAGAACGCTTCCGAACCTCGAACCACGAGACCGACCCCGAACCCCGTCGAACCCTAACCAAGATCGTCGAACCCTAATGTGTGAACCCCTTCCCGAAACCCTATTTTATAACATAATACAACTTGTGGCATATTAACTTGTCATACTTGCATGCATACATTCATGTGGTTTGGGGGCCTTATGCCGATTCACCTCTAAATAAATATGGGGCCCATATGCGGGCAAATCTGGTCTCATATTGGCCTTATTTAAACTTGTGTAGCGAACCGGTGATATATTCTTCCTTGTTAAACAACATCTAAATTGTGGGGTAGTTTAACAACTTGAACCATTTAATTAATTGTCGGGACCCCGGTTCTGCTTAATATGACCTAATTGCATCGCACCTTTGCCATGTCATACATCATACATGCATCATGCCGATCTTCTGCCGTTGTATTAAATAGCGCATCCGGTGTTTATTCTAGTGTTTTGCTTCTTCGCGGATAAGGCCGTTGAGTTGATGAGCTTAGCCCGATCTTGGTTGAACCTTGGCAATGTTTTCAAAGCAGCATCTCCCCCTTTCTACCTATCTTACTTTTATAGTATTTATTTCCCTCCTGTTGATCTATTGCTATCTGTGTTGCGATGCTCTAGTTTCCGTACCCGTGATATCCCTCGCAGCCTTATATTGCCTTGGACACACCCTATTACCTGTTGTTGGTAGATAGTTGGACTTGCGCGTCGTAGTCGCCTGATCAAGTGTTGTGCGAGTCATCAAGTTCCACAGTTGTTGGAGTATTGCCACATGTTTGATGTTGGAGATTATCATGGCTTTATTTATCGTTCACTTTAATTCCTATTTAACAACTAAAATTGAAGTAAGTAAGCAGAGGCATCGGTGGGTGATAGATAATATTTGGTTTCACATACTTGTGTCCGTGGGACCCCGAGTACTTGATACATGTTCCTTGATTTATCGCTATCCACATCCGGAGGATTATGGGACCCCCACAGGCGAGCTTGATTCATTCTTATTTCTTGGGGCCACAAACTAGTTTGAGGTTTTATTTACTATCTGTACTTATGCCATGCTATCGCTTTATTTACGATTGTGCGAGGAGCACACTTTCGCTTAGGATCGGGACACGTTTACGCGGTGTCGACCAGCCCAGTTTTGGGTTCCCAGTCGCTCACAGTCGTCCACCCAAACCTTGAGTCCGTCTCGGAGCTAGCTTACTTCGTTGCGGGTAAGACTCCAAGGGGTGGCCCCCTGAAATATTTCTGAATCCTGTGATTGCTTTGTCGTGAAAGCCTCGTTGGGTTTTGATTTGGTTTTTCCGAGGTTGATCGAGCGTGTGTTGCTATTGGTGCACCCCGGCCGGGTAAAACTTTCTGAAAGCCGTGTCCACGGTTATGGACGACTTGGAGCACAGTATCTCGATCATAGACAAGCATAACTAAAGTAGTGCTATAAATTTGACTTTATAATGACTAGTAATCAGCTTCACTATAATGGAATGGCTAAATAATACTGCCCACAATTGCTTGTTTGGAGTGTCGCTTGCGACCATTGTACCTGACTAGTAAGTATTGCAACTACAACGGAATGGCTAATAAAAGTACCAACAAGCTTTGGGTTTGGGTTATCTCATGCTATCTCAGATTCGATTAGTAATTGTTGCAACTAACGGCATGATTAACTAAAATGGCCCACTACTTATTTTATCGTGATGAATATCTATACCGACTAGTAATTGCTGCGATAATCGAATAAATAAACGCCAACCGTGAGTTCCTCGGTTGACTTCCTCGTTGGTCTCGAGAAACACCGGGATGGGTTTGTTTGATGGTAGTATCGAGTTGGTTCGAATAGGTCTTTCTTACCCCTCTCGATAGCCGCCCGGTTGTATCGAGTCTCTATAGTTTGTTTAGTGCATGCCGCCACCGCTTGATCCACCATACCTATGTAGGCGAGGACCGCCGAATTCTAGTCTCGCCGTGTACTGGCCTCAGTACTGACGCTCCTCTTTTTCCTTTGCCCTTTGTCGGCACCCCTTTTGTTTAAGCAGGTTTTGGGATCGACGTCGTTAGCAGGGTTACCCTTCCGGCTTGGCCTGGGCAGGGTTATGGACGCCATTGGTTATTCTTCAGGGCTCTTAGCCCCATTTGCATCTTGTCCGTAGTCGGACGCTCCATCTTTATAAGGTGATTTGGATATTTGTACCGTATATCTGTATTCTTGACTCATTGAGTCGCTGCTGTATATATATCTGTTTTGTGGGTCCCATCGAGGACTGTTGTGTAATGTTATTACTTCGTTTTCCACCCGCACGAAAGTGCCTGGTGGGCACCTTTGAATTGTTTCTATGCGGGTTTGGCGGGAATCGCTGAAACTTGCATAGGTCCGATTCTGAGGGTGTTACACCAGTCCTAAGATCAATCTTAGAAAACACCTGGGCACCGGTCAACTAATCAAACAAATCTTCTATCTTAGGCAAGGGGTACTTGTTATTGATGGTGACATCATTCAACTTCCGATAATCCGTACACAAACGGTTACCTCCATCCTTATTGTCCACAAACAAGACAGGTGATCTCCATGGGGACGCACTTGGTTGAATCAATCCGATTTCCAACATGGAATCCAGTTGCTTCTTCAGTTCTTATAGTTCTGACGGGTTCATACTATAGGGTCTCTGGGCTATGGGTCCTGTTCCTGGGATTAGTTCGATGATAAACTCGATATCCCGATCTGGGGGCATACCGGGCAAAACATCTAGAAATACATCAGGGAATTCGCAGACTATCCGAACTTGGTCAATGGTGGGTTGGGCTATACTCTTGTTACACTTGAATTGGCGAGGTAAGGTTTCAGATATATGCTCGATTGATATCCCGGTGGTACTGGTCATAGTGATGGCTTTCTTAGCACAGTCAATCAATCCTTTATGTTTGGACATCCAATCCATTCCTAGTACTACTTCCAAACCTTTAGTTCCGAGTACTATTAGGTTAGCATAAAAATCTATGCCATGGATTCGGATAGGGACGGCCTTGCAAATTTTCCTAGCCTTGGTGGTTGATCCGGGAATTTGTACAATCATCACATGCTTCAATTTGGTTGGTTGAATTTTACTAGTGCATGCAAATTCTTCGGTGAAAAATGAATGTGATGCACCAGAGTCAAACAACACTCTTGCAAGTACTGAATTAACAGAAAACATACCCAACACGATGTCTGGCGCTTCCTGAGCTTCTTCAGCATGCATGAGAAAAAGACGGCCATTGCGGTTGAGTGAATTCCCTGGGGCAAATCTTCTCCCTGGCTGGACACGACGCTGCTGCTGAGTTGGGACATTAGCATTGGGGGCTGTAGCATTCTTCTTGTTGGGGCACTCGTTGGAATAGTGTCCTTTATTTCCACAGTCATAATATGTCACTTGTGACTTGTCCTTGGCTGCGACAGGCACAGCATTGCTTCCAGTCCTCGGGGCAGTGTTAGGGTTGGCGGTAGCATTGTTGGTGTTGAACTTGGGTGGGGCACGGGTGAAATTGCTAGAGTTGCCGGGGTTGTTGTGATTTCCTCCGGGTCTAGGGTTTCCACGATTGGGATAGGTTGGACGGGTCATTGGGGGTTTGTTGGTTCTTGGGGCAAATCCTAGAGATGGGTTGGGGTGATACTTTGGGGTCTGATGGGTTCCTGGTTGATGCATCATGTGACGCTTGCGGTTCTCATTGGCCTGGTTGATCTTTCCTTCCATCTGGATAGCAGAGTAGACAAGGGCTTCAATATCAACAAAGGGGATATTGACTAACACTGTCTGCATCTCGTCATGCGGACCATTTAGGAATCTTTCTTTCTTCTTGGCTTCGGTGTCTATCTCGTCCGGGGCATACCTAGCTAATGACAAAAATTTGTCACGGTATTCCACTACAGTCATGCTTCCTTGCTTCAATTCTCGGAACTCGTCTCTAATTCTCTTGATCAAACCTGGTGGCACATGGGTTCTTCTAAACTCGACCTTGAATTCCTCCCAGGTCATCATCTGGCCTCCGGTCATTGCACGAACACTGTTCCACCATGCCCTGGCATCTCCGTCTAGATAATGGGTGGCGAACAGGACTTTCTCGTTGGCTTCTACTCCCACTACTTCTAAGTTGTTTTCCATGGTTTGCAGCCAATCATCGGCATCTAGGGGTTCTTCTGACTTGGTGAAAATGGGTGGGTTGGTATTCTGGAAATTCTTGAGCTTAGATCCGTGGTTGTCCTGATTTCCATGGCCTTGGTTGTTGTGGGCTAGTTGGGCTATCTGTTGCAGAGTGGCTAGGTTGGCTTAACGTTCCGCTCTTTCAACAGCGGTCAAGTCAACATTTGCAGGATCTGCAACATTGGGTCCGGGGCTGAACCACTTCCTCCACGTGGCATCTGAAGATTGATATAGATCATGAGAAAAGAGGGAAATTTCTAAGGTTTTGGGTTTTTGAAAAGTTTTAAAGGCTTGACTCAGATTATTCTAGCAACTTGCCTTTTTCATTCATTCATAGCACACAGTACAACACACACCACAACAAGGAAAAACAGATGGTTTTAAGAACCATTTTGGAATCTACGATACAGTGGGACCGACTACTACTCACTACGCTAGTGCTCAGTGCTACTACTCCTCGGAGTCTGTGGCTTCATCATCTTCAACATCATCTATGAAGGCGAAATCATCCTCATCGGTGAATAAGTCCATGGCCTGATCCTCCAGAAAATCATCGTCATCGCTGATATAGGAGTAAGGGTCTCCACGAAGATCCTCTCCGGCATTCTCCCTTTCCTCTAACTGCATGTCTCTCTCGTGGATGGTCTCTTCCAGAGATGAGATGCGATGGCGAAGACGGCCAATAATGCGCTCCTTGTCAAGCTGACGGCAACGAGACTTGCGATCCTTTGCTAGCATGGCGATGGTCTGATCCTTCGTCTTGATGATGGAAGACTTGTGGTTGCAATAGTCACAGCAGTTGTCCAATTCCTGCTAATGATCATACATCATGAAGCTAAGGTGGTCCAATTGAGTCTTCAGCTCGGGGTGGTATGGGGATTCCAGTGGTTGTCCATTTGCATCACGTCTTGGGAAAAACTCAAAGCGAGTACCCTTGATCTGATTGATGCTCTGCCCGCACAGACGGGAAAGAGCTTCCTGCATTGCTCTGGCAAGTCCATCGAGCCAGTTGTTTTCCCTCAAGGTAAACTGAATTCCCTCCGCAGTGGGAGGTTCAATCTTTCCTCGGAGACTTGCAACAATTAGCCACTGCAGATCTTCTCCTCCTTAATCATTGAGCTGAGCTCCGAAAAACTCGGGGTGTGGATGCTCCAGAAGTTACGAAAGCTGATCCAGATCCCTCTCAAAGATAAGGTCTCCTCCATTCCCCAAGTAAAACTTCTTTGTACTTCACGTCCATCTATAAAAATAGAGGATGAGTAGATTAGCAGAGTGATCAAGTGTGTCAAAATTTTATGTATTTTTCAAGAGTTTTGAGGAACATGAATTTTTATGAAAGAATCAAAGAGATAAGAATGAGAATAGGTTTTTGTAAATATTTGTTTTTCTTTGGTTTTGAAACTAAGTTTTTGGTTCAACGTCCAGTCTAACTAGGGTCTCCTATGGTCAGGATGGCTCTGATACCAACTTGTCAACACCCGGATTTTTCAATCCTAGATGCATGTTATGCCACACATCGCAATCCCAGGATTACCATTTTTGCGAGACATAACAGAATTGGATACCGTAGTACTTCATCCATTACAAACGATACATAAGTTCTTACACAAATAGGGATCTCATGATCCAGTTCTTAATACAACATCAAGCAGCGGAATACGTAATAATAACGGTAGCGTAGGCTAAGATCCATCTTCGGGGTCACAGGCAATGCTGATGATGCGAGATGATCCTAGTTGTCGTAACCTTCCTGGGGTCCATCTTCGAGGTACTCCTCTTCATAGTCTAGCCATGGGAATAGCCAGGGACAAAGCCATGAGTACTCTTTAAGTACTCGCAAACTAATACTAACAGGTAAGGGGTTTTTGGATAATAGGACACTAGGATCTAGGGTTGTTTTGCAAAAATCCAGGTTTATCTCTACTAAGTTTCAAAGCTAGACACAATTTTATAACTCCTAAGTGGGATCTTGTAATTCAGGTCACAACTCTGTTGTGGTCAAGTCAAAGTCTCAATTCATTTCACAAGTCATTTTGAAAAGTCTGATGGGGGAACAGTATGGCCACTCCAACTGTCCATTACCGCGGACGCGGCTATTCGAATAGTTTGACACTCTGCAGAGATTGTACACTTTCACCACAACATTCGATACATCCGTCAGGAATAAATCCTGAATTCACCATACTCGGTGTCACGGATAATCAATCCTAACCTTTCAATTACACGCCCTAGTATAAGCACCTCTCCTGTGAGTTTGGCCTCCCAACCATGACCACTGTCATCTTGGGTACTGCACAGGTGGACAATCTTCACAAGGTAGCCTCAGCTCAGACCTTGGCCGTGAGGGAACTAATACTAAGGAATATAAGTTTCCAGTCAAGCCCTACCCAATGTTCGGGTATTGTGGTTGTACGCTAAAATTGGAATGGTATCGCATCCAGACAACCATCAGTTTTATAAAGGGGCTAAGGCTCATGCATCAACATTTTCATCACCATAAATCATCTGGTGTTCGGAAACACATGTCCAAAACATTTCAATAGAATGATCCATCATTCCAAGGTTTTCATAACCATTTTTCCACCAAGTAGTCCCATCTAAAGTTGATCAAGTTTTATGCTTAGCACTAGCATCTACAAGTGGGGGTAGAACTAATGAGGGGTGGTAAACAAGTTGAGTTTTAAATAAGTTCAATCTCATGCCTTAGGATGACATCAAGATTATCTAGCTTAGGCCAAATTTTATGCTCTTTATGAAACCTTCAAATATCTTTCTAGTATCTACCATTTATTCCAGTAACCTCTAAGTAAGATCTTTGATAAAGAAATAAAGTATAAAGATTGCAAGTAAAACTAGGATTGGTTTATCAAGTGGTTATGATCATATATGCTTTAAGGCATATAGTTGGCATGGTAGCAAGCAAGTATTAGCTTGCATAGGTCAACTTGATTAGTAAGGCTTGCTAAGTTAATAGCTTGCAAGTATTGGCTTGCTAAAGTGGAGTATCTTGCAAGTGTTAGCTTGCCTTGTGCAGAGCAGTGGTTGAAGTTCTCCTCGGCTTCTTCTTCGTAGAATCCTCCTTCCTCCTCGTATCCTTGGTCAGTACTAGCGTCTATAAATAAATACGAGGTACAAAATCACCATACAATTCTTAACTACTTGCAATCATCACACAAAAGGGTCCTATAGATGATCTAGCATCATCACTAACATTCCCAGATTAAAGCTTGGTTTAATTCCTTTTATTTTTAGAAAAGTAATTTCTACTCATTGAAAAACTACTTAAGATTTAATATTCTCCAAACCAAACATGGGATCATGTTGAAACATGTCGTCACCACATATTTTAGTCCATGGGAATATGATTTAAAGTGGTGTCACAATTTAATAAGGTTTTACCATTTTATTTTAATTAAATAAAGTGACTAGAAATGCCTATGTGGCATTCTTTTATTACTTGAACATTATTTCTGTAAGTAAACCTATATATTTTTGTATATTCTGAAAGGTATGGTTGAATGTGATTTTTGAGAATTGGAATCAACTCAAAAGCTATTATGGATTTAATTTGAAAAATGTTTGAATGCAGAAAAGGTTCTGCCTTGTTATTTTTACCAAGGATGATCTACAGATCCAAATGACTTTAATTCAACGGGTTTGGATTCAGTACTTCCAGACCTTTCTAACAAAATTGGTTTCATTCAATTTGGTGCACTGAATCGACCTGGGTTGATTTTTGAAACTAGGTACAGAAGTGTGTTTGAAATAAAATGGAAAAGGTTAAATTCAAATAACTGGGCTGCGCGGGAAGTGATACTGGGCCGGCCTGCTAAGCACAGCGCTTACGCGGGCTGGTTAAGTGGCTGTCCCCACGCGTCAGTGAGACGAGGGGGTGCGAAGCGGTATGGGGCGATGTGGTGCGTTCGATCTGGTTCTAATCCAACGGCTGAGAGTCATCGTCGACGTTGGGCAACGCCGGCGAGACAGAAACCTAGCGCGGCCAGTGGGGGTCGTTGAGGGCTTACCGGGGTTCAGGCGACGGTCGGCGAGGCGGGCGAACGACGAAGTCGACAACGGCGAACCTCCTGGTACCGGCAGCTTCTCCTGGGGCGGCTCCAATCGCTGGCCCCCTTCTTCTCTAGAGGCGGCGGGCTCCGGTGAAATTTCGGCGATGCGCTGCTCGCCTTGCTCCGGGAAAGGGGTGGCACGAACAGTGAGGAGAGGGGAGTGAGATGGTGTGCTCAATTTTTCTGGGAGTGGCCTCTATTTATAGTGGAGCGAGGGGACCGACGGGGCGCAAGGTGAGCTCGTCATGGTCGACGGTACAGACGGCTATCAGCGTGGGCGACGGTAGGGGGCGGTGCGGTGCTCCCTAGCGATGCTCAACGACACGGTGGCGAGACGTGGGGCGGTGTGGTTTGGTCTGGAACACGCGACGGTGCTCTGCGCGTGCCCGACGGAAGATTTAATGGCGCACAGCGCGCGTGGTCCGCGCGGCGGCGAACGAGCGTGTCTGCGGGGTTACTGGGACGGTGGTGATCACGTATGCACGCGGCGAGGGCGGCGCGCAGTCTGTGGGCTTCGGTCGAGGGTGGCGCTCTGGCGCATGCTCGGCATGGTTGCTGGCGAGCTTGGCATGGTTCGTGCGCGTGGTCCAGTGGCTGGCAGGGTTCGAGCGCTGGACAGGGAGTGGCGGTGGGGTGTTGGCTGCCTCCTAGACATGTTGTTTAGGCTTGGTGCTTGCTCTGGCTAGCTAGCCATTGTCGGCTGGCAAGGGGATGCTCGGGTTGGCATGGCATGGGGCAAAGGGTAGGGGCTAGGGTTTGTCTAAGCACTGGTTGGAACTGGGGGAGACAAGGGTGATCAATGGTGAACATTGCTTAGCCAAATTACTGCTTCAAACAGTGAAGTTAGGCCAGTTTGATTTGTTTCTGCCAAGTGTTTGATGAAATGGCCGCAAGAATTCAAGTTTTGAATTTTGAAAAGATTTTTAGAGGGTGTGCTAGGTTGGTGCTGGTGAGTCTGCAGATGCTTGGGTTTTGAAAGTTGAGCTTGTTTGAATGGTTTTTGAAAAAGTGGGATCTTCCCATATGATAAAGATTCAATTTTAAACTGTCATTTAAACTATGCATTTAAATGTTTTTGGATGATCAAAAAGTGTGCCTTGATACTTTGTTATGAGTATAATCAAGGGGTGCAAAGATCCAGAAAAGTTTCTGTTAGGTTCTGAAAGTTTGAGACAGCCAAAGTAGGCATGGGAGTTAAATTGGTCCAAATGACCATTCCCTTATTTTATTTGTTTTGATTTACTTGTCTTTGAGAAAAGTTTGGGAATTGTTTAGATGATGTTTATTTCACCTAAGCATCCATTTACAAGCAAAGAAACACATAATCATGGTGATTCAAAAGAATCCATATTTTAATACCTACACATATGAATGCTTTCATATTTTAATTGGAAAAGTTTTTGTTAACCCTAAATTTGGGGGTTAGAGTTTGATGATTCTAGTTTAATATTTTTGGGATGTTACACATGTACAGGTGGAAATATGCAGGAAGACCCCCTAACAAGTGGGGACATACAATATACAAATATACATCTAACACCTCCCTCAAACTCATGGTGGCTCCACAACAGTGAGTTTGGAGAGAAAGAATGTATGTTGCGCAATGATCTGTGCCTTCGTAAAGAAATCCGCCAATCAGTAACTCAAGGCACATCAAGCGCAACAACTTTAACTGCACCTGAGCACGTGTATAGAAAGCATCAACACCAATATGCTTGGTAAGCTCATGCTTGACCGGATCACGTGCAACACTAATAGCACCTGTACTGTCAGACAAAACCAGAGTGGGTGTGGTAATAGAGACCCCAAAATCCGCAAGTAACCACCGTAACTAGGTCACCTCAGCAGTCAACAAGGCCATAGCACACAACTCAGCCTCAACACTCGAACGGGAAACCGCTGTCTGTTTCTTCGTCTTCCAAGCAATGAGAGAACCACCAAGAAACACACAGTAAGCAGAAAGTGAATGGCGATCCGAAGGATCACTCGCCCACATAGCGTCCGAATAGCACTGGAGCTGGAGGGAGCTGGAACGAGGAAAAAAAGGCGACAAGTGATCGTACCACGAAGATAACGAAGAACACGGAGAAGATGACTATAGTGAACAGTGGTAGGAGTAGAAACAAACTGACTCAGAATATGAACAGGATAAGAGATGTCAGGACGAGTGATAGCAATATAAACAAGACTGCCAACAAGATGACGATAACGTGTCGGATCAGGAAGAGGATCACCATCAGTAGGGTGAAGCTTAACATTAAGCTCCATAGGGGTCTCAACAGTGCGCTCATCCCCAAGAGCAGCACGAGCAAGAAGATCCTGAATATACTTTTCCTGGGAGATGTAAAAACCATCTGAAGTGGATGAAACCTCAATCCCAAGAAAGTATCGAAGAGGACCAAGATCAGTCATAAGAAACTGATCACAAAGACGAGCCTTAACAAAGGCGATATACTCAGAATCATCACCAGTAATGATCATATCATCAACATAGAGAAGAAGAAGAGTGTGTCCACGAGGAGAAGTGTGAACAAACAACGCTGGATCATGAGAACTAGGGAGAAACCAGCAGTAGTCACTACAGAGGCAAAGCGCTCAAACCAGGCACGAGGAGCCTGTTTGAGGCCATAAAGAGAACGGCAAAGACGACAAACCATCCCCGCGGGAACAGAATAACCAGGAGGAGGCTGCATATAAACCTCCTCACTCAACTCACCATTGAGGAAGGCGTTCTGAACATCAAGCTGGGACATAGACCAGTGACGAACAGAAGAAACAGCAAGAAGAGTACGCATAGTGGTCATATGAGCCACAGGAGCAAAGGTCTCATCATAATCACGACCATGCTCCTGCTGAAAACCACGAGCCATAAGACGCGCCTTATAGCTCTCAAGAGATCCATCATAGAGGGTCTTAATCTTATAGACCCACTTACATGTGATAGGACGAACACCAGGAGGCGGAGAGACAAGATCCTAGGTGTTAGTGCGCTCAAGCGCAGCAATCTCCTCAGCCATGGCCAGCTGCCATTCAGGATGATGCTCGGTATCCCGATAAGAAGTCGGCTCGGAGGCAACATAAAGACCATACTGACTAGGAGAGTAACGGTTGGGGGAACGACGCTGACAAACAGGACTAGTAGAAGGAAGATCATCAGAGGAAGACGACTCAGGAGACGACGATGAGGAAGAAGGAATAGCAGAGGAAGGCTCCGGAGAACGAGGAGAACTAGGAGAACTAGACGGAACAGAGGAGGATGGTTTCAAAGAAGAGACATCAGGGGGAGGGGATCCTGAAGAAGACACAACAGGAGTAGAAGGAGGTGTGTCAGGAAAAAGAAGAAAAGAGATATCTTCCACCGGGTAGGTACCAGCGGTGGGGCAGGGATAGAAAGGACGCGTCTCATCAAAAGTAACATCACGAGAGATACGCATCTGACGACCAACGGGGTCCCAACAGCGATATCCCTTATGCTCATCACTGTATCCAAGGAAGACACACTCAACAGACTGAGCGGTCAGTTTGGTGCGTTCGCGAGGAGCAAGGAGAACATAGCAAACACAACCAAACAAGCAAAGCATGGAGTAGTCTGGAGAATGACCAGATAGACTCTCAAGAGGAATACCACCCTGCAAAGCGGCAGAGGGTTGAATATTGATGAGGTAAGTCGACGTAGCGACAGCCTCAGCCGAGAAATGCGGAGGAAGGGAAGAAGCAATCATCATGGCACGAGTGGTCTCAAGAAGATGGCGATGCTTATGCTCAGCAACCCCATTCTGGGCATGTGCGCCAGGACAGGAGAACTGAGCAAGGGTACCCTGCTCAGCAAGAACACCTCGCAAGATCTGGGAGATATACTCACCAGCAGAATCAACACGAAACACACGAATGGGTGTAGAATATTGAGTACGGACCATGCCCACAAAACGCTGATATATGGAGAGCACTTCACTGCGAGAGCGCATAAAATACAACCAAGTGTACCGAGAAAAATCATCGATGAATAAAATATAGTAGTGATGGCCTCCTTTTGAACCGAAAGGAGTCGGACCCCAAACATCGGAATGAACTAAATCAAAAGGTCACTGAGATACAGACGTGCTAGTAGGGTAGGGAAGATGAATCTGTTTCCCAACTACCGCCCCGACAATGTAAAGACCCATCTCCTGAGACAGACCCCAGAAGACCACGATGAACTAATGATGACAGGCGAGAGTCACAAAGGTGACCAAGACGATGATGCCACTGCTAAAAGGAGATGGTAGCAGAGGCGACGACCGGAGAAGAACTGGCAGATGAAGTGGCAGCGGAAGGAACATGAAGCCAGTCTAATTCCCAAAGCCCTGAAGAATCACGGCTGCGAGGGCCATCTCCAACCAGGGCCTGTGTGCGACAGTCCTGAACAACACAAGAATCAGCATCACGAATGACGCGACAACCAGAGTTAGTAAGATGGCTAGCAGAGAACAGATTCATCTTAAGACGAGGAACATGAGAAATATTAGGAACAGAAAAAGAAGAAGTATAAAGGGTGCCCCGACTAGAAACAGGAAGAGAGGTACCATCGACCGTGAGAACATGGACAGGAGAGGGGAGAGAACAAAGAGCAGACAGAAAAGAAGACTCAGAGGTCATATGAAAAGAAGCTCCAGAATTCAGATACCATATAGACGTACCTGACTGTGTAGAAGGTGGTAGTGACAAAGTTTCAAGAATCGATCCAGAACCAGCGTGTGCCGTCGAAGAAGAGCACAGAGAAGCAAGCGACGCGAAGACTCCTGATAATGTCCTGAAAAGAGAGAGCAACTGCTGAAGATCCAGAAGGAGACAACTGCCCACAAGCCTGGTGCTGCTGACGTAAACTGGTATCCCGTGTATAACAGGTGGCCCAAGTGTGGCCATCCCTGTTGCAGTAAGAGCAGTGACGAAGAGAACCACGGCGACCCTGACCACGAGCCTGCTGGTGCTGACTCTGACCCTGAGACTGCTGGTGCTCAAGCTGACCCTAAGACTGCTGGTGCTGAAGCTCACCCTGACCTGGAGGAGTGGGTAGTATAGGCGGCGGCACAGAGGACCGCGGCTGGGTCAAGGGAGCAGGCGTCAGAGGAGGACCACGAGTAGCAAGCACAGATGGTACCGCAAGAAGACCAGCACCACGGAGACGAGTCTCCTCAGCCCAAAGCTCAGACAACACCTCAGAGAGTGGAACACGACCACGAGCATTCAACTGAGCATGGCGGGGCTCGAACTCCTGGCGGAGCCGAGGCAGAAACTCATAGATGCGGTGGAACTCTAAATCCGAAGCCGCGATCGACAAACGGACATGTGCCATAAACAACAGCGATCTGAAGAGAATCAAGGCGATGCGGATAGCACTCGAGTATAGAACTCATCAATAGTGGAATTACCCTGCTGAAGAGCATGCTCCTGCAGAACCACGAACAGGTAAAGAGCATCCTCGACGCGTGATAAGCGGCGAAGATGTGCCAACCGAATGAGAGGTGAGGACAATGAACAACGGAGGTGAGGACAACAGCAGCAGCACGAGCATCCTCATCGACCCACTGAGTGTAGGCAGTCAGATCATGGCGATAGGCCTCGAGATCAGAAGAGTACTGCTTGAACTTCAGGTCATAAGCAGCAACAGCACTATCATCGGCACTCTGAGCAGCATCCTTGGCCTCCTGAGAGGCATCAGCGCCGAGAACAATCGGTGTCGGCGGAAGAGGAGCCATAGGAGTAGGGGTGTGGCATCCCGCAAAACCACTACTAGAAAATCGCGTTGAATTTGTGCATTGCATCATCATCATGCATTGTTTGCCTAAAACCATTTTCGCAAAGCCCGATTTGTTTTCCAAACGCCCCATCTTAATTCAAACGCAAAGCCCGGTTCTCCGGATTAATTATTTTGGCCGCTATCGGTTTGCTTACGGCCCGTTTAAAACAAATAAAAAGTTTAATTGTTTTAGCGATCGAGCGGGCGAATCGACCGACGACCACCCCATTTTCAAATCGGTCCACCGACAAATCCCACTACCTAAAACCCTACCCACACCCAGCCTCCACCTCACCCCGCAATCACCATGTGCCACCTCGCCTCTCCCTATCCCCCAACCAACCGATCATGCCACATAGACTAAGCCCATCCCACTCCCTCACCACCACACTCCCTCTTCTCACCAACCAGCCACACACGCACGCCCCCACCACACACCTGTTCCACGACCCCTGGGCCCACGTCCCCAAGCCCCACGCAGCCCATCCCTCCCCGCCACACGCCTCTCACGAGACCCACGGAGACCCATGACCCGTCCCCCACCCCAAGACGCAACCTCCCTCCCCGAGCAGCCCACGCCTCCTCCACCCCAAGTCTGCTCCTCTCCCTCTCCTCCGGCTCCGGCCAGGCCGCCCTTCCTCGGAGCGACCAAACTCCGTCGCCGCCTGGTCCACCTCTCCGCCTCGTGCCTTGCCCGCCGACCCGCTTCATGCCCCTCTCCGGCCGCCTCCTCACGCTCTGCCCGACACGCCGCCTCGTTCCTCATGGCCGCGCTCCTTCCCGCGCCAAGCCCCTCCTCTCCCTCGTCTCACACTCCCTCGCCTCCGCTCCTGGCCGCCAACCTCGGAGCTCCCTGCTCCTCCGCCCAGCCCAGGGCCAGCCCTCCCGACCCCCGTCTGCCAGCGCTCCCTCCCAGACGCCTTGCTGCCGCGTCCATGACCCGCCCTCGCCCGCCTCTGCTCGGCGTCGGCCATGACTCGACTGGTCGTGCCTCGTCGGACGCCACCCTCGCCGGGCGCCACCGAGGTTCTTCCAAAGCTTCAAGCGCTCGCATCCGAGCCGCCCGCAACCGCCCCTCGCCTCGCTGGCCCGTCCGCCGTCCGCCTCGTCTGGTCCTGCCGAGCCCTCAGAGTTGCTCGTTCGTCTCCGAAGCGCCTCGGCCACCACGAGCCTTCTACGGCCCGCGAACCCGTTCCCCGAGCCCTCGTCTTCCCTGTCCGCGTGCAGCAGCCGGCCCGCCTGGACCCATCTGCCCCGCAGGACCCACCCGTCGTCGCCGATGCCTTCTGCCTCCACCCGTGCAGGTTCCCTGTGTAGTACCAAGTTGGAGCCAAGTTGGTGGGTGTGGAAACAACAAGATCGACACCGGCAAACAACCCCGAAACCCCAAGTTCACCCTCGCCAAGATCTTCGTCGAAACCCGGTGGTCACCTACATGGACCTGAGAACGAACCCGAAGGCCACCGACGGCGAACCCTGAGGCCCTCGGCGCGAAGATGCCTGCTTCCAAGATCTCCGGCATGGATCGAAAAGTTCCCCGAAGACCGATCCCGATGTAACGGACCCTCGACACGCCAAGATCTACCCTCGTGACGCAAGACCAACCGGAGGACGCAAAGATCGCCACGAGACCGACAAGCATTTCACCCCGAAGCCAAGGCCGACCCGACTTGAGGACCCGACAAGACCTTCGCGACAACAAGAACGGCACCGACCCGGAAGAATCCGACGCGCCCCGACACCAAACCAAGTCCTGCTTCCCGGACGCAACAAGACCTACCTCCGTGGCCCGAGAACGTTCCTTGAGACCGTTCATTGAACCTGGACCCCAAGACCGAACCCCGGAACCCCAAGATCGTCGAGCCCCCTAATGTGCGAACCCTTATCCGAGAACCCTATTTTATAAAATGTCAACTAAATAAACTTGTTCCATATTTAATCATTCATCTCGCATGCATATTTGTGTGGTTTGGGGGCCTTACGCCGATTCACCCTTTAATTAAATATGGGGCCCATATGCGGGCAAATCCAGCCTTATATTGGCCTCATTTAAATTTGTGTAGCGAACCGGTGCCATCTTTTGTCCTGATAATGCAACATTTAAATTGCGGGGTAGCTAAACAACTTGAACCATATAATTAATTGTCGGGACCCCGGTTCCACTTAATATGACCTAATTGCATCGCATCTTTGCCATGTCATTCATCATACATGCATCATGTCGATCTTCTGCCGTTGTATTAAATAGTGCATCCGATGTTTCTTCTAGTGTTTTGCTTCTTCGCGGATAAGGCCGTTGAGTTGATGTGAGCTTCGCCCCGATCTTCGGTTGAACCTTCGACAATGTTTTCAGGCGAGCATCTCCCCCTTTCTACCTATCTTACTTTTCTAGTATTTATTCCCTCCTGTTGATCTTTGCTATCTGTGTTGCGATGCTCTAGTTTTCGTACCCGTGCTATCCCTTGCAGCCATATATAGCCTTGGACACATCCTATTACCTGTTGTTTGGTAGATAGTTGGACCCGCGTGTCGTAGTCGCTTGCTCAAGTGTTGTGCTTGCCGTCAAGTACCACAATTGTTGGAGGATTGCCGCATGTTGACGTTGGAGATGATCATGGCTTTACTTATCGTTCACTTTAATTACTGTTTAACAACTAAAATTGAATTAAGCAGAGGCATCGGTGGGTGATAGGTAAGTTTTGGTTTCCGACCGCCCACTTGTGTCCCGTAGGACCCGAGTTCTTGACACCTGTTCCGAGATCGAGCGCGCTAACCACAGGTGGGGAGATATGGGCCCCCCATTGATTAGTACCTGATTTCAAAGTATTGTCTTTGGGGGCCACAACTAGTTTGAGGATTTATCTACTATCCTGTACCTATGCCATGCTTTCGCTTTATTTACGATTGTGTGAGGAGCTGACTGTCTTTTAGGAAGCGGAGTGTTTTTGTATCGACAGTCCCGATTGGGGACTTTGTCGTTTACAGCCAGCGCAAACCCCAAGTCCGTCTCGGAGGCCCGACCGTTCTTGCGGGTGTCGACTTGGTGGGGTGGCCCCACGTGCTTGCTTTGGATGCAGGAACGTCGTGACTAAGGCCCGCCGACATACCGATGGGTGTATGTTAATCGATCGGCAAAAGGGTCAAGTGCTGTGGATACTTTGGTGCACCCAGCGGGTTAAATCTTTTAGAAGCCGTGTCCGCGGTTATGGACGACTTGGAGCACAGTGCTTGATCATAGACAACTATAACTAAAGTTTACTGTTATAAATTGACTTGTATCCGATATGACTAGTAATCAGCTCCACTACAACGGAAGGGCTAAGTAAAAGTACCAACAACTGCTGGGTTTTGGTTATCTCATGCCAATTGAATCTGACTAGTAAGTGATGCCACTATAACGGAATGATTAACTAAAGTGCCCACTGTTTACTTTATCGGGATGAATATCTAAACCGACTAGTAAATGCCTGCAACGATAATCGAATAAGTAAAGCGCCAACCGTGTGAGTTCCTCGGTTGACTTCCTCGTTTGGTCTCGAGGGGGAAACGCCAGGATGGGTTTGTTTGATGATAGTATCAGGTCGGATCCGAATAGGTCTTTCTCACCCCTCTCTGATAGCCGCCAGTTGTATCGAGTCTCTATAGGTTGTTTAGTGCATGCTGCCGCTGCCGCCCAGTCCACCATACCTATGTAGGCGAGGACCGCCGAATTCTAGTCTCGTCGTGTACTGGCCTCAGTACTAACGCTCCTTCTTATTCCTTTGCCCTTTGTCGGCACCCCTTTTGTTTAAGCAGGTTTGAGATCGACGCCGTTAGCAGGGTTACCTTCCGGCTCGGCCTGGGCAGGGTTATGGACGCCATTGGTTATTCTTCAGGGCTCTTAGCCCCATTTGCATCTTGTCCGTAGCTGGACGCTCTATCGTTTTCAAGGTGATTTGGATCTTTGTATATTATATCTGTATTCTTGACTCATTGAGTCGCTGCTGTATATATATATCTGTTCTGTGGGTCCCATCGAGGACTGTTGTGTAATGTTATTACTTCGTTTTCCACCCGCATGCAAGTGCCTGGTGGGCACCTTCGAATCGTTTCTATGGGGGTTTGGCGGGTTTCGCTAAAACTTGCATAGGACCGATTCTGAGGGTGTTACAAGGGGGCACGGTGGACATGAGACCTCGCCGGAGAGCACATCCCAAAGACGGAGACCGCGCATGTGAACGCGCATAAAGGAAGCGAAATCATGGTAATTCGCGCCATCGAAGATCACCGGGCAGCGAGGAATCGCAACATAACTCGATGAAGAATACATAGCTCTCTCTCTCTCTTTTTGAAATCAAACGCATGTCAGATCAGATCTGGATCTGGCAGGGGCTGATGCGGGCCGACGAGGTGGGGGCGGAATCCGGCGGCAGGGCTGGGGACAGCGAGATGCAGAGCGGGCGAGGTGGAGACCAGCGAAGGGGAGGCCGGCGAAGTGGAGAGTGGTGGCCGGCGAGGTGGAGGCGGCGGCAGGAGGGTGGCGGCTGACGCGTCGAGGTGGAGGCAGCGAGGAGGCGACGGCGGGTGGCGGCGACCCGAGGCGGAAGTCGAGGTAGAGGGGCGACGGCCCGACGCGGTCGAGGTGGAGGCCGGCGAGGTGGAGATCGGGCAGGCGGCGGCGGCCCAATGAAGAAGTAGACGACAGCGGCAGCAGGTGGCGGCGACGTTGGCAAAGACCGGCGACGACAGGGACGGTGGCGACTATGACGATGTTGCGAAAAAAGTCTAACCTAGTTGTGATACCATGTTAAGAAATGCAACATGTATTCCTCTGGAGGCAAAGGCCACAATATATAGTACATGTACAGGTGGAAATATGCAGGAAGACCCCCTAACAAGTGGGAACATACAATATACAAATATACATCTAACAATAACAATGGGCATCGACGAGATTAAACCTCGTCACTTCTATTTCAAATTATTTGAAAATTTTTTGTCCTAAGCATTAGAAAATGCTAGAGCTTCAGAATAATTTAGAACAGGAAGAAACATGTACCTATCATACTTAAAAACGCTTGAGACGTGTTAACAACCAGTCTACTTGTGTACGTACTTAATTAGTAGGTATTCCTTTCGTTTTAAAATATAAGATGTGTTAGGTTATGAAGAAAATGTATCTATACTTTTTTTAGTGTGTAGATTTATTTCAAACATAAGTGAATATACATACTTAAAAAAGTTTAGATACATTTGATTTACAAGGTAAAACATTTTATACTTTGAAATGGAGGGAGTATATCAAAATCATAATTAAGCTACTCTTTGATTCTTAAATTACTAATACTAACAGAGTGTCCGTGCGTTGCTACTGAACAAAAAAAATAACATGTTACGATCAAAGAGACATCTTACAACAACATTGCACATTTTCAGGCCAGTTGTCACGGCTATGCCGCACCACAATCAAAGCATCCATGGCCCAATTAGAAATTTTATTGGATAACCGGTTCCTAATAGCATTGCAAAATAATACAATTTTTACCAACTCCAAAAGGTTGTTGTCCCGTGCATTGCAACGGTAAAGAAAAATTGCATCACAGAGACACACAAAATAATTTCTTGATGGCACTGGGCACGATAATAAATCGTGAATTTATCTCGTATAGAAAATCTATCTACTAATTTAAGCTGAGGTAGGTTGGTCAAATACGTTTCCGTTCACCAGAAAATACGTTTTCAACGATTGGGCCGTTAGACGCCATGGTGCCCACCCCTCAGGCCGTCCGGTGTCTGCGATGATCTAGAGTCCTCTTTCTCTGGCGAGGCAGCCGTCCTCCCATCCTCTTCCTCCACCTCGTCGCTACCCCGATCCTCTTCTCGATCCTGCTGCTGCCGGTCCTCTGCGCACACAGACCTCCGAGCCCCGCCACGCTTGGTCCTCCTCTGCCCGAAACCCCTGGGATCTCGCGCGTCAGCGCCTCCTGCCGCCGAACTGCTCCGGCACCGCTGGCCCAGCTGCCGCTCCCCAACGGCGCTGCCAAGATAACCTCACGGTACCCGGCTACCGATGCCATGGATCCGTGCCCTCCCTTTCGCCATGGAATTGTCGGATGGACCTGCTCCCTATCGCCATGGATCGGCCAGATGCGGTCGGTCGAGTAGCACGTCGAGAATGCCACTTCCCTATCCAATCCAAGGTTAGGTCGACCCCTATGTGTGCATCCCGTCGTTGCTCGGGTTCCGCGCCTCCGACAGAGCGCCTGCCCAGAACGTCGGCAACCACGTCCCTGCCTTTGTAGCTGACTCTGCTCCCCATCGTGGCGGATGAAAAGGGCGGTTGTATCACCCTCTTAATCCATGGACTCTGCTCCCCATCGTGCCACATCTCTGTTTCAGGCTGTTGTAAATTTTCAGTCTGGGCGTGGTGCATATGACATCAAACTTGCAACCACGAGGAGATGGAAATCAAAGCAAGATGCTTATGTGATGTTTTTATTATGATCGGTGCACCTGAACAATGCAAGTCCATACAACTATGCCTCTGCAGTGGATTGCTGCCCGAATTTTTGGTATTCAGTGCTCTTCTACAACGTTCATATAGTTCTGTATTTGTGTGCAGTGCTTCTTCTGAAATAGCTCTGTGCTAAATCGGTAGACTTATTTGCATTTTCTAAGGTATATCAGTTAAGATTGTTCATTTGATGGAAAAAAAAGTATGCATGGTTAATTGGTTATCATGGTTGTATTGTACTACACTACATCACCTTTTTTTTCTCTTCATATGAAGTCCAACGATACAAGAAGTAGAGGGCTATGGTGGAAAAAGAAAACAACATGAGACAATGGGGCCGTGTCGTCTTCGTATTATGTCCACAATTTATATTTATACTTTTTTTACATGGATTTTATTTAGCCATAAGTGGAGGGGACAAAACTAAGGAATAAACATTAATTGCACAGTAGATGGTACACCATTTTTTGGTTTAGATTTTTCAAACTATCTTTGTTTAAAGAGTGAACTTTATTTACCTAGCATGATTTGACAAGAGCAGATGCCTTTGACATGTAGAAAATTTATTATAGAGCATATAATTACATCAAAAAAATATTATTTTCATATACAAGAAAGTCCTAAAGCTACAAAAGAACAAGAGACCAAGTGGTCATATGTGTATATGGTATAAATTTGTTCAGAAGTGGCAAGGCACGGGTAAAAAGATTGGTACCGTTCGTTTTTTCACAAATTTTCCGTTTGCCGGGTTTTAACACTTTTGCCCCTGACAGTTTGGAAAAATAACACCCAATGCCACCGTTGAGTCAGAAATAAAGAACCCGAAATGTTTTTCTCTTTTCTACCATGGACTTGGAGGCGCCAGCGACAAGGCTTGCATGAGGCCGAAGGCAACACCCTAGAGCTAGAGGGGAAGGCGGGGCACGGACGCCTGGGTCGTCATGAGGTCACCGCCCCTCAACCTCATTCTCCCCAAAATCAACCTCTCTTCCACTCCACCTCTGGACGCCACCGCCGCCGCCTCCTCGACGTCGGGGCGCCTCCTCCACGCTGGTCGCCGTCTCCTCGTCGCCAGCCTCCGCTTCCTCGGTGCCGGCCTCCGCGGAGAAGCTCACGGTCTGGCCGCGCCTCCTCGACGCGAAGAAGCTCGTGTTGGTCCGTTGACCTGAACCAGAACCATGGCGTTGGTCTGTTTAGGGATCCGATTACTTTTAACTTTTTTGTCGAGGGACCTCTATATAAAAAATGCTCAAAACTCAAAGGACAGACAAGAGAGAGAATAAGCTTAAAGAAGGGTATAAGGATAGGAAGTATGCGGTAGAAAAAAATCGCCTATCTAGAGTACCTTGTATGCTTCCGTTTTAGCTATAGTTTAAACCTAGAGTGTGACCGATTTGCATCGATCACAAATGTAATGCAGAACCATAAAAGGCCTACGCGTAAACCATCCCTTTGATTGCTCTTGCCGAAAGTTCCTGTTTTATCTTTTCGAAGGTGACAAAGTCTCTTCACGGATAACTGAATAATTCATTAAAAAAAGTTTAGCTAGGGCAACCATTTGGAAATATTTTAAGATATAAATTGTTTAAGACCCGTGACCATGATTATGCTTGATGAAATAATTTAACAGTTGAGTTTCGAAAAGAGATTAATATACATGAATATGTATATGTTTTTATTTAGATGTGAGACATGTGTAATAACAGAAAAAAAAAGCCATGGCAACGCACGGACATTCAGCTAGTTTTATTAATATTCTTAAGGCTCCAAAGAATATGATTACATATTATTTAGGCCACAAAATTTCATGGCTAAATAAGTATTTTATTTGTTTTGAGAGGGAGATTGGTGCTCTTCTCCATACTTAGGGTTGTTTTTTGGTTGTGTTAATTAAATAATTAATTTTTTTTAGCATGCGAGGGAGAAGGTAGTGCTCGGTCTAAGCTAAGGTAGGACTAAATGTTAACTGTAGAAGCAACCAGATGTGCAAACCGTCCAAGGTTCAAATTCTATTGGACGTAGTAAATTTTTGCCTCAATAGATAATCTACAAAGTCCTATTCGGTGGCAGAGACCAGAATCAATATCTCACAACTGACATTCTAAAAAAAAAATCTCAAAACTGACTGCCAAATCAAAACCCTGCCTATTCTATATATAAATGTGCATGCTATTAACTTATATATATTAGCATTATGAAAGAACATAATATTTAAGAAACAATTGTGGTGTCCCTTCATTTGAAGAAGTTTCACTCAGTAGCATTGTGAGAGCCTAAAACACCTACGCTAAACCACATACATCGTATTGCACAATTCAGTGATCTGGAGCCAAAAAAATTCATACAAAATCCCAATTGTAGTAGTGGTATCTACGCTGCTAAACTGGAAAAATAAACTAAGTCATCCGTACTTCAGTGTCCAACGCACTCATCTAGCAAAATTATCCTTCAACTTGATGTAACACCAATCAGTCATGCCATCTCAGTAACCCTATTTTACACCAGATCCCCAAGTCAATTCCTCCCGCTTACCAAGAGTTGAGTCATTCACAGCCTAACATCTATTTTCAGATTATAATCCTAATAGAAGAGCATCAATTCACTGCTATCCACTGGCACCGTCAAATAAACCAGTAGGTTTCGAACAAAATCTCGCGCTCGGCTTGCTAGGAGCGTGCCTTGCCGATTCATCCCTTTCCTATTCGTGCCATGCGGCCGGAGGTCGTCGTCGGACTCATCCAGTAAGTAACGCTGCCGCTTCTCTGACTGCACGCAGTTCCCATCCAGTTCCTCGCAGATTGGACAGCATAGTCGAGCGCAACTGGCGGTCCAAGCGGGTGTTCTGGGAAAGGTGAAGGGGCGGTGGTTGGGAGGCTGCATTGGGGAAGGTAGGCGAGGCGGCGTGGTGGATCCACATACAACCGCGGACCCTCCCGTCGCCGCCTTTTGCCGCTAGAGCCGGGCGTGGACACAGTTTAGGCAGGTGGCCGGGGCACCGCCGTGGAGGAAGGAGGTGGGGTGCGTGCGGCCGGCGAAGGTAGGCGAGGCGGCGTGGTGGATCGAGGAGGGAGCTGAGCGGCGGGACACTGGGAAGAGTTAATCACCACATTTCGGCCGAAACGTTGAATAATCACCCCTTCACAAAAAAATCGAAAAAAAAACCACCGCTTTTTGGTAGATTTTTTGCAATTCACGCTAACACGGGATTAAGATCCAAATGACACCAAAACTGACAGTAGGACCCACCCGTCGGGCTGACGTGGCGACGCGGGTCAGCCGCGCTGACTGCTATTTTGCATGCAGGTCTTCGAGTTTCGTAAAAAAATTATACACGGGTCCCTAGCGCCTCGCAGTTTTTTTAAAAAAACCTATTTATTTAAAACGTTTATAACTTTTGAATACGGATTCAAATGGAAAAACTTTTAATACGAAAAGTGCACGAAAATGTTTGAATATTTTGAATATAAAATTGGTTCACTATTTTCAGATACCTAAAATATGCAAACAATTAAAAATGCTTCTATTAATAATGCAAACTTTAAAAATTTATAACTTTAGTTATATGACTCCGAATAATATAAATAATATGTCTAAATTTATTATAAAAATCCAACCAATCCATTTATGACATCCTTCATGCATGTATCAGATCCGTTTCTTGTTGATGTCATAATCGGATTGATATATATATATATATATATATATATATATATATATATATATATATATATATATATACTAGTTGAATGTCCGTGCTTTGCTACGGGTTAACAAATTCGAATATTCATCTTGCGAGACCATTAGTATAAATCCACACGCTTGGCTTTCTCACCTCTCGATTAATTTTCATCACATATAATATGAAGTTGTTTGCTAAAAAACCCTCAAATGTAGCCCTGGCTCCCCCCCCCCCCTCCCCCCCGTCTCCGCAACCTAGCAACACCACAGCTCGTCCTCCCTTCCTCACCTCTCCTCTCTTCGCCCCTCTCTCCTAGGCAGGGCCCGTCCTAGGTGGATGCGGGCGGGTGACCATGAAGCAACTCAGGGAGAGCATTTGGTCGTGGGAGGACGATGGACGACGGAGAAAGTGCGATGAAAACCACCATAATACAAATAATAGTAATACTAGCTGAATGCCCGTGCGTTGCTACGGTAAATTTTATTTGTCTCACGGATGGATCCAAGATCCATGATGGCAGTTTCTCTTTTCTTATTCTCGGCATTGAGCAATCAAGCATATACAAAAACTTGGTTTAGATATCATGATACGAAGAGTTGATTCACTCAAAATCCAGAAACCTACCTTATAAAAACTTCTAGATTTTATTCTACAATCAGATATCATGAGAGTTTGTGTAACAAAATAATCATACATGTGCTTATGTGAATAATAGAATAACATAATTGCATATAAAAGGCATAGAAATCTGGACTATCTATTTTCTAGTATTGATATGCACATGGAATATTTTATGATGATGCTCGGTGCACCTAGTACCGATTAGTCTTATAAGTAGAACTGAGTGTGCTTACAAGCACAAATACTCTGAAGGACATGATGCCATTTCAGTTGCTAAATCATCTCATGTAATGGAGGAAAACATTGATAACAGGTTTACCAATTATAACATACTCCCTCCATCCAGGAATACCTAACTTGAGTTTGTATAGATTCGAATGTATGTATATACTAAAATACGTTTAGATACATTTGAATTTAGACAAACTCACGTCAGATGTTTCTGAACGGAGTGAGTACAATTTAAGATTGCCCTGAAATAACCACGCTTTCTTTCACATTTTTTTCTTCTAACAACTACACTCATATCGACACTCTATTATCATCACAATAATGCTTGACTGGTTCACCATCCTTGGATAACTCCTGGATCAGTTATCACTTGCTGGGATAATTTGTTTGCAAAAGGTATGTTGTACATACCAACAACATATCCTGTGTGCCCGTAGCGCTGGCTATCCGTGAACAGTCTTTAGATATCTGCTCTCAAGGGGATCCACCCCTTTGTTCTACGACTCGTTGGCAGAAAAATGACAAGATTTCTGAAAAATTGAAAACTGAAAAATAGAGGTAGAGATGCATTGTCATTTGTCAAATAACAATATCTCTTATGTAACCTCTATAACTTCTGACTCCCACCAGCTCTGCTCGTCACCTGACAGTCGTCCTATTTTTTGTATGTCACTATTATTAGGCAGTCAAATGAATCAGCTTATTGTTTGCAAGAAATATAAATGAAATCCTAGTTACTAAATATTTCCATGGACCAAAGCGTTGCTACGGGATCATAGTACATATGATCATCATTTGGATTACGACCAGCATCTAGTACACATGATAAAGTACCAAATCTAACAAAAGTTTAATTTATTTACATAATCTACATACTGGCATTTAGTATTTTCAAGAACCAGTAGTCTGACATAGCAACTGGCCCATTCCACAATCCGCAAACTCCTAGCTGTCTAGCTGCATCGAGCAATGCCACAAATTTTGCACGCCACAGATTAACCAGACAACTTTGTTGACAAAAATCACCTAGCAGGACGCAAAATTATCCAATCCATTACTTGTCCCTGAAATATATTTGTTACCGGAGAGAAAAAAAGTTATGTCAGGGAGATGTCATCGTGATCAATCCTCATCTCTTCCAGATTCTCACCATGTACGTACTCTCCGCCTCCTCCCTCCACGCTCACTCATCCTCTTCGTTCGGTGCCCTTTGACCATCACAATAGGTGTTGGTCACATTGTGTGGATGGGCCCTCATCAAGCGGACGAACGAGCAAAGAATTATCGGTATAGCAAACATATTCATGTACATCAACCACACTGGCCGGTATACATGCAGTAGTATGCGCCCACACCAAGACATGAAGCATGAGCGAAAACCTTGATCCGAGCATGAGTTTGCTGAGCTAAGTCTTCGATCTTGTGTTAGCCGATTTTTTCTTCAATGTTCATGTCTTATGTTTCATATGTGATCTTAAATAATTAACCACCAATGAACGAGGAGATACGATTCAGCGATTTTTAATCTGGTGTCATCTACATACACATGTAGTCAGCCGCACAGCAAACGACTTGTACAAACACTGAACCGGTCACACTATCTCACCATCAAGCCACCAACAGCGGGAATGCAGACACAGGTCAGAGGATCACGACTGAACTTATCAGGTGTATGGAAATTGAATCTAATTACATATTTAATATGCAACTATGCATCACTCTCCCTTTTCAGACATAAACACCTCCATTAGCTTCATAATTAGCACCATCTATATTCCAAAAGTCATACGTGGCAGGTGTTTGACTACTCAAAAACTGTTTGTGATGTTAGTTTTCATGTGCGCACATCTGAAATCCCTATTTGTACCTGCAATTTAAAAAAAAATCCAATTTGTAGACCGATATTTTCATACGAAAAATCGATTATTGCCATCGATTCATGCATCCACACCGCAAGATGTCATAGCTGGACGGCTAGCTTTTTCCTTTTTTTTTGTTCAACAGCTAGACGGCTATCTGATATATAGCCTAGATGACTAATGGAACCAGACACATATAGTGTGTAGCTGCAGAGAAGAAAAGGAGTGTCCACGTTGATGTAGATGGCAACCAGGGATAGAACAGCACGTCCTGGCAAGAGCAGCAGCGGAAGAAAACCATCGCTGGTCCAGAGGACTCGTTCCTTCCAATCTAGCCACCATGATAAGAAAATAGTGGGGAAAGGATAGGCCATCAGGATCCGAGCACAGCATCACCACAGGTCAGACTCCACACTGCAAAATCGAGTCCATGTCCGCCACCCATCGTCGACTCTCCAGCCACCACACGACGGCCAGACCAAGCAGAAAAAGGGATCGGAAACGAAGATACGGGCCCTCCTTTCCTATGGCAGCGAGGAAAAAAATCCTATCCCCCGCCGATTCGATCGAAATCGGTCGGATCCATTTTTCCAAGAACATGATTTGGCCATGGTAGCTCCGCTCGTAGGTCATCGTTGATGCCGCCCTGGCCGATCCGTCGATCGCCACCGCTAAGAGGAGTAGCGGAGGGCGGGGACCTCGCGTTCTCCCGTCAATCGCCGCCGGGATGGCCTATCACCGGCGGGAGAGGAGCAGGGACGGAGGGGCGGCCTCGCCGTCCACCTTGGCCGACACCTCCCATCCGTTCGGCGCTCGAGGGAGACGTCGCGTGGGGACGGGGATTTTGGCAACGGTGGGCAATTTCACTGAACTGGCAGGGGCAAAGTTGTCCAATAAAATTCGGACGGAAAACAGGCATACGAACCTACCTCTAGATAAATTAGTAGATAGATAGATAGATATACTAATTGAATGTCCATGCGTTGTCACACTCTCTCATGTCCCCGTCTTACTGCGGATCCCATTACTTTTAACTTTTGCGTTCAACTATGTGTTTGTTGTCTGCTATGTCATTGTTCAGCACTCCAGCATGTCTCTGTCACGACGTTGTCGGCATGCACTGACGGGATGTCGTAAGGTACATCGGCTTGGAGTTGGAGTAACCCAAGCGTATCAGCTAATCCATCCACGTGAACCGTAGGCCGATAAAATTACCGCAACTTTAGATTTAATACTCCATCCATCCTAAAAAAAGGATGTCGCTAATTTATGTAAAATTTATTGAATCTAGACATATTTTAGTGTGTAGATACATATATATTTGAACAAATGTAAGACATCTTTTCTAAGACAAAAATTATGCTCCTTTTTGTCCTGCGGCCGGAAGTAGTTTCTCTTGCCCTGTTCTATTTCTTTGTCTCATGCTTAAATTCCTGAACGTCTACTCCAAATTCTGTTTGATTCCACGTGCTTTTTTTTTCTATGTGTGCTACCAGCAGAGTACCATCTGGACGCATCCTTTTTTCTTGTTCTTCCCGCCGACAGAAGCGGAAGCAGCCGGCCCCGCCCTCCTGGCATGTTTCTTGTTTGCCTCTTCGCGCACGCAGCAGTCGCGCTGCACACCGCCAGCTCGCCAGCTCGTGGGGCCTCGAGTTGGAGTACAACTGAAATAGGAGGTTAAAACGGACGCTGGCGCGTGCAAACGAGAAACAACCCGACGCGGACGACGGACGAAAAACTGCTGCGACGAAAACCACCTGTAGAATTATATAGTAGAGATATATACGTATAAAACAGTCTACCATTATAAACTTTAAATATTTATACGTTTTGTTATATAATTTGAAATAATATAAATAATATGTCTAAATTTATAGAAAAAATCAAACAATCCATTTCTGACATTCATTATGCATGAATCATACCCGTTTATTTTAGATGTTATGATTCATTGATATCGGTATATATAATATGTCTATATTTATTAGAATAATCCAACGGATCCATTTCTAACATCCTTCATGCATGTATGTGATCCATTTCTCTTGGATGTTATAATCGATTAATATTGATATATGTATGTATGTATGTATGTATGTATGTATGTATGTATGCAGGGCCGTGTGGCATCCCGCAAAAACCACTACTAGAAAATCGCGTTGAATTTGTGCATTGCATCGTCATCATCATGCATTGTTTGCCAAAACTATGTTTGCAAAACCCGTTTTGTTTTCCAGACGCCCCATCTCTATTCAAATGTCAAACACCGGGTCTCCGGAATAATTTTGTTTTGTTGCTATCGGGTTGCAACGGCCCAATTAAATCAAATAAAAGTTTTAATTATTTGATGAGGGCGGTCGACAGGCCAACCCGCCGAGCGACGACCCCCCCATTTTAAAACACCCCCACCCCAATCAGCCCCACCTAACCTAGTCCCACCAAATTCTATCCTACCCACCAACCGCAGACCGCCACCTCACCCTCTCACCCTTTTCCTACCCACTTGCCACCTCACCCATCCAGCCACCCTTTATTCCTAAACCTACCCAGAAATCTACCCAACTCTCCTCTCCACCTCACCCTGCCCAATAGCATCTCGCCACCTCGCTGCCTCTCTCTCCCTCACCCTCGAACTCGCCACGTGGCCCCCAACTCCTCCTCCCTCCTCTCTCCTCTCAGCGCGCCCCACCCCCAAAACACACACACGCTGCATGCACCCCGTGCCCCTGCCGCCTGGACCCCGCTTCCCCCGGCCCACCTGGCATGCTCACACCTCACCGCCCACGACCACTCAACACGCCTGTTCGCCCCACCGGTCCCACGCAGGTTCCGCCTCCACCCTTTGCCCGGTCCCGTTCGCACCTGTCCACCGCCTCCTCTCTCTCTTCAACCTCTCCTCTCCCTCGCCTCTGCACCCCGCCCCTTTGGCTTCATCGCGGCCAGCCCGCCGCTGCGCGCCTCCTCTCTCGAGCAAGCCTTGCCCACCTCCTTCCCCGGCCCATCGCGCCGCCCGCCTCCGGCGCTTCTCCCTCCGCCCGTCGCGGGTGCCGCGCCGTCCCGCCCTCGCGTCCCGCGGAGTTTCGCGCCGCGCCTCGCTTCGCGCTCATGCGAGGCTCCCTCCGTCGCCAAGCCACCGAGCCCCGGCGCGTCCCGCGCACCTCCCGCCGGACCCCGCTCACCGCCCGTCGGCGGCGCGCCCTTCCGCCGTCGCTCGCCCCTCCTGCCCGAGCGCGCGCCGCTCCGCGTCTCCCACCCAGCGCGCCAGCGGCCCGAACCGCCCGGCTCGGCGTCGCCGGCCCGCCCGTCCACTGCGCGCCCCGCGATAGCGAGCGCCGCCCGTGCCGTCCTCGCGAGCCGTGCTGCGCCGCCACCTCCCGAGGGGCCCCGCCGCCCGTCCCCGCCGTCGTGCTCCTCCTCGACCGCCTGCAGCACCCCGTCGCCGGCCCCGCCTCCAGCTGCCTCGGCCCCGCTGCCCGTGTCCTGCGCGTTCATGGCCGCGTTGGGCTTCCTCGGCCTTCGGGCCGCTCTCTGCCGTGCGTGTGCGGCGACAAGGCGCCGGGCGCCCTCCTGTGTTGCCGGGGGGTTCTTCGGTGGTGTTGATGGTACTGCAAGATGGAATCTCGGCAACAACCCTTCCGGTGATCAAGAACTGCAAGACGAACTAGTACCCGATAAGCCATTCGCGCATGCGCCGCCAAGACCAAGTTCGCCATCGGTAGTGAAGCCTCGACACCCCAGGCTCTCCTTCGCGGTACCCGAAGACCACATGTGCACCAAGATCGTTGCCGGATCCTCAAGACCTTCTTCTCGTATGCGACGTCGGAGACCCGAACCCCGATGAACCACGAACCCCACTGCAGAACAACAGGGCCTTCGAGGTGGAACCTAACAAGATCTACCGAGGATCAAGGACCCGATGACCGCCGAGATCGTCGCCGGTTCGACATGCACGCCACCGCGGACCCGACAAGTTCTTCTCGACGACGAGATCATCGACAGAGAATCCGAAGAAAAACCTGTGCGCCAAGTACCTCCCGCGAACGCCAAAACCGAACCGAAAGGACGCCAAGATCGCCACCTGTACCAAGTACCGCACCCCGGACGCCAAGTACTTCACCCCGGAGCCAAGACCGACTCGATGGCGCGAGCCCGACAAGACCCTCGCAACGGCAAGACCGACCCCGTGGGACCCGACAAGACCTTCGCGATGATGAGAACGGCACCGACCCAAGTTCTGCCCCGGACATCGAGACCCCGATGCGACAAGATCTGCCGTGACCGAGAACGCTTCTGTCGAACCCTGGACCCCGAGACCGGACCCTGGACCCTGTCGAACCCCGAACCCCGGAACCCTAACAAGATCGCCGAACCCTATTGTGTGACCCTTTTCCTCGAACCCTATTTTATAACATGATATCAACTTGTCGCATTTAATTGTCTTGCTTGCATTCATTCATGGGGTTTGGGGGCCTTAGGCCGATTCACCTAATAACTAAATATGGGGCCCATATGCGGGCAAATCTAGCCTTATATTGGCCTCATTTAAACTTGTGTAGCGAACCGGCTCCATCTGTTACATTGCTAATCAACATTTAATTTGAAGGGCTTCTAAATAACTTGAACCATTTAATTAATTGTCGGGACCCCGGTTCCGCTTAATATGACCTAATTGCATCGCACCTTGCCATGTCATCCATCATACATGCATCATGCCGATCTTCTGCCGTGTTATTAAATATCGCATCCGGTGTTATTCTAGTGTTTTGCTTCTTCGCGGATTGGGCCGTTGAGTTGATGTGAGCTTCGCCCCGATCTTCGGTTGAACTCTTCGACAATGTTTTCAGGCGAGCATCTCCCCCTTTCTACCTATCTTACTTTTATAGTATTTACTTCCCTCCTGTTGATCTATTGCTATCTGTGTTGCGATGCTTAGTTTCCGTACCCGTGTTATTCCCTGCAGCCGTATATTGCCTTGGACACATCCTATTACCTGTTGTTTGGTAGATAGTTGGACTTGCGCGTCGTAGTTGCTTGCTCAAGTGCTGATGTGTACCGTCATATGCCACAGTTGCTGATGTATTGCCGCATGTTGATGTTGGAGATGGTTCTAGTTTTACTTATCGTCACTTTACTTTCTGTTTAACAACTAAAATTGAATAAGCAGAGGCATCGGTGGGTGATAGATAATATTTGGTTTCCGAACGCCCACTTGTGTCCCGTAAGACCCCGAGTACTTGATACTTGTTCCTTGATTTTGCGCGCTATCCACATCCGGGAGGTATATGGGACCCCCACAGGCGAGCTTGATTCATTCTTATTTCTTGGGGCCACAAACTAGTTTGAGGTTTTATTTACGATCTGTACTTATGCCATGTTTTACCGCTTTATTTACGATTGTGCGAGTCGCACCTTTGTCTTGTTAGGATCGGACCACGATTTGTGGTGTCGACAAGCCCGTTTGGGGTTCCCGATCGTTCACCGTCCCGCCAAACCTTGAGGCCGTCTCGGAGCTTGCTTACTCCGTTGGGTTCTACTTAAGGGTGGCCCCTGAAATATTCTGAATCCTGTGATTGTTCGATCGTGAAAGCCTCGTTGGGTTTTGATTTGGTTTTCGAGGTTGATCGGCGTGTGTTGCTATTGGTGCACCCGGCGGGTAAAACTTTACGGCCGTGTCGCGGATATGGGCGACTTGGAGCCGATATCTCGATCATAGACAAGCATAACTAAAGTTTCTTGTTATAAATTTGACTTATAATGACTAGTAATCAGCTTTACTATAATGGAATGGCTAATTAATACTGCCCACAATTGCTTGTTTGATAAATCGCTTGCGACAAATGAATCGACTAGTAAGTATTGCAACTTCTAGCGAATTGGCTGAATAAAAGTACCAACAACTGCTGGGTTTTATGGGATATCTCATGCTATTCATATCGATTAGTAATTGTTGCAACTATCACGGAATGGTTAACTAAAAGTGCCTTACTGTTTACTTTATCGGGCGATTGTCTAAACGACTAGTAATTGCTGCAACGATAAGCGAACAAATAAAGCGCCAGCGTGTGAGTTCCTCGGTTGACTTCCTCGTTTGGTCTCGAGGAAATACCGGGATGGGTTTGTTTGGTGTTAGCTTGGTCGGATCCGGTTAGGTTCTTCTCACCCCTCTCGATAACCGCCCGGTTGTATCGGGTCTCTATAGGTTGTTTAGTGCATCTTTGCCGCCGCTCGATCCACCATACCTATGTAGGCGAGGACGCGAATTCTAGCCTCGCCGTGTCTTGGCCTCGATCTTGGCGCTCCTTCTTTGTTTCTGCTTTGCCCTTTGTCGGCACCCTTTTGTTTAAGCGGGTTTTGAGATCGGCCCGTTAGCGAGGTTACCCTTCCGGCTTGGCAGGGGTTATGGGCGCCATTGGTTATTCTTGGGGCTCTTAGCCCCATTTGCATCTTGTCCGTAGTCGGACGCTCTATCATTTTCAAGGTGATTTGGATCTTTGTATATTATATACGTATTCTTGACTCCTGAGTCAGTTGTTATATATATACGTTACATGGGTCCCATCGAGGACTGTTGTGTAATGTTATTACGTTTTCCACCCGCGAAAGTGCTTGGTGGGCACCTTTGAATCATTTCTATGCGGGTTTGGTGAATTTTGCCCAAACTTGCATAGGTCCGATCGAGGGTGTTCTGAGTGGTATCGAGCCAGCGGTTGCGATACCCCACAAGTCCGACTGTAGGATAACCTAGCTAACGGCGTAGAGTGTCAAAACTATTTTCGAAAATCGGTTGGATAGTTACGGTTAGGTCTGATTTTACTCCTTACCCTCTTGCTGTTAGCCTCTTACCTCTCGTGTTTTGAATCCGCTCTCTTCCCTTTCTTCGAGTCCAGGATTTCTCGTGGTTGGGTTTCCGTCGTACCTTCAGGGTTTCGCTTCCTCCTTTGATAACGGTGCTCTACCATCCGGTGTTCAAGCTGCCGGATGAATCCGTCTACGGTGTTGCCGTCCTTTGATCCTTGTTTGTGCTTTCCGGTGTTTCGGCCGGCGACATCATCTCGTCGAGATCCGATCTGCATCACCCCTTTGTTCGAACCTCGCTTGTCGAGATCTTGATCGACTCAGAGTTGGTTGCATAATCCGCCTATTTGTGTGCAGATTAATGGTTGAGTGCGGGATGGAGTAGCTACCATACCACTACTCTTATCATTCGCTCTTGTACATCGAATCGGTGGATCCAGCGGTTACGCCGTCCACGAAAGTTGGGGGTGGCTTATTTGTCGATACCTCTACCTTCGACCTTTTTGTTTCCGGAGTGTTCTCTCGACGATCACGGACAACGAACTCTTGTTAGTGGTGTCGCGAGGATCTACACGAAACGAGAAGACGGAGAACGCCGACCTTCCTTCCGGTACCATGAGGCGGATCTCGAGGGCGAGATCCATTGTTAGTGGTGTCGAATTGTGGCATCCCGCAAAAACCACTACTAGAAAATCGCGTTGAATTTGTGCATTGCATCGTCATCATCATGCATTGTTTGCCAAAACTATGTTTGCAAAACCCGTTTTGTTTTCCAGACGCCCCATCTCTATTCAAATGTCAAACACCGGGTCTCCGGAATAATTTTGTTTTGTTGCTATTGTGGCATCCCGCAAAACCACTACCAGAAAATCGCGTTGAATTTGTGCATTGCATCGTCATCATCATGCATTGTTTGCCAAAACTATTTTTCGCAACACCCGTTTTGTTTTCCAAACGCCCCATCTTTATTCAAACGCCAAAAACCGGGTCCCCGGAATATTTTGTTTTGGCCGCTATCGGTTTGCCAACGGCCCGTTTAAATCAAATAAAAATTAAATTGTTTTAGCGGGGGCAGTCGAACGGGCCGTTTCGACCCGAACGACCACCCCCAGAAGATTACAACGGTCCACCTAACCGCCCTATAAAATCCTAAACCTACCCAGATTCCTACCCACCCAAGCCCTCCACATCACTCCCTCCAATAGCATCAGGCCACCTCAGCTGAACCACTTCCTCCCTCCAATCACAACCTGCCACGTGGCCACACCCCCTCTCTCTCCTCTCTCCCTCTTCCAACTCACCCAGACCCACTCAACACAACACACCACATACACCACGCCACCACGCCACCCCTGCCCTCGGACCACTTCCCCGGTCCACCCTTTTCCCCGTCTGGGGCCCCACCTTCCACCTGCCTGTCCCCCCGCATGCGCCCTGGTCGTCTTCTTCCTCTTCCTGCTGCGCCCGCTTTGCTGCCACTCGCCGCTCGCGCCACACCGCCCACTGCCCCACCCCGCGCGCTTCCCTCTCCCAGCGCCTCCCTCCACGCCTCACGCCTCTTCCCTCATGAGCCCGCCCGCGCCTCTCGGCCCTCTGCCCCGCCGCCTCGGCACCTCCCGCCTCACGTCGCTCCTCCCGGCGCTCCGCGCCCGCAGGTCTCCCCCCTCCGGCCCCAGGCTCGCCGCCTCGCCTCGTCGACCGCGCCACCGCGACCTCCTCCACCGACCCGTCGCCCTGCCCGTTCCTTCCGAGCTGCCGCCTCCCGTGAGCCTGCGTCGCCGTTCCTCCTCGAGCTTCCGCGGCTGCTCCCCCTCGCCTCCCTCTGCTCCTCTTCCGCCGGAGGCCGCCTCCTCCTCCCCGTCGTCAAGCCCGCCGCCGTCGGCCCTCACCGCCTCTGCCGGCTCGGTCGCCACCTCGTCTCCGTCCAACCGCCCTCGCCAAGCCCCTCCTCGCGCCCGCCGGCGCCTGGCCCGAGCCCCGTCGCCCAGCGCCGCCCGCGTCGACGCGCCGTCCTCCTCCGCCCGGCGTAGGCCCGCCCGCCACGCCCCGCTCGGCAGGCGCCTCCAACCCCCAGCCCCCTCCGTCGCGGGACCCGGCCGCATCACCTACTCTCGCCGGACCGACCCCCTCCCGCGGCCGCGTGCGCCCCTGCAGCCTCGTCGCCGCCCCGCCTCCAGATCCTCCTCGCCGGAGCCCGCCGCCTCGCAGCGCCCAGACCCCGCCTCCGCGTCATGCCGCTCGACCCCGGGTCCAGGAGCTCCGTCGCCGTGTTCCCTGTCGACCTCGCCCATGTCCATCACCAACCGTCAAAGTTTGGACCCAAGCACTCCGACGCGAACCTCGAGACCACATGAGAAGGCCGACCCGTAACAAAGTTCGTCGATCCCGTCACCAAGATCTCGTTCACGGAAACCCTGATGTTTCGACACGGCACCATCAAGACCTTCGCCCCGAACATCGAGACCCTGAACGGCAAGTACTTCATCAACGACAAGATCGTCCACGCAGTCCACGAGGCCGTTCCGGGCGAAACGCCGAACCCGAGCATCGCCTTCCTCTTGGATGCGAACCCCAAGATCTTCCTCGGACACGGATGCCAAGATCATCGGCATGAGATCGAGACCCGGTCCCGAAGACCACATGCGACAAGACCGCCTTGAATGCGGAATCAAGTACCCGACGCCAAGGCCTCCGCGGAAAGGACAAGACCAACCACGACCCGACATTCGAATGCGACAAGATCGACTCGGACGACAAGTACTTCACCGGACATCAAGATCTCCCAGATGATACAAGTACTCCTTCCGGGCGACACTCAAGAACACGAACGGCAAAGACACTGACGCAGAACGCCAAGAACGACACCGACCCGGAAGATTCGATGCGTCCCTTTCCGAGAACCCGGATGCGCCAAGGCCTACCCCGGAATCCGAGAACGCTTCCGCCGAACCCTGAACCCCAGATCCGTCGAACCCTGGACCCTGAGACCGGACCCCGGAACCCTAACAAGATCGCCGACCCAAATGTGTGAACCCCTTATCCGAGAACCCTAATTTATAAATGACACCTATGTAACTGTTGCATATAAATTGTTCATGCATGCATCCATTCATGTGGTTTGGGGGCCTTATGCTGATTCACCGAATAATTAAATATGGGGCCCATATGCGGGCAAATCTAGCCTTATATTGGCCTCATTTAAACTTGTGTAGCGAACCAGTGCTATCATCTTGCCCTGTTATAACAACATTTAATTGCGGGGATCTAAACAACTTGCACCATATAATTACTTGTCGGGACCCCGGTTCCGCTTAATATGACCTAATCGCATCGCACCTTTGCCATGTCATACATCGTACATGCATCATGCCGATCTTCTGCCGTGTATTAAATATTGCATCCGGTGTTTCTTCTAGTGCTTTGCTTCTTCACGGATAAGGCCGTTGAGTTGATGTGAGCTTCGCCCCGATCTTCGGGAAAAACCTTCGACAATGTTTTCAGGCGAGCATCTCCCCCTTTCTACCTATCTTAATTTTATAGTCTTTATTCCCTCCTGTTGATCTATTGCTATCTGTGTTGCGATGCTCTAGTTCCGTACCCTTTGCTATCCCCTGCAGCCGTATATTGCCTTGGACACACCCTATTACCTGTTGTTTGGTAGATAGTTGGACTTGCGCGTCGTAGTTGCTGCTCAAGTCTTTGTGTGTCGCCATATGCCACGATTCTTGATGTATTGCCGCATGTTGATGTTGGAGATGATGCTAGTTTTACTTATCGTCACTTTACTTTACGTTTAACAACTAAAATTGAATAAGCGAGAGGCATCGGTGGGTGATAGATAATATTTGGTTTCGAACGCCCACTTGTGTCCGTAAGACCCAGTACTTGATACTGTTCCTTGATTTTGCGCGCTATCCACATCCGGAGGTATATGGGACCCCCACGAGCGAGCTTGATTCATTCTTATTTCTTGGGGCCACAAACTAGTTTGAGGTTTTATTTACGATCCTGTACTTATGCCATGTTTTACCGCTTTATTTACGATTGTGCAGTCACCTTTGCTGTCTTGTTTAGGATCGGACCACGATTTCGCGGTGTCGACAAGCCCGTTTGGGGTTCCCGATCGTTCCTGACCGTCCGCCAAACCTTGAGGCCGTCTCGGGCTTACTCCGTTCTGGATTCTACTTAAGGTGGCCCCTGAAATATTCTGAATCTGTGATTGTTCGATCGTGAAAGCCTCGTTGGGTTTTGATTTGGTTTTCGAGGTTGATCGGCGTGTGTTGCTATTGGTGCACCCTGCGGGTAAAACTTTTCGGCCGTGTCGCGGATATGGGCGACTTGGAGCACCTGATATCTCGATCATAGACAAGCATAACTAAAGTTTCTTGCTATAAATTTGACTCATAATGACTAGTAATCAGCTTCACTACAGCGGAATGGCTAATTAATACTGCCCACAATTGCTTGTTTGGTTGTCTTGCGACAATTGTATCGACTAGTAAGTATTGCAACTTCTAGCAGAATGGCTGAATAAAAGTACCAACAAGCTGCTGGGTTTATGGGATATCTCATGCTATTCATATCTGATTAGTAATTGTTGCAACTCAGCGGAATGATTAAATAAAAGTGCCACTGTTTACTTTATCGGGCGATTATCTACACTGTCTAGTAAAGTGCATAGCGATAATCGAATAAGTAAAGCGCCAACTGTGTGAGTTCCTCGGTTGACTTCCTCGTTTGGTCTCGAGAAACACCGGATGGGTTTGTTTGGTGTTAGCAGGTTGGATCCGGATAGGCCATTCTCACCCTCTCTAATAACCGTCGGTTGTATCGAGTCTCTATAGGTTGTTTAGTGCATCTTTGGCAGCTTGATCCACCATACCTATGTGGCGAGGACGCGAATTCTAGCCTCGTGTCTTGGCCTCGATCTTGGCGCTCTTTCTTTTTCCTTTGCCCTTTGTCGGCACCTTTTTTTGTTAAGCAGGTTTTGAGATCGACGTCGTTAGCAAGGTTACCCTTCCGGCTTGGCCTGGGCAGGGTTATGGACGCCATTGGTTATTCTTCAGGGCTCTTAGCCCCATTTGCATCTTGTCCGTAGCTGGACGCTCTATCGATTTCAAGGTGATTTGGTTCTTTGTATATTATATCTGTATTCTTGACTCTTTGAGTCATATATATATACATTACGTGGGTCCCATCGAGGACTGTTGTGTAATGTTATTACTTCTTTTTCCACCCGCACGAAAGTGCCTGGTGGGCACCTTTGAATCGTTTCTATGCGGGTTTGGCGGGAATCGCTGAAACTTGCATAGGGCCGATTCTGAGGGTGTTGCAGAGTGGTATCAGAGCTCAGCAGTTGCGATACCCCACAAGTCCAGCCTGTAGGATAACCTAGCTAACGGCCGAAGTAGAGTGTCAAAACTATTTTTGCAAAATCGGTTGGATAGTTCTGGTTAGGTCTGATTTTACTCCTTACCCCTCTGCTATTCTCCTCTTATCTCGACGTGTTTTGAATCCGCTCTCTTCTCTTCCTTCGAGTCCAGGAATTCTCGTGTTTGGGTTTCCGTCGTACCTTTAGGGTTTCGCTTCCTTCTTCGATAACGGTGTTGCTACATCTGGTCTTCATGCTATCCGAGGAATCCTTCGTCCGTGGTGCCGTCCTTTGTTCTTTGTTTGTGCCCTCCGGTGTTTTCCGGCGACGACATCATCTCGCGGATCCGATGCGATGCATCCCTCCTTTGTTCGAACCTCGCTTGTCGAGATCTTGATCTGTTTCGAGAATGGTTGCACTCTTTGCCACTTGATTGCGGAGTAATAGTTTGGGTGCGCGATGGATTGGCCCCCATGCCGACTACCCTTTCTATTCGCTTTTGTACATTGAAGTGGACGAGAATGCATCGGTTCCCTCCTTCCATCGAAGTTAGAGGTGGCTTTATTTGTTGATACCTCTACCTTCGACCTTTTGTCCCGGAGTGTTCCCTCGGCGACCGGACAACGACCTCTTGTTAGTGGTGTCGCGAGGATCTACACAAAGCGAGAAGGCGGAGAACGCCCGACCTTCCTTCCGGTACCATGAGGCGGATCTCGGCGAGATCCCTTGTTAGTGGTGTCGGTGTGGCATCCCATAAAACCACTACCAGAAAATCGCGTTGAATTTGTGCATTGCATCGTCATCATCATGCATTGTTTGCCAAAACTATTTTTCGCAACACCCGTTTTGTTTTCCAAACGCCCCATCTTTATTCAAACGCCAAAAACCGGGTCCCCGGAATATTTTGTTTTGCGCTATCGGTTTGCCAGCAGCCGTTTAAATCAAATAAAAATTAAATTGTTTTAGCGGGCAATCGAGCGGCAGGCGTTTAGGCCCGAACGACCACCCCCAGAAGATTACAACGGTCCACCTAACCGCCCTATAAAATCCTAAACCTACCCAGATTCCTACCCACCCAAGCCCTCCACATCACTCCCTCCAATAGCATCAGGCCACCTCAGCTGAACCACTTCCTCCCTCCAATCACAACCTGCCACGTGGCCACACCCCCTCTCTCTCCTCTCTCCCTCTTCCAACTCACCCAGACCCACTCAACACAACACACGCACACCACACGCAACACGCCAGCCACGCCTGAACCGCCCTCAGACCCACTTCCCCCGGTCCACCCTTTTCCCCGTCTGGGGCCCCACCTTCCACCTGCCTGTCCCCCCGCATGCGCCCTGGTCGTCTTCTTCCTCTTCCCTGCGCGCCCGCCTGCGCCGAGCTCGCCGCCGCTCCAGCCCTTTTGCGCTTGGCGCCACCCCAGGCCGCACCGCGCCCCTCTCCTCTCCACGCCTCCCTCCACGCCTCGCCGTCGCCTCTTCCCCTCGAGCTCATGAGCCCACGCGCGCCTCTCGGCTCCCTTGCCCGCCTCGGCACCTCCCGCCTCCGTCGGAGCTCCTCCGGCGCTCCGTCGCCCCGCGAGGTCTCCCCCCTCCGGCCCCAGGCTCGCCGCCTCGCCTCGTCGACCGCGCCACCGCGACCTCCTCCACCCGACCCCGTCGCCTAGCCCGTTCCTTCCGAGCTCGCCGCCTCCGTCGAGCCTCGTCGCCGTTCCTCCTCGAGCTTCCGCGGCTGCTCCCCCTCGCCTCCCTCTGCTCCTCTTCCGCCGGAGGCCGCCTCCTCCTCCCCGTCGTCAAGCCCGCCGCCGTCGGCCCTCACCGCCTCTGCCGGCTCGGTCGCCACCTCGTCTCCGTCCAACCGCCCTCGCCAAGCCCCTCCGCTCGCGCACGCCGACGCCCGGAGCCCCGAGCCCGTCGCCCCAAGCGCCGCCGCGTGCAGACGCCGTCCTCCTCCGCCGGCAGCGCCGCCCGCCACGCCCGCTCCGGCAGGCGCCTCCAACCGCCCGGCCCCTCCGTCGCCAGGACCCCGGCCGCCTCACCTACTCTCGCCGGACCGACCCCCTCCCGCGGCCGCGTGCGCCCCTGCAGCCTCGTCGCCGCCCCGCCTCCAGATCCTCCTCGCCGAAGCCCGCCGCCTCGCAGCGCCCAGACCCCGCCTCCGCGTCGTGCCGCTCGACCCCGGGTCCAGGAGCTCCGTCGCCGTGTCCCCTGTCGACCTCGCCCATGTCCTTCACCAACCGTCAAAGTGTGGACCCAAGCACTCCGACGCGAACCTCGAGACCTCATGAGAAGGCCGACCCGTAACAAAGTTCGTCGATCCCGTCACCAAGATCGCGTTCACGGAAACCCTGAGGTTTCGACACGGCACCATCAAGACCTTCGCCCCGAACATCGAGACCTGCGGCAAGTACTTCGCCGGCGACAAGATCGTCCCACGATCCACGAGGCCGTTCGGGCGAAACATCGAACCCGATGCTGTCGCCTTCCTCTTCGGATGCGAACCCCAAGATCTTCCTCGGACACGGATGCCAAGATCGCCGGCATGAGATCGAGACCCGGTCCGAAGACCACATGCGACAAGACCTTCGCCATACGAATGCGGAATCAAGTACCCGAGCCAAGGCCTCCGCGGAAAGGACAAGACCAATGACACGACCCGACATTCGCGAATCGACAAGATCGGCTATCGGACGACAAGTACTTCACCGGACATCAAGATCTCCCGGGATGATACAAGTACTCCTTCCGGGCGACACTCAAGAACACGAGCGGCAAAGACAACGGCCTTGAGCGCCAAAACGACACCGACCGGAAGATTCGATCGTCCCTTTCCGAGAACCGGATGCGCCAAGGCCTACCCGGAATCCGAGCGCTTCCGCCGAACCACGAACCAGATCCGTCGAACCACGGACCACGACGGACCGGAACCCTAACAAGATCGCCGACCCAAATGTGTGAACCCCTTATCCGAGAACCCTAATTTATAAATGACACCTATGTAACTGTTGCATATAAATTGTTCATGCATGCATCCATTCATGTGGTTTGGGGGCCTTATCTTTGATTCACCGAATAATTAAATATGGGGCCCATATGCGGGCAAATCTAGCCTTATATTGGCCTCATTTAAACTTGTGTAGCGAACCAGTGCTATCATCTTGCCCTGTTATAACAACATTTAATTGCGGGGATCTAAACAACTTGCACCATATAATTACTTGTCGGGACCCCGGTTCCGCTTAATATGACCTAATCGCATCGCACCTTTGCCATGTCATACATCGTACATGCATCATGCCGATCTTCTGCCGTGTATTAAATATTGCATCCGGTGTTTCTTCTAGTGCTTTGCTTCTTCACGGATAAGGCCGTTGAGTTGATGTGAGCTTCGCCCCGATCTTCGGGAAAAACCTTCGACAATGTTTTCAGGCGAGCATCTCCCCCTTTCTACCTATCTTAATTTTATAGTCTTTATTCCCTCCTGTTGATCTATTGCTATCTGTGTTGCGATGCTCTAGTTCCGTACCCTTTGCTATCCCTAGCGTATATTGCCTTGGACACCCTATTACATTGTTTGGTAGATAGTTGGACTTGGCGTCGTAGTTACTGCTCAAGTCTTGATGTGTGTGCCATATACCCACGATTCTTGATGTATTGCCGCATGTTGATGTTGGAGATGATGCTAGTTTTACTTATCGTCACTTTCTGTTTAACAACTAAAATTGAATAAGCGAGAGGCATCGGTGGGTGATAGATAATATTTGGTTTCGAGCCCACTTGTGTCCCGTAAGACCCAGTACTTGATACATTCCTTGATTTTGCGCTATCCACATCGGAGGTATATGGGACCCCCAGCGAGCTTGATTCATTCTTATTTCTTGGGGCCACAAACTAGTTTGAGGTTTTATTTACGATCTGTACTTATGCCATGTTTTACCGCTTTATTTACGATTGTGCGGTCTTGCACCTTTGTCTTGTTAGGATCGGACCACGATTTAGCGGTGTCGACAAGCCCGTTTGGGGTTCCCGATCGTTCTGACCGTCCCAAACCTTGAGGCCGTCTCGAACTTGCTTACTCCGTTCGGATTCTACTTAAGGGTGGCCCCGAAATATTTCTGAATCTGTGATTGTTCGATCGTGAAAGCCTCGTTGGGTTTTGATTTGGTTTTCGAGGTTGATCGGCGTGTGTTGCTATTGGTGCACCCGGCGGGTAAAACTTTACGAAAGCCGTGTCGCGGATATGGACGACTTGGAGCGATATCTCGATCATAGACAAGCATAACTAAAGTTTCTGCTATAAATTTGACTCATAATGACTAGTAATCAGCTTCACTACAGCGGAATGGCTAATTAATACTGCCCACAATTGCTTGTTTGGTTGTCGCTTGCGACAATTGTATCGACTAGTAAGTATTGCAACTTCTAGCAGAATGGCTGAATAAAAGTACCAACAAGCTGCTGGGTTTTATGGGATATCTCATGCTATTCATATCGATTAGTAATTGTTGCAACTCCAGCGGAATGATTAAATAAAAGTGCCCTTGTTTACTTTATCGGGCGATTATCTACACATCTAGTAAAGTGCAGCGATAGCGAATAAGTAAAAGCGCCAACTGTGTGAGTTCCTCGGTTGACTTCCTCGTTTGGTCTCGAGAAACACCGGGATGGGTTTGTTTGGTGTTAGCTTGAGTTGGATCCGGATAGGCCATTCTCACCCTCTCTAATAACCGTCGGTTGTATCGAGTCTCTATAGGTTGTTTAGTGCATCTTTGCCGCGGCGCTTGATCCACCATACCTATGTGAGGCGCCAATTCTAGCCTCGCCGTGTCTTGGCCTCGATCTTGGCGCTCTTTCTTTTCCTTTGCCCTTTGCGGCACCTTTTGTTTAAGCAGGTTTTGAGATCGGCGTCGTTAGCAAGGTTACCCTTCCGGCTTGGCCTGGGCAGGAGTTATGGGCGCCATTGGTTATTCTTGAGGCTCTTAGCCCCATTTGCATCTTGTCCGTGGTTTGGGCGCTCTATCGATTCAAGGTGATTTGGTTCTTTGTATATTACATGTATTCTTGACTCTTTGAGTCATTTGTTATATATCTGTACATGGGTCCCATCGAGGACTGTTGTGTAATGTTATTACTTCGTTTTCCACCCGCGAAAGTGCTGGTGAGCACCTTTGAATCGTTTCTATGCGGGTTTGGCGGGTTTGCTAAAACTTGCATAGGTCCGATCGAGGTGTCTGACTATCGGGTTACTGCTGCCCAATTAAATCAAATAAAGTTTTAATTATTTCGGTGAGGCGTTGAGCAGGCCAACCCGACCGAACGACCTTGATTTTAAGCGGCCCACCCAATCAGCCCCACCTAAATCCTAGTCCAAATTCTATCCTACCCACCAGCATGACCGCCACCTCACCCTCTCACCCTTTTCCTACCCACTTGCCACCTCACCCATCCACCACCCTTTGTTCCTAAACCTACCCAGAATCTACCCAACTCTCCTCTCCACTCCACCACCTTGTAGCATCTCGCCACCTCACTGCCTCCCTCTCCCTCACCCACTCAGAACTCGCCATGTGGCCAGGCCCCCCAACTCCCTCCTCTCTCCTCTCAGCGCGTCCCCCCCCCCCAACACACACACCCTGTTGCATGCCCGTGCCGCTGGACCCTTCCCCGGCCCACAGCATGCTCACCCGCCCGACCCACTCAACACGCCTTGATACCGCCCACCCGGTCCCCAGGACCGCCTCCCCGCTGCCCGGTCCCGTTCGGCACCCTCGCCTCCTCTCTCTTCAACCTCCTCTCCCTCTGCCTCGTGCACCCCGCCCCTTTGCTTTCGCCGGCCCAGCAGCCCGCCCGCTGCCGCCTCCCTCTCTCTCAGGCAGGCCCCGCGCCGGCCACCTCCTTCCCCCTTCCCGGCCCGCATCTGCCGCCGCCCCGCCTCCTCGGCGCTTCTCCCCTCCTTACGTCCGGTGCAGCGCGTCCGCGCCCTCGCGTCCCCGGAGTTCGCCCATGCGCCGCCGCTCGCGCTCCGCGAGAGCTCCCTCGTCGCCAAGCCAAAGCCCCGAGCGCGTCCCGGCGCACCTCCGCCCTGCGGACCCCCGCCGTTCACCGCCCGTCGGCGGCGCCCCTTCGCCGTCGCTCCGCCCTCTGCCCCGAGCAGTAGCGCCGCTCCGCGTCTCCCACCCAGCGGCCCGAACCCAGCGCCCGGCTCGGCGTCGCCGGCCCTGCCCCGTCCACTGCGCGCCGCGATGGCCGAAGCGGCAACCGCCGTGCCGTCCTGCCGAGCCGTGCTCGTCGCCACCTCCCGAGGGCCCCACCTCGCCGCCCGTCCCGTCGTGCTCCTCCTCGACCGCTGCAGCACCCGTCGCGGCCCGCCTCCGGCTGCCTCGGCCTGCCCGTGTCCTGCAGCGTTAAGTGGCGCGTTGGGCTTCCTCGGCCTTCCGGGCCCGCTCTGCTGCCGTGCGTGTGCGGCGACAAGCGCCTGGCGCCCTCTGGTGTTGCCGGCGGGGGTTCTTGGTGGTGTTGATGGTGCGCAAGATGGAATCTCGGCAACAACCCTTCCGGTGATCAAGCGCAAAGGCGAACTAGTACCCGATAAGCCATTCGGCGCATCGCCGCCAAGACCAAGTTCGCCATCGGTAGTGAAGCCTCGACACCCAGGCTCTCGCCAGCGGTACCCGAAGACCACATGTGCACCAAGATCGTCGCGGATCCTCAAGACCTTCTTCTCGTATGACGGCCGGAGACCGAACCCGATGAACCACGAACCCCGCTGCGAACAACGGGGCCTTCGAGGTGGAACCTAACAAGATCTACCGAGGATCAAGGACCCGATGACCGCCGAGATCGCCGGTTCGACATGCACGCCACGCGGGCGACAAGTTCTTCTCGGCAGCGAGATCATCGACGGAATCGAAGAAAACACATGTAAGTACCTCCGAGCCAAAACCCGAACGAAAGGACGCCAAGATCGCCACCTGTACCACAAGTACCGCACCCCGGACGCCAAGTACTTCACCCCGGAGCCAAGACCGACTCGATGGCGCGAGCCCGACAAGACCCTCGCAACGGCAAGACCGACCCCGTGGGACCCGACAAGACCTTCGCGATGATGAGAACGCGACCAAGTTACGCCCCGGACATCGAGACCCCGTCGACAAGATCTGCCGTGGCCAGAACGCTTCAGCCGAACCACGGACCCCGAGACGGACCACGGACCTGTCGAACCCGAACCGGAACCCTAACAAGATCGCGAACCCTATTGTGACCCTTTTCCTCGAACCCTATTTTATAACATGATATCAACATGCATTTAATTGTCTTGCTTGCATTCATTCATGGGGTTTGGGGGCCTTAGGCCGATTCACCTAATAACTAAATATGGGGCCCATATGCGGGCAAATCTAGCCTTATATTGGCCTCATTTAAACTTGTGTAGCGAACCGGCTCCATCTGTTACATTGCTAATCAACATTTAATTTGAAGGGCTTCTAAATAACTTGAACCATTTAATTAATTGTCGGGACCCCGGTTCCGCTTAATATGACCTAATTGCATCGCACCTTGCCATGTCATCCATCATACATGCATCATGCCGATCTTCTGCCGTGTTATTAAATATCGCATCCGGTGTTATTCTAGTGTTTTGCTTCTTCGCGGATTGGGCCGTTGAGTTGATGTGAGCTTCGCCCCGATCTTCGGTTGAACTCTTCGACAATGTTTTCAGGCGAGCATCTCCCCCTTTCTACCTATCTTACTTTTATAGTATTTACTTCCCTCCTGTTGATCTATTGCTATCTGTGTTGCGATGCTTAGTTTCCGTACCCGTGTTATTCCCTGCAGCCGTATATTGCCTTGGACACATCCTATTACATTGTTTGGTAGATAGTTGGACTTGCGTCGTAGTTGCTTGCTCAAGTCTTGATGTGTACGTCATATCCACGATTCTTGATGTATTGCCGCATGTTGATGTTGGAGATGGTTCTAGTTTTACTTATCGTCACTTTACTTTCTGTTTAACAACTAAAATTGAATAAGCGGAGGCATCGGTGGGTGATAGATAATATTTGGTTTCGAACGCCCACTTGTGTCCGTAAGACCCAGTACTTGATACTTGTTCCTTGATTTCTTGCGCTATCCACATCGGGAGGTATATGGGACCCCCAGGCGAGCTTGATTCATTCTTATTTCTTGGGGCCACAAACTAGTTTGAGGTTTTATTTACGATCTGTACTTATGCCATGTTTTACCGCTTTATTTACGATTGTGCGAGTCTGCACCTTTGTCTTGTTAGGATCGGACCACGATTTCAGTGGTGTCGACAAGCCCGTTTGGGGTTCCCGATCGTTCCACCGCCGTCATAAACCTTGAGGCCGTCTCGGAGCTTGCTTACTCCGTTGCGGGTTCTACTTAAGGTGGCCCCTGAAATATTTCTGAATCTGTGATTGTTCGATCGTGAAAGCCTCGTTGGGTTTTGATTTGGTTTTCGAGGTTGATCGGCGTGTGTTGCTATTGGTGCACCCGGCGGGTAAAACTTTCGAAAGCCGTGTCGCGGATATGGGCGACTTGGAGCCTGATATCTCGATCATAGACAAGCATAACTAAAGTTTCTTGTTATAAATTTGACTTATAATGACTAGTAATCAGCTTTACTATAATGGAATGGCTAATTAATACTGCCCACAATTGCTTGTTTGATGGTCGCTTGCGACAAATGAATCGACTAGTAAGTATTGCAACTTCTAGCGAATTGGCTGAATAAAAGTACCAACAAGCTGCTGGGTTTTATGGGATATCTCATGCTATTCATATCTGATTAGTAATTGTTGCAACTATCACGGAATGGTTAACTAAAAGTGCCCTTTGTTTACTTTATCGGGGCGATTGTCTAAACGACTAGTAATTGCTGCAGCGATAAGAACAAATAAAAGCGCCAGCTGTGAGTTCCTCGGTTGACTTCCTCGTTTGGTCTCGAGGAAATACGGGATGGGTTTGTTTGGTGTTAGCTTGGTCGAATCCGGTTAGGTTCTTCTCACCCTCTCGATAACCGCCGGTTGTATCGGGTCTCTATAGGTTGTTTAGTGCATCTTTGCCCTGCCGCTCGATCCACCATACCTATGTGGCGAGGACGCGAATTCTAGCCTCGCCGATGTCTTGGCCTCGATCTTGGCGCTCCTTCTTTGTTTTCCTTTGCCCTTTGCCGGCACCTTTTGTTTAAGCGGGTTTTGAGATCGGCCGTTAGCGGGGTTACCCTTCGGCTTGGCACAGGGTTATGGGCGCCATTGGTTATTCTTGGGCTCTTAGCCCCATTTGCATCTTGTCCGTAGTCGGACGCTCTATCATTTTCAAGGTGATTTGGATCTTTGTATATTATATACATATTCTTGACTCCACTGGTCATTTGTATATATATACATTACGTGGGTCCCATCGAGGACTGTTGTGTAATGTTATTACTTCGTTTTCCACCCATACGAAAGTGCTTGGTGAGCACCTTTGAATCGTTTCTATGCGGGTTTGGTGAATTTTGCCCAAACTTGCATAGGTCGATCTGAGGTGTCTGAGCAGTTCTATATTTTGGGGCCCTTGAGAAGTCGACAAAAGACCCCTAATGACAATATATATACCAATTTTACTTGCAAAATATTTAAAAACATAGTCGAGATGTCTATAAATAATTGTCACGGACTAAAGCATTGTGATATCATATAGAAAAAATAAAATTGGTAGGAAAACATAACAAGTATTCCATGCTAACGAATACCTAAAAAACCAGTCTCCAATGAGTTCATCTACAATTAAGCTTCAGTGCTTTAAAAAAAGCTTTTTCGTACATTCTAGATGCAAAATCATCGAGGACACTATCATGTCCAATATATCCTTCTTAATACAACACGTAGCCAAGCCATTTAACCTATCTTGTAACATAGTTTTTTTAGGGAGTCTTGTAACATACTTGATCTGAAACAATTCTTAGTTTTTGGTAGCTTTATTTTAGATGCTCCTACAGGGACCGTGCTAATGCCAAATTAATTGAAGCTAGTTAGCTAGCCTAGTGATTAACTGATTTCGAAAAAGCCTAGTGATTGCAACATATGGGATTGAGTGATTAACTGATTTAGAGATTGCAACAGATGGAACTGGACATACCTATCGGGAGAGTCACCACTCACTAGATGAGCCGGCGCGTGCAATTGGCAATCTGGCACCGCGGCCGCGGACGCGGACGCGAGCAGTGCATGACAGCTTTATTAGGTCGGTTCATTGCCTCGTCGGAATTTGGAAACTGTCGCCCGTCTGCTGCGGTGCTGAGCAGCGAAACTAGGAGGCATGGGCAAGGCCGCCCGGCGCCGAGGAGATGGTCAGATCGCGAAGAGTCAAGCGGCAACGGCGTGCAGCGTCGATCGCACCGTTCGAATCGAGTTGCGTCTCCGGCTCTCCGGGCTTCCTGCCTTCCTCGACCATTTAGGCTTCAGATTTTTTTCCAGGGAACTAGTAAATAATGGGCCCCCTGTCAGCATGGGCCCTTGGCCATGGCACAAGGTTGCCATGGGCCAGAGCCCCTCTATGTATGTATGTATGTATATATATATATATATATATGTATGTATGTATGTATGTATGTATGTATGTATGTATGTATGTATGTATGTATGTATGTACAAAACAATGTCCTTATAGTACTAGCACATATAACATTATTATTGAATTTGTATTTGAATCGGTAATTGTAGACAAGCATGATGTCTCCTATGTGCCGCGTGCTAGGTATCGGTTCGTCGATCCATCTTGATCGAGAGAGCATATATACACGAGCATGATGCATTATTTTTAAAATGTGCGGGCTGCAAACTAAACAGGTGACGTGCGCAAAACGTCGAGGACATGACTCGAGTGATAAATTCTTTGTTTACATGTACTCGCATGATGGCTTCACCGTACGAACATGCTCTAACTACGCAAATCGATAGTTTCTTTGTTGATCTATATAGGCCAGACATACGTGATCTAAATACAAATCGATAGTCTATCGATCTATATGTACCTGTCGGTCTTAACATATGTACACTACATATCAGTCATCGTATGGCGTAGCATGCAAAAAAAATAGAAAGAGGCTCTAAGATAGGTTGTATTTATACGTATATATATACCGATATCAATGGATCATAACATCTAAAATAAACGGATGTGATTCATGCATAATGGATGTCAAAAATGGATTGGTTGATTTTTTCTAATAAATTTAGATATATTATTTATATTATTTCGAGTTATATAACAAAAGTTATGAATATTTAAAGTTTATAATGGTACACTGTTTTGTACGTACATATATATATGTATATATATCAATATCAATCCGATTATAGCATCAACAAAAAACAGATCTGATACATGCATGAAGAATGTCATAATGGATTGGTTGGATTTTTATAATAAATTTAGACATATTGTTTATATTATTCGGAGTCATATAACTAAAGTTATGAATTTTTAAAGTTTGCATTATTAATAGAAGCATTTTTAATTGTTTGCATATTTTAGGCATCTGAAAATAGTGAACCAATTTTATATTCAAAATATTCAAACATTTTCAAGCACTTTTCATATTAAAAAAATTTCCATTTAAATTCATATTCAAAAGTTATGAACGTTTCAAATAAACAGGTTATTAAAAAAACGTGAGGTTCCAGGGACCCTTAATATTTTTTTTTGCGGAACACAAGGACCTGCATGCAAAATAGTAGTCAGCGCGGTTGACCCGCGTCGCCACGTCAGCCCGACAGGTGGGTCCTACTGTCAGTTTTGGTGTCAATTGACTATCAATTCTGTTTTAGCGCGATTTGCAAAAAATCTGCCGTAAAGTGGTGGTTTTTTATGATTTTTTTGTAAAGTGGTGGTTATTCGAACTTTCGGACGAAATATGATAGTTTTATACTATTAACTCCACTGGGAAGGAGGTCGGAATAGCCTTTTTCCGGTCAATGGTGCAAACGAACGCCGGTCAATGGTGCAAACGAACGGTTATCAATTGAGCGGTGGCAGTGGTTGTAACTTCTTCGAACTCTTAGGGGTAAAATCGTTAAAGGTAATGTCGGACGGAAAATTATACAGAGACGAACCTACCTTAGCTTAGATAGATAGATCTACTCCTACGTCGCCGCAAAATCGGAGTGGTTCGGGGTTCCTGCGAAGATTAATAAGGCCTCGTTCATTTAATCCTACGAACGCATAGATTAACCTGGATTAAAACCCAAACCCGGTTGTCCAGCCTAGTGAGGTAGAATTTCCAGCTCAGAAAATTTGATGTCTTCATTTACTCCTGGACTAGATTTTGGTCAGTCCATCCCATCCATTTTTCTCAGTGTGGGCTTGGAAAAAAATTCTCCCCAAAGGACCTACCTCGTTCGTTTAATCCTACAAACGCATACCCAAACCCGGTTGTCCAGCCTGATGAGGTAGAATTTTCCGCTCAGAAAATTTGATGTCTTCATTTACTCCTGGACTAGATTTTGGTCAGTCCATCCCATCCATTTTTCTCGGTGTGGGCTTGGAAAAAAATTCTCCCCAAAGGACCTATGAAATTATTCCACACGAGAGAAACGTGAAGACAACGGCATGACACTTTTCAGGTGTGGGGGTAAACCAAACAAAAATAACGACATACTCCCTCTGTTTGGAAATATAAGATGTCTTAGGTTTGTGAATGAGATGTATTCGTTTGAACCTATACACTAAAACGTGTCTAGATACCACTCCTTCACGAACCTAAAACATTTTATATTTCTAAACAGAGGAAGTAAATTATAATAATTAATCATGGAAAGAATTGAGTGGAGCACATGGATCAACCAAACCCCGTAGGATTCAGTTTCATGCATTGGATTCGTTCCTGCACAACCGAACCAGGCCTAAGGTTGTGCGTGCACTAGTGCATGGTGTATATAGCGTCCAAGTATTACTATTAGCTAGGCTAATTTTTTTAAATAATGCATTTTTTAAATAATTTTCAAGAATAATACACGAATTGAGAAATTTACAATTCTAGCGGGGACACGGCGATTGAAAGGCCGACCGGATCCTATCGGCATTTGAAGTGCCGATAGGCCTGTCAGTGGCGGCAGAGAGACGGTCGGCGCTTTTGAAGTGCCGATAGGTGAAGTTGGCGGTTGAAAAGCCGACCAGCTTAGCTGTCTCCCGATGATTGCATGGATCATGCGACGTGTTTAGCAGTGATCAGTTTTGGTTCCCGCCAATATTTCGCGCCCTTTACCTCCCGCCATCGCCTCCCGCCGTATTACCCGCCTATTTTTCCTAGTGCCTCTATAAATCCGGACAACGAGATATTATATCTTCACCCAGTTCATCTGTTCCTCCTTTTTCTCTCGCATTTGCCTCTCCTCTCCATTATGAGTGTGCCCTATTTGGACCCAAAGTATAGGCGTAGCAAGCTACCCAATATGTCTGACGCGTTTCCCTGGCCACAGATGTCCGTAGACCTTTTCCATTTAGCCAAGAATGTTACAATAGATAATAAACCAACCACATAGAATGACCTCCTTGCTAGTGATTATGTTCTCGCTGAGCTTGGTAGGGCTGTTCATAGGAGAGGGTGGAAACTAACGACCCCAAATCAGGTACGAGAGGAGCTTATCAGGATTAATACAAGGTGGAACACACTAGAATTTAAGAGTGGAGCTGACAGGTTGCAGAAGGCTGAGGAACCTTTTTGGTGGATAGAAGATAGCGAAGATGAGGATGATATCTTCATGTCGCCGCCCGTTGGAACCAAGGCGGGAGATGAGTGGGACAAGATGCAGGAAAATAAGAAGGCGCAAGCCAAGAAGATCAATGACAAGCAGATCAATGACAAGAAGAGCAAGGATGAGGCATCGTCGAAGGGAAAGGGCGAGGCATCGTCAAAGGGAAAGGTAAAGACATCGTGCTAGAGATAGAGAGCGCTCTTATTTATATACCGCAAGTTATGTTGAACCTTTTTGTTTCAAGATATGTTGAAGTGTTTGTCGAATAAAATTGTGAAATAATAGAAAGATATATCATACATAGATAGATATATGTCTCATACATAGGTAGATAAATATCTAATGCATAAGTAGATATATGTCTGATACATAGATAGATATCACTATGTCGGCCACGGCGAGGTTGCAGAGTCGTAGGTGTACTCCATCCGTATATGTTGGGTGGCATCACATTACGGGGAGGTATAGTTGACCCTTCATCTTGTGTCTGTGTATCCTGTGTGGGGAAAGGTGGTGGAGTTTGCTGCGGCTGATACTGGCCAAACCAGTCAACCTGATCATGTTGTGTATGTTGATCCTTGTCCTCATCAGTGGCCCATGAACCTAGAGAAGACAAGTTCAGGCCTCTATATCCTCCTGCCCATGTACAATAAATTAAGTACTGAATGATATCATGCTGCATGTAACAATAGTAGAAAGGGACATGCTTATCCAGAGGATAAGATTGTGGTTGATAATCGGAGTCCATGAGGGGGATGTGCTGCTGATGCCACTGGTCGAAAGTAAGCTGGTGCTGCTTCCAGTGGTCAGAAGTGAAATGTTGCTGATACTACCACGGGTCAGAAGTAAACTGCGGTTGCTTCCACCCCGAGTCTCTAGCCTGGTCTGGAGGTGGTGCTCTCGACATCTCCTGCTGTGAGAGTCGTGGACGAGGCCCATGGCGGAGTGGAAGAGGAATCTGCTCCTCATGCCATGCCAAGCCTCCAGCCTCGTCTGGAGGTGGCTACTGCGTGGAGGGACGGCCGCGCTCCTCCATTGATCTATGCGATGGGATCTACTGCGTGGAGGCGGCGTGGCGCTCCTCCATGGAGTGACCCGGTGGCGTTTGTGCTTGGTGTTGAACAACGTCCGAAGCGTTGGTGCATGTGATGGTCGCGTAGATACTATGTAGCCTATCCTCAACACGTCGAATGGAAATGAGCAGGCTCTTGACGAGGTACAAGAGGAGCGGATGAAAAGTGAATGTAGCCACCTCAGTTTGTATCTCCCACCTCATGTCAGCCTACAATTGTATCATAATTTAGTATGCACTATATAGGCACCCATGTTTATTATGCTCTAAAAGAGTACTTACCGCCGACTGTCTAGAATCCAATGTCGACTAGCTAGGGTATATCTCATCGTCGTGCCCGTGTGGGATGAGATGTAGGCGCGTCATCGACATGTACCTCTATAAGAATGCGTGGAATTGATCCATATCAAACGGGCCAGCATGCCACACTTGTGTCATTGCATTACGCCACTCATTGGCGTAACTTCGAAATCTGTAGGAGCGATTTAGTTGAGGATCTGCTATTAACTTTTCGAGTACCTGCCATTACAATTTGTTATACCATCATTAAAGAATAGAGATGTAGTAAGACACATTACTGGTGTACATGTGTTAACTTACATGTGCACGACATCTGGAAGGGGAACATCCGGACGTGGGGGATCTACCATCTGGCAAAGAACGAACTGCCGCATGACCCTTTGTTGAGACATCTCCTCAACCTGGCAATCGAAGATGATCTTTGATTTAGTCAGCAAGTATTCCTGATCTCTAGTGCACATAATCGATAACCTGCCAGAATATCGTTCACGTGTTGTCTGTTGTGTCTACTGCTCCCAAATCACCGCATCCTCTCTTAGCATGTCGAACTGCTCGTTGAACGACGGGTAGCAGCTCTAGACTTGCTCTCCCATGAAACGACACTGCGGGACAAAATAGTTCTTAGTTTCCTTCATATTGTAGCATCAGCAGTGCAATTTATTAAAACCTTTCACTAACTTTGCGACGGGTCCAATGAGTACCAAATGTAGGCATGTCAATTCGCTCATGGTCGAATAGCATGTTAGAGTGGTAGAAAACTGCTTCCTCTCCCGGGTTGACGATCGTTTTGTTGACAGTTATGTTGAAATAATTAACAGTTTTCGCATGAATTTAATCCAAATGTAAATCATGACAGAACAATTTCCAAGACTAACTAGCATACGCATAGTAGACATGAACCATACAGGCAAGTGAAAACCTAGTACATCTACGCATACTGCAATACTAGTAATCATCATAGGAAATATCAGGAGGGCATAGAACACTTACAAGTTCGTCGATGGTATGACCAACGGCGCAACAGAAGTGGAGCCACCACCAGCGGCAGCGTTGTCAGACATGGCGATGAAATCGAGAAAGCCGAACGAAGAAGAGCTTGAGCAGTCGTGTATAGACTCTCTCCAAAAACCTTATCGCCTCTCTCCCGGTGCAGGATCAGAGAGACGGGGTTCCGGAGGCCTGCTCTCCCGGACGACCGTGCACGCATCCGGCGGGGTGGAGTAGCAGAGGGCAGCACAGAGAGGTGGAACGGTGATGCAATGGTAATTGCTAGTCACTGATATGGTTCGCGTCTGCCTTCTTCTATAGTGCGGCTTGGGTATGCGTGGGCAACGATCCACGATCGAGTGACCGACGATCTGGAAACGACCAGTTAATTAACGCGTCCATAATGACGCATTATGACTCATAATTAATACACAATTAATTTTCCCAAAAAGCAAAATAAAGCTCGGCTCGGCGAGAATCCCGCAACCCGCGGCGCGCGCGCGCGTCGTGACGAGGCGAGGCGGCGGCGTCGAAGGAGGAGTGCGCGAGGGCTTCTCTTCTTCTCACACCTTAGTGAGTGGTGCAACACTCTACTATATAAGGTGGTCCAACTCCCCTTCCACTAGCAATGTGGAACTAAACTTTGGCTCCACTAGCACACACATGAGCTGCCATGATAATGGGCCAAAGAGAATTTCAGAATTTGTATTTGTTATGGGCCAAAAGCCCAACATCAAATATGCCTCAAATTCCAATAATCCCGCACAAAATCTCATTGGCACATCACACCATTCTGTTCCAAATCACTGTTTTGATATACCAGCGTTTTTCAGTGGAGACTGTTAAGTTGAACTTCCACCTAGAGCATTAGACTACGCTCATCAACAACTGTCAATGGACTAAGCCTTGAATTGCCAGTTTTGTGTAAATGAGTTTCACCTAATGTCATACTGATACTAGGCTGTTGAAGGCTACCCCTCGGGTGGAGCATATAAGTCACACTCCTGGCCTTTTTCATGAGCTTTCTAGAGATTACCCTATCTCATAGACTGTGACCAGCAGTCGGGCTCACATAGGTGAGTTCTTTCAAGACTGCTCTGTAGAATAGCATCTTGGCTTATACAAGCCTATGAACACATTAAGAATAAGTCAACCTGCCATACAGATCGTGAGAGTAATGCATCTTCAGTGGAGTGGGTTAATAAAAGTTACTCTCCTCCAGTTAGCCACTGGTTTGTTTCCCCAGATCCTAATTCACGGGATATCTGATCACATAGGTTGGGTTACTACCATGGTAACTCATGTGGGTCTCAAACCCATATCCTTTGATGCAATATCTATCATCTTTCTTGATAAACCTTTTGTGAAAGGATCTGCTAGATTCTTAGCTGTTTGGATATAATCCAATGCTATTACTCCGGAGTTTCTCATTTTACTAAAAGATGCCAATCTTCTCTTTATATGTCTTGATGACTTCATATTATCCTTTGAACTACTCATTTGACGATCACAGTTTGATTGTCGCAGTTCATAAGAATAGCTGACACAGGTTTATCAACAACCGGCAAGTCAATCAAGAGTTCACGAAGCCAATCTGCTTCGACAGTAGCTGTATCTAGTGCTGTGAGTTCTTCTTCCATTGTTGGCCCCGTTAAGATGGTCTGCTTGCAACACTTCCATGAAATAGCGCCACCACCATGAGTGAATACATATCCACTTGTGGCTTTCAACTCATCAGCATCAGTAATCCAATTTGAGTCACTATACCCTTCAAGTACCACAGGGTCTCCGGTATAGTGAATACCATAACTCGATGAACCCTTTAGATAGCGCATTACTCTCTCAAGAGCATGCCAATGATCATCTCCTGGATTGGAAACAAACCGGCTAAGTTTGCTCACAGCAAACGCGATGTCAGGACTTGTTGCGCTAGCTAAATACATTAACGAGCCAATTAGCTGAGAGTATCTTAGATGATCTCTAGTTATTCTTTTGTTCTTTCGAAGCATCTTACTAGGATCATATGGTGTCGGTGAAGGAGTACAATCTGAGTAGCCAAAGCGACTCAACACCTTCTCCACATAGTGAGATTGCAGAAGTGTAATTCCGCCATTCTCATCTTTCAATGACTTAATGTTTAGAATAACATCAGCTTCTCCAAGGTCTTTCATGTCAAAACTTTGAGACAAGAAACTCTTGACCTGTTCGATGACAATCATATTTGTCCCAAAAATCAGTATGTCATCAACATACAAACAAAGTATAACTCCTTCGCCCCCACCATGGCGATAGTATACACATTTGTCGGCTTCATTTACAACAAAGCCAGTAGATGTTAAAGTTTGATCAAACTTTTCATGCCATTCCTTAGGTGCTTGTTTCAGTCCATACAAAGACTTCAATAGCTTGCACACCTTGCCTTCTTGACCATCTACTACAAAACCATCTGGCTGATCCATATAAATTTCCTCATCCAACTCTCCATTAAGGAAAGCTGTCTTGACGTCCATTTGATGAACGATAAGACCATGTGAGGCGGACAATGAGAGTAGAACTCGAATAGTGGTCAATCTAGCCACAGGCGAACAAGTACCAAAGAAGTCTTCGCCTTCTTTTTGGGTATAACCCTTGGCAACAAGACGAGCCTTGTACTTTTCAATCGTACCATCAGGCCTAAGATTCTTTTTAAACACCCACTTACATCCTACAGGTTTGCATCCATAAGGACGATCAGTGATCTCCCAAGTTTCGTTTGCCATGATGGAATCCATCTCGCTACGAATAGCCTCTTTCTAGTAGTCTGCATCAGGGGATGCATAAGCCTCTGAAATAGAGGTGGGAGTATCATCCACGAGATAGACAATGAAATCATCACCAAAGGACTTTGCAATCCTCTGTCTCTTGTTTCTTACAGGAACTTCATTGTCTACCTCCTCAGGAATTTCATCATGTGCTCGTTCATAATATTCCATGGGAATAGCAGGTTCAGGAGTTTCAACAGATTCATGTCTAGATGTACTAGGCATATCTTTCATCAGAAAAATATCCTTAAAGAATGTAGCATCCTTAGACTCCATAATTGTACCAACCTTCATGTCGGGTACCTCAGATTTCACCACTAGAAATTTGTATCCAACACTATGATTAGCATATCCAAGAAAGACACAGTCTACGGTCTTTGGTCCAAGTTTACGCTTTTTGGGAATTAGCAAATTCACCTTTGCCAAACAGCCCCAAGTACGTAAGTACGAGAGTGTTAGTTTTCTCTTCTCCCATAATTCATAGGGAGCAGTTTCATTGTATTTTGTGGGAACTTTATTCAGGACATGATATGATGTCAATATCGCCTCCCCACCATGCCTTGGATAAACCGAAGTACCTAACACGTTAACCAAGTCTTAGAGTACGGTTTTCCTTTCGGCAACCGTTAGATTGGGGAGAATGGGAGGCGTCCTCTCATGAATAATGCCATGTTCCGCACAAAATAAATCAAACTCATTAGAGAAATACTCTCCACCACGATCTGACCGGACTCTCTTAATCTTACTCTCAAGTTGATTTTCAACTTCTGCCTTATAGTTTTTAAAGTGGTGTAGAGCCTCATCTTTAGTTTTCAAAAGATATACATAGCAAAATCTAGTAGAATCATCAATCAACGTCATGAAGTATTTCTTTCCACCTTTGGTCAACACACCATTCATCTCACATAGATCTGAATGTATAAACTCTAGTGGTGCCAAGTTTCTTGCTTCCTACACAGGCTTGTGAGGCTTGCGTGGTTGCTTAGCTTGAACACACTCTTGACATTTAGAACCTTTGGCTAAAGTGAAACTCGGAATTAAATTCATCTTAGCTAGCCGCCTCATACAACCAAAATTAATGTGACAAAGTCGTGAATGCCAAATATCGGTATCATTGCCAGGGGCACAAATATGGTTCACAACCTTATTACAAAAATCTGATAGGGAAAGACGGAACAAACCGCCACACTCATAACCTTTACCAATAAATTGTCCATACTTAGAGATGACTACTTTATTGGACTCAAATACCAACTTAAAACCTTCTTTGCAAAAAAGGGAACCACTAACGAGATTCTTATTTATTGAGGGGACATGCTGCACGTTCTTGAGCTGCACGATCTTTCCCGAAGTAAACTTCAGATCCACCGTGCCAACACCACGAACAGAAGCATGCGATCCGTTTCCCATCAAGACGGAGAGATCTCTTCTGATTTGATAAGAAGAAAACAAAGAGATATCAGCACACACATGAATATTAGTATCGGTGTCGATCCACCAATTTGTAGATTGACAAAATAGTAGGTAAATTACCATACCCGGATGCACCCTTATCATTGTTGCTCATAGTCACGTTGACAGACTTAAAGTTCTGTCCATTTGGATTCTTCCTTCCTTTGCGCTGCTTGCAGTTTGGAGCCCAATGTCCAACCTCGCCGCACACAAAGCAGGGATCCTGTGACTTGTCCTTCTTATTCTTTTTGAAGTTGGTAGTACGAACGGCCTTGGTCTTCCCCTTGAATTTGTTGTGGAAGTTCTTCTGCACCACATTGGCGCTTGACTGGGGTGCCTCGGCTCCCTTTGGGTGTGCGTCTTTTGCCTTTGCATTTTTCTCAAGGTCCAGAAACCCAAAGATATTCTCAACAGACATCTCTTGCCTCTGGTGTTTGAGGTTAGTGGCAACACTCCTCTAGGATTGAGGAAGCTTTGCAATGATGCATCCCACAACAAATTTGCCGGGCAACGCACACTTCAGGAGCTCAAGTTCTTTTGCAATGCACTGAATCTCATGAGCCTGTTCAGCACGAGCGGTTTTCAACCATCCTATAGTCATGAAACTTCTCCATGGCATACAGTTCACTGCCAGCATCAGTAGCATCGAATTTTGCTTCGAGTGCATCCCACAGTTCTTTGGCATTGCGCATATGTAAATATGCATCCACCAACTTGTCCCTAATGACGCTTATGACACAGCCCACAAAGAATATGGTGGTCTCCTTGAACGTCTTCTCCTGTTCAGGAGTGATCGTTCCTTCAGGATTACCAGCCGATACCTAGAAGGCGTCCATAGCCATCATCCAGGGGGTACACTTGGTTTGCCGGCGCTTAAAGTGCGCACCCGTAAACGGGTTCGGTTTTAGACAAGCGGCAAAGCCTTGACGCATAAACAGCCTAAAATAAGGTTTTTGGATTGTTGAAATAATTAGCAGTTTTCGCATGAATTTAATCCAAATGTAAATCATGACAGAACAATTTCCAAGACTAACTAGCATACGCATAGTAGACAGGCACCATATAGGCAAGTGAAAACCTAGTACATCTACGCATACTGCAATACTAGTAATCATCATAGAAAATATCAGGAGGGCATAGAACATGTACGAGTTCGTCGATGGTATGACCAACGGCGCAACAGAAGTGGAGCCACCACCAGCGGCAGCGTTGTCAGACATGGCGATGAAATTGAGGAAGCCGAACGAAGAAGAGCTTGAGCAGTCGTGTATAGACGCTCTCCAAAAACCTTATCGCATCTCTCCCGGTGCAGGATCAGAGAGACGGGGTTCCGAAGGTCTGCTCTCCCGGACGACCGTGCACGCAGCCGGCGGGATGGAGTAGCAGAGGGCAGCACAGAGAGGTGGAACGGTGATGCAATGGTAATTGCTGGTCACTGATATGGTTCACGTCTGCCTGCTTCTATAGTGCGTCTTGGGTAGGACGTGGGCAACAGTCGAGTCAATGCGCCAGCCCACGATCTGGAAACGTCCGGTTAATTAACGCGTCCGTAATGACGTATTAATGACTCATAATTAATACACAATTAATTTTCCCAAAGAGCAAAATAAAGCTCGGCTCGGCGAGATTCACGCAACCCGCGGCGCGCGCGCGTCGTGACGAGGCGAGGCGGGCGGCGTCGGAGGAGGAGTGCGTGAGGGCTTCTCTTCTTCTCACACCTTAGTGAGTGGTGCAACACTCTACTATATAAGGTGGTCCAACCCCCCTTCCACTAGCAATGTGGGACTAAACTTTGGCACCACTAACACACACATGAGCTGCCATGATAATGGGCCAAAGAGAATTTCAGAATTCATATTTGTTATGGGCAAAAGCCCAACATCAAATATGCCTCAAATTCCAACAAGTTACTTCTAGAAGGCCGATAGAGAACCTCTCCCGTGACCACAGCTGCAACAATATTGGGCATCCTAGCAAGGCAGACCTTTTCTTAGTTAACTGGCAAGCATTGCACATACCTCGATACGTAGCTGTTAAGACAGTTGAACGCCACCTCCACTGTGTGATGCCTTCCTGGCACGTCGCCTCCGCGATTCCTCTAGCAAAGTGGATGTATCGCGCACTAATGGTCGACACGTGGTTCTCGGTGAACATCACCTTCCCGAGCAGCTACATAATGTATGCCTCCAGGCTACATATAGTCTGTGGCGCAGTCATCGAAATGTCTGGGAACTCAAACCTCTGGATCTGCATTGGAAAATAGAACAATTATCATTACCGTGAGATATGACAAATAGAACAAATACGAAGAACCAAACAAACCTGATACTGCTCCAACCATGCAAAGTTAAGCTGATACGAAAAACCATGAAGACCCTTGAAGCGTGTGAAGTACTATCGTGTAGCAGCCTCCAGTCACCGGATCGACACCTCCACCATGCAGCTGCCTGAAGCCCCAGCCTCTACCATAGCAATTGCTCCCCAAGAACACCACCAAATCCCTCCACAAAAACGACTCAAATCACTACACCAGGCTATTCCATGAGTAGATCGGGACTTTTCCTAGCTTCCTAATATGTTTCAGCATCGAGTTTGGATGAAAATCTGAGCTGAAAATCGGTGCAGCAGCTTTTGAAAACAAGAGCAAAAAGAAGAAGAAAGAGTGAAGGAGCAAGAAGAAAGGAGAGAAGAGGACGACGGGCCGGTGCGGGACAGATAAGAACGCCCTCTTCGGCATTTCAAAAACCAACAGCACAGGTTTGCATTTCAAAAGCCGACGTTGCCCCACTCCTCCCCTGTCTGTCGATAACCCGGCTAGGCGGGTCCCACTGTCACGTCGGTCGGCTCTCAAAAGCCGACAACACCGGTCGGCTTGTCAAATGCCGACTTGTCTCGGTCAGCATTTCAATTGCCGAGGCCGCGCTAGAATTGTAAATCCCTCAATTCATATATTATTTATGGAAACGATTAAAAATGTATTATTTAAAAGAAATTAGCACTAGCTAGCGCATGGGACCGTCGGTCGAGATGGCATTGGAGCCGGCCGGTCGGCGACTGTGAGCGATTGATTGCTTGATCCATACAGTATATACTGTATCCTATTGCAAGGACACGATTGATTGCTTGATAATGTATCCACAGCAGCGATGAATTAATGCATGCAGCCCCTTCCGGGTCTTTGGAGATCCTTAGCCTGTTCAAAAAGAGAACGTACTCACACCTGGTTGCAAATACGGAGTAGCACAACTCTGAATCGAGCGACATAAAACGTGTTATTGTGCATATACTGTGTTTCTCTCACGCATGCACGCCTTAAGCTTTGAGCAAAATTCGAATTTTTCTTTACGCCCTAAGCTATGAGACGGAGGGAGTATAGTTTTGGACCATTGGGATCGGATTTAGGAGTGCGCTAGATAGATGGCGTTGTCTCAAAATAAGTGACATAACTTTGTGTAGATAGATGTGTACGTAAAATAGGCAGCTAACTAGGATGATAGCTGTGTACCCCCATGCACCATAGGACCACATAGTTTCTGATAAAGGGTGCAAACTGAGCCCTCACGTCTAATAATACCGTTCAAACCGAGTGCATTTTCAGACTGGTTTATTTTTCACAAACGTCTGACGGTGTTGTACTTGTTGGTTTATTTCTTCAATAAATTTTGAGTGTTGCATGCATGACGCCTACAACTACACGGGTTTTGATGGCTGTGCATGCAAAAAAATGTGCCCTAGCCCCTTAAAAACTTTTTTGTGCATCTATAAAAATATAACCTTTGCAGTACCATGACGTTAATACTTTTTTGCAGAGATGCGTGATATAATTGTAAAGAGGTGTGTTTTTCACTGAATTATTTTTTTCATGAGGAAAATGACACCTTCATACACTCCACAATTCCAAACGGTAGTGTGCTTTAATTCCACCGAAAAGGGTAGTGATGTTGTTATATCTTCGTGAGTACTACACACTCCACATTTCCAAATGATCGAAAAGAAAAAATGTCTTAGAAGGACCGACTAACACCGTTACTATTTTATATCATTGTATCTTGCAAAGTGGGAGAAAGAGATCACTTGCTCACTTGTATCCAACAGTGGCTAACCTATGCACAACTATCACCCTAGTTACTAAATCCACGTCGAAACATGTATTGTGTCTAGATATATGCATATCTAAACGAAGCTATGTCAGTTATTTTTGAGACGGAAAGAATAATACACTTATAATAATCATAAATATGAGTAGTATTTACGCTTATGTTCCAAATTAATTGAAACATTTACATCCTAAGTATTAGAAAATGTTATTAGAGCTTTAAAATAATTTAGAACAAGAAGAAACATGTGTCCATCCTACTTAAAAACGCTTGATGTGCTAATAACCAGTCTACTTGAGTATTATTCCCTCTGTTTTAAAGTATAAGATGTTTTAGCTTTATAAAGTAAATGTATCTAGACTACTTTTAGTATGTAGATTCATTCAGATTTTGAGTGAATCTACACACTAAAAGAAGTCTAGATACATTTTTTTGATAAACAAAAACATCTTATATTTTGAAACGGAGGGAGTACTACTTAATTAGTGGATATACTCCCTCTGTCCCGGTTTAAAGGATATAATTTGTAATTCTTTAGGCTCTAGGTATTCTCTGATTGGTCTATTTTATAGTGTGGAGAAGAACATACGTGAAAAGAAGAAGAGCCAACAAAACGTTCACATTTGTTCACACATGTGCATGCAAGCATTTTGTTCTTTTCATACCGGAGTAATTACAGAGATTAAATACTTTTGTGTCTAAATATTTTAGATTGCATGAGTTATAAATTGTTTCCTTTAAACCGGAACTGAGAAAGTACTCTAAAAGCATAAATAAGCTACTTGTTTTTTCATGTGTTACTTGTCGCGAATTTGCTCTAGATATGCATGTGCACGTTTTAAATGGATACATACACATTTAGATAAATCCGTGATATTTAGTTTGAAAAAGAGTGAGCACTAAAATTATTCCTATGTTTTTTTTTTGAGCAACGGCAGGAGCTCTGCCTTTTCAAATAGATAGAGGGAAAACCAAACACACGGTACATGGGAGCATGTTTTGGTTAAGGTGAAAACATGCGGAAAAACACTGCAGAAACAAAAACCCCACGCCTAATCAGGATCCGCGGGAATGGCAGGCCCGAAGGCCACAAAAGCCTGGGCGCGTTGCCTGATATCCTCCCTAGCGATCTCAGCCACCTCGACATAAGTCAGCCGCCGTCCGGTGAAGATTCGTCTGTTTCTCTCTTTCCAAGCGTTCCAGAGGACATATAAGAGTCGACCACTTAAAGTTCTTTTTGCGTTCGATGGAATTCCGACAATCAGATTGTCCCACCATTCAGTGAGGGAATGGAAGTCGTGGCCATGAAGCACCCCTGCAGCGTTGTCCCAAAGTTGGGTGAGGGTCCAGACTGATGTAGTAAAAGGACAATCTTTGCAGAGGTGATTGGCCGTCTCGGGCGCGCTAAGGCAAAGAGCGCAGATAGGGTCGTGCGTCCACCCCCTAGCGGCTAAGTTATCAGCCGTAAGGAGCTTGCCATGCATGGCCAGCCAACCAAAAATCTTGCATTTGGGTTCGGCATGGGCAGTCCACAACTTTTGGGCAATGAACTTGGGGTGACTGCCGTGGAATTGCGCAAGCTGCCCATCCGTCAACAATTATTAATAACGTCCTGGCAAAATAGGAGTTTGATCAGCCGGACGGTAGCACAATGTTGTCATCTTAAATTCACATACCAGTACGTATTAATGACATACAGTACAATGATAGGACAGGTGCTGTACTATCATGCTATTCGCAAAAAGAAAAAAAAAAGTGTGATACCTGTCTCGAAACAGTCTTTCGCCTAGCTTTATAAATAACTCACATCGGTGAAACCGCTGCTGAGCCAGAAAACACAAGGCTCAAAAACAGACATACAACACGATACACGATGTTGTGGAAGCAGCACACACACGCCCAAACTAAAACAAGAAAAAACAAAAAGTAAAGGAGACAGAGACGGATCGACTAGACGAGGAAGACCGCAACCGCTGCGCCTGCCGAAAAATGTCCACCACGCTCCTAGCCCCGACTCGTCAAGCACCAAGCAGCACCCTCAAGAGGGAAAGCGACCGCTGCTGCCCGGACCAGAAACTGGCCCTAGAATTTCCCCCGGCACATAGAGGGGAATGGATGAAGGGAAGCCACGATGCCCTCTAAAAAGGAAGATGCCACCCGCGGGCGAAACCGCGTCGATGCCGGTCGAGCCGACAAGGATTTCTCCTGAGGACCCTATTCATAACCCCCGTACGAGTTGTCGCGCCACCACCAAACCTTGCCGCCCATGAGCATGCGCCACTCCGGTTCCGACTTCGTCATCATCGTCTCACCGAGCAAGCCGACGCGAGGACTGCAAATAGCAACCTGAGATAGAAATGGAGCAGGGGCGCGATACGCGACAGCGGGGAGAACTTCCTCCGGCTTGAGGCGGTAGTCGACCGAACGAGGCCGCAGACAAACTAGTCCGCAATAGGTCTGGTCGGGCCCAGCAGTCCCGTAAAGCTTCCGCGGAGGCAAACCAGTCCCATGGCGGTCCGGGCGGACCCCGACGGGCCCGTAAAATCCGCCACCACGCTGCAACAGGCCGACCGAGGACGCCAAGGATCCCGTCCACCCCAACCCGCCAAGATCTATAGCACAGCCAAAGCAAATCTGGTCGACCCACCACACCCAGATCCGGGCCCAAATGGGACCTGTCTGGGCCGTCATGGGCACGCCCGCCCTGATCTTTGCCTGCTGCGCTGCCCCGCCGCCCATGGCCGCGCCATCGCGCTGGCTCACTCCCTGTCGACGCAGACCCACCCAGGAAGCGGGCCGAGGCAGCACATGGCCAGATCGGGCCTGGATGGGCCTAGATCTAGGCCGCGCTGCCCTGACCGCCAGCTCCTGTGCGAGCCCCGCCACATTGCTACCATCGCCGCATACCGCCTCCAGGACCCGACAGCCAGCATGTAGACGCCCCGCCACCACAGGTCACCGCGCCGCTGCCGGAGAGCCACGCCAGCGCGCCGCCCGGCCAAAGCTGCCGGCCCGCGCCGTGAGCTCCAAGAGGGAGAAGGCCCGCCGCCACGGCTCGGGCGCCTCGGCGGCGGCGAGGGAGCCCTCCCGTCGCCTACGGGAGCAACGAGGAGGGGAGCGTTTATATCATGCTGCATTGATCGGTAGAGCCTATAAATGAAGAAAGCAAGGGGCTTGCGCTATGCACTACTTCTGTGATTAAGGTTGTGCGTGCACTAGTGCATCGTGTATATACAGCGTCCAGGTATTACTACTAGCTAGCGCACGGAACCGTTGGTCGAGATGGCATTGGCGCCGGTCGGCGACTGTGAGCGCCGGGAGGCAACAAGGTGGTGTGCGGTGACCGGCGGGCGGGTATTCATGGCGCGGCACTTGGTGTCGGCGCTGCTCTGCTCCGGCGAGTGGCGCGTGCGGATCACCGACCTCGCGCCCCCACGAAAAGAAGCTGTATCAGTTATTTTTAAGACGAAAAGAATAATTCACTTGTAAAATTCATAAATATGAGTAGTATGTACGCTTATGTTCCAAATTATTTGAAACTTTTTTGTCCTAAGTATTAGAAAATGTTATTAGAGCTTTAAAATAATTTAGAACAAGAAGAAACATGTATCCATCCTACTTAAAAACGCTTCATGTGCTAATAACCAGTCTACTTGAGTACTACTCGCTCTTTTATTAGAGCTTTAGGTTCATTCAAATTTAGAGTGAATCTACACTCTAAAATAAGTCTAGATACATTTTTTTCATAAACATAAAATATCTTATATTTTAAAACGGAAGTAGTACTACTTAATTAACGGATATACTCTTAAAGCATAATTAAGCTACTCGTTTTGTCCTGTATTACTTGTGGCGGATTAGCTCTAGATATGCATGTGTCTCACGTTTTAGATGGATACATACACATTTAGATAAATCCGTGATACTAATTTGGGAAAGAGTGAGAACTAAAATTATTCATATACTCCTTAGTACAATTATTAATAACGTCCCGGCAAAAGCGGAGTTTGATCAGCCGGCCGGTACTAGCTAGCACAACGTTGTCATCTTAAATTCACATACTAGTAGGTATTAATGACATACAGTACAATGATAGGACAGGTGCTGTACTATCATGTTATTCGCAAAAGAAAAAAAAACGTGCGATATCATGCTGCATTGATCGGTAGAAAAAAAAGTATCTAAACTTTAGTACCTAGATTCATTTTAAACCTAAATGAATATGCATACTTAAAAAAGTGTAGATATATTTGATTTACAAAGCTAAAATATTTTATATTTTGAAATAAAAAAAATATATCAGAATCATAATGTTAAGCTACTCTTGGATTCTCGAATTACTTGTCATAGACTTATGGCCCAGTTCTTTTGGCGGTTTCTCCGAGAAGCCGCCCTACCCCCAGCTTCCTGGGGAAGCCGGTTTCAAAATTTTCCGAGGCTTCCAAATTAGTTTAGCCTTAACCACTTTAGAAGCCTCGTAATATTTTTGAACCGGCTTCCTCAGGAAGCTGGGGGTAGGGTAGCTTCTCGAAGAAGCCGTCAAAAGAACTGGGCCTATATCTACTCCTACGTCGCGGCAAAATCGGAGTTTGCTCGGCTGGCCAGTTCCCGTGGCCGGTAGCACAATGCTTTCGTCTTAAATTCCCATATATAGTACAGGTATTGTATACTCCCTTCGTCCCGGTTTAAAGGACACAATTTACATACCATGCAATCCCAAAATACTTAGACACAAAAACATTTAATCTCTGTAATTACTCCCGTGTGAAAAGAACAAAATGCTTATATGCATGCGTGTGAACAAATGTGAACGTTTTTCTAACCATTTTTCTTCTCATGTATGTTTCACTCCATACTATTAAATAGACCAATTAGATGACACCTAGAGCCTAGAGAATTGCAAATTGCGTCCTTTAAACCAGAACGGAGGGAGTATACTAGTTCAAGTATTCGCATAGTACATTCCAAAGACAAGTGTTGTATATATCATGCAATTTGGAAAAATAAAAAATGTGTGGTATCATGCTGCATCGATCAGTAGAACCTATAAACGAAGAAAGCAAGTGGTTCGGGGTTCTTGTGATGATTAAGGCCCCCACTAGAGGAAAAAGGGTCATCCGTTCGCGACCCCTCGAAGCATTAGTCCCGGTTGCGCCACCAACCGGGACTAATGCTTAAACCGATTGGAGGCCGCCCGCTGAGCCAGGCATGCGTCCCGGTTGGTAAGGGGGAATACGTCCCGGTTGGAGGCACCAACCGGGACTAAAGGTTTGGCCACAGCCACGTGGCGTGGCACGCACCTTTAGTCCCGGTTGCTTGCTCCAACCGGGACTAAAGACCCCTGCCCTCTATAAATGCAGCCCCAACCCCTCTGCCCACTCTTTTTTCGAATGGGGTAAGGTGTGAGGGGGTGTGCTAGTTTTTTCTCATGCATGCATTGAAGGTGTTTGTTGAAATGTTTGAGTGAAAAATCCCGTTGAATTTCTCATAGAACAAAAATATAGAAGGTGTTCGAGACGCACTTGAGCTTTCTCCTCTTTATTTCCCTCGATCGAGGTTAGCAATCTTATCTTTTCTAGGTCATTGATACAATTCATGTGTTGGTGTGAATTGGTTATTTCACTATTTATGATGTCCTGTTTTTTGATAAACTTACTTATATGATGCGTATGAGCGGTCGGGAATGGATGTACGGTGACCGCGGGTAGCCGGGTATATCAAAGGCGTGGATAAATTTATCGATGTGGCTACGACAAACAAAGAGAATGGATTTATCGTTGTCCATGTGTTCAATGTCGGAACAAGGAGTACTCTTCCTCGAAAATCATTCGCGGCCACCGATTATGAAAGGTTTCATCCCAACTATAATTGCTGGACCAAGCACGGGAAAGAGGGTTATGCCGGAAGATGGTGAAGAAGAAGATGATGATAACAACTATCATCATATGTTTCATGAATACGTGATACTGCAATGGAAGACAATGGAGAGGAAAAAGGTGAAGAACGGGCATCGGATGAGCGGTGATGAACTTGGTAGGGTCATTTCGATGCAAAGCGAGACCGTGAAATGTAAAATGAGAAGTTGAAGTTAGAGGGCATGTTAGAAGATCATGAGAAATTGTTGTACCCAAATTGTGAAGATGGAAGCACAAAGCTCGGTACCACACTGGAATTTCTGCGATGGAAGGCAGAGTGTGGTCTAACTGACTCCTCATTTGAAAAGATGCTGAAAATAATGAAGCGAAGTTTCCAAAACATAACGAACTTCCCGAGAGTACCTAAGCAAAGAAGACTCTCCTCTGGGATTAGATGTGCAAAAGATACATGCATGCATTAATGATTGCATCCTCTACCGCGTAAGGAGTATGAGAATTTAGATAAATGCCCGGTATGCAGCGTTACGGTATAAGATCGACGAGATGACCTGGTGATGTTGAGGAGAGCCCCTCGGAAGAGGGTTCTGCTAAGGTTATGTGGTATGCTCCTATAATACCAAGGTTGAAACGCATGTTCGAAACAAAGAGCATGCCAGGTTGTTGCGATGGCACAAAGAAGACCGTAAGAAGGACGGAAGTTGAGACACCACTGATGGGTCACATGGAGAAAAATCGAGAGAGACTTCCTGACTTTGCGGTTGGCGCAAGGAACTTATGGTTTGGTCTAAATACGGATGGCATGAATCCTTTTAGGGAGCAGAGCTGCGATCCACGATAGCCTGGCCGTGACTCTATGTATCTACAACCTGCCTCCTTGGTTGTGCATGAAGCGTAAGTTCATTATGATGCCGGTGCTCATCCAAGGCCCAAGCAACCGGCAACGACATTGATGTGTACCTTAGGCCATTAGTTGAAGAACTCTTACGGTTGTGGGGCAAACCAGGTATACGTCGTGGGATGAGAACAAGCAGGAGCCATTTAATCTACGAGGTTGTTATTCAACCATCAATGATTGGCCTGCTCTTAGTAACCTTTCGAATGCACAAACAAAGGATATAAGGCATGCACCACTGTTTAGATAAGACCGAAGGTACATATTTGCATAAATGCAAGAAGGTTGTGTACTGGCGAATCGACGATTTCTTTCTTCCGACCAATCATCCCGTAAGAAAGAAAGGCAAGCATTTCAAAGGTGAGGCAGATCACCGAAAGAAGCCTGAACTCCCTGCTGGTGATGATGTATTTGGTATGGTCAAGGACATAGAAGTAATCTTTGGAAAGGGTCCCGGCGGTCAATCAGTTCCGAACGACGTCGCTACAGGACACGCACCCATGTGGAAGAAGAAATCTATATTTTGGAGCTGCCATATTGGAAAGTCCTGCGTGTCCGCTCTTCAATCGACGTGATGCACGTGACGAAGAATCTCTGCGTGAACCTGCTAGGATTCCTAGGCGTGTATGGGAAGACAAAAGATACACCTGAAGCACGGGAGGACCAACAAATTATGAAAGACCCAAAGAACATGCATACAGATAACAAGACGGATAAAGGGCGTCACTTAAGTCGTGCTAGCTATGCTCTTACCAAAGCAGAAGGAAATTTTTTTGAAGTCCTTTACAGTATCAAGGTGCCGTCGGGCTTCTCATCTAATATAAAGGGGATAATAAATATGGCAGAGAAAAAGTTCCAAAACCTGAAGTCTCATGACTGTCACGTGATTATGACGCAGTTGCTTCCGATTGCATTGAGGGGGCTTCTACCGAAAAATGTTCGAGTACCCATTGTGAAGCTGTGTGCATTCCTCAATGCAATATCTCAGAAGGTAATCAATCCAGATATTCTGCCAAGGTTACAGAAGGATGTGGTACAATGTCTTGTTAGTTTTGAATTGGTGTTCCCACCATCCTTCTTCAATATTATGACGCATCTCCTAGTTCATCTAGTGGAAGAGATTGCCATTCTCGGTCCGGTATTTCTGCACAATATGTTCCCCTTTGAGAGGTTCATGGGAGTCTTAAAGAAATATGTTCATAACCGTGCTAGACCAGAAGGAAGCATCTCCAAGGGATATGGAACAGAGGAGGTCATTGAGTTTTGTGTTGACTTTATTCCTGACCTTAAGCCGATTGGTGTTTCTGACTCGCGGCATGAGGGAAGACTAAGTGGAAAAGGCACGCTGGGAAAGAAAGCAATGATATGTAGGGACGGGGTTCTTTCACTAAAGCACACTACACAGTTCTACATAATTCCACCTTGGCAGCTCCGTATATCGAGGAACACAAGAATATTGTACGCTCCAAAAACCCGGGGAAGCCTGAATCATGGATTACAGATGAACACATGAAGTCTTTCGGTGGTTGGATGCGGACACATCTCTTGAATGACACCACTGTTGGATATCAGCTATACTTGTTGGCCGCGTCACCATATTCTACTGTATTGAATTTCCAAGGGTACGAAATAAATGGGAATACATTCTACACGAACACCCAAGATAAAAAGAGCACCAACCAAAATATTGGTGTCCGCTTTGATGCAATAGACGAGAATGGACAAAAGGACACATATTATGGTTACATAGAGGAGATATGGGAACTAGACTATGGAGTCTCTTTTAACGTCCCTTTGTTTCGCTGCAAATGGGTCAACCTGAATGGGGAAGGGGTAAAGATAGACCAGTTGTACGGAATGACAACAGTGGATCTCAACAATCTTGGTTATAGAGATGAACCATTCATCCTAGCCAATGATGTGTCTCAGGTTTTCTATGTGAAGGACATGTCCTCCGCATCAAAAAAAGAAAAAATATGCAAACAAATACATCATATGATGAGCCAAAGCGTCACATAGTTCTTTCAGGGAAAAGAAACATCGTGGGAATCGAGGACAAGACAGACATGTCAGAAGATTATAATAAGTTTGATGAAATTCCGCCCTTCACAGTGAAAACTGACCCAAGCATTCCGTTAAGTAAAGAAGATGCTCCATGGTTACGTCTGAAACGGTCATAAGGAATGACATATGCCAAGAAGTTCATGCTCATATTATGTAACTCTACTTCATGTCTTTCGCGGTTTGTGGCTTGACCGAAGGATATCTTTCGCGGTTTGTGGCCTTTAGTCCCGGTTTTGTAGTCTCAGTTTTTAATATTAATAAATGTCTTGAGTGTTAGTCCCGTTTTGTGTTGGAGATATGCCCAAGAGGCAATAATAAAGTGATTATTATCATATCTTCACACTTATGATAAATGTTTACATACCATGCTATAATTGTATTAACCGGAAACATTAATACTTGTGTGATTTGTAAACTAAAATAAGAGTCCCTAGTAAAGCCTCTTGTTAAACTAGCTTGTTGGTTAATATATGATCATGGTTTCCTGATCATGAACATAGAGATGTTATTAACAACAGGATCATATCATTAGGAGAATGATGTGATGGACATACTCCTATAGATAAGCGTAGCATAAAGATCAAGTCATTTCAATAGTTCAATTTCTATATGCTTTCTGATACATAGTAACCTAATTCCTTCGACCATGAGATCATGCATATCACCTTTACCGGATGGATGCTTTGATGACATCAAACACCACACCGAATCGAGTGGCTATAAAGGTGGCATTGAGTGTTCGGAAAGTATTGGTTGAAACACATGGATCAAGAGTGGATTTGTCCATCCATATGACGGATAGATATACTCAGGCCCTCTCGGTGGAATGTCATCCAATTAGCTTGCAAGCATGTGACCGGGTCACAAGGGATCACATATCACGGAACGAGAAAAGAGTGCTTATCGAACGAGGTTGAACTAGGTATGCGGAGATACCGACGATCATAACCTCGGATAAGTAAACTATCGTGAGACAAAGGGAAATTGGTATCGTATGTAAGTGGTTCATTCGATCGCAAAGTAATCGTAGAAATATGTAGAGCCATATGAATTTCCAGATTCCTCTATTGGTTATTGTTCGGAGAAGTGTCTCGATCATGTCCGCATAATTCACGAACCGTAGGGAGACACACTTAAGGATTCGACGTTGTTTTGAGTAGTTATGGTATTATGAGAAAGAGACCGAATGTTGTTCGAGTCTCGGATGGGATCCGGATATCACGAGGTGATCCGGAATGGTCCGGAGAATAAGATTCATATAAGGAAAGTCCGTTTTGGAGTTCGGGAATGATTCCTGTGTTTTCATCTGAATGTTCTAGAAGGTTCCGGATTGTCCCAAGACCGGGAGGGTACATGAATGTGTCATTGAATGATTGCATCATGTACTAAGTGTTCTTGCTGTTCCAAAACATGAAAGTCAAATTGCAGTTTGAAAGTCAAACGGCTAAAACAGAAACTGGGAAAACAGAAACTGTGGGAAACAAGCAAGAGGAGTTGGAACCAACTTGGAGGAGGAGTCCCACTCCTCCAGGCCGGCGCCCAAGCCCTAGGCCGAGTTGGGGAGGGACTCCCTCCCTCCCTGGCGCGCCTAGCCCCTCCACCTATATAAGGAGGGGCAGGGCTCCTCCTTGAGACACACAAGTTTCCACCTCTAATCTCTGGTTTAGAGCCGTTTGGTTTAGAGCTTCTAATTGCTTTAGCCTGCGGTTTAGAGCCTTCTAATTGGTGTGTCTAATCTCTAGACCACTAATAGCCCTCTCTCATAATCCACCATACTCGCTCCGGCTTAAGGCGAAGCCTGCAGATCTCCTCTACTTCCGTACCACGCCAGGTTGCCTTGGAATCGCGAGGAGAGTGCTACAACCTCCTTTGCCTTTTGGAACAAGGGAGAGGAAAGGTCTTCGTCGAGCAATGTGACCGATCGATCAAGGAGCTGCCTTGAACGCAGCCGGAAGGATCATCCACACGATCTTGAGATCGGAACGAGTACGACTACATCACCCACGAGAATAAGCTCTCGTTAAACACTTTGGAATCTTCGAGGGTAAGTTATTCCATCGACTCGTTGCTACAATCTAGTAGATAGATCTTGGCTTGTTTGTTTGTATGCGATAGAATTTTTTTGTTTTCCATGCTACGAACCCCTACAGTGGTATCATAGCCGTGTCTATATGTAGATCTGTTGCACGAGTAGAACACAATGGTCATTGTGGGCGTTGATGCTTTTATTGTCGATTGCTTCTTGTGTACTTTGCATCTTGCGGTATGTTGGGATGAAGCGGCCCGGGCTAACCTTACATGACATCGTTCATGAGACTTGCTCCACGCTTGACATGCAACTTGTATTGCATAAGTGGCTTTATGCTGTTTCTCCTAGCATAGTTAAGATCCAATTTACAACGGGTGATCAACAATGCTAGTATCAATGTTGTGGTTCTTGTTCGTAAGTTAGAACGGCACTTATTGAAAGCCCCAAACCACGTAAAATATGCAAAGAAAGTAGAGGCGTCTAACTTTGTTTTGCAGGGGTGTGCTGTGATGTGATATGGCCATGATTGTGATTATATATGATGTATGCAATGTTCCTTATTGTAAGTCGGCAACCGGCAGGAGCCATATGGTTGTCTTTAAATTATGTCAAGACCCGCGTGTCTATTCAAAGTAGTTGTAATAGTTGAAGCTGGTGGACGACAACCATGGAGCAGCGTCATTGACCTTGATGCAATGCTGGTGATGATGGAGATCATGTTCGTGCTTGAAGATGGAGATCGGAAGCACAAAGAAGAAAGGCCATATCATATCACTGATTATGAATTGCATGTGATGTTAATCCTTTATGCATCTTGTATTGCTTAGTAGACGACGGTAGCATTATAAGATGATCCCTCATGCACATGAATTTCAAGTCATAAAGTGTTCACCCTTAGTTAGCACCGTTGCTAAAGCTTGTTGTTTCGAAGCACCACGTGATGATCGGGTGTGTTAGATTCTGCAAGTGTATACAACGTGAGCAAGCCAGATTTTCTCATGCGGAAACTAAGGTTTTATCTTGACGAGCCTAGCATGTACAGACATGGCCTCAGGAACACGGATTACCGAAAGGTAGAGCATGAGTCATATAGTAGATATGATGAACATGTTGATTGTTCGCCATTGAAGCTATATCAACTCTCGTGATGATCGGTTTTGATGTGGTGGATTTGGTTCGTGATCACTAAAACAATGTGAGGGATATTGTTTTGAGTGGGAGTTCACCTAGATTAATTTAATTATTAATTAGAACTCAATTTATCATAAACTAAATCAAAGTGAATTTGCATAGTTGTTGTAGTCATTGGCATCCATTTACCACCTTTGCGCTTAGTTATAATTGAGATGATAGAACTATAGAATTCTGGTTAGTTACTTTACTGAACTGGTATCGTATTGTTTTGAAGTGTTAATCTAAAGTTTAAAAGTCCTATTGCAAACTTTCAAGAAGTTCCGTTACTCCATGAAGTTTAATAATTAGTATTAAATCAAGAGTAACAATTCCAAGTGTTAGTATATAAGTATCATGTTTGTCTCCATGATTCTTGATATTCAAAGGATTCTCCTAATATCAAGGTTATCTAAGGATCTGAAAGAGTTGTTTGAAACCATGATTTGTGGAAGATATTGTGATATCAAACGAAGTTTTGGTTGCAACATGATAGAGTATAATATGGCTAAAGTCATGTTATCATATTTGATGAGAATTTGCAAAAGGTTGGAGACACTAGTTGTCCTAAACCTCCAAAAAGTTTTTGGGAGAGCAACATTATACTCACGATTCACCGTTACAAGCTAATAGTAGCTTGATCATGGATAATTCCATGATAAGGGTGAATATTTGATGTAGGTAAAATATTTACTACACCAAGAGATTACTAAAGAAAGGAATTTGAAAGAACACCAAACATTTGATGATGGTGATCTACTTCAAAGTGCAAGTCCAAAGACATTGGTATTTAACTATACAAGCTTTGGACTATGTGTCATATGAATGAATCCACTAATTGATGTTGATAGATTCTTTCAAACAGAAAAGGAAATCTTGAAGAGAATCTCATAAGTATATGGTAGAAAAGAAAAGACTAGAATTGTTCATTTAAGTATATAGATGATATACATGTTATGGCTATATTCTTTGCTTATTAAACAATGTGGTTCTTAAGTATTTGATACGAATTTGTTGGTGTGAATCGTCACGAAACAACACAATTCATGAACTACAATGGCCTAAGTAACTAGCAAAAGAATATGTGATGATGTTCATCGAGAACAAAATAAAGGGTTATTGTGTTGCTCGTTAAACATCAAAGCTTGCCTTCAAGATTTGTTTTATCAGGTATTATGAGAACAGAAGGGTTGTTCAAATAATTGCCGTGATCTATAAAAGATGGATGATTTGCAAATCTCGTTGGAGATATCACATCCATAAAACTAGTGCTAAATATGTCGAAAGACAAATTGATTGAAAGATCACTTCGGAAGTGACATCGCCGTTTAAATTATATTGGAAAGAAAACATGAAGAAAATCCATATGGATGGAATTTTGGAGTCTATTTGATTTTGATCAAATGACGCCAGAAACTTTCCTAGAGATAATTAAAACTTCGTTCATAGGCAAAAAGGAGCGATAGACTAACTTATTGGAACTTGTACATATTGTTGTATGAAGTCCATTATGTATAGTCAAGAGCGATGGATTTCAACTTCATGTGCTTTCTCCGAAAATTTGAGTGAATATATGAATATTTACTTAATAAGGATGAAGTGTGAAACGTTTGAAAAGTTCAAGGACTTTCAAGATGAAGTGCAAAATCATTGTAACAAGAATATAAATAGTTTATGATAAGATCATAAAGGAAGATATTTGAGTTACAAGTTTAGCATAATACCTAAGATTTAAAGGAATCGTTTCGGGGATTTGCATTTTCCCGAAACACCATAAGAGTATGGAGCGTTCGAGATATGTAATTAAACCTTGTTTGACATGGTAAGATCGAAGGTGTAATTCATAAAACTGCCATTATATTTTAAGATTAAAAGCTTTAGAGATTACCGTTTTTCACTGAAAAGAGCTCCATCATAATCCGTTGAAATGACACCATATAAAGTTATGGTTTGGGATAAAACCCAAGTTGTCCTTTCTTAAACATTGGTATGCTATGCATAAGAAAGATGTGTGTAACCAAAGTCGGATGAACCTGTCTTTGTATAAACTGTTAAGTATTCCTCCATAAACACCGGAGACAAAAGTGTTTGTTGCTTAGAACGTCAAGTTTCTTTGAGAAGGAATTTTTTCGTGAAAAGTTAAGTGGGAGGACAATAGAACTTTGATAAGGTTAAAAGAACCTTAGCTATATGTGCAGGGTTGCGCAGCGCCGAAAAGTGTTTCGGAGGCAGCAACAATGCTCATGGCTCACGTGCTATAACACCCTCAGAATCGGACCTATGCAAGTTTTAACGAAACCCGCCAAACCCGCATAGAAACGATTCAAAGGTGCCCACCAGGCACTTTCGTGCGGGTGGAAAACGAAGTAATAACATTACACAACAGTCCTCGATGGGACCCACAGAACAGATACATATAGCAGCGACTCCATGAGTCAAGAATACAGATATAATATACAAAGATCCAAATCACCTTGAAAACGATAGAGCGTCCGACTACGGACAAGATGCAAATGGGGCTAAGAGCCCTGAAGAATAACCAATGGCGTCCATAACCCTGCCCAGGCCAAGCCGGAAGGGTAACCCTGCTAACGGCGTCGATCTCAAAACCTGCTTAAACAAAAAGGGGTGCCGACAAAGGGCAGAGGAAAAAGAGGAGCGTCAGTACTGAGGCCAGTACACGGCGAGACTAGAATTCGGCGGTCCTCGCCTACATAGGTATGGTGGACTGAAGCGGCAGCGGCAGCATGCACTAAACAACCTATAGAGACTCGATACATCTGGCGGCAATCAGAGAGGGGTAAGAAAGACCTATTCGGTACCAACTTGATGCTACCATCAAACAAACCCATCCTGGCGTTTCCCCCTCGAGACCAAACGAGGAAGTCAACCGAGGAACTCACACAGTTGGCAGTTTTACTTATTCAGTTATAGTTGCGGCACTTTACTAGTCAGGTTTAGATAATCATCCTGATAAAGTAAGCAATGGGAACTTTTAGTTAATCATTCCGTGATAGTAGCAACCCTTACTAGTCAGGTACAGTTAACATGAGATAACCCCAAAACCCAGCAGTTGTTGGTACTTTTATTTAGCCATTCCGTTAGTTGCATACTTACTAGTCGGTACAATGGTCGCAGTTTACGCCCAAACAAGCAATTGTGGGCAGTATTATTTAGCCATTCCATTGTAGTGAAGCTTATTACTAGTCATTATAAAGTCAAATTTATGGCAATAAACTTTAGTTATGCTTGTCTATGGTCGAGATACTGTGCTCGAAGTCGTCCATAACCGCGGACACGGTTTTCAGAAAGTTTTACCCGGCCGGGGTGCACCAATAGCAACACACGCTCGATCAACCTCGGAAAAACCAAATCAAAACCCAACGAGGCTTTCACGACTGAACAATCACAGGATTCAGAAATATTTGGGGCCACCCTTGAGTCTTACCATAGCAACGTAAGCTAGCTTGAGACGGACCCGAGGTTTGTGGGGCGGTCATGTGACATCGGAACCCAAAACTGGGCTTGTCGATACCGTAAACGGGTCACAATTCCTAACAATGACAAGGTGCTCCTCGCACAATCGTAAATACTGAAGTAGCATGGCATAAGTACAGGATAGTAAATAAAACCTCAAACTAGTTTGTGGCCCCAAGAAATAAGATGAATCAAGCTCGCTCAGGGGTCCCATATACTTCCCGGATGTGGATAGCGCGATAAATCAAGGAACAGGTATCAAGTACTCGGGGTCCTACGGGACACAAGTGGGCGTTCGGAAACCAAATATTATCTATCACCCACCGATGCCTCTGCTTACTTCAATTTTAGTTGTTTAAACAGGAAATAAAGTGAACGATAAGTAAAACTATAATCATCTCCAACATCAACATGCGGCAATACATCAACAACTGTGGCGTATGACGACACACAACAACACTTGAGCAAGCGACTACGACACGCGAGTCCAACTATCTACCAAACAACAGGTAATAGGATGTGTCCGAGGCAATATAGGGCTGCAAGGGATATCACGGGTACGGAAACTAGAGCATCGTAGCACAGATAGCAATAGATCAACAGGAGGGAAATAAATACTATAAAAGTAAGATAGGTAGAAAGGGGGAGATGCTCGCCTGAAAACATTGTCGAAGGTTCAACCGAAGATCGGGGCGAAGCTCACATCAACTCAACGGCCTTATCCGCGAAGAAGCAAAACACTAGAAGAAACACCGGATGCAATATTTAATACAACGGCAGAAGATCGGGCATGATGCATGTATGATGTATGACATGGCAAGGTGCGATGCAATTAGGTCAATATTAAGCGGAACCGGGGTCCCGACAATTTAATTATATGGTTCGAGTTGTTTATCTACCCCGCCATTAAATGTTGTTATAACAAGGCAAGATAAGATACCGGTTCGCTACAAAAGTTTAAATGAGGCCGATATGAGACTAGATTTGCCCGCATATGGGCCCCATATTTAATTATTAGGTGAATCGGCATAAGGCCCCCAAACCACATATATGCATGCGAGATGTCAATTAAATATGCAACAATTCATATAGTTGACCATTTATAAAATAGGGTTCTCGGAAGGGGGTTCACACATTGAGGGGTCTCGACGGTCTTGGGGATCCGGGGGTTTGGGGTTCGACAGGGTCCAGGGTTCGACGGGTTCGGTCTCGGCGGGATCGTTCTCGGGTAGCGGGGGTGGATCTTGGCATTCCGGGAAGTCGGACTTGGTTCGGTGTCGGGGCGCGTCGGATTCTTCCGGGTCGATGCCGTTCTTGTCGTCGCGAAGGTCTTGTCGGGTCCCACGGGGTCGGTCTTGCCGTTGCGAGGGTCTTGTCGGGCCCGCGCCATCGAGTCGGTTTTAGCGGTCGGGAGCGTTCTCGTGGCAATCTTGGCGTCCGAGACGGAGAACTTGAGATCCGTGAAGGAGCCTAGATGCTTTGGGTCTGATGTCGACCTCTGGTACCGGGGTTTCTCGACGAGGTTCCCTCGGTTCAAGCGCCAGGGGTATTGCGTGTTCTGACGGGGTTCTTGCGCGTCGAGGTCGGTCGTCGGGATCGGGTTTTGTCGCCTTTGAACCCGGGGGCTTGGCGTCCACGGTCTTCGGTTCCGAGAAGAAGGACTGGTCGCATCCGACATCATCGCCTCCGGTTTCCATGTTGGAGCACTCCGAGTGGCATCGCCTTAGAGATCTTGTGACGAGGGAACTTGGCTAGAGTGGACGAGATGAAAGCACCGAAGATGGAGAGCTTGGCGGGGAACGGAGTTGAACGAGGCCATTGTCAGCAGAACATGTCGTAGCTACACTTGCCAGAATATAGGCCTGATTCACATAGCACACATGCACAAAGATAGGTGTCGAAAACTGATTAAAGCATACAAACACGCAGGCTCATACATGAGCACGCACACAGGAGCTCGAAGGGTCGCACGGATGGAGGCCCGGCTGGCGGAACACGCAGGGGGGGACACGGCCAGGGAGCTCCACGGGGTGGCACGAGGCGGATCACGGCGGCCCTTGCGGGGTCGCGGCCGAAGAGGGGGGAAGTCCCGCTGGCGGCGAAGGTGCTTGAGGGGCGACGGAGGGCATGGGGGCACCGGGCGGCTTCCTGGCGAGTTGAGGCCGGGCTGCATGAGGTTGGTCGCCGCGGGCGGGAGAAGAAGCGCTCGGGCGCAGAAGAGGATCAGCAGAGGAGATGTCCCAGCGGCATCGGTGAGGGCGAGGCCAGACGCGGCAGAGGGGAGGCGCGGCGAGGAGGCGGGAGGCGGCTTCACCGGAGAGCACGGATGGTCGAGGCGGAGCTGGCGAGGCCGGGCGGGCAGGCTCACGAGGAGGTGCGGGGCAAGGCAAGCTCGGCCGGAGGTGGAGCTCATGAGGATGGCGGCCGAGGCGGGCGAGCAGAGTGCGGTGGAGGAGGCGGGCGAAGGCCCGGGAGCGAGCCAGCGGCGGCGGGGAGAGGCAGGCGACGGGCGCCGGAGAGAGGCGGGCGGGTGGAGAGGGAGGCGGGGCTGCAGCATGATTGCAGGTGGGTGGAGGCGCGTGGGGAGGAGAGGAGGAAGAAGGTAGGGGCAGGTGAGTGGGACCGGTGGGGCCAGGGCGGGCCAGGGGCTGTCGGCGGGGCACGGGTGGGGGTTGACCAGGGGGGAAAAAGAGAGAGAGAGGGCTGCGAGTGGGCCAGCGCACGAGGGGGCCCAGCGGTAAGGGAGAGATTCGAAGGGTGGGTAGGATGACTGGGTGAGAAAAGGGGTAGAGGGGAAAAAGGGGATGATGGATTGATGAGGTGGCAGGTGGGTAGGGAAGTTTGGGGGAGGGTGAGGTGGCACGATTTGGTTGGTGGGTAGATTAGGATTGGGTGGTTTTAGGTTTTAGAGGGGCTGTTTTAGTTTTTGTGTTTGTTTGGTTCTGTTCAAATTAAAACAAAGCCACTTTGCAAAATAGTTTTTAGGGAAACAAAATATCCGATACGCTCGGGGTTTTGTCTTTTAAACTAAAAAGGGGTGTTTGTACAAATCAAAACTAGGCTTTTCAAAAATAATGCAGACCAACAATGCATGATGATGACGATACAATGCACAAAATCAACGCGATTTTCTAGTAGTGGTTTTGCGGGATGCCACAATTCGACACCACTAACAATGGATCTCGCCCTCGAGATCCGCCTCATGGTACCGGAAGGAAGGTCGGCGATCTGCGTCTTCTCGCTTCGTGTAGATTCTCGCGACACCACTAACAACAGGTCGTTGTCCGTGATCGTCGGGAGATCACCCCGGGAACAAAAGGGCGAAGGTAGAGGTATCAACAATAAAGCCACCTCTAGCTTCTGTGGACGGAGTAAAATTGCTGGATCCACTGATTCCATGTACAAGAGCGAATGATAAAAGTAGTCGGATGGTGATCAGTCCATCGCGCACCCAAACCATTACTCTGCACACGAATAGGCGGATTATGCAACCAACCCTCGGAATTATACTGAAGATCTCGACAAGCGAGGTTCGGAAACAAAGGAGTGATGCAGACTCTGCATCGGATCTGGCGTAGATGATGTCATCGCGTCGGGAAACACCGGATAGCACAAACAGGGAACAAAGAATGGTGCCATAGTAGGCGGATTCCTCATGCAGCTTGAACACCGGATGGTAGAACACCGTTATCAGAGGAGGAAGCGAAACCCTGAAGGTACGACGGAAACCCGACCACAAGAATTCCCGGACTCGAAGAAAGAGAAGAGAGCGGATTCAAAACGCGTAGAGATAAGAGGAGAATAGCAGAGGGGTAAGGAGTAAAAATCAGACCTAACCAGAACTATCCAACCGATTTTCAAATATAGTTTTGACACTCTACTTCGGCCGTTAGCTAGGTTATCCTACAGGCTGGACTTGTGGGGTATCGCAACTGCTGAGCTCTGATACCACTCTGTAACACCCTCAGAATCGGACCTATGCAAGTTTTAACGAAACCCGCCAAACCCGCATAGAAACGATTCAAAGGTGCCCACCAGGCACTTTCGTGCGGGTGGAAAACGAAGTAATAACATTACACAACAGTCCTCGATGGGACCCACAGAACAAATACATATAGCAGCGACTCCATGAGTCAAGAATACAGATATAATATACAAAGATCCAAATCACCTTGAAAACGATAGAGCGTCCGACTACGGACAAGATGCAAATGGGGCTAAGAGCCCTGAAGAATAACCAATGGCGTCCATAACCTGCCTGTGCCAAGCCGGAAGGGTAACCCCGCTAACGGCGTCGATCTCAAAACCTACTTAAACAAAAGGGTGCCGACAAAGGCAGAGGAAAAGAGGAGCGTCGATCGAGGCCAAGACACGAGACTAGAATTCGGTCCTCGCCACATAGGTATGGTGGACTGAAGCGGCAGCATGCACTAAACAACCTATAGAGACTCGATACATCTGGCGGCAATCAGAGAGGGGTAAGAAAGACCTATTCGGTACCAACTTGATGCTACCATCAAACAAACCCATCCTGGCGTTTCCCCCTCGAGACCAAACGAGGAAGTCAACCGAGGAACTCACACAGTTGGCAGTTTTACTTATTCAGTTATAGTTGCGGCACTTTACTAGTCAGGTTTAGATAATCATCCTGATAAAGTAAGCAATGGGAACTTTTAGTTAATCATTCCGTGATAGTAGCAACCCTTACTAGTCAGGTACAGTTAACATGAGATAACCCCAAAACCCAGCAGTTGTTGGTACTTTTATTTAGCCATTCCGTTGTAGTTGCAATACTTACTAGTCAGGTACAATGGTCGCAAGCGACGCTCCAAACAAGCAATTGTGGGCAGTATTATTTAGCCATTCCATTGTAGTGAAGCTGATTACTAGTCATTATAAAGTCAAATTTATGGCAATAAACTTTAGTTATGCTTGTATATGGTCGAGATACTGTGCTCCAAGTCGTCCATATCCGTGGACACGGCTTTCAGAAAGTTTTACCCGGCCGAGATGCACCAATAGCAACACACGCTCGATCAACCTCGGAAAAACCAAATCAAAACCCAACGAGGCTTTCACGACAAAGCAATCACATGATTCAGAAATATTTCAGGGGGCCACCCCTTGGAGTCTTACCCGCAACGAAGTAAGCTAGCTTCGAGACGGACCCGAGGTTTGTGGGGCCGGTACAAGCGATCGGGAACCCAAAACTGGGCTTGTCGATACCGTAAACGGGTCACAATTCCTAAAGACAGTGTGCTCCTCGACAATCGTAAATACGTAAGTAGCATGGCATAAGTACAGGATAGTAAATAAAACCTCAAACTAGTTTGTGGCCCCAAGAAATAAGACCAATCAAGCTCGCCTGGGGTCCCATATACCTCCCGGATGTGGATAGCGCGATAAATCAAGGAACATGTATCAAGTACTCGGGGTCCCACGGACACAAGTGGGCTCGAAACCAAATATTATCTATCACCCACCGATGCCTCTGCTTACTTCAATTTTAGTTGTTTAAACAGGAAATAAAGTGAACGATAAGTAAAACTATAATCATCTCCAACATCAACATGCGGCAATACATCAACAACTGTGGCGTATGACGACACACAACAGCACTTGAGCAAGCGACTACGACACGCGAGTCCAACTATCTACCAAACAACAGGTAATAGGATGTGTCCGAGGCAATATAGGGCTGCAAGGATATCACGAATGGAAACTAGAGCATCGTAGTACGTATAGCAATAGATCAACAGAGGGAAATAAATACTATAAAAGTAAGATAGGTAGAAAGGGGAGATGCTACTTTGAAAACATTGTCGAAGGTTCAACCGAAGATCGGGGCGAAGCTCACATCAACTCAACGGCCTTATCCGCGAAGAAGCAAAACACTAGAAGAAACACCGGATGCAATATTTAATACAACGGCAGAAGATCGGGCATGATGCATGTATGATGTATGACATGGCAAGGTGCGATGCAATTAGGTCAATATTAAGCGGAACCGGGGTCCCGACAATTTAATTATATGGTTCTAGTTGTTTATCTACCCCGCCATTAAATGTTGTTATAACAAGGCAAGATAAGATACCGGTTCGCTACACAAGTTTAAATGAGGCCGATATGAGACTAGATTTGCCCGCATATGGGCCCCATATTTAATTATTAGGTGAATCGGCATAAGGCCCCCAAACCACATATATGCATGCGAGATGTCAATTAAATATGCAACAATTCATATAGTTGACCATTTATAAAATAAGGTTCTCGGAAGGGGGTTCACACATTGAGGGGTCTCGACGGTCTTGGGGATCCGGGGGTTCGGGGTTCGACAGGGTCCAGGGTTCGACGGGTTCGGTCTCGGCGGGATCGTTCTCGGGTAGCGGGGGTGGATCTTGGCGTTCCGGGAAGTCGGACTTGGTCCGGTGTCGGGGCGCGTCGGATTCTTCCGGGTCGATGCCGTTCTTGTCGTCGCGAAGGTCTTGTCGGGTCCCACGGGGTCGGTCTTGCCGTTGCGAGGGTCTTGTCGGGCCCGCGCCATCGAGTCGGTGTTAGCGGTCGGGAGCGTTCTCGTGGCAATCTTGGCGTCCGAGACGGAGAACTTGAGATCCGTGAAGGATCCTAGATGCTTTGGGTCTGATGTCGACCTCTGGTACCGGGGTTTCTCGACGAGGTTCCCTCGGTTCAAGCGCCAGGGGTCTTGCGTGTTCTGACGGGGTTCTTGCGTGTCGAGGTCTGTCGTCGGGATCGGGTTTTGTCGCCTTTGAACCCGGGGGCTTGGCGTCCACGGTCTTCGGTTCCGAGAAGAAGGACTGATCGCATCCGACATCATCGCCTCCGGTTTCCATGTTGGAGCACTCCGAGTGGCATCGCCTTGGAGATCTTGTGACGAGGGAACTTGGCTAGAGTGGACGAGATGAAAGCACCGAAGATGGAGAGCTTGGCGAGGAACGGAGTTGAACGAGGCCGTTGTCAGCAGAACATGTCGTAGCTACACTTGCCAGAATATAGGCCTGATTCACATAGCACACATGCACAAAGATAGGTGTCGAAAATTGATTAAAGCATACAAACACGCAGGCTCATACATGAGCACGCACACAAGAGCTCGAAGGGTCGCACGGATGGAGGCCCGGCTGGCGGAACACGCAGGGGGGGACACGGCCAGGGAGCTCCACGGGGTGGCACGAGGCGGATCACGGCGGCCCTTGCGGGGTCGCGGCCGAAGAGGAATCAAGGCGAAGGTGCTGAGGGCGACGAGGGCATGGGGGCACCGGGCGGCTTCCTGGCGAGTTGAGGCCGGGGCCATGGCGGAGGTTGAGCCGTGGGCGGCGGAGAAGGCGGCCAGGCGCAGCAGAGAGATCGGAGGAGATGTCCAGCAAGGCGTCGGTTGAGGGCGAGCGATGCGAGGGGAGGGCGCGCGAGGAGGCCGGGGAGGCTGCCTGCCGGAGAGCACGGGATGGTCGAGGCGGAGCTGGCGAGGCGAGCTCAGAGAGGAGGTGCTTGGGCGGGCAAGCTCGGGCGGAGGTGGAGCTCATGAGGATGGCGGCGAGGCGGGGCGAGCATAGGGTGCGGTGGAGGAGGAGGCGCGAGGCCAGCGAGCGAGCCCAGCGGGGAGAGGCACGGAGGCGGGCCGGAGGAGAGAGAGCGAAGGTGGAGAGGGAGGCGGGCTGCTGGGCAGGTTGCAGGTGGGTGGAGGCGTGGGAGGAGAGGAGGAAGAAGGTAGGGCACGGGCAGGTGAGTGGGACCCGGTGGGGCCAGGGCTGGGGGCTGTCAAGGCCAGGGGTGGGTTTGACCAGGGGGGAGAGAGAGAGAGGCTGCAGTGGGCCAGCACGAGGGGCCCAGCCAAGGGAGAGATTCGAGGGTGGGTAGGATGACTGTGAGAAAAGGGTAGAGGGGAAAAGGGGATGGTGGATTGATGAGGTGGCGGTGGGTAGGGAAGTTTGGGGAGGGGGTGAGGATTTGGTTGGTGGGTAGATTAGGATTGGGTGGTTTTAGGTTTTAGAGGGGCTGTTTTAGTTTTTGTGTTTGTTTGGTTCTGTTCAAATTAAAACAAAGCCACTTTGCAAAATAGTTTTTAGGGAAACAAAATATCCGATACGCTCGGGGTTTTGTCTTTTAAACTAAAAAGGGGTGTTTGTACAAATCAAAACTAGGCTTTTCAAAAATAATGCAGACCAACAATGCATGATGATGACGATACAATGCACAAAATCAACGCGATTTTCTAGTAGTGGTTTTGCGGGATGCCACACGTGCCTCAAAGGTTGTGGTCACGGAGATCTAAGTTCCCATTGAAACAAGTAGATCGGGTAAACAATCAAATACCAAGATTTGAGGGTTGAATCATTATTTGAGAATAATGAACCGACTACATGCAAAGAAGCGATGATGGGCCCTGATTCCGTCAAATGGCTTGAAGCCATAAAATCCGTGATAGTTCCATACACGAGAAATCAAGTTTTGAACTTGAAGGACCCTCGAGAAAGGTGTAAGACCTTACAGTCATGTTTGGATCTATAAATAAATAGACATGGATGTTGCACATCTATGAAATAGTCGACATGTTGGGAAAGAGTTCACAACAATGTTCAAAGGTTGACTATGACAAGATCTGATCTTTCATAGCGATATTTAGTCTAGACGGATTAATGTAGCAACCACTACATATAATTTTGTTATATGGTAGTTGAATAAACAAAACAAGTTATTCTAATAGAATCGTTACCTAGGACGTGTGCATGACACGGTCCATAGGGTTTTGTTAATTCAAAGGATGCTAAAAGTGTATGCAAACTTCAATGGTTGAAGTGAGCATCGCGGAGTTGGAATCTTCACTATGATGAAATTGTTAAAAGAGTTTTAATTCATCAGAGACAATGAAGATGCTTGCGTTTGCAAGAAATTAAGTGGGAGCGCTAAGACATGTTTCTAATACATTATGTGGAAGACATATTGTTGATTGGAAATGATGTATCTTTTATTAACACATATTAAGAATTTCATCTCGATGAAAGACTTAGGCAAAACCTAAATATTTGGCATCAATAGATGCTAATATGGTTGTACCAGAAGTACATAGACGAGATATTGAATGAGTTCAATATAGAAACTACAAGAAAGGTTCTTGTCGCACGGAAAGGATTGAATGAGTTCAATATTGATGATATATTCAAGTGTATTGACATTTGGTAAAGTGAAACAAATAATCAAGTATAGATTGATACTTGATGTATGAAATCACAAAGAATATTTATATCAATCATACTGTGATATGTACAAATCCAGATATGTCCTATGCTCTAAATGTTGTGAGCATATACCAGAATGATTCGTAAGATGATCATTGGACAATAGTAAGGATATTCTTATGATATTTTGGAAGAACTAAGAGTATATTATTTGTAGAAGTGACAAATAGATGGTTAGTTCATTGTAAAAGTACTACATTGATACTAGCTTTGTCACAAAGTACAAATTAAGTTTATCTCAATCTAAACTAAGGGTGGCACAATATAATGGAAAGTGAGTTCCATAATGGATTTGGATGAGTTCCAAAGTTAAGACATTGTGATGATACTACAACAAAAGGCTAAGTATATGACTGCTATTATAGCAGCAAAAGAGGGCATTTGTGTCAAGTAGTTTGTTATCAAACTAGGTGTAGTTCACAGAGGGATAATACTATGAAGATATATTGTGCGACAATATTATCAACATGTTTTAACCCCAAAGAACTAAAGGTCACACCAAAAGACCAAATTTATACAAAGCCATCTCATTAGAGAATGAGTGATGCGTAGAGACGCAAAGACATGCAATTACACACGGACCTGGAAGTGTCAGATCCGGAGATCAGTTGACCACTAGCAATCGTGTACATTCAACACGAGAAAGCCATAGGTGTTGAATACACAAAGGTTTGAAACTAGATTATTGACTCTAGTGCAAGTGGGAGACTGTTGGAGATATGCCCAAGAGGCAATAATAAAGTGATTATTATCATATCTTCACACTTATGATAAATGTTTACATACCATGCTATAATTGTATTAACCGGAAACATTAATACTTGTGTGATTTGTAAACTAAAATAAGAGTCCCTAGTAAAGCCTCTTGTTAAACTAGCTTGTTGGTTAATATATGATCATGGTTTCCTGATCATGAACATAGAGATGTTATTAACAACAGGATCATATCATTAGGAGAATGATGTGATGGACATACTCCTATAGATAAGCGTAGCATAAAGATCAAGTCATTTCAATAGTTCAATTGCTATATGCTTTCTGATACATAGTAACCTAATTCCTTCGACCATGAGATCATGCATATCACCTTTACCGGATGGATGCTTTGATGACATCAAACACCACACCGAATCGGGTGGCTATAAAGGTGGCATTGAGTGTTCGGAAAGTATTGGTTGAAACACATGGATCAAGAGTGGGATTTGTCCATCCATATGACGGATAGATATACTCTGGGCCCTCTCGGTGGAATGTCATCCAATTAGCTTGCAAGCATGTGAATGGGTCACAAGGGATCACATATCACGGGAACAAGAAAAGAGTACTTATCGGTACGAGGTTGAACTAGGTATGCGAGATACACGATCATAACCTCGGATAAGTAAACTATCGTGAGACAAAGGGAAATTGGTATCGTATGTAAGTGGTTCATTCGATCGCAAAGTAATCGTGAAATATGTGGGAGCCATATGAATTTCCAGATTCCTCTATTGGTTATTGTCGAGAAGTGTCTCGATCATGTCCGCATAATTCACGAACCATAGGGAGACACACTTAAGGATTCGACGTTGTTTTGAGTAGTTATGGAATTATGAGAAAGAGACCGAATGTTGTTGAGTCTCGGATGGGATCCGGGATATCACGAGGTGATCCGGAATGGTCCGAGAATAAGATTCATATAAGGAAAGTCCCGTTTGAGTTCGGAATGATTCCGGTGTTTTCATCGGGAATGTTCTAGGAGGTTCCGGATTGTCCGGCACTCCGGGGGGGGGAGGGTACATGAATGTGTCATTGAATGATTGCATCATGTACTAAGTGTTCTTGCTGTTCCAAAAACATGAAAGTCAAATTGCAAGTTTGAAAGTCAAACGGCTAAAACAGAAATGGAAAACAGAAACTGTGGGAAGCAGACTGTGGGAAACAAGCAAGAGGAGTTGGAACCAACTTGGAGGAGGAGTCCCACCTCCAAGCCGGCGCCAAGCCCTAGGCCGAGTTGGGAGGACTCCTCCCTCTGGCGCCTAGCCCCTCCACCTATATAAGGAGGCGGGCTCCTCCTTGAGACACACAAGTTTCCACCTCTAATCTCAGGTTTAGAGCCGTTTGGTTTAGAGCTTCTAATTGCTTTAGCTTGCGGTTTAGAGCCTTCTAATTGGTGTGTCTAATCTCTAGACCACTAATAGCCCTCTCTCATAAACCACCATACTTGCTTTCCGTGAAGGCGAAGCCTCAGGATCTCCTCTACTTCGGTACCACGCCAGCCGCCGAATCGCGAGGAGAGTGCTACAACCTCCACCGTCTTTGGAACAAGGAGAGGAAAGGTCTTTGTCAGTACCAACGTGTGACCGATCTGGAGCGCTGCCGGAACGCAGCGCCGGAAGGATCGTCCACATGATCTTGAGATCGGAAAGAGTACGACTACATCACCCACGAGAATCTGCTCTCGTTAAACACTTTGGAATCTTCGAGGGTAAGTTATTCCATCGACTCGTTTCTACAATCTAGTAGATAGATCTTGGCTTGTTTGTTTGTATGCGATAGAAATTTTTTGTTTTCCATGCTACGAACCCCTACATTTTGTGGCTGGACCGGGAGTGCCTCTATGACCAGTTTCTTGGAGATGCCGGAGGGCTGGGCTCCGTCGGCATCTCCCTGAAACTGGTCGTAGTGGTGTCTCTGCTCTCAAAAACCATCTTGCAGCTTGTAACTTCACTAACTAGATCAATACGCCTCGGAGCTAACTAATTTCACATATTAGGGAGTGCCTCTATGACCAGTTTCTCGGAGGACCGGGGCTCCGTCGGCATCTCCTCAAAGCCGCAGTGGTGTCCCTGCTCTCGAAAACCATCTTGCAGCTTGTAACTTCACTAACTAGATCAATACGCCTCGAGCTAACTAATTTCACATATTAGGAGTGCCTCTATGACCAGTTCGGAGATGCCGGAGGACTGGCTCGGCATCTCCCTGAAACTGGCCGTAGTGGTGTCCCTGCTCTCTAAAACCATCTTGGAGATGCCTCAAACTGGGTGGAGGACTGGACTCACAAGGATGCATATTTATAGTACAAGCAGCTCGGCATAATGTCGACACTCACGACATAATGTCGACACTCACCCCTATTATTAGTGCTGACTCATCTTTAGTCGGTTGGTGTCTCCAACCGACTAAGTTCATCTTTAGTCCCGGTTGGTGACACCATCCGGACAAGGTACATGCACGACATAATGTCGACACTCACCCCTATTATTAGTGTTGTCGCCCACTGCCGAATCCTTCATCGGGTTGGTTTCTCCAACCGACTAAATATGAACCTCTCTTTATATAGGCATTTCCTCTATTTATTAGGTAACACTTAAGACATTTATTAATATTAAAACCGACAAACCGGGACTAGCTAACACTCAGGCCTAAAGCCGCCTTTAGTCATAATCATGCCTAGTCCTATAGCACGCAGCTGTGGTCTTCATCGTCGCCGTCATCATCATCGCCATCGACCGCCACTCCGGGATCCTCAGCCCATCCATGGCATATACCGGGGCCATTCCAGCCTCATTCACGGCGGGTGGGAGAGGGGTCTCTGGAAGACGGCGCTGCCACCGGACGATGTGGGGCCTGTGGCGGGTGGACTGTGGGCACCGTGGCGAGGATGGTCTCCCGGCGTTAGCGCATCACTGATGATAGTGCGGTTCGCCACCACGCAACGGCCGACCGTTGTGGTTCACCGGTGGCGGGCCATCACCTCGTACTGGCGAGCTCCTTCCCGCCTATTAGCGAAGAAGGCATTCCAGTGTCATAGTTGTCGGGATCCCACTGGGATCCATCCGCTGCCCGGCGTGAGCTCGTGGTAGAAGTGGTTTGTGATGGCCGCTGGCATGCGAACCTTGAGGACAGGAACCCTCCAACGAGATCCCCGGCGGAGGCGGTACCGGTGGACAAGGGTAGTGAGGCGCCGCCTCGGTCTCCTCGAGGGTCGAATGGCCCGAGGGCGTTGTCCATTGTTCTAAGAGAGGAAGGTGTGGATGTGTGGATAGCCATGACACGATCACCCTAAATATAGAGGAAAGGGCGGAAAACTTGGCGTGAAGCTTTGGGAAATGGCGGAATATCTTTAGTCCCGTAGTGACTACATCCGCACTAAAAGCTCTAGTAGAAAGGAAAGGGCGGAAAACTTGGCGGGAAGAGGTGGGAAATGGCGGAAAATATTTTAGTCCCGGTTTGTGACTACATCCGGACTAAATGTGTGAACAATGATCATGTTTCTAAAAAACCTTCACAAAATGACCTATCAAGTTCGAGGTTTCATGGCTTTCGGTCCAAATGACCGATGTTATGTGCTGAATCACGGCATAGTTTGTGATGTTGTGCCCATATTATGCATGTGTGTGGACATTGGTATGGAGAACAATGTTGCAGGAGGAAGTGTTCCTTTTTGTCGCACGGAAAGGCCCTTTTCCATTTTCCGAGCGCAAAAACGGGTCGTTGTGAAGTAACCACCAAAATGCCGTTTCAATGCTACCGTCCTATTTTCCTAAAATACTAGACCACCTTACATGGACTATCTCCCAACCGGTACATCTCAAACCTTTTCGTCCATCCCGGTAAAAGGACAAATGTCTGTAGAATCGGGAAGTGGGTCTGGTTTGTACTATGTACATGATATCGCCTGCGTGATTTTTGAAAAATCATTTTAGACTCGCAATATGTGGTTTCTTCAGAGATCCAATGCAAGTTCTAACGATGCTCGTCCCTATCTTCATGCACACCGTTCGACCATAGTTAGAAATTCGGATAATTCAAACGGGCATAATAAATTCAAAAAAATCCGAACAATGAAAATCCTTGGCGTGGTGTCATATTATGTTACATAGTTGAAAGGAAAAATACCAGACTTGGTATATTGATCATGTTTCAAAAACCTTCACAAAATGACCTATCATGTTCGAGGTTTCATGGCTTTCGGTCCAAATAACCGATGTTATGTTGAATCACGGCATAGTTTGTGATGTTGTGCCCATATTATGCATGTGTGTGGACATTGGTATGGAGAACAATGTTGCAGAGGAAGTTTTCCTTTTGTCGCACGGAAAAGCCCTTTTCCATTTTCCGAGCGCAAAAACGGTCGTTTTGTGAAGTAACCACCAAAATGCCGCTTCGTAATGCTACCGTCCTATTTTCCTAAAATACTAGACCACCTTACATGGACTATCTCCCAACCGGTACATCTCAAACCTTTCATTCCATCCCGGTAAAAGGACAAATGTCTGCCGAATCGGTAGGAAGTGGGTCCGGTTTGTACTACAGGTACATGATCTATCGCCCGTGATTTTTTGGAAAAATCATTTTTAGACTCACAATATGTGGTTTCTTCAGAGATCCAATGCAAGTTCTAACGATGCTCGTCCCCTATCTTCATGCACACGTTCGACTATAGTTAGAAATTCATAATTCAAAACGGGCATAATAAATTCAAAAAAATCCGAACAATGAAAATCCTTCCGTGGTGTCATATTATGTTACATAGTTGAAAGGAAAAATACCACTTGGTATATTGATCATGTTTCAAAAACCTTCACAAAATGACCTATCATGTTCGAGGTTTCATGGCTTTCGGTCCAAATGAGATGTTATGTGTGAATCACGTCATAGTTTGTGATGTTGTGCCCATATTATGCATGTGTGTGGACATTGGTATGGAGAACAATGTTGCAGGAGGAAGTTTTCCTTTTTGTCGCACGGAAAAGCCCTTTTCCATTTTCCGAGCGCAAAAAACGGGTCGTTTTGTGAAGTAACCACCAAAATGCCATTTCAGAATGCTACCGTCCTATTTTCCTAAAATACTAGACCGCCTTACATGGACTATCTCCCAACCGGTACATCTCAAACCTTTTCGTCCATCTCGGGTAAAAAGGACAAATGTCTGCCGAATCGGCAGGAAGTGGGTCCGGTTTGTACTATAGGTACATGATCTATCGCCCGTGATTTTTTGAAAAAATCATTTTTAGACTCGCAATATGTGGTTTCTTCAGAGATCCAATGCAAGTTCTGACGATGCTCGTCCCCTATCTTCATGCACACCGGTTCGACCATAGTTAGAAATTGAGATAATTCAAAATGGGCATAATAAATTCAAAAAAAATCCGAACAATGAAAATCCTTCGCGTGGTGTCATATTATGTTACATAGTTGAAAGGAAAAAATACCAGACTTGGTATATTGATCATGTTTCGAAAAAACCTTCACAAAATGACCTATCATGTTCGAGGTTTCATGGCTTTCGGTCCAAATGACAGATGTTATGTGCTGAATCACGGCATAGTTTGTGATGTTGTGCCCATATTATGCATGTGTGTGGACATTGGTATGGAGAACTCTTTTTTTGAATTATTTATTTAAATCCAAACACTTTTTATGTTTAAAGTTTTTCTAAATTCCAAATTAATATTAAAAATATATAAGTTAATTCATTTTTAATTGTAAATGGTTTATAGTTTAAATGGTTACATTAATTATTTTTTAAAAGAGAAAATGTTTTTGAATTATTTATTTAAATCCAAACACGTTTTATGTTTAAATTTTTTCTAAATTCCAAATTAATATTCAAAAATATAAGTTAATTCATTTTAAAAGGTTACATTAATTATTTTTTAAAAATAGAATATGTTTTTGAATTATTTATTCAAATCCATACACTTCTTATGTTTAAAGTTTTTCTAAATTCCAAATTGATATTAAAAAAATATAAGTTAATTCATTTTAATTGTAAATGGTTCATATTTTAAATGGTTACATTAATTATTTTTAAAAGTAAAATGTTTTTGAATTATTTATTTAAATCCAAACACTTTTTATGTTTAAATTTTTCTAAATTCCAAATTAATATTCAAAATATAAGTTAATTCATTTTAAAAGGTTACATTAATTATTTTTAAAAATAGAATATGTTTTTGAATTATTTATTCAAATCCATACACTTCTTATGTTTAAAGTTTTCTAAATTCCAAATTGATATTAAAAAAATATAAGTTAATTCATTTTTAATTGTAAATGGTTCATATTTTAAATGGTTACATTAATTATTTTTTAAAACAGAAAATGGTTTTGAATTATTTATTCAAATCCAAACACTTTTTATGTTTAGAGTTTTTCTAAATTCCAAATTAATTATCATTTAAAAACAATACAAATTTAAACCCCAAAATAAAAAATAAGGCGGGAACAGAGAGAAAATACCTGATAAAATTTGAAAACAGGGGAATATGTCCCGGTTGGAGCCACCAACCGGGACTAAAGACCCCCTGCAAGCCAACCCTTGGTCTGCTGAAAATATTGGAGTATAGGTCCCGGTTGGTGGCTCCAACCGACGATAACCTTTAGTCCCGGTTGGCCAGAAGGACTAAAGGTCCTTTGTTATAACCCTTTAGCCCTTCCTTCTTCTTCCCTTCCCCATCACTTCTGCTTCATCGACGCCGACAACCGCCGGCCGGCAGTTGCCCCGCCTCTGCACGCCCTCACAGCTACCTCTAGAGCTCCGCCTCCTCGCCAGGAACCTCCTCACCGCTTCGCTTGCCGGGTGCCTCTCCCGCGAATCGAGCACGTCCTCTCCGTCACCGACGCCGGCCGCCGTCGCCATTCACGCCGTTCAGGACCTCCCCGCACTTCCCCGTCACTACCTTGAGCACCACGGTGAGCACGCGGATCTCGCCGACCTTTTTTCCCTCTCTCCCTCGCTCTGTGGTCACCGCTCGCCGACGAACTGCAAGCGCCGCCGCCGCTGCTCGCCATGCGCCATGGTCCGGTGACCAATCCGAAGCGGGCCCGCTGCCTTTTGGCTCAACGCAACCACGTGAGTCCAGCGCGCTAGCCCATGCAGCCCCGCTCGCCTCCTAGCGCCAACCCGCGCCGCCGTATGGCCCGTTGGCCGGCGAGCCGATGTGGCGTTCGTGTGGCGTCCACGTGTTGCCTGCGTGGCCTGTGCCCACTCGTCGACCTCTCCGGCTAGATGTCGTCGGTGAAATAACCCCGGTCCCTCTTGCTTATGAGTCTGAGGTGGCCATGGGGCCCTCCGTCACCACTGGGTAGGTTTGCTCATGTGTAAAAAGTTTAACCAGCTTTTAATAATTTCAGAAATAATATAATCTTATAAATTCAATAACTTTTAATCTATAAGTCATAAAAATATGAATAATATATCAAAATGTTCAGAAAAATGAAACCTAGCTATCTAAGCTATAATCATGCATTGTTCAACAACTTAAATTACAAGTTTAATTATAATAACAAATCCACCCCTTCATGTGTTCCGAGTTTCTCGAGTTAGGTTTTCACCTCGGAACCCCGATTAAATCGTCGAGCATTTCTTAGGGTTACATTCCAATGCAAATTAACTTGTCATATCATCAGACTTGCTTGAGCATTGCATCGATGCCATGTGTTGATTGTTTCCCTTTATTTTTGGTGTTTGGATTATTAGGTTTATTATTAGTTAGGTATTATTAGGTTTATTAATTAGTTTGGTATTATTGGTCTTCGGCCCCACTGGTCAGTCACTGTGGGTAGCCCCAGACCCGATTCACATTTTCAAGAAACTTAGGTGCATGTGGGTTCGACGATGTGCCTATCTACTACATAGTTTCCCTTTCTATTCATTTTTATTATTGTGTATGTATATATTAGGGTTTCTCTGAATTAGGGTTTATATCTCTCAACACCGTACTTAACTTTCTCCTTTAGCCGCTTTGACTTATTCGTTTTTCCACCTATGCAGAAAATATGGACCCACACGTCAGAGACGAAGAAAAGGAAGAGTTGATCCAAGGTGTGATCCGTGGGGAAGATAATTTAGACATATCAACATTTCTGAACAACTCCGGTGAGGGTGATCCTCTTTTTACCGGAATAGACAACTTGTTTAAGGTTGAAGGTGTTGCCTTCCGCGAGGGAGAAGGCGATGCCTTGTGTAATCGAGAAGACGCATCTCCCGAGGTGCATGTAATATAAATCAATTCATTAATTAATCATCCGCTATTCTATATAGAAATAGTAACGACGATCTTTCTTCTTTAGCCCTCCGGATCGAAGGAATCTACTAAAAAGAGCGACGAGGCCCAACCAAAAGTTGCAAGACCATGAGAGGTTTAGGATCGAAGATGTCGAAGACGGCAGAATCGACGCCTCGAAGTTGTCGCAACCAAATTTGTGGCACAATGCGAGTAATCGTTAGGGACTTAATCCCGATCACCATTAGAAATTGGAATAGGCCTGCTAATGCAGATGAAGAGGGAACATGTTTATTTGTCCCTAACCACGCCAAAGATTTACTGTGGAAGAGTCTCATGGTTAATTTCAAACTACCGAATATAGAGCTGGATCCAAATGCGGAGGATCCAGTTGAGGACGCCTTACAACATGGGAGAGCCATGGAGGCTAAGGTCAGGGAGTGGGCTTTGGAGAAGATGGCCCAGTGTTTCACCAACTGGAAGAAAAGATTGCACCTTTACTATGTCGTGAAAAAGAAGACTCCCGATTTCAAGAATATTCAATTTGAGAAGATAAAACCATTCTGGAATGAGTTTGTGGAATACACTAAATCAGAAAAAGCTAAGAAAATGTCTGAAACGAATAAGCTGAATGCTGCTAAGAAGAAGTATCACCATACTATGGGGCAAGGTGGCTACAGGGTTGGCATTCCTAAGTGGGAGAAACTTGAGCAGGAACTGCGTGATAAAAATATCACCCCAGAGACAGACGATTGGGTAGAACGTGAAAGAATTGGTTTTACGGGCATGGGGGCACGTTGGACTCGGAAGGGAGGTGTATATATAACATACGACATAAAGAAGACCCCTTGCCAATCGAGAGGATCAGAAAAGCAAGAAGGTGTTAAAGATGGGGACTTCATTCCGATAGAGAGAATGATGAGCTCACACTCGCCCTTGGAAATAAGGAACATGATGGACGAACACGAGGCACAAGAGGCTCCCAATCATGGAGGACTGGGTTTCCCGAAGAGAGGAAGAAATATCCTGATAGAAGCCGTTAGAGGAGAAAGGACAGGGCGGCAGTTGAAGCAGAAAGTCAGAAAGAGCGAATGCGTTTAATTGAAGAACGATTAAAGCAACAACAAGATGAAATTAACACACTTAAAGAGCAAAGTACTACCGGCGCCCCATCTCAGCATCACACTTCATTCGATGCTACCGGCCTATCGAATAATCGAAAAAGCAGTGTGGCTTCCACCGAGGTCCCGGGTGATGACAATGGCGATGCCGATGATGCACCAACGATGGCTCCTGTTGGCTATCCAGTGGATGATATCACAGAGATAACACACTGCGAGCTACATGTCAAAGTTGTGAACATATCAATGAAGGTGGCGGTCGGCTATGCCTTACCAATTGGACCCACACCAACTTACCACTGTCGTCCGGTTCCAGAGGGCTACGCTGTTGTCGGCGTGGATGAAATCATGCCCACCTTTGAGGTTTTGGATCTTCACTACCTGCCGGTGAAGGGATGATCGTCTTTGGGTGACGCAAAAACGCCACCATTCTATGGTCAAGGATTGTATCGTGCTTCAAATCACACGCCAAGGCCATCTTCGCCGCCTCACCCGTCTCCCGAGGTCGCCGCCGCCGTCTTCGTCGCCACCCGCCCGTCGCCTCACCAATCTCCGTGCAGCCATCGCCATGGAGCCATCGCGCCTTAGGATAAAAAGCGAAGCGCATCACATCAGGTGTCGTAAGCGATCGCCAAACGTAAACAAGAGCCTCTTCCAAAAGTACCAACGGTTCCTCCCAAGAGAGCTTATGATCAGATCAAGAGGAGATGGCGATCATTGATGCGAAACGACAGTTTTCGCTAAGATGAGGCGGCCGAAGAGCCAGAGTTCCCCAGACCAAAGAAGAAAAATCCAAGTGTTGAAAATGCTAAAGAATCTTCATCAACCCGAGCCAAAGCTGTCATCGACTATGAGCGTTCTATTCTCAAGTCACATGCGGCACAAAAATCCTCAAGAGCAAGATCTTGATGCAAGCGGAAATCTGTTGCCCAGCTCGGAGAACAAGCAAAACAGACTTGCGCCTCTCAAGGTGATTTCTCAAACCAATGTGGGTCGAGCAAATATGGGGCCAAGAGCAAGATGATCCAGAGGTAGTTGCACACGGAGAAACTACCCTGCTCAAGGTATGAGTATTGCCCAAGACTTATCCCATTAGAGTTCTTCCCGTGAGTGAAGTAGCATACCAATACCGACGAAAAACCTCTCGTCAAACCTGAGGAGGTAAACAATCTTCCAACAAAAATGCGAAGATTGCATAACTGGTACATGCATGCCACAAGGGCCGGGGCTAACTGGATAGTACTGAGGGTTACAAAAAAGCATCATGGGAAAGATAAGGATGACATGATATCCATTGAATTTGATGAACTATTTCAATTATTCAATCAAGACGCCTTGGACAAATCGATCATGAGTGCCTATTGTCTGTAAGTACTAATTCTGTAATTAATTTAGTCTCCAGCTATATTATTTTGTTTATTGCATGTATATAATCATACTGTAATATGCAGAATGAAGATTCTCGAATGCAGCAGAGGAAAAATCTATGACATTGGCTTCATTGACCCATATTGGGTTCATGAAGCTAATCTCAAAATAAGCCCCCAGGATACGGAGGATAATATAGTACACGCGTTAAGGTTTCAAGAAACCAAAAGGGAAATACTATTTCCTTACAACTTCCAGTGAGTGTTATTGTCTTGTATACACTTTCTATTTCGCTTACTCAATGTTAAGTATATAATTGATTAGTTCTGCATTCGCAGGTACCACTATATTCTGTTAATCATTCAACTTAACAAAGGGCGTGTACTAGTCATGGACTCGAAACATAAACCCCTTGAGACGTGGAAGGACATGCAGATACTTCTCCGGCGGTAATTCTAATCATTACGACACTATATCGGCAACGTTCGTGAATTTTATGATATCAAGTACTTAATAACTTATTTTATTCGTTTTCTACGCCGGGCAGCGCTTGGAAACGGTTCACCAAGAAGGCTAGGGGTGTTTGGAAAGAGGAGCTTACATTTCAACCACTAGATGTAAGCACCACTATCTATATCCGCACATCTCTTTGATTCTAGTTTTGATACAGTTATTATCATGCTTGATTATTATTTTGATTGAACTATGTTCTCGTAAAGTGCCTGACGTAGGGACCAGGTAACAATCTATGTGGATACTATGTATGCGAGTTCATCCGGCAGACGTGCGATGAGAAGGGCAGGAATTTAGAGCAACTCCACGTACGTAAACAATTTCTATAGTTTTTTATTACAATCAAATTGTGTTTAGTTTCATATTCATATAGGCTGACTCCTTTTTTAAATCAGATCGAACGTCTACGGGACGGTCTTCTGCCAAAGGATCGCATACGAGCAATTCAGGAGGAATTGGCGGGATTCTTGGATGCGAAGTCCTAAACACAAGGGAATACTACTCGGCTGTGTATAGACAATAGGAATTGTAAAATAGCAACTTTCAAGAAATTGGCCGTAGCATCGAATAGCAACTTTTGTATGTAGTGCATGAACTCGATCCGTATTGAATGTAATGTTGTCATGATGATCTTGTGTAATATAAGGTTCCTTCATTGATAAGTGCAAAACACTAAATAAACAATAAAACAACCTAAATGAATTCTCTGCCGGCACAAAAAGTGGCGAAAATGCTGCTGCAACAGGTTCTGAACCGACTAATGCTCCACCCCCTCGCGCCTCGATGCGCACGTGCCCCATTTGTCCCGGTTGGTGGGGCAACCGGGACTAATGGTTAGAGCTTTAGTCCCGATTGCCCCGTCCTGGTTGGGCAACCGGGACTAATGGCCCTTACCAACCGGTACGCATGGGCCCTTTTCTACCAGTGCCCGTTCGTTTAATCCTACAAATGCATGGATTAACCTGGATTGAAACCCAAACCCGGTTGTCCAACCCGATGAGGTAGAATTTCCAGCTTAGAAAATTTCATGTCTTTGTTTACTCTCGGACTGGATTTTGCCCAGTCTATCCCATCCATTTTTCTGTGTAGGCTTGGAAAAATTTCTCCCTAATACTATGCAAGGGGTGTATCTTAGCTACTCCATATTTTACCACAGTATGCTGTACACATCGCACATTTCAATATGATCGAAAAGAAAAAATGTCTTGGAAGGACCGACTAACACCGTTACCATTTTATATCCTTGTATCTTGCAAACTGGGAGCAAGAGATCACTTGCTCCCTTGTATCCAACGGTGGCTAGACTATGCACAACTATCAGCCTGGTTACTAAATCCACGTCGAAACATGTATTGTGTCTAGATACATGCGTATCTAGACGAAGTTGCATCAGTTATTTTTAAGATGGAAAGAATAATACACTTATAAAAATCATAAATATGAGTAGTATTTACGATTATGTTCCAAATTATTTGAAACTTTTTCGTCCTAAGTATTAGAAAATGTTATTAGATCAGCTTTAAAATAATTTAGAACAAGAAGAAACATGTATCCATCCTACTTAAAAACGCTCAACGTTCTAATAACCGGTCTACTTGAGTACTACTCCCTCCGTTTTAAAATATAAGATGATTTAGCTTTGTAAAACAAATATATCTAGACTACTTTTAGTATGTAGGTTCATTCATATTTAGAGTGAATCTACGCACTAAAAGAAGTCTACATACATTTTCTTCATAAACCTAAAATATCTTATATTTTAAAATGGATGGAGTACTACTTAATTAGCGGATATACTCTGAAAGCATAATTAAACTACTCGTTTTGTCCTGTATTACTTGTCGTGGATTTGCTCTAGATATGCATGTGTCTCATGTTTTAGATGGATACATACACATTTAGATAAACCCGTGATACTAATTTGGGAAAGAGTGAGCACTAAAATTATTCATATAGTACAATTATTAATAACGTCCCGGCAAAATCGGAGTTTGATCAGCCGGCCGGTAGCACAATGTTGTCGTCTTAAATTCACATACTAGTACGTATTAATGACATACAGTACAATGATAATGCTATTCACAAAAAGAAAAAAAAAGGTGCGATATCATGCTGCATTGATCAGTAGAGCACTAGAGCCTATAAATGAAGAAAGCAAGGGGCTTGCGCTATGCACTACTACTTCTGTGATTAAGGTTGTGCGTGTACTAGTGCATCGTGTATATACAGCATCTACTAGCTAGCGCATGGAACCGTCGGTCGAGATGGCATTGGCGCCGGTCGGCGACTGTGAGCGCCGGGAGGCAACAAGGTGGTGCGTGGTGACCGGCGGGCGGGGATTCATGGCGCGGCACTTGGTGTCGGCGCTGCTCCGCTCCGGCGAGTGGCGCGTGCGGATCACCGACCTCGCCCCCACGGTGGGGCTTGAACCAGCCGAGGAGGAGGGGCTCCTAGGCGCCTCCCTCCGCGACGGCCTTGCTGTCTATGCCTCAGCCGACGTGTGCGACCTAGCACAGCTTACCAAAGGTACCTTGTGCGTCTCAATCTCAACAATTCGCATGCATGCGTCACAAATTGCTCAAAACTATCTTATATTCCTTGGTTGCTTTTTATCTTCCTAAAACGTCTTATGTACTCATTGTCTCCATTTGATTTGACGCTATAGCCTACAGGGAGCGGAGCGCCCACCCACACACCCACACCCACACACACACATGTTGAAGTGTATAAGTGGATTGCACTAGCCCCAGTTCACTTATACACTTCAACAACACACACACACCCCAAGAGAGAAGTGTCAAGTGGTTAAGAGGCAACTATTTGCCCGAATTTGCAATCTCAAACAAAAATTGAAATGCTAAAATGGCATCCCACTTGGATCGCAGTTTAAGCAACTCTTCATATACCACCATGTAAGAAAACCGCCATGGCATGCATGCAGGGGAGCCAACTGAGTACTCCTCTTGGATCGCAGTTTAAGCATCAGGTTGAAGAATGGATGAGTGGAACGAGGCGGGAGTGGACCTTCCCCTAGAGCCGGAGGAGGAGGAGCTGCCGTGGCGGAGCTAGCCGGCGGGGCTCCGGCAGCTCCCCTGTCTGCGCTCTAACGATGAGGAGGAGCTAGCTATTAAATCTAGGCCCTAGTTGAGTAGCTGGGGTTGAAGTGGGCTTCTCACAGATCCCACATATTTTCCTTTATAAAAAATATATCACCGAAAACTTTAGACTTTATATTTTCAATGATATCATTTTATATTATATAATTAAACCGAAAAGAAGGGAGTATTTTCCTTGTTTACTCGTGGATGTTCCAGGTAGCCATTTACGTGGGCTTGGATAGTGGGCTCACCCTGATTTGTCCCCATTTGTTTTAACTCTATAGCTTACAGGGACCCCCCAAAAGAGAAGTGGTTTGAGGCAACTATTTGCCCGAATTTGCAATCTCAAATGAAACTTGAAATGCTAAAACGGCATTCCTCTTGGATCGCAGTTTAAAGCAACTCTTCATATGACGCCGTGTAAGTGCTAAAGCGCGAACACGCCCGCGCAGGTGTGGGCGCGCACGACGCTTTGCGTAGTCGCATGATTAAGATCCAATGGCATAAGAAAAAACACAAAACATATAGAATGCTATGAAAAAAATAAAAAATACCTTGGCAACTTATGTTTATGTGTGCTCTAAGAAATTAGGAATGACGCGTTTTCTTCTTAGATTTTGGATAAAAAATAATATAGTTTAATTTAGATGGACATGTATCTGTATATAAAAATATGTCTAACCAGATGCGTATCTATATAAAACTGTATCACTTATTTTATGGAGTAATGCTAGACCTACGAGCAAAACTAGTTACGGGAACCTTACGGGCTGACGTGGTAACGGACATGGAAGACAGCTTGGCTCTAATTCGTGAGCTCCCCTAGAAAATAACAAAAGAAAAAAGAACAAAAAGGCAAAATAGGTAGTACGAGAAACGGTTGCGTCGGAAGTCCCCGTCTCTCCGACGGGCCGCTGGCCACCGCAGCAACCTACCCCTCATCGGAAGTGGCGCAGAAAGCTACCTCCAAGGCGGCAGGAAGAGACCCGCTCGGCGACCTATCCCTCGTCGGAAGCGGGACAGCGAGCTCCTCAAGGCGCTCCCCTGACGAGACCTGGTTGGCCGTCTGGCGTCCTTGGCGCCCCGCCGTGCCGTTGTAGAACCAGTCGTTTTCTCCGGCGTCCGCAGGAAGGTCAGCCAGGAGCTGGTCCAGGTTCTTCTTTTATCTGCTACCGTCGGTTTAGTTGTCGGTCGTCGAGCAAGTAGGGTTGGACGGCAGCAGGAGGTTACCGTCCTGACCAGACCAATCGCCGTGGCGTAAAGCGAGGCACGGCGGTGAGACACATGAAGAAGTCATAGACGGTCGTCGGCCTGGGATCGAACGCCTTTCCCCAGACGATCAAGTTGTTTTCATCCCGAGTATCACCGGAGATCTTGCCGCTTGGGCTGCTGTAGGACGGACGTCCGTGTAGGGCGTAGGCCCGTCGTCTAAGATTGGGAATTGGAGTTTTTTTTTCAATCTAGCGACACTCCACGTGGCATCGCATGTCAGCGCGTAGGCTCGTTCCGTAGGATTTTTCCCCCATTACCGTATTTTATTTTAGGATAAAGCTGGTACAAACCTTATTTATGCTAACCACACCTCGGGCCACGCCATGTTAATTAGCTATTACTACACCGACAAAACAAGCCGGAAAACTCTTCTTTCAAAGTCACTCTGTGCATCGGACATTCAAATCTCCTCTCCAGAGCATATGCTCCCGGCTAAAATAAATAACGTTCTTGATGTTAAAAACTTAAAAAAAATACATGAATGTGCCACATGTGAATTTCATGGATAAAAATAAAATTTGGGGAACTGGTTGAGACCTCCCTCAAAGCGGAAAAAACCTCTCCTCCTCTCCCGCAACCAGGGTTAGGACGAGACAAGGTGGGCTCGACCTCGCTGTCTCCATTGGCCCGATGAGCGGCTCGTGACGGGGATGGCGGTGAAAACGTCGCGTTTGCAGCATCATGGCAGCAGGAGCTTTGCAGGATATTGTTTGGGTCTGGCCAAGCCTATGAGGCCAAACAAGAGGGTAGCGGCGCCTACATGCAGCAGCATGGTGACAGGGACTTTACGCCCCTCCCCAGGACAGGCTCGACCTGGTGTGTCCATCTTGCCACGTCTTGTCCTCACCCGGAGATGGCGGTGGATGACGTCCTCCAGGTGGTTGCGATGCTCCCGCCCTCCAGCGCTAATGGCGCTATGTGCTCTCATCGTTGCATCTGGTCGGCTACCATCTATGATGGTGGAGATTGTTTCCTCTCGCATGGTTGTGACTACCGGACCTTGTCTATGACCGTTCCAGCTGGCCTCGCAATGTTTGCTACGGTGAGATGATGATAGTGACTACTAGACCGTGGTGACATATGTTGGTGGATGGCAAGATTGGTGAAGCGCTATGGATTGTCCAGGATGTGGTTTTTTTTTGGGGGGGGGGGGGGGGAACCCCTGTCGTAACACCCCGGCCTCTCCGGACCAGTGGCTGTCACTCCTGGCAGCTCAATACGATCTCTAGACTAACCCCACTGACCAACATTAATCTTTTTGCATACTTTGTCCCCACTCGTACGCACCCGGTACTCATTTCCCAGTCAGTCACCCATCTTCAACTTTCTCTAGGCCAAGCACGCTTAATCTTAGAGTTCTTTTCGGATGAGCTTTCGGAAAGAAGTTGTAACCTATTGTTATGGGTATAATATCAATCCTATTAAGCCATGCGCCATGGTATCACATACACCCAACCTAAGAAGATCGTCGCCCTCGTCGATCAACCACAAGCCAGGAACGTTCCTTCTTGACATACTTCTGTGCGTCCAGTGCTGGCACATGTTCCATGCATTATCCACTCCGGACCACACGCGGTATGCTCCACATGACCTCCACTAACCCGCACACGCATGTGTAATCGGATCTGATACCATTTTGAAACACCTCGGTTCAGGACCACCGGCTGTCACTCCTGGCATCTCAATATAGGATCTCTAGACTAACTCCACAGACCAACTATAGTCTTTTATGCGCACTTTGTCCTCACTCGTGCACATACGGTACCCACTTCCCGGTTGGTCACCCATCTTCAAATTGCTCTAGGCCAAGAACTCTTAACATTAGAGTTTTTTTGGATGAGTTTTCGAAAAAGAAGTTGTAACTTGTTGGTATGGGTATACTATCAATCCTGTTAAGCCATGCGTCAGGATCTCACATTGGAGGTGTTGCTTAGTACACGGTGATTCGGAGTGTTAAGATCGTGGTGGGAATTAATCGGAGGGTGCAACGATTGCGGGTCATCTTCGTTTTCGTCATCCGTCGGTGTTGGCATTGTTTCTCTTCTTGTTCTTTCCTTTTCTTTGCGTCTTGACTCTGTTGTGTTTGCCCCATCAGTGATCTCGTAGTTGTACCATGTGATTGTTATATTAATATAACTAGCATGGTGGCCCTCGCGTTTGCGAGGGCATCATATTTATGGTGTAAAAATTGTAAATTTTTAATATTTGTGATGGGTTTTGTCCTCATATTTACAATCTTCATTGTGAAATACTAAATATGTTAAGATTGGATAAATTATTTATGATACAACTTTGAAATTTATTTTACAATGATGATAATAATTGTGAAAATGTTATACAAAAATCAGATGACATTGTTTCTTCATATATTGTTTATATACTCAAGCATTGAGCTGCGAAGACATAAACTAATTATATGGAATCTGCATGTCATCTAGATTAGTTCCTGATGTGCTCTCCATAATATATATAAAGCTCTAATTCACTGTCATTATACATGGTTTCACACAAAATCTGGTCCGTATGTTCATACTTTTCTCATCATACGCCTCGTAGAGGTACTTCATGTATGCATAACTGGATACACGATATTTTAACTATGTATGCATTATTAATGATGTAACGTAACCTTCATTTGAATTTTATATAAAATAATTACAAAATATCTAGTGACAGTATTATTCTACATAGAGAGTTTGTATAGAAACGCAAAGAGTTGCATAGACACAAAGAATTATCCCACAATCTGCATGTCCACTAATTTAATTTTTGTGTTCTCTCAAAAAAAAGTTCGGCATTTCTAACTCTCTGTCATTTTGAGCACTCTTCTACACAAAAATCTTGAATTTCTGTTCATACCATCATTATACAGATACTTGCATGTATGTACTCTGGATTTTAATAAACCAATGGTTGACATGCCCACAAGGCTTCGATTCTAGCAATCAATGGCCGTGCATGTACTCCTCCACTGCTGCTCATGTTCATGCGTAATCACTTATTGACCATATTTCATAGATCGGGACATGGTAAGAAGAAATTTTATATTGTCCAAGGTTTTATTGGTTCTCAATGATTATAAAGAAAGATGATCAAGGTATAACTTTCCTAATGTAAAACAGAATGAGAATTAATCATATAATATGTGTTTACTAACTGATTGTTTTTATACCATACCTTGCGATAGGAATTATGCAAGTACATTAGGAAATACTACGAAGATTATACATATTTTGAAACTCCACTTAGGGCTAGGATATGTCATTAAGTGAGAAAATGTATAAACATACTATAATAAATACTACTACATCATCGTGAAAGCAGACCCAACATTTTTTTGGTAATGTCAAGTAATTTACATTGTGAATGGGTCTCCCTTGATTTATTCTATCTCCTATAGAGTGCAGTTAACTTTAGTACCTTTTTGCAATTTACTTATAAGAAGGATGCAATATGAATTCTTGCTTCAATTCACACCAAAAGTTTGAAGATTTCAACAATGTTCATAATTTGGGATTAGTTTTTCCAACATATCAGTAGCATATCACAAATTAGAAGATTTGTAACAATGAGCATGAAAATGCAACCATGACATATAATAGAAGACCAAACATCTTTGGAAACTTTACTCACCTTGGCATCTTCCTATATGATATCAAAAGTGTGTTTGATTTCACACCAATATTTCATCAGAAAATAGCTTGTGTAACATTTGTGTAGTTTCGTTGATGGTTTTCTCCAATTGATTTCTCTTTTGAACAAAAACCAACTCCAGCATTATATTGTTTTACACAATAGAAAAGGAAATTAAATTTAAAAAGTGGAGTAAGTGTACATACAATTACTTCTTTTATCAATAACTTACATGCAAAACCTTTTTACCTTACAAAAAAGCGCAATATTACAATATGCAATATAGTGCACTCTATGGACTTACAAATTATATATAGCATGTTAATCTAGGAAAAATTGTATGATTCGTACCAAAAGAACATACACTACCTATAACTCATAGCTATGGCATCGTTTTTTTTGCGAAAAGCTATGACATCATATTTACATGGAGTAAGAAACGTAATGCCATAAAACCTATTGCAAGTAGATATTTCCATCACAAATATGAAGAATGTAGCAAATTTTTCTTACCTTAGAGGAAACCGACCCTGATACACGGGGATGATAGGCCTATATTTTGACACCACGAGAAAATAAAAATATATTGGCTACCTGAATAACCATGTCACAATCTGCAAGGACAAAATAGTGAGCCATGCAAATGCTATTTTTTGTATTTTCTGCATACTTAAATAGATATATTATCAAATACGACAAAGGGAATGAAGCGAACTAACATTATTCTATGAAAATGGCAAAATCCTAATATTTCTTAAAATCACATCAAAAGCTGGCATAGAAGCTATGATTTTTTTTTGGTTGGAGAAAATATGTACACATAATTTAGCATGAACAAATGAAAAATAAATATATATATCTATACAAATTTCATCAATATTGCCCTCTACATTGTTGCTCAAAGCTAATATATGCATATATCATCCAAAACTGGAATTAAACGCGACACTCTTTCTAATCTTCCAGATGACCTATGTGAAACCTGTAATAAATATGATTTACATAATGAATGTGCATGTGTTGGCAAGCTCATATAAACAATCTAATAGCCACTGAATAATGTTTTGATTTATTCTTTATTTTATAAATCCTAATTAAAATTCACAAACTATTTTTACAACAATGTCCATGCACACATTTATATAAACATTTTACCTTTCCATATATCGCACCGTGATTTGTTCAATGTATGAATTTGTTCCTTACTTATTTAATCCTAATTAAAATATTTTAACTCTTTTTTACAGCAAACTCTACACACTCTCTTAGCTATATAGATCCCGGTAAAAAACAGATAAAAAGTTTTACCTCTCAATATATCACACAGTGATTAGTCGGTTGTACGTACCTATGAGCTTTCAGGCATACCCCTTTCCAATTTGTTGCCTGATCTTATCGAACTGTATGAGATACATACTTGTTTCCTTCTAGTTCTTTAACTGCTCAACACATTAATTACCGGCTAGGATTTGTGTGGTATGCTAAGCAAAGACGGATAATACTAAGTAGAATTCTATCCAGCCCAGTTCCAGCGAACGGCGTCAAAAAGGCATTCCATGCATGGCCCTTCTAGGGCGTTTATAGTGGAGTACATATATACGATATATGTGCAACGTGAAATAAAAAAGAAGACACCACGTATAAAGGAACGGAAACAACAAACTTGTTATGTTTTTTTATTAGGGATCAAGCATATTGTGGTTTTTTAGGGATCAAGCGCGTTGTTTTTTTAGGAATCAAACGTGTTGTGTTCAAACATGATGTTATCGTGATGGACCTGATTTGTTGTACCCATTAAGTGGACCTGATTTTTTGTACCCATTAACCGGAACACATGACATATTTGCTACGTAAAACTGGCTGTGATAAAAAATCCTAACCACAAATTCTAGATCCAACGATCCAAAATAATTCCGATGATGTGGATCAACCTGATGCCTCGAAAAACATCTTTATATTACTTTTAGTATATAACTAGCATGGAGGTCCTAGCGTTTGCGAGGGCATCATCTTTATGGTGTAAAAATTGTAAATTTTTAATATTTGTGATGGGTTTTGTCCTCATATTTACAATCTTCATTGTGAAATACTAAATATGTTAAGATTGGATAAATTATTTATGATACAACTTTGAACTTTATTTTACAATGATGATAATAATTGTGAAAAATGTTATACAAAAATCAAATGACATTGTTTCTTCATATATTGTTTATATACTCAAGCATTGAACTGCGAAGACATAAACTAATTATATGGAATCTGCATGTCATCTAGATTAGTTCCTGATGTGCTCTCTATAATATATCTATAGCTCTAATTCACTGTCATTATACATGGTTTCACACAAAAATCTGGTCCGTATGTTCATACTTTTCTCATCATACGCCTCGTAGAGGTACTTCATGTATGCATAACTGGATACACGATATTTTAACTATGTATGCATTATTAATGATGTAACGTAACCTTCATTTGAATTTTATATAAAATAATTACAAAATATCTAGTGACCGTATTATTCTACATAGAGAGTTTGTATAGGAACGCAAAGAGTTGCATAGACACAAAGAATTATCCCACAATCTGCATGTCCACTAATTTAATTTTGGTGTTCTCTCAAAAAACAGTTCGGCATTTCTAACTCTCTGTCATTTTGTGCACTCTTCTACACAAAAATCTTGAATTTCTGTTCATACCATCATTGTACAGATACTTGCATGTATGTACTCTGGATTTTAACAAACCAATGGTTGACATGCCCACAAGGCTTCGATTCTAGCAATCAATGGCCGTGCATGTACTCCTCCACTTCTGCTCATGTTCATGCGTAATGACTTATTGACCATATTTCATAGATCGGGACATGGTAAGAAGAAATTTTATATTGTCCAAGGTTTTATTGGTTCTCAATGATTATAAAGAAAGATGATCAAGGTATAGCTTTCCTAATGTAAAACAGAATGAGAATTAATCATATAATATGTGTTTACTAACTGATTGTTTTTATACCATACCTTGTGATAGGAATTATGCAAGTACATTAGGAAATACTACGAAGATTATACATATTTTGAAACTCCACTTAGGGCTAGGATATGTCATTAAGTGAGAAAATGTATAAACATACTATAATAAATACTACTACATCATCGTGAAAGCAGACCCAACATTTTTTTGGTAATGTCAAGTAATTTACATTGTGAATGGGTCTCCCTTGATTTATTCTATCTCCTATAGAGTGCAGTTAACTTTAGTACCTTTTTGCAATTTACTTATAAAAAGGATGCAATATGAATTCTTTCTTCAATTCACACCAAAAGTTTGAAGATTTCAACAATGTTCATAATTTGGGATTAGTTTTTCCAACATATCAGTAGCATATCACAAATTAGAAGATTTGTAACAATGAGCATGAAAAATACAACCATGACATAGAATAGAAGACCAAACATCTTTGGAAACTTTACTCACCTTGGCATCTTCCTATATGATATCAAAAGTGTGTTTGATTTCACACCAATATTTCATCAGAAAATAGCTTGTGTAACCTTTGTGTAGTTTCGTTGATGGTTTTCTCCAATTGATTTCTCTTTTGAACAAAAACCAACTCCAGCATTATATTGTTTTACAAAGTAGAAAAGGAAATTAAATTTAAAAAGTGGAGTAAGTGTACATTCAATTACTTCTTTTATTAAGAACTTACATGCAAAACCTTTTTACCTTACAAAAAAGCGCAATATTACAATATGCAATATAGTGCACTCTATGGCTTACAAATTATATATAGCATGTTAATCTAGGAAAAATTGTATGATTCGTACCAAAAGAACATACACTACCTATAACTCATAGCTATGGCATCGTTTTTTTTTTGCGAAAAGCTACGACATCGTATTTACATGGAGTAAGAAACGTAATGCCATAAAACCTATTGCAAGTAGATATTTCCATCACAAATATGAAGAATGTAGCAACTTTTTCTTACCTTAGAGGAAACCGGCCCTGATCCACGGGGATGATAGGACTATATTTTGACACCACCAGAAAATAAAAATATATTGGCTACCTGAATAACCATGTCACAATCTGCAAGGACAAAATAGTGAGCCATGCAAATGCTATTTTTTGTATTTTCTGCATACTTAAATAGACATACTATCAAATACAACAAAGGGAATGAAGTGAACTAACATTATTCTATGAAAAATGGCAAAATCCTAATATTTCTTAAAATCACATCAAAAGCTGGCATAGAATCTATGATTTTGTTTTTGGTTGGAGAAAATATGTACACATAATTTAGCATGAACAAATGAAAAATAAATATATATATCTATACAAATTTCATCAATATTGCCCTCTACATTGTTGCTCAAAGCTAATATATGCATATATCATCTAAAACTGGAATTAAACGCGACACTCTTTCTAATCTTTCAGATGACCTATGTGAAACCTGTAATAAATATGATTTACATAATGAATGTGCATGTGTTGGCAAGCTCATATAAACAATCTAATAGCCACTGAATAATGTTTACTTTATTCTTTATTTTATAAATCCTAATTAAAATTGACAAACTATTTTTACAACAATGTGCATGCACACATTTATATAAACATTTTACCTTTCCATATATCGCACCGTGATTTGTTCAATGTATGAATTTGTTCCTTACTTATTTAATCCTAATTAAAATATTTTTAACTCTTTTTTACAGCAAACTCTACACACTCTCTTAGCTATATAGATCCCGGTAAAAAACAGATAAAAAGTTTTACCTCTCAATATATCGCACAGTGATTAGTGGTTGTACGTACCTATGAGCTTTCAGGAAGTGAAATTGAGCAGACCCCTTTCCAATTTTTAGCCTGATCTTATCGAACTGTATGAGACACATACTTGTTTCCTTCTAGTTCTTTAACTGCTCAACACATTAATTACCGGCTAGGATTTGTGTGGTATGCTAAGCAAAGACGGATACTACTAAGTAGAATTCTATCCAGCCCAGTTCGAGCGAACGGCGTCAAAAAGGTATTCCATGCATGGCCCTTCTAGGACGTTTATAGTGGAGTACATATATATGATATATGTGCAACGTGAAATAAAAAAGAAGACACCACGTAACAACAAACTTGTTGTGTTTTTTTATTAGGGATCAAGCATATTGTGTATTTTTAGGGATCAAGCGTGTTGTTTTTTTAGGGATCAAACATGTTGTGTTCAAACATGATGTTATCGTGATGGACCTGATTTGTTGTACCCATTAAATGGACCTGATTTTTTTGTACCCATTAACCGGAACACATGACATATTTGTTACGTAAATCTGGCTATGATAAAAAATCCTAACCACAAATTCTAGATCCAACTATCCAAAATAATTCCGATGATGTGGATCAACCTGATGCCTCGAAAAACATCCTTATATTACTTTTAGTATATAGTAGATAGATGGGACAAAAGACGTTTAGAGGAAGAAAACAAATTTGGTGCTAAAAATACTTTTTAAACATTGATTTTAATTTGTTTAGGTCTACAACACAATTTATGTCAATTATTCATCAAACCTTGCATGAACATGCCGACACGAAGGTGTTTATTGTCAACAGAAATGCAGATTTATCTTAAGTACTATTTTCTAACTATTTATTTTTTCTTCACGGAAGCCAAAACATCCTTGCATCATTGCCTCTCTTTAACTAATTATTGCATAACCGTTAAACTCTTCTGTTCTGCAGCTTTCGAAGGTGTAGATACTGTTTTTCACACTGCCGCTCCGGATGCTTTGAACAACAACTTCCAACTTCATTACAAAGTCAACGTCGAGGGTGAGTGAAGTTAATTTCTTAGTCTGCTAGTAAAATACACCTAATAATATTACTCTCTCTGTCTCGCTATATACTGTTAGCTTGCAAAATAAACGTTTTGTATGATAGAGGAAATACTAAATAACCTTGTGTAATTTAGCCATCCAACTCAAGGGATTTTTGATAAATATGTTGTATCTACGAACATACACATGAGACATGAATGTACTCACAAACATTTCCTCACGTTTTCTCATGCACAGGGACAAAGAACGTTATCAATGCTTGTATCGCCTGCAATGTCGAAAAGCTCATATACACTAGTTCGAGCGGTGTTGTATTCGATGGAGTCCATGGCCTCTTTGACGTGGATGAATCGACACCATATCCAGATAAGGTTACTCACAAAATAGAATGCGATGTATGCAAGGTTTAAAAGGGTTATTATCTAATTGCTTGCTCGCTACACAATTATCTAGACGCGTGGAGAACAACTATACTCCCTCTGTCCACAAATAAGTGTACTTTTACTCTTGTCTTAAGTCAAACTTAAAAAAAAATGACCAAATTTATAGGAAAATAGAGAAATATGTATGAAACTAAATTGATGCCACTAGATTTTTTTTCAAAACTAGTTTCATAATATGAAAGTTTGAGATCTTATAAGCTTGTGGCCTTTTATTGCTTATAATCTAGTTATTGTCTTCGGTTTAATTAGCAAACGTAATACTTGCAAAACAATCATAGGTTATTTCTTTCTATTTGTCCTTACAATATATGCATGTATAAGATGATCCAAATACATGTTTAAATAGGCAGTACCTAAATAGTAAGTGTTTTCTAGCTAGAGCGTATGAAAAGAGCTCATGATAACACCTAGGAATTTCAGAACTAATTGCGTAAGAATTTTTTAGGAGCAAAGGTGTTTGATGATTTTTCTCGTGTGCTTTAGATGGCTTTGATTGAATTTTATGACAAAGGTGTGTGATCTTATAAGATTGTTGGCCTTGTTATTTTATGATTTATAATCTATTTACTGTCTTCAGTTTAATTAGCAAACTTAATACTTGCTAAACAACCATAGTTTATTTCTGTCTATTTGGCCTGACAATATATGTATGTATAAGATGATAAAAAGACATGTTTAAGTAGGCAGTACCTAAATATAGTAGGTGTTTTCTAGAGCTGTTTGGAAAACTTTTCTTTAAGTAACAACTTAAAAAATATGAGACTAACAAAAAGAAATATGCGAAAACAGACAAACAAAATAGACCGGTCGCCGCCGATATGACCCTCCTTCGACGGTGTACACTCCCTTCATCCACTATTCCACGCTGCTTCCTCCACGGCAGCCGCTCCTTCCGCTCCTAAACGCGCCTCTCTTTGGACAATAGTGATATCATGGTCCTACATACCATCCTCCGAAGCTACCGTATTTCACCCAGCAAGTCGTCGGTGAGGATAGGCCGCAAGTTTTCTGTCACACATGATGAAGCTGCGCATACCACATCTAGATTGGATAAATGTGTTACGCACGAAAGCCATCCTTCAAAGCTGCCGTATTTCACCATGGCGTAAACCATAGGCAATGACATGCCACAAGTTCTCCATCACGCAGGACGAGACGTCTAGATCAGCTAAATATGTTTAATGGGCACGTAGCGCGGCCATAAAACACACCTTACATGCTAACAACGTGCTGGTGGTAGTACATGTTTACATCTAACTAATGGTCAGACGCGAAAACAAACTAAAAAATAAAAAGCAAATGTACCGGTATGCACAACCACGTATGTCTAATTCTTGATCACCGCCGATGCGGCGATCCTTCGATGATGTAAGGTCCCAACGTTCCCTACTTCATGCCACTTCTTCCATGGCAGTGTCCTCCTTCCGGTCCTCCATGTGATGCTATCTGAACAACAACGACATCATGATCCTCCTGACCATCCTTTGAAGATGTCGTAATTCACCGTGGCGTAAGCCGCATGCGAGAATAGGTGCCTGGCTCTGCATCACTCAGGACAAAGATGCGGAGCCTCCACTGTTTTCTCTCGGCATGCGCGCATGTCCCATGCAACATGAGCGAAACGCAACCACTCTCCATACCCCCAATTAGGTCTCTAGAAGATGGAAAGTGGCGGAGCCAGGACTTTAAACCTGTGATGTTGTTTCAAATATGTGATGCCAAACACATATTTTTTCTATTTTTAATTTTTGTGCATACCTTATACTTGTAGATGAAGGATTTGCAAAAAAAACCTGTGTGGTAAATTGACCACACAAATCTTGGTGTGCCGTTGTCACTGAAGATGGCCATGTTTTAATCACGACGGAGAATAGGAAAAATCCATAGGCCGGAGGCAGAGATGGCAAGGAAGATGTGGGTTTCTGGCTACTTTAGTCTCATCTATGTGTGCTTCTCTGGTGCGCAAGCGATTAGATGGGAAATCGTCGTATCCCATGACCAGCACAGAATCTGGGGGCGAAGTTGTGGTCGCTACTCCACTACACAACAGTGAATGCGACCTGAGAAGCGTCTTGAGCAAATAACTCCGCATGCCGTTACCGGTGAGTAACTTTTGTGTTCGAAAAGATCATCAAAATATATCAACACGAGATCTAGCTTGAAAGATCCCATCGCGACTATTTCAAAGATGAATACGGAACCCATATCGGATAGATGGTTTATGCCACAAATCCTTATGATTTTTTGCATTTTGAATTTAATGCAGATGACTTAGACAAATTTGTGGTGTTCGCATGCATTCAAAAGAGCCTCCACACAACATCTTATAGGATGGGTAATTACTTAATACATGGTGGGTAACTTGCGTACTACATGTTGGATACCTCACGTGTTATGGATGGGTAACTTTTGGTTCCAAAAAAGTCATCGAAACATATCAACATGGAATCTAGTTTCGAATATATCGTCGCGACTAGTCCATGGATGGAAATGGATTTTCAATTGGATAAAAGTTTGATTTATAAATTATTTTTAATGTTAGAATTTTTGCATTAAATGCAATGATGTGAGCAGTTGTTTTTTAGTGCATGCATGCAATGTGATACTCCCTCCGTCCCAAGGCTTAAGGCCTATATTTTTCTAAAAAAGTCAAGCTACGAAAAGTATGACCAAACTTTTAGAAAAAAGTATCAAAAACTATAATATTATATAGATACCATGTGAATATATGTTTCATGATGTATCAAAGGGTATATATTTTATATTGTAAATATTAATATATTTTTCTACAAATTTGGTCAAACTTTACATAGTTTGACTTTTCAAAGAAAATATAAGCCTTAAGCCTTGTGACGGAGGTAGTATTATGAAAGAGTAGATGTTCGCCAAGTTTGCTAGGCGTCCGTCGATAAAGGGTACATAGAGCTCGAGGCCGGGTCCATTGTGCAGATGTTGTGGTGTTGTAGACAGGAGTGGTGGTGTGGTGACCCATCAACACCAGGACACTCACGCTGCTCCTTCTGCACGTCAATGGTGGCTGTCATGGCCTTCCCTTATTCCTTGCTTTTTTTCACCCTTTTTCGTGTTTCTCTCTCTATAAAAGTTGAGAAATTTGAATTATATGTTAGATATATTTGGTATTTTACTAAAATGATATGTTTCATGATTTTGTTTTAGAAGATTTGGTCAGTTTTAAGTATTTAGGGACTATCAAAAGGAGAAATTTATCAATCTAGGGAAAATTCACCGACCTATGAATAGATGAGGTGGCAATGGTCCTAGGTATCAGTGGTAGAGCATGTTCTTTTTTTCATTGTTTTCCGTGGAATGACAATGGTGGTGAAGTCATGCATGGTTCTTTTATTCCATTGATTTTGTGGAAATGGCAACAAACAACAACAAATGATGGCAAAAATCTTTGTACCACATTGAATGGCTTTTAATTAGTGCATGCATAGCTATCACCCTGGATAGAAATCCACGTCGATTAATTCAAAAGTCAAAGCTTACTAATTTCACAAAAAATAGATAAAATATCAACATCTTCATACACTATAAAATATATTTTAGTTAAATATATTGATAGTGATTGGTATTGTAGATGTTTTCTACATACTTGGTCAAATATGTAGACATTAACCTTTTGTTGAATTGTTGTATTAGTAATCCTTTGTGGACACTCGATATTTTAAATGAGTTGTATGATCTTTCTATATGAAATAGAGTGGACACTAATGTGTTCGGCAAATACCATCTTTTGTTAATGGCAGAAACATACTTCCTAGATTAGTTTTCCATGCATAAATTTATTACTTGTTTGAATTATACATGAAATGCGTGTATATTTATTAGACACTCATGAGCATCTCTTATAGATAATAGATCATATTTGTAACAACTATGTTATGAGTGAATCCAGTATCGAGGTAGAGGGGTCGTGAGTTCACCCATCATATCAGTGTGCCCCCGCTCTAGTTAACCCCACCTTACCCCATCGGTTGGTGCAAACATCTTGGCTATGTGTGTCTCTCTCTTTTGCAGATAATTTATTGTAGCAACATGTCTCCATTTATGGCACTCCAAAGCAAATACAGTTCTGCATGTAAATGATAAATCAAGACATACATCATATACAATAGTAGTAAACAATGTATTTTTTATAAGATTAAAAACTAATTCTACGACATGATCAAGTTCATTTTACCACGTAGAAAAAAAATACATACATCTTGCATATTAATTATTGAGTTGACTACAAATTTAGTACATTTACCAAACACTCCACTATACATTACCACCTGCAATATTTACTACAATTTCTAGATTGCTCACTATAGATTATGTCTTAAATGATAACAACTACCAGTTCAACTAGGTGATTTAAAATGAATGATTTATCATCCAAAAAAGAGAACATGATGACTATAATTTAGGATATTAGCAAACAAAGCTCATGCCCAATCCTCCACGGTTTAAATTTACTAGTTACACGAAATTTACCTTTTAACAACTATAGTTTTATGGTTCTTTCAAATATCCTAAGGTAGTAGTGAATAGTTGTACATAGTTAGTACACCATTTACATATTTAGAAACTATTGTTTTATGGAGAGTCTCAACTATAGTATATCCAGTAGCTGGCTATATGAAATTGCCTTTCAAATAATCCATGTTTTACTTTTCGTTCGTTTTTATATAGATTCTATCTATATGTGGAAGTGAAATATGATTATTTAATTAATGTTTATGTTGTTTATCTAGGTGTTCAAATGGCATATAGTATGTGGTATATTGTTTGTGATATGTCTCACTATGTTATTTAATTAATGTTTCATTTTAGTTTCCTGATGCATACCTACAAACTAAGGCAGAAGCAGAGAAGCAAGTGATACAAGCCAACGATATAAATGGGCTTCTTACTTGTTGCATACGTCCTGGTAGCATTTTTGGTCCTGGGGATGTGATTTTACAAAGTTTAGTTTCTTGTGCAGGAATGATGGTAAGTACATGTATATGTATATATATAATAATAATCATATCATAAAGTATAATTTATATTTAGATATATTTGTTCTCATAACAATATATTTTATTAAACCATAAACATTCTGTCCCTCGTTAAGATATATAATGTTATATAAATGGTCTAGGGCATGGACCGACTAATGATTATTACTTTCCTTATCAATGTGTAAACCTTACAAACTACGATCTAATAGAAATACTTCCATAAAAAATTTGATGATGATATGTTAACCAGGACAACAAGACAATTGTAAGATGAAGAAGCATGCATTTATGATAATCACTCTTGTCTCTTCCTATTATTAACTAAAATTTCATATATATGAATGGAAAAAATAAATACGTTGATTTCAAGAATTTCGAAATATTACATATTTATGTCTATGTGTAGAAAATGCAACTCATTATAGTTTCTCCTACGCTTCAAAGCATCGAAATTGTTATTAAAATTTAAAAATATGGAAGCCATCCATGCAATCTGTTATAGCACACCTAGGTGCAGAAGTAAAAATAATTTATTAAATATTAGAAGATAAAAATATTGATTTTATTTCTCCCGATATGTGTAAGTTTCTCATTGAACTATGAGTTTTTATCAAGACAATGAATCTCAAGGAAGTGCACAATTTTTCCTAAGTACAGAGTAGTCAATTAAGAGCAGTTGTGACTCCATTCAGAACACCTTCATAATCTCTTATGTTGTAACAATAAATCATATGTGTTAAAAAATGTACTACAAAGCAAAGCACAAAAAAACACTCCACATTTTGTTCGCAACAACCCTCTCTATACGAAATGTAGTGCATATTAGTTTTTTCAGAAGTCAAACGATGTAGAAGTTTGAGAAAAGAATGTAGAAAAATATAACAACTCTACAAAACCATATACATATAATATGAAATCTTATTTCATGATGATTCTAATAACATAGATTTTATTTTATATATGTTGATATATTTTTTATAAATTTGGTCAAACTTTACATGTTTGACTTTTAAAAAACTAAGATGCAATTTTAGCATGGAGGGAGTACCTTGTAACAAAATTGTTAACCAAGGTGCAATAGTGAGATGAGATAATGAAACAAGTTGAACCCTCACATGGTGGATTTACAATCCACTGCCTTGATCCACTTTGATATATCGTAGTAAGGGAAACTAACAAAGGATACATATGTCCAGTATTCGCACAAATATAAAATACTATACATGTACAAGAGCATTATAGGTAATAACTAATGTTCACATGAATCTTTTATTTACCATGAAACAAATTCAAGAAAAGAAAAGAGCAGAGGTCAACCCTCATTTTCTCTCACATTACACCAAAGTTTCCTTCCAACAATTCCAAGTCTAGAAGCAATGAAACCATGCTTGTAAATGTGTGGCGTGTGCTTAAAATTAATGCACCTATAACAACCGTAGCCTCAATTCATTTATGGTATACCCTTGAATAGGTATTATTTTAATAAAATCAATAATTTTTTAAGCTTTATTCCAGAGTAGCTGACCTAGTATATTTTGTAGTTCATTGTTGGTGATGGAAAAAATTGCGATGATTTTGTATATGTTGAGAATGTGGTGCACGGTCACATATGTGCTGGAAAAACTCTTTCAACAAAAGTGGGTGCAAAGATGAGTGGAGGCAAAGTATGTATTTCTTGTGGAACTTCCAAATTAACTATATCCATTATTACTTGATAACATTTTTACCTTTTCCCAAGTTTACTTTATAACTAATATGGACCCAATGAATATGTGGGACTTTTTATATATGCTTTTGGAAGAACTTGGATACAAAAGGTGATATTTTTTAGTCCCTCAAAAATATAAACTGAGAACTTTTGTGTGTATCATTTGTTATATTCTTGTGTTAACAAAAAAATACAAAGCTACAAATATGTTGTTGTACTAATTTCATGCTTATAACCAAGAAAGTACACAATGATCTCGAGGCATATCCTACAAAGGTGACTCCACATGTGGCTACATTTACAGAAAATCAATGTCATAATGGTCACACATATAATAGAACAATGGGGGTAATGGAGTTATTCATCTTGTACTCATACCAATGGTCTCATTTGGAATAAAACACATTGTTTTGAAAAATACCATGATGTACCACGAATAGTGTATGTAACTAGTCTTGTAAACATCTATTACGATGTCTTTTCACAATAGCAACACATCTTGATGTATACATAATTAACTACATTAGGATGAAAACGTTGCTCTCATGAGGTTCAGTAGACAAAACCATTTCTTGGGGAGTTTTTCCAATGTACATGTTAGTTTTATTTATGTAATAATAAATAAACCATGTTTGGACATTATAGTTTTTGAATAATAATTAACTAAGACACATTTTAGCAAGTCTTATGGATATAGTTTTCTAGTTAAAAAGGTAATATTATGCTCCTTAAGAACAACACCTATTGTAACAAATTATATATATTACTTACATTACTATGTTGCAGAAGGTTCAGAATGAGGATACCCGGGTATTTTGTCATGCCAATAGCATGTGTCATGGACTGGAGCTATAACAAATTTTTCTCTCCATACAAAATGCGCCAACCTCGCATGGTAGTAACACCAACTACTATAAAGTACATGACGCTCAATCGAACATTCAGTTGCAACAAAGCCGTCGTACAACTTGGCTACAAACCAATAATCTCACTCAAGGTTGGTACTTCAAGCCCATAAGTTAGGTTTCACTTTCAACATTTTAATTTTTATGGATATACTAACACACTTGTATGTACTTTGTTAGGAGGGTGTAAAAATAACCAAGCAATCCTTTATTCAATGTAGAGCATGAGATTTTCACACTGATTTTAAAATACGAAAGGTACACACGTCAACCAATGTACACTATTTCATCCGAACAAGTCTTTGTAATTTGAAGATGAATAAACAGTTGTGCATCCTATTTGAAGGCGAACCACAGTACTTGAGGTTTAAAGAAAGCTATTTAAAATGCGAATTTCCACTAATTATTGTATTTTTAAATTTTTACCACCTCTATTATTAATCAATAAGAAAGAACGCAAGTTAGAAAAAATATGGTGGTGAACACGTCAATGTTCTAGTAGCAACACCACAGCCACTCCCGGATCGAGCCTTCTAGATCTGCTCAAGGCTAGATTAGAAAAACTATATGGTTGATGTCTAAATGCTCTAGACAAATAAGTGCGTCGTTTTGGTACCCGTCCTCCAATGGAGGACTTTTTTGAAATTTTCAAAAAATTCAAATTTAGGGCTTCAAAAAATGCACAAAAAAATACCAGGCTGTAGTCACCGATTTATTCTACGAGTATGTAAAAGTTCAATACTGAATACCAAATATTCTATCCTAGGAAAAAATGACAAAAATGGAGATCTAGGAGCATGAACAATGCAACTTTTGAATCATCCAAAAATTGTCCAATTTTGTTGTTTTTCTTGAGCCTGAAATACACAGTATATTACAATAAAATTTTGTACTCCATAGTGTACACTACTACTAAGAACACAAATCCTTCGTCGTCGCTCGAGAAGAAGATCACTGAAGAAGCCCCTAGCCATGAGGCGTTACTGAGCCGCAATAGTCACCGACCCCATAAGACCGAATCTAGCATACTGCTAAGACTAGTCACAATGGGAAGTATCATAAAATAGTATCATGCATATGATACTGTTATATGATACCATCTTTATAATGCATAGTATCATATAGTAGTAGCATAGTCTTAGTGTATTTATTGTTTTGTAGAATTTTAATGTAAATTTGTGTGCAAGATTTATTTGGGATTAGTTTTTCTAGTTCTATATACTATGATACCGTATCTACCTATGATACCAACACAATCTCTTTCATCATTAATTGTAGTGACACATAAGCATTTTGCATGCATGTGGTGCATGATACTACCTATGATACCTACATTGGGGATAATCTAAAGAACATCGGCCAAGGAGCCCTCCGAGCATCTTCAACGCGGGATCCGGGGCCAAGCCACCCTGCCTATCAAGCGGATGGATCCTCTACAAACCAACAGCAATCCGCACCGCCGCATTCCAAGGTTGCCAGGACCAGATCGGCAACGAGATCAACACCACACAAAGCCGGACCACACGCCCATCGAAGACCATATCCCACAGGCTTCTTGACGTCATAAACATCGCCAAGATGAGGTTGAAGCCGGGTACCATTATTCGATGTAGGGCATCCACCACCATTTAAGATGCGCCACTACGACATCACAAAAACGCTAAACTTTAGGAACCTTGATGAATGCCCAGTGTAGGTCCTGGGTCCCCACCCCCTCCCGCCCGCGTGAGCGGAAGTGGAGGAGGCGAGGACCCGTCGATCACCGGCAGGGAAGGAGACGACGGCTAGTTTTTTTTTTTGGAGGAGGCGACGGCTACTAGGTTAATCAGAGCTCTAATAGCGAAGGAGTTGTTTGATGAGGCTAGCGACTGGAACTGCTGGAGCGGTGGTTTGTACCCTGAAAAACTTCCTAAGAGTTCACCCATTCCTAAATTGCTTTCGACCGCACCACGCTTAACTGAAACATTTATTGATGATGAATTTCCAAAAAAAAAAAGATGCATCGTGTTAGCATGACCGGTCTATCAATCTTGAGAGGTGCTTTTGTGTACAAAGATGGATATTCATTTACAAGAACAAAGTGAGTACTGCAAGTTGCACGACTAAATTCCTCCCCTAGGTTAAATCAAATTAAATCGCATGTAACATTTACATATATATATTTACTAGGTTGAATCAAATTAAATCACATGTAACAGTTACATATATGATTCACCTATATTCTTTTTTTTTTCGGGTAAAAGGGGAGATAGGGTTATAGGACGCTACAATTCCCGAAGCATGATATTAGGACCAGCCAAGCCAAACAACAGTATGGTGTTCCACGACATACATTGTACACCCTCCGTCCAAAAAGAGGTTACGGATTTATTTAGATTCATACGTGTATATATGTATGAATCTATACAAATCAGCAACCTCATTTTCCGGATGGAGGAAGTACCATTTATACAATTTTGCACTTCTCTTGTCACTAAGAGCATCTCCACCGGCGCCCTTCAAAGAATGTCCAACAAGATAGCTGGCGGTGGCTTTGGGGGCTAGCGCCGTAAACTGCCGACGCTTTGGGGAAGCCGTCCTACACATCCGCCCACCAAGGATTAAGCCACAACAACTTTACACATAGTTCCATTCAATATTGAGGCAATTTTTTACATAGGAGTTGAGAAAACAAACAACTAGTGGCGCTAGCTACGGGCGCGGAGCCTAGAGGTATCCTCGCCAGGGCAGTTCGTCGACGACGCCCGTCATTGAGGACCCACTCCTCTTCGAGAGAGCGCATGCAAGATCACTTTTTGCGTCTCCAACTCCTCCTAAGCCCATTCAAGGCGGGCACGCCTGGCCGCGTCGCGGGGATTGGCATGCGCCGTACACAAGCACTCGGTGTATGCATCGTCAAGTTCTTGTTACCGGATGTGATGCGAATAAAAGACGGTGTTGAGGACATCGAACCCGAAGCTCCCGTGTTGTTGCGCCCGACCGTGTGTCGCTTGGATATTGGCCAATATCCTCTGCTGGTCGATTGGCCTCTCTATCAGCTCGTCGAAGTCGGAGAAGTCGTAGTCGCTCTCGTCGGTAGCGTGGTGGGTGTGGGTGGGGCATTGTAGATGTGCCTACGGCTCTCTATCGCGTGGGTTGCATGCAGAAGTGGAAGGAAGACGGCGACCAGACATAGTTGTTTCTAGAGGTCAGGTGGTGCACCGCTCCTCCATGGGCTCGCCCCTATTTTTATAGAAGAGCAGCCGCTCCGGAAGAAGAGCCCGCGCGGAGCGGTGGGAATCTTCTGGAAACAGCCTAAACAACCACGAAATGGTGCTTGAACAGGTGGAAACGATGGTGGAGGCTCCCTTTTACCACCCTCGGGAGATGAGCCATCATGGGCGGGGCCGTGGATGGAAGTGGGGCACGACGCTTCCTTTCCGGCATGGCGCGTGTTGCTGCGCATTGCCGGCAGCCCCAGCCCAATCACTGGTTGCGGGGGATGGCAAGGGAACATTAGACAGCAGATTAGAGGGCGTCACAATCTGCAGACAGCGGTTGGGAGACTTCGGTGTGGATCCTTTTTTACCTCCACCACCAACTCGATTGGTGGCCGAGTTTGAAAGCTTCAGTGGAGATGTTCTGAATAATCATTTGTATACCGCCATGGTATCTAGTTCAAACATTAAAATTTCACACGGCCTTGGAATAATTTCCTCCCAGCAGAGGTACTGCAGAATTGTTATGGAACTGACTTCAATGAATGAACTCAGCTAAATAAATTGGAAAGAATTAATTTAAATTGGAAAGACAATAATTAGAATTGTAAAGCAAATAATTGGCATGTGTGCGTGGTTCCCTGGTACCATAAATCAGGGAGCGCAAAAAAGCAAATAATGGCGTCCTCGGTTTAGGCTCCTTCCTTATCATAAGCTAAGTGCCATATGTGCTCCTGCGGGCCTGTCCGTCAGCGACCTAGGCTCGGTGGCATCAGACTGCCCGATGAAAGCGGCAGCAGTCTGACCGGCGGAAGCGGTAGCATCCATGGCCATCAATTCTGGCGCTTACTAACGCGACGCCGTCTGAGCGTCTGCACACGCGCATTGCCTGGGATTCCTTTAAACCGGCCATGCGCCTCTTGTCATCGCCAGCGCTATTGCCATGTCCACTTCAAGCCAAGCCCGCTCTCCCTTTAACACATCCACCGCCACCAGCACCCCAGCACCTCCATGAAGATGCCCCACTGGCTGAAGAAGACGGCCAGCGACCACGAGGCGAGTGACACCTAGTCTAGGTCGCGTCGCCACGGGGGGCGCCGCTCGCCCACTCCGCCGCCCAGTCGCGCCTCTCCCACGGCGTCCCTCCGCCGCCAAGTCCAGAGGCCTAGGCTGCGGCATGGCAGTTGCATTTCGCCCGCATGTCTCCCTTTCCTAGGACTGCATCACCCACCACGACACCCTCCCCAGCGGCTGGCACCTCAACACCGAGAGGGTGCCAATGTCGCCGGCCCCAAACTAGGCACCGAGGAGGAGATGCAGCGCCGCATCGACACCCTCCCCCCGTCCCAGCGTTATGAGCGGGGCTACCGGAACCATTGTTCCAGGCCGACTTCCTCGCGTGGGAGCACATGGCCCACCGCACGTCGACTATCCGTCACCCCCTCTAGTCGTGGGAGTTCTACCATGGTGTCTCCACCCAGTTCGAGGATGACTCCGAGGATGACGACTATGCGATGGAGGGCGTCGTCCAGCAGGAGGTGGACGCCAAATTCTGGCCGATTTATCAGCCAGCTGCCCCCCGAGTACCAGGCCAATGTCGTTGATCGCTACGACGAGGACATTGTGATGTGGGACGCCATGGTGGCGTCCGTCGAGGACAAGAACGCCCGGTGGGAGGGATAGTACTATTGTAAATTAGGTTTAACGAGTGGGTTCGTCTCCCCTCGGTTACGTGTTGATATAGGGGCCGACTAGGGCCCAAGTTGTATACACGGAGGACTCCAATACACATGCATAATGAGTGAAAATAAAAAGGCAAAATAAAACCCTATTACATATTCTAACACCCTCCCTTAATCTCAACCTTCTGAAAGGTTGAGAGTACGTTTGAATTCCTCAAGTTTCTTGATTGGAAGGGCCTTTGTAAAACCATCTGTAACTTGATCTTCACTTGAGATAAAATGAATAGTAAGACTGCTGTTAGAAACTCTTTATCTGACAAAGTGAAAATCAATCTTAATGTGTTTAGTACGATCATGGAACACTGGATTTGCAGACAAATAAGTAGCACCTAGATTGTCACACCAAAGACTTGGTTTTTCATGTAACTTAACTCCAAGTTCAATGAGAAGGGCTTCAACCCAAATCAATTCAGCAGTGGAATTTTCTAAGGCTTTATACTCAACCTCAGTGCTGGACCGAGATACCGTGGCATGTTTTCTATCATTCCAGGAAACCAAATTTGGTCCAACAAATATAGCAAAACCACCCGTCGAACGTCTGTCCTCTAGGCAATCAGCCCAATCTGCATCTGAAAATGCACTCAAAAGAGTGGATGAGGTCTTTATAAAAGTAATTCCAAGTTTCAATGTACCTTTCACATATCTGAAAATGCATTTTGCAGTTGTCCAGTATTATGTGGTTGGATCATGAAGATACTGACAAACCTTGTTTATAGAGAAGGATATATCAGGACGTGCCAAGGTCAAGTACTGCAAGGATCCAACAAGACTTCTGTATTGGTTACTATCTTCAAAGCTAAGAAGTGTACCACCTATAAGAGACAACTATTTTGTGGAGGACAGAGGTGTGGGGGCAGATTTACAGTCATGCATACCCGCCCTGTCAAGTATATCTGTGGCATACTTTTCCTGTGTTAGAAGCAAACCATTATGTGTCCTTTTTACTTCAATGACAAGAAAATAATGTAAGTCACCTAGATATTTGATAGCAAAATTCTCATTGAAATCCCGAAGAAGAGCAGTCATGGCATGATCAGAAGAGCCAGTGACTATGATATCATCAACATAAATTATAACAAACAAGGTGATTCCTGACTTGTTGAAGAGGAATAATGAAGTATCAACCTTTGATGGTGTAAACCCAAGCTCACAAAGCTTGGAACTCAGCCTAGAATACCAGGATCGAGGTGCTTGTTTTAATCCATACAGTGTATTGTCAAGTTTGCAAATATAATGTGAAGCATGAGGATTTTCAAAACCTAGGGTTGTTTCATATAAACCTATTCTTCTAGAACACCATGGAGAAATGTATTCTTGACATCTAACTGCCGTAGACTCCATCCACGAGAGACAGAGAGAGATAGAAAAATTCTGATAGTGGCAATTTTCACCACTAGGATAAAAATATCCTCGTAATCAATACCATATCTTTGCTTAAAATCTTTTGCAACCAATCTTTCTTTGTATCTATCAATAGAGCCATCTGCCTTCTTCTTTATGCGATAAAACCACTTGCAGTCAATCAAGTTTTTGTTCCTACTTGGGGGAACAAGGTGCCAAGTTTTGTTTTCAATAAGTGCATTGTATTCCTCTTCCATAGCTTGACGCCATTTTTGATCATTGAGATCTTCTATTAGTGTGTATGGTTCACCTATAGAAGAGAGTACACCATATCTCACAGTGCCATCAGTGTACTGTTTTGTATAACATATACCTTTCTGTAGCTGAGTACAAACACCAGGTGGTGAGGGCGGCAGAGAAGCATCCAAATTTTTAGAACTTGAATTTGAGAATTTGAGCTTGCAATAGATTCGCCCCCACCATCACTAGCCACAGAAGATCCGCCAGGGGATTACCGTGTGGTAGGGGACAGTGACAGCAACGGGGAGATAGGCGGGGTCCTGGGCGAGGTCGACCCGCGACAGGGAGTGCCAGGTGGCGGTGACGTGTGACCAGCAGACGAATCGCCATGGCGCTGACGTGGGGGGGGGGGGCGGTTGCGCATCCCACGCAGTGAAGGGACAACATGCGAGGCAGGAGAATCGACCCCGGGATGCTGCGCCTCAGGATCAGTTGATTCAAAAAATGTTCCTCAGAATCATCCTCATGTCCAGTGTCAGTTTCGTTATTTTCTGATTCATGTTCAACATCGTTTTCTGCATTATTTTCTGCACTGTTTTCAGTGGTATTTTCTTCAGGTGCTGCATCTTCCTGTTGCACATTAGTAACAAAGACAATAGGCACAATATGGTTACTTTATTATGAGCACTCTCATGGGAATTGGATGTGGAGGACGGAAGAAGCATAATTTCTTTCTTAAGAAGAATGCCAACATTAGGATGTAGTGATGCAAAAGGTAATACATTCTCGTCGAACACAACATCACGAGAAATATACATATGCCATGTAGATATGTTTAGACATTTAACGTCTTTGTGAAGAGGTCTATAACCAAGAAACACACACCGTGTGGACCGAAAAACAAGTTTTCGTTTATTGTAAGGACGAAGGTTAGGCCAACAAGCACAACCAAAAGTCCTAAGGGATTCATAATTTGGTGTGACATGAAGAAGGCATTCAGTGGGTGTTCCAAAATCAAGAACTTTGCTAGGAAGCAAAATAATGAGAAAGGTGGAAGTGATAAAAGCTTCATCCCAAAACTTGAGAGGCATGGAAGCATTAACAAGTAAGGCAAGGCCAACTTCAACTATATGACGGTGTTTTCTTTCAGCTGAACCATTTTTTTGATGGGCATGAGGACAATAAACATGATGTGTAATGCCAACCTTTTGAAAGAATCCATTGAGTTTTTGATACTCACTCCCCAATCAGTTTGCATAGTAATAATTTTCCTATCAAACTTGCGTTCAACATATTGTTAATAATTGAGAAAGGCTTGATAAACATCAGAACACTTTTTAAGAAAATATATCCATCTAAACTTGCTAAAGTCATCAATAAAGCTTACATAATATGCATGTTTTCCCAAACAGAGAGGAGCAGGTCCCATACATCAGAGAATACTTGCTCCAAAGGAGCAGTAGAAACACTAGAGGATATGGGGTATGGAAACTGATGGCTCTTGGCCAAATGATAAGAGTCACAAACATAAGGGGTACTCTCCGGAGTGTAGGCTATAATATTTCTTCTAAGAACTTACTGAACCACGAATGAAGACGGATGTCCTAAGCGGTGATGCCATGTAGAGGATGATGGCTTTATTGTAAGGAAGGCATGCTTGGCAGTCTCATGGAACATGGACACCAAAGGATAAAGACCACCCTATCAAGGGCCTCTAAATAGAACTCTCTGGGTTGCTTGGTCTTTGATTAAAAATAAGAAATGATGAAACTCAATAAAGACATGATTATCAAGTGTAAAACAATGAATAGATAATAGATTTTTGGATGCACTAGGAACATGAAGAACATTGTTAAGATCAAAGGAACCATGAGGAGTGCATAAAATTGAATTACCAATGTGACTAATGTGCATACCTGTACCATCAGCAGTATGAACCCGATCTTGTCCATGGTACTTGTTGGCAATAAGAAGCTTCTCCAGCTCACTAGTGATGTGCTCGGTGGCGTCTGTGTCAGGATACCAATTTGTATCCATGCCATAGGATGAAAGGTGTGCATCCTTCTCACCAGTATCATTTTCCTTCTTGTCATCTACATAGCTCCACCAGCACTCGCTTGCAGGGTTACCATGTTTGGAAATCAGTGTCAACGTAATTGGTGGGTGTACGATCGTGGCGATGACCACCACCATCATTGCGACGATAGCGATCACCACCATTGCGGTCACTACCATCATCACGACGCCTATCGCGGTGGTCATCACGACGATCTCCACGGCGCCAACTTCCACGATCATCATCTCTGTCACAATAGCCACCAACACCACGGTAGGGGCTACGGGCAGGGCTGCGGGGGCGAGAGGGTGGTGGGGTCCAGCCACTTGGGCGCTGATCATGCTCGGTACGTGATGAGTTCATATTTGCGTCATATTTTACATTATTATTTTGCATTGTAGTTATAGGATTTTGGTATTTTACGATATTCGCATGCACTTTTTATGTTTATTTTTACCAAGATTAGATCGGATGATGGATCCAAAGGACACAATTCTTGAAGCAGTTGTACTAGAGAGAAAAGGAGCCAAAAACTACGTAAATCACTTATTTGGGGAATATTAATAATACCAGAAGAAAACCCGAAGCGAGAAGCGGAGACATAAGAGTTGACGACCAACTATACAGCGGGCCGCCGTATAGTTTCCGCTGTATAGTTGGAGCCGCCACTGCCTCCTCAAATAGTTTCACCCCGTACAACTGTTCGGAGAGACGACATACAGAACACCCAGAAATCACCGAAACCTAACCTCCGGAAGGCATCTGGAGGGGGAACTTTCCCTAGGGATCCATCTTCGCCTTACGCAGCTCTGGGAGGCCAAGGCATCGATCTCCATCTTCATCAACCGATGCATCTTCATCACCACTATCATATCCATCCATCCCATCTAGATGTTGTTGTAATTCTTGCACTAGTTGTGGATTTATACAAGTACTATTCATCAATGATCACTTTCATTACCATTATGATGATGTTGTCTACCTCCATGTCTGAGTAGATCATTAGTTCTTGGGGAGATGGAGAAACCCTAGTATGATATTGGAATAAGATAAAGTTTATTATGATATTCATCGCTGTGACCATGTGTTAGATTGTCTACATCTTGATGTTGGGAGAAGTCGACCTATCCAATATTTGCCTCTTGTGGGGATTTGATGTAGGGAATTACTTGTTGGTAGACAGAGGAATGTTAGCACTTATAGTGACTATAAAGCTGTTGGGACCCCTTATGTATCAACTTGGGAATCAAGGAAACTCACAAAACATTGTCCATGCCATGGGATACGTCTTGCAGTCCCTTAATAGCGCGGTAATTCAATTGATGTTGATTGCTATCTGTTGTGGTTATGAGGATGATTTGATCAGTGGTTGCTGCGTCTTTGTCCAAATACGGAGTTACTCCCACACATACATAGTTGAGAATGTTCATGATGATAATCTTTACCTTATCCCTTTATAATGCTAGTGGTGTATCCGCCGATCCCTAAGACGCTTTTTCCCACCGAGTTTCAAATCTCTTTTACATACGTGATACTTACTTTCTGTATTCAGTTTTATTTACTTTACTCATTGTTCTCTTATACCAAAAACCCAAAAACACATTCTTACAAATTACTCTAATTTTATCTTGTCACTTAGAACTTTGCTTAGCATTTCTATTTTCAGTATTTACGTCAAGAATTCTTAGACTTCAGACTCATGCTCCCCGTGGGATCGATATCTTTATTTCGAAACTAACTACATGATGGCTATGAAATATAGCCATCCACATCCGCATTTAAACTAAATATTATTCATATTTTGATGAAATCTCTCTCTATTTCCTGCCACTAATGCCTAATGATCAGAGGGGTATGTGATACGTCCAATTTGCATCAGCATTCTATATCATAATTGGCCTCTATTCATTGATATATTTTGTATTAAGAGATGTTACTTATGTCTTTTCTTCTATTTTTGCATGTTGGATGATTCTTTATGGATGAACTGCCAGAGCCAGGATTCTGATGGAAAAAGCGGTGTTTTGATGCAATTTCGCAAAGATTAGAAAAATACCAGAAAAACTATGGAAAATTCTATTTTCCCAGAAGACGAAGGATGCCAGAAGGGTAGGAGGAGTTGGGCCACAAGGGGCCCACACCCCCCAGGTGCGTGCCACCCTGGGCCACGCCTACAGAGGTGTGGCCACCCTGGCCCACCTCTGGCTCCGCCCTCTCGCCTATATCTTCTCCTCGAAACCCTAATACACGGAGACCGACCATAGAAAGATTCCGCCGCCTCTGCAAAGTGAATAACACCAAGAGAGAAAGAGCTCTCCGGCAGACAGATTTCTACCGGGGAAATTCCTTCCCGGAGAGGGGAGATCTTCGCCATCAACACCATCATCCAGCTAGACTTCATTAGGATCATCATCATCCACACCATCATCTCCACTAGCACCATCATCACCACTCCATCCCAGTGTAACAATTGTGTTTAATCTTGTATAGTTCTTAGGGGAAACTTTCCCGGTTTTGATTACTATTGTAGTTGATGCTTGTGAGTGGAACCATTGAATTATTGTTTATGTTCAGATTGTTATCCATCATTATATCAACTCTGATCTTGATCCATATTGATGCAACCCGTCCTACGGATGCGTCTACATCCCCACCAACTAGTCCCCAAAATGGACCGATGACCCGTGCTCGGGCCAACATCCTACAAGGTAAGGTTAACTCGCTCCTCTCCTCGTGTGATTTCAATACACCATTAGTTGGTTTGCTACTTCATTCCCAAACCCTGTGCATTCTCAGCTATGAACCCACTAAAGCATCGCCAAGGGAGGGACCAAAGGCAGCCCGAGGAGATTCACCAGAGCAAACCGTCGCCAGGCTCGGCGGACTGGTTCCCTCGCCGGAAGCTCCGGCGATAGGCCCGGTCGACCGGCCTCCTCGCCGACAATCCCGGCGACGAATGGAATCTTCCGGGGACGACCGAAAACATGTTTTGTAAGCCCTTCTGGTTCGCGACCAGAAATATCGGCGACCGCCGGAATTTCCGGCGACCACCCTGGCACCGCCGGACCCCTCGCCGGAATTTCCGACGACCACCCTGGCACCGCCGGACCCCTCGCCGGAAATCTCCTGAGACAAGTCAACTTTCGGGCTGGGCCCGTGTAACTCCTTATTTCGCCTAGACTTTACCGTTTCGTACCTAAACTACCCCTGTTTATGTGGCTGGCCTATATATAGCCCCCACCCTCTATTTTAAACCCTAGACTTGGATAATTATAGTTGAGGACACCCCTTTGAGGATCTATCAACTATTTGTCTCATGCTCCTTACCAAGGAGCACCAAATTATCCACAACCTCTTGGATTTTGCCTAGTGCATTCAAGTTGTACAAGTCCTTGGGATCTCGGTGTCTCGTGCCCAAGTAGTCAAGATATCATCAAGCCTCTCACCCCCATTGTTGGCCGTGGGAGAGTGTCTTGCCCAACACTGATCCTAGGGATTATGTTGGACCGGTTTCCACCGGCGTGAGCTATTGGCTTGTATCGTGTTTTCGTGTGTGTGTGTGTGTGTGTTCATCGAGTTCTTCGCGTGTGTGTTCATGGATTTCATCCCCTTTCCCCTTCCCCCGCCTTCCCCTCGATTCCCACAGAATTCATGAAAGATCGGGCCACCCCAAGGGGTCACCCCTAACACATATGATGTCTTGTGATTAGTTCATTTAGTTCTTGAGGACATGGGAGAAGTCATGTTGTTAGTAGTGGATTTGTGTTGAGGTATTATTCAATGGTTTAATATTTAAGTTGTGGTGCTATTCTTCTAGTGGTGTCATGTGAACATCGACTACATGCCACTTCACCATTTATGGGCCTAGGGGAATGCATCGTGTATTTGGCTACTAATTGTGGGGTTGCCGGAGTGAGAGAATCCTGAGCCCCCGTTAGGAAACCATTGCATAAGGGAGTGTAGGATCTCAGAGTTTAAGGCTATGGTTAGGTTTATATCTGAATTGCTTTCTTGTAGTTGCAGACGCTTGCAAGGGGTTTAATCACAAGTATGTATTAGTCCAAGTAAGGTCAGTACATTAGCATAGGTTCACCCACACAACACTTATAAAACCAAAGAAGATTAATCAGCTATATGAAACGAAAGCACTTAACAGTATTTCCATGTGTCCTCGAGAACGTTTGGTCCTCATTAGTATTTCCACCAGCTTGTCCTTTGCTAAGAAAGGATTGGGCCACTGCTGCAATTATTTGCTGTCTTTATTTACTTGCACTTTATTTCCTTGCTTTATGAGAAAACCCCTAAAAATCCGTTTGCTAAGTATTTACAGAGATTTCCTGCTCCATACCACTAGTCAACACCTTCCACTCCTTGTTGGGATTGACACTCCTATTTATCGAAAGTACTACGATACACCCCTATACTTCTGGGTCATCAAGACTATTTTCTGGCGCCATTGCCGGGGAGTGAAGCGCTATTGAAGAGTGGAACTGGTAAAGGAAGTTTCTACTGTGAGTATTGTTTTTATTTATGTTTGTTATTTTGTTTCCAATATGGATAACCCACTTGGTTTTCTATTTGTAAAAACTACTACCACTGTTAGGGTAGTGGATGAACCACCACCTATTGAGATAGATCCTTTTAAGATACCTACAAGTATTTTTGATCATGTCATGGATAATTATTATTTAGGGGATGGAACTGGCCATCCTGGTGATCACTTGCTTTTTATCCATGAATTATGCGGGTTGTTTAAGTGTGCAGGTATCACAACTGAACATGTGAAGAAGAAGTTACTCTCTGTATCATTGAAAGGAAGAGCTAAAGAATGGTATAACTTGCTGAAGAATGGACAATCCATGGAATGGGAGGAAATAGTACCTCTCTTTTACTCTAAATTTTAGCCTCTCAGTGAGATTCATAAGGATAGGAATCTAATATATAACTTTTGGCCACGTGATGGAGAGAGTACAGCTCAATCTTGGGGGAGATTGAAGTTACTAATGCTTAAATGTCCTATTCATGAACTCCCTAACAATATTATTATCAATAACTTTTTCCAAGGCTTTATCTTCATGATAAAGATTTATTAGATGCTTCTTATGCTGGATCATTCACACGTATGAAGGAAGAAGCTAAATGGGATCTCCTACACCGTATTCAAGAGAACACTGAAGCATGGGAGAATGACAAAGGAAGAAAGTCAGGTATAAACTATGATTATGAATGCATTAAATTTTTTATGGGAACGGATGACTTCCGTGATATTAGTACTGAGTATGGTCTTGATTCTCAAAGTATTGCCAATTGTTTTAAGGATTTTGCCTCTTATATAGAAATTCCTAAAAATAAGTGGAATAAGTACCATGCACCTTCTAAAGATGTTGTTAATCATGTTCCTACTAGAAATACTGAAGTTTGTACTATTGATCATATTTTGCCTGACCCTTATGTTGAGAAAACACCTTTCCTAGCTAAGGTAAAGGAGTATTCTATGATAATTAGTGCAGATAACAAAGGTACAAAGAAAACCGTGGAACCTGATGAGCAAATAAACATTGAACCTACTAGGTTTGATGGAGATTCTTATAAATTTAACTTTTCCAAATTTGCTAAAGCTCCTTATGAAAATGAATTGCCTAATAAAGATTTTAGTCTCGAACAACTTACTTCTATTGATCCAGTTTATGACCTTAGACCTCCTTTTGATGATTGTAAGTATGCTCATTCTGTTGATAAAGTTGTTCCTTATGATAGTTATATTGTCAAGTTTATTCAAAATGCTACTGAAAGTTATGATGAGAGAGGGAAACATGGTTTTATGCATCTCAATAATATTAAGTTTCCCCGTTTTATGTTGAAATCTTTGAAGTTGCATTTGTTTTGTCTTCCTATGCTTGTGGATTTTTGTTTCAATAATTTGTTTTCTCATGAGACCCCCTTGCATAGGAAGTGGGTTAGACTCAAATGTGTTGGATATTTTCTTCTTGATGCTCTTTTTCACTTCAAATCCATATATGAGCATCTTTGAAATTATCAAGCCTAACTTAAAGGCATTAAATAAAAGTACTTCTTGGGAGATAACCCAATAGTTTTGTTGAGTCTTGGAAGTTATTACCTCAGTAATAACTGTTCCTTATCCTTTTTGTTTTGGTTTTTGACTCAAGATCAACTACTTTTGAAAAGTGGAGGAGTTGTGAAAAGTGGCTATCCTGGGACAAATTTTTGTGCTCCATTATAAAAATTCGTGAAGGATCCCAATACAACGGATGGAGCTGTAATTTTTTGTGCTTGTTCTTCAAGTTGTTATCCAACTTTCATTAGTTTTGCACTTTTTGAGTTGAGCAACAGAAGGTTTTAGAAAAAAATCAATCTTTACTTGCTGGTCTGTTTTGACAGATTTCTGCCATCATTCGCATGTGTCTCTTAAATCGATTTCCTTTCGGATTCTTTTGGGATTTTGGAGGGAGTTGTTTCAGTAGCTTTTGTTTTGTTGGATATTGGTTGAAATGTGTACCTAAAGTTTTATTGTTTTAGAATATACTAATGTTGCCAATGAGGTTTGTGTAAGGCCTTGTATGAAAGGAATTTTTAGGAGATGGAGATATGGAATCTGCAGAGTCCGTCTTTGAATAGGTAAAAGTGCTGCAAACTGAAGGTTCGTGAAAACCTTATCTTTTTATATTTTTGATGTTTTTATTGCATACGGAAGGTTACGAGACGAAACAGAGGAGGAAACGGAGGACAGGTGGGCCACACCCACCCTAGGCGCGGGCCCCAGCTGGCCGCGCCTACAGGGGGTGTGAGCCCCCTGGAGTCTGTCCCTGCCTCGTTTTCACATAGTACCTTCCTTATGCATTGAAACTTTGTAATATGTAACCCCCCATATCCCCCGAGGTTCGTATATCTTGTTCTCGTCGTGTTTTTGTTTTGATATATTTCTGTCAGGCAGATTCTCAGTTTTGGAGCCACAATGTTTTCCTCTGGATCACCCATGGAGGATTCCTCTGCGGATGCCATCAACCCGTACATGTATGAGTTTAAGATTCATCCCAAGGAGTTGATTCTCAAGGATGGGAAGATGCAGATGAAAGAAGTTCAAGGCCCTAAAGGAGAAGGCAGTCTGGAAGATAGGATGGAAGCACTGGAGTAGGAAGTTTTTAGGTACAAGAAGATGGCGGAACGCGAAGTGGACGTCATCCATAAGATAAGTTCAGAACTCATCGCCAAGCACAAGGAGGAGGTTGCTGAGCTTTGAGATGAAATCCTCTCACTCCATCAGACCACCAATCAATTGCAAGCACAGCTCTACGACATACAAATCAAAACTGTGAGTATGAGGCTAGGTTTAAATACTTAATCTCTGCTGCTAGTTTCAGGATAACTGAGACCAAGACATCCTTTGTGGATGGGGAGCCTTTACCTTGGAAGTATGATAATGACAAGGGAACACCACCACCACCGAAGGAGTAATTCGTCATCAGGTATGGCATCCCCTTGGCTTGTTCCAAGCTTGGGGGAGTGCCACGATATCACATCATTATCTTTTATCTTTTTACCCTTTTAGTAGAGTTATATCTTGGGTAGAGAAGTTATCTTATAGGTTGGTTGGCATTATGGAAGTATCTCTCCTTTAGTTGGTTATCTATGTATCCCTTGGTGTGAGTGCCTTTATGGAGTATTAATGAGAAGTTTCATCTTTTACTTTTTGCATATCTTATTTTAGTTTTAAATCTCTATTATATGATTGATCTTGTTGATCAGTATTGGTATCAATTTGGGAGCATCAAGTAGATCTAAATTGGTTTTGGCAAACCGAGCTCTGGTTAGTAGCAACACTTTTTGAGGATTGAAAGGAAAAGAGAAAAAAGCTTACATGTATTTTGTATCATTTACTTTCTTTCTTGATTGGCTCATAAGCTTAGTATTCTTTATTTAAGATCTTTTGTGTCTTAAAGGAAGATTGCATGTTTGGCTTTATCACTTGTAAGTGTGCTTGTTTACTTCAACTCTTTTGCTTGCTACCCAGCCTTGCTAGCCAAAAACCTGTTTTGAGAGGGCATACTTCTCATGCATCCAACCCCTTAAACCAAAACATGTGCCATTTGTGTCCACCATATCTACCTATTAGCATTATTTATATTTATAGTAAATTCTCAAGCTTCATCTATCTTTCAAATTAAAAATTATTTTATTATGTGAAAACTAGTCAGTAAAGCTCTCACAAACTTGATGGCACACCTTATTTTCTTTCCCCTAATAAACTTGAACCATTGTGTCATCGAAGTTGTATATGCTTGCACCTATACGTTGGAATTATCAAAACCGTGAAGTCACGGGGAACGCTTTCAACATTACACCTATACTTAGTACATAGTTGATATCATGCTATTTTGTTTGCGGATGTCGTCGGTGTGAAATATAAGGGGAGCTTGTAAGTCCATTGAGTTATGTATGTGTGTTAGAGAAACACCTGGGCCGCTAGCCTAAGCCATGCCTAATCATGGTGGAAACTTGCAGCATAACCATAATGAGAAATCTGTGAAGCATCCTCAATAAAAACCTATGAAAATAGCAAATAAAAAGATCGATGAGATGCTCACTGTTTGCTTGCCTTGTCATTTTGATTATGGGATAGCTCCTGTATCATGTGCAAGGGGTACCCCATTGGCGGTTCTCTATGATACACATGTACTTACAATGACAAGAACTTACCGGTAACTAAAGTTGAGTAGCATGAGGATCGGCCCTCGCACTCAAGGGACATGAGATTGCCAACTTATATTTCGTCAAGCATATACTCCATCTTTGTTCACTCTAACCTTAATCACCTCAAGATGCTTATGATAGGGTCAATGAGAGCTTAAAGCTAGTAAGTAATATAATATTTTGAAAGATCTTTATGAACTTGAAATCCCTGCTTCCCTCTATGAAGGGCCTTTCTTTTACTTCTAAGTTGAGTCAGTAAACCTATTCCTCTCTATCTCCATCAAGCATTTGAGTTGTTGTGTTTCAAGCATTCATATGATGATTTATTCAATCATGTTATCTATTTGCACAAGACTGTTATCTAAATGAGTATTACTTTGAAAGCTATCATTGTGAAAAACCTTTTATGTTTGAGCAAAGAGTACTCATGTTGTAAACTTCTACAAAAGCTTTATTTGAAAACTGTTTGCCAACTATTCTCTAACCAAGAAAAACATTTGCCAATCCAATTATGATTTATCTTTATGCATCTTTATTGTGACTCCCATACTTGTTGCAAGCTAAGTTATATAATAGTGAGTTGTTTTCTTCTATGAGTTGTGTATTAGTAAGTGTGATGCCTCTTGTCCGTATTCTTTTTATCGACACTTCACTCCATAAACCTGTGGACATGTTTACTGAGCTCAATTTTTGCTTGGGGACAAGCGAGGTCTAAGCTTGGGGAGAGTTGATACGTCCAATTTGCATCACCATTATATATCAAAATTTGGATCTATTCATTGATATATTTTGTATTAAGAGGTGCTACTTATGTCTTTTCTTCTATTTTTGCATGTTGGATGATTCTTGATGGATGAACTGCTGGAGTCAGGATTCTGATGGAAAAAGCGGTGTTTTGATGCAATTTCACGAAGATCAGAAAAATACCAGAAAAACTACGAAAAATTATATTTTCCCAGAAGACGAAGGATGCCAGAAGGGGAGGCGGAGTTGGGCCACAGGTCCCCCAGGCGCGGGCCACCCTGGGCCGCGCCTACAAGGGGTGTGGCCACCCTGGCCCACCTCTGGCTCCGCCCTCTCACCTATATCTTCTCCTGGAAACCCTAATACATGGAGAGTGACCATAGAAAGATTCCGCCACCTTTGCGGGGCAGAAAACACCGAGAGAGAAAGAGATCTCCGGCAGGCAGATTTCTACTGGGGAAATTCCTTCCCGGAGAGGGGAGATCATCGACATCAACACCATCATCAAGCTAGACTTCATCGGGATCATCATCATCATCCACACCATCATCTCCACCAGCACCATCATCACCACTCCATCCCGCTGTAACAGTTGTGTTGAATCTTGCATAGTTCTTAGGGGAAACTTTCCTGGTGTTGATTACAATTGTAGTTCATTCTTGTCAGTGGAACCATTGAATTATTGTTTATGTTTAGATTGTTATCCATCATTATATCATCTCTAATCTTGATCCATATGATGTCTCGTGAGTAGTTCGTTTAGTTCTTGAGGACATGGGAGAAGTCATGTTGTTAGTAGTGGATTTGTGTTGAGGTATTATTCAATGGTTTAATATTTAAGTTGTGGTGCTATTCTTCTAGTGGTGTCATGTGAACATAGAATACATGATACTTAATTATTTATGGGGCTAGGGGAATGCATTGTGTATTTGGCTACTAATTGTGGGGTTGCCAGAGTGACAGAAACCTGAGCCCCCGTTAGGAATTCATTGCACAAGGGAGTGTAGGATATCAGAGTTTAAGGCTTTGGTTAGGTTTATATCTTAATTGCTTTCTTGTAGTTGCAGACGCTTGCAAGGTGTTTAATCACAAATATGTATTAGTCCAAGTAAGGTCAGTACATTAGCACATGTTCACCCACACAACACTTATACAACAAAAGAAGATTAATCAGCTATATGAAACGAAAGCACTTGACAGTATTCCCATGTCTCCTCGAGAACGTTTGGTCCTCATTAGTATTTCCACCGGCTTGTCCTTTGCTAAGAAAGGATTGGGCCACTTCTGCAATTATTTGATGTCTTTATTTACTTGCACTTTATTTCCTTGTTTTATCAGAAAACCCCTAAAAATCCGTTTGCTAAGTATTTACAGAGATTTCCTGCTCCATACCACTAGTCAACACCTTTTGATCCTCGTTGGGATTGACACTCATATTTATCGAAAGTACTATGATACACCCCCTATACTTGTGGGTCACCAGTTTGCAATCCTTTCTTACTATTTTTGCCTGCGCAGATAATGATGTATTATGAAGGGAATCACTACATAAATGCCAAAGATACGAGATTTCCAACACGCCAAAGAAACCAGGAGCCATGAAGAGATCACTGCAAGTTTAACGACCAACTATATGGCCTGCCGCCGTATATTTGCGGACGTGTAGTTTGCACCGACATCCTTAGGTCAAACAGAACAACTTTCATGAAGGGACCCCTATATAAAGAGTTTTTAGGCGACGAGAAAAAGCCCCCCGACTCCACAACATCGCTTATTTCATCCTCAACTCTCCCTGATGCCACGCCGGAGGAATAGATCTATATCTAAACCTCTAAACCCTTCTCCACCACCATAGCCATCTTCCACCACTTGTAATAGTAGATCTCATCTCCAATTGGAGACATTGTAAGACTATTTATTATCAACTCTATGATCTATATTATCGTGTTTATAATTGTCAATTTCATCTCTATGTATGAGTAATTCTCCTTGGGCTAAGGGCTTCGGCCTAGCCATGTAGATTTTGTGCATGTTATTTATCATAGATGGCATCATGTATTAGTTTATATGACATGATGATTGTAGTACCCTCTCTTGCATCAATCTAAGGACTTGTCAGGCACCCAAGACCCCGAGGATTGATCCAGATAAAGAGAGTGTGAGTAACAACTGATCTGCAGGATAGGAACCCTAGTGAAAAAAAGGGTAGTACAGTTGTATGTGAGGAACTTACTTGGGATTAACGGTAACATCACTATGCATATCATTACTTCTCTTTATTCCATGGATGAGACTAGTAGGTTATTGCCATAAGCGATTGCGGAGGTGATAACATTTATGGATGCACTGTCCACATATAATTATCTTGCTCTAACAATTACATGAGTACTTTATTATTATCTATTATTCCCATCAGATGTTTTGCACAACTACTGGTGAAAACCGAAGACCCTAGGCCCTCTCTCTCTCCATCGTCAACAACAACAACAATAATAACAACAACAAAAACAACAGAAACAACAAAAACAACAACAACAACAACTACAACAACAACAACCACCACCACCACCACAACAACAACAACAACAACAACAACAACAACGACGACGACGACTACAAAAACAACGACAACAACAACAACGACAACAACAAGAAGAAGATCGCAAACTCTTGGTCCAGTGAAAATGCAATAGGAATTCTAAAACTCTCGAAGGTCCATTAAGGTAATCTCACTTTGCTTTATACTTCCTGAGGTTTCGATAAACCTAGGTCTACTAGGTAAAAAGATCTATACTACATCCATAATCTGGATCGAAGGTATCAACCCTTTTTCTGGCGCCGTTGCCAGGGAAGAAATAGCTACCCTGGTGCGGTTAGTAGGAACCTTGCTAGTTTTAAATTCTCGTCTTTAATTTTGTTAGTTTGCTTTCAATTTTAATTTTGAAAAACCAAAAAAAATAGTTAGTCTTTTTAATTCTTGCTTTATCATCATTAGTACTTGTTTAAGAAAATAAAAAAACATAGGAAGTATGGTTTAAAAGAAGCTTGGGGAGTTTGCAACTCCTAACAATGATTATTTGTGTACTCCTATTTCTCAGCCAGCAATTACTACTGAAGATTATGAAATTAAGCCCCACTTTTTAAGTTTGGTTCAACAGAATCAATTTGGAGGCTCTGATATAGAAGATGCAGGTATGCACTTGAATACTTTCACTGAAATATGTGATATGATGCACATTAAATATGTTGACCCCGATGCGGTCAAACTGCGTTTATTTCCTTTCTCTCTTAGAGGAAGAGCAAAAGAATGGTTTTTATCTTTGCCTATAAATACTATTGCATCATGGGTGGAATGTACTTCTTTATTTATGACTAAATTCTTTCCACCTGCAAAGAATATGCAACTAAGATCTGATATTACATGTTTTAGACAGGAAGAGCGTGAGCCACTAGCGCTTGCATGGTAGAGAATGAAAGAATGCATAAGAAACTGTCCCAGCCATGGGATGGAATATTGGTTAATTCTCCATTTATTTTATAATGCTCTTAACCCTGTTTCTAAGTCTATGATAGATACTGCTACTGGAGGAACATTTATGGGTAAGCAAATTACCGAAGCAAAGCAGCTGCTAGACAATATGCAGGACAACCATACCCAATGGCATGTGGAAACATCAAATACTAAGAAGGTGAACTCTGTCACACCTCAAGATAATGAATAACTCAATGCTAAGTTGGATGAGCTTATATTAGCCGTTAAAGGTAAGGAAACCCTGGTAAGAACTACTCTAGAACCAAATATTGAAGAAGTAGACTTTGTAGCTCATAATGACTATAACCCTGCTTGGAAGAAGAATTATAATCCAAACTTTCAGAAACATTACTCTAGTCCAGCAGGTAGCTCTAATAATAATATGGCTTCAAGCAATTCTAGTCTCCAAGAAACTCTTAAAGCTTTTATGGACTCACAAAATGAGCAAAACAATATTCTAGTCAAAATTATGGAGAATCATGATGCTATGCTTGGTAAATTATCTAACCAAGATGTTAGTTTAAGAAATGATTTGCATGCCCTCCAAGAAAGAACAAGGATCGTTGAGGCACAGCTAAGTAAGATAACCGAGAGTCAAACTCTCATTCTAGCAAAATTTGCAGGTAAAGCTGAGCCTAATCCAGTTGAAGAGCTCAAGATGATAAGAATCCAAAGGGAGAAGCCCGAAGAACTTGATTATAACAATGCTCCTTCACCAAACTACACTGTTGAAGATCTTGTAAAAAGGATCAATGTCAAGATTCTAGTAAGTGAAGGAAATTAAGAAGCCATGTATCAACACTTTGTCAACCAGGTAGCAATAAAGGTACGTGAGCTTGAAGAAGAATACAAGAAAATTGCTGAAAAATTGCCTGTTAATCTAGATGATATATTTGAGCCTACCATTAAGATTAAAATTGGGACAAGTGAAATAGATGCACTGTGTGATCTAGGTGCAAGTGTTTCAACAATTCCAAAGAGTCTTTTTAACAAGTTAAATCTTGTCTCTTTTGAAATCACCGAACTGAAATTACATCTAGAAGATTATACCTATAAACAAGCAGGAAAATACTTTAATTTACATTAAAGGCTATCATGCTCTCATTGATTTTGTTATTGTTGACATGCCTAAAGATGCTACTTACCCTATCATATTAGGCCATCCTTTCTTAAGAACTATTAAGGCTTTGATCAATCTACATGAAGGGAACATGAAGCTTCAATTGCCTTCGTGGATTAAACGTATGGTGTGGAAGGTAATGGTTTGCAGCAAGTAAACAAGTAACAGTGGAAGATGTATCAATGATAAAGATTGGACCGGGGTCCATAGTTCACTAGAGGTGCTCTCCTTAGAAAACAACATGGCATGAAGGGTATACAAATTACAGCAGGGCAACTGACATGAACTGAGCAAGGCATAACAATGCAATTACTAGTCAGAAAGATCCTATAAGATTAGATTGGGCAATACAACAATATACATAGACCGCCATCCAACTGCATCTATGACTAGAATTCCACCTTCAGGTTATCATCTGAACCCCTCCAGTATTAAGTTGCAAGCAACAGACAACTGCTTTAAGCAAAGTGTGTAAGAGACTGTTATTTTCTCCCTAGTAGCAACAACACATCTACAACCGAAGAGATTATTGTCACTTCCCTTGGAAACTAGAGGAATGAACCCACTATCGAGCATAAATACCCCATCTTGGAGTCACTAGCAACTACTGTGTCTCCCAAGGTGGGTGGCGATCTTCCGCGCACCAGGGAAGTAGCCGAGATGGTGGCCGCGGCAAGCATCAAGAAGCGCAAGCATGCAGGGGCACAGTTGCTCCCGACCATCGGCACTGCCCTAACCGCGGTGCCGCAGCAAAGCTAGCTCAAAGCCGAAGAGGGCGACACGGCCCAAATTGCAATCGGCGGGGCCAAAGGGGGCGAACGCAACGAAGACAAAGACACTGGCCCACCATACCGGCCTCCATCCATGAGTGACCCTAGCGTCCGCGTCGACATCACTACTCAGGATAGCTCGTGAAAATGCAAGTGGTGGTTTAGAATGCTTGATTTGGGTGGTTTCTAACTATGAACTATGCATTCATAGTTAATTATAAAACTGAAACAGCAATATAAAAACAGTGAACTACTAATTGGTTGTTTTACGTGTTGGAAACAGCGCGAATAAGTTCCCACAAATGAAATCAATATTTTTTCCTGACATGCAAAACCCGTTTTCTGCAGCCTGCGTTTTCAGATTTAGAGAGTAGAGAGGCATCCATTTTATACACTTACTCGAGGATTAGGATGGGGAGAAAAAGCAGAAGAAAAGAGGCCAACATAGTCAGAATTGTAATTTGGGATTTTGCTTTTTCTTCAGAAAAACCATTCTCAGGTTTAATTAATTTAGACCAAGATTTGATGGTTCAGCGTTCAAAGCGATAGGATTTTTTATTTCAGCGTTCTGGACTTATATTTTCTATTTACACTTTAAAAATACACAGGCCTATTCTGCAGAGATTTCCTTCTGTAACTGCCTAAATTACATAATTTCCATATTTTCTAAATTACCTACTCTCAAAATAGATTATCCTATGTTTTCAACATTTAGAAAAATTTGGGACATCTATTTCAGAGAATTTTGGGAGAGCAGCAGGGTACATTTCAGAGAACAAATCAAGTAATCAATATATTAAATGAACCATCTTGGAGAGCAACAAGGCATATTTCAGAGAACAAATTTTACTAGATTCAAGTGATAAGTTCTTTCCAACGAAGACTAGATCTGACTGTTCAAATGTTTTTGGATATAGGACTTAACGTTCATCCTGTCTCATTGTGCTGAGTTGTGTGACACCGGATCTCAATCGAGAACCAAAAGAAAACACATAACCCGTCTCATTTTCACGACTGAAGATATATAGATGTGAGGAAGAAATAGTAACAACAAGAAAACTACTCCCTCCGTCCTAAAATAGATATTGTCAAAATTTGAATGAATCTAGACACTATTTAGTATATATGTTCATCCACAAATCTAAGACATCTATTTTGGGACGGAGGGAGTATGAACGAACAATCCAAATCCTATGAAAAATATGGCCGCTTTTAATTTGAATGGGGCAAGAGCACACGACGTGCCCATCCAATCGTGAAGCGGCCGGCCGTCTCTATGGGCACTTTGTGCAAAGGGCGACTCGTCCATGGATACAACCGAGCACCCGCTCGTCTGAGCCGTCTCACCAAATCAAACAAAACAACACGAAGAAAATCAAATCTCGTGAAACCTCGTGAAACAAAACTATATCTAGATATTTAGGTTTGAAGTATGGCCAGATTTTGTGGCTTGGAATTAAAGAAGATGGATCTCCAAACAATCTTCTCCTAGGCTCCATGCGGCAGTCAGGACACCATCGAGAGGCGCCTGCTGTTGACTCATGATATAGAGCCCAAAAGATGATCCCGATCTAGGGACGACGGTGGCGGCGGCTATAGAAGGTTTCATGGTCTGCATCAGGGGCTTCTTATAGGCGAAGGGGGAGGCCGAAGAGGCGTCCAGAGGGGCCACACCCCTCCCAGGCACGGGTCAGGGCCCACCTGCACCTAGGGGGGTATGGCTGCCCTGGCCCGCTTCTCTGTCTCTCCTCTGGACTTCTTGTTTCCCACGGAAAGAAATCGATTTTGACGTTTGTCCCGTCCAATTCCGTGAGTATTTTTTTACTAACTTTTCTGAAACCAAAAACAGTTGAAAACAGACAACTGACACTGTGGCAACTTGTTAATAGGCTAGTACCAGAAACCATGTAAAAAGTGCCTCAAAGTGTAGACAAAGAAAAGCAAAGTAGATACTAAACAAGCATGGAGCATCAAAAATTATAGATACGTTTCCGACGTATCAACATCCCCAAGCTTAACTCACAATAGATATCCAACCATTTGCAAGCATTGAAAGATGGGATCAAAGAACTCTAAACATGTGCATGAAAGATAGAGTTCTAACAACAGGACATATTAACTATGCATGCAACATGACAAGCTACAAACAGAGATCATGAATAATATGCATTGTAAAATGTTTGTTTGTTTCACATGCAGAAAACATAGCATAGTGGCAATCATCTTGTCCCTCATAGAGTAGCAAATATATGCATAGGACACATGCAAAGTTCACAAGGGTGACTAGAAACAAATAGCACAAGAACAAGTAATATCACAATATGCATCAATTAATAACCTTTGGAACACTGCACATAGAATAACAAGTATACTCTCTTAATGGTGCCTAAAGGTAGAAGGTGGAGAATCAATAGTGGTGGAATAAAGGCCTTTTTTTGTAAAAGAAACAGGGATTACAAGTTTCAAAAAGAGCTTCCAAAAATATGGTACTTGTTAGCGTTCATCTCTCATTACCCCTATCATAAGCATCTTGAAGTGGTTAAGGTTAAAGTGGCAAAGATGGAGGATATGCTTGACGAAGTATAAGTTGGCAATCTCATGTCCCTTGAATACGAGGGCCACACCTCATGCATACTAAACTTTGGGTCCAGGTAAGTTCTTGTCAGTGTAAGTATTTGCATATCATTGAGAACCCCAACGGGGTACCCCTTGCACATGGTAGAGGAGCTTTCCCATAACCAAAATAATAAGGCAAGCAGACAATGAGCATCTCAGCAATCTTCTTATGTACCATGGGAATATGGTGCTTTTTTCTCTCTTTCCTCTTTTCTCAATGTGTCTCTTTTTTATAAGAATAATGCTTCATAGATGTCACTATGGTGATGCTGCAAGTTTCCACCATGATTAGGCATGGCTTAGGCTAGCAGCCTAGGCATTTCTCTAACATAGGATACAAACTCCATGGACTTACAAGTTCCCTCTTTATTTCACACTAGTGACATCGATAGACAAAAGAGCATGATATCAACTTAGTACATGTAACAACCCAGCATTTAGAAACTAACGAAGGGTATATTTAGGAATTTGGAATGTTGCATGCATTCATTTGTGAAAATGTGGGTAAATTTTTTGCCAAATAAAAACCTAAAGTGATCAAGGTTTCTTTCATGCTTTAAGAATAGGTTTAGTCTTGAAGGATGATTGTTATAGACTTTGATATGATCTTTGTGGATTTATGTGTTTTGGGGAAATGGAATTTGAATTTAGAAACTTGAGTGTTTGAATTGTAGTTCAAAAGAATTTTGAATAATGTTTGAATATTTGATTCAATTAAGGGTTAACCAATAATAACTCAAACTTAATATAAAGAAGGTAATTAAAAATAAGAATTTCCATTTTATATTTTCATTAAATAAATAAGTTACAAAAAAATGTAACTTATGGAAATCATTCACAATTATTACAATAATAAATAAATAAAGAATAATGTTTCTTTATTGATCATAGTATAATCTTTATTACAAAATACTAAAATAAAGATTACAAAAGAATAGAACTAAAATTACAAATGAATAAAGAAGATTACATATGACTATTCTACAAATAAACCTAAACTAAAATATTGAAATCCCAAGTCTGGTACCTCCAAAACAAACACAAATAAAAAATAAAAAAGGTTAAGGTTAAAATGGAATTACTCTCAGACTTGTCAGTGAAGTGCACTGATCAAGATTCATCATTGAGTAATTTTATAAAAAGGGGCAAATTTCACCAATATGAAAGAATGTATCCTTTATACTTTTAAGCCATAATTCAAATACAGCAAGGAGGGGCAAGTTTCACCAGCCAGGTAAAAGTAACCAGATAGCAGTAACTCTCAAATTCAGAGCATATCCATAAGTTGCACAACAAGCACACATGCAAGACACACACCAAAGTGCATAGTGTGTGTTGTCAGCACCTTAGCAACAGCCCAGCAACACAAAACTGTTCAGCACAGCCGTGGAGAAGCACTAGTGCATCTATTCACTGCTCACACACACAAGAACAGCTAGCTTAGCCAGAGCCAAATAAACCAGCAACACCATCTCACATCAGATCAAGCCACATATCACCTGATGGTGACATAAGGAAGGGAATGATCAGGTGAATAGCAAGGCCAAGCTCACAGGAGCTAGGAGGAGCAGAATTCCTCAAGGCCAAGCACAAGCATCAAGGGAACACAAAAATAGCATCAAGGTGTAAGATCCCTCCCTTTATAAAGGTAAGGATCCCTGTGATTGCAATGCTATTCCCTGGATCAATACTAGCATCCACAGTTTAAGATGAAGTACACAGAAACAAAGGTCATTATTGCATATCATTCCAGAGACAAACATAGTCTTTTACAACTCCATGGCCACAGGCCTAATACAAGAGTTCATTATATAATAAGATAAATAAGTCTTCATATTCATGTGCCACAAGCAAGCATGTTGAGTGTAGACTCATGACCCCTAATCATCATCAGAATAACCTGCAACATCACAAGTTACAGCCACAGTGGGTCAATACATTGGAATAGTATTGGCAAGTGATACCTTAGTAGAATATTGGTAGTCTAGATACTATATGCATTTTTGGCTAAGTGTAGCTTAGGCTTGCTTTGCTCAAAAAAGATTTTACCTATTAGTTGAAAACTTTAAGTTTTTCTTTGACAAAACTTTCCCAAGGAAACACCAATAGAAATTGGTGTACCTTCACCCTTGTTCAACCACAAGTTTTAACTTAGAAATTGGGATGAGGAGATTCTTGATAGCTTCCATGTCTTGATGCTCAAGTTGTCCAATACCAGGGACATGGCTAAGTACTTAGATTCTTCCATCTGCAGAGGTTGTACACTTTCCCCACAAGACTTGATTTTCACCAAGACAGGACCTTTCAGAAGCCTTCCCTTAGACCAAATGGACGCGCTCCAACCTATCATCCCACTACCACCAACTGTCCAAATGGCTAAGTTATTGCAACCTATATGATCCAGGCAGAGCCCATAATGCCATGTGGCTGCACTAGAAGTTTCTTAACATTTGGCATCTTAAATCCCTTTGTTCCTGGGTGGCTTTCCACAAGTGAGATACACAAGGTAAACCATAGAAATGGGCCTTGTGTAACCACTCAACACAAACCATTCTTTCCATTCCACCCATGTGATTCATTCACTTAGTTGTTTTGTTAAGCAAAAACACAAGTCCAAAGACTTAGAAATATTTTATCATAGCATGAATATTTAACCATCCTTGGTTGCTACTAGCTAGGCTAAGCATGGCATTAATAAGCATCTTAACTTAGAAATTTCTAGGAATTCTACAACTACTAGGATTTCCCAAGCATAGCATATAGATCAAAAATAATCATGCAAGTCTAGCAAAAATATTTCTAGTGCATAGTTGAAAAACATAGGAATAAAATCATGAAGCACCACTTGCCTTGGTAGTTTGGAGAGTACCAACAATCCTCACAATCACAATCAATATTTGTACCAAAATCTACAAATAAAATAATGGCACAACATCACATACACAATATATACAATCAAAAATACATGAATGCATGCAAAATGCCATGTGATGATTTCCTACACCAAACAAGACAAGTGCACAATACTGAATCATAAACAAGTTCAAAACATGCCAAATAAACTTTATTTGAATAACATAACATCTTTCAAATAATTTTTATACACAAATTATGCCTACAAATGTTTCTATAAAAACAATCATTTTAACAGAGGCAAAATATTAAACACATTGCATAAACATAAAGGTTTTTCTCTCCTGATTCCAATGATATAAAATTTGTCAAATTTGGAGGTGGGAATCAAAAGTTATGAATTATTCAAGTTTAAACATCTAATAGATCTAATTTTTGATTTTAAATCTAACTCACAGACACGCGGTGGCATCTGATTGGACGATACCGCTTCACAGCGGATCATGCTCGCACACCGTTGGATATAATTAACAGCGTATGGTCCAGATCAAAACGTACCCCTTCGCTACATATCTAATCCTAAACGCTGGATTCGGATCCGACGGTCACGGTTCAATCGACCACAGACGGGCGGCGCTAGCGGCGGCGAGTGGCGGCGGCGGCGGCTCTGTCAGATACGGTGCCGATGATTTAGGTCGCGCGGGAGAGGGGGAAGTGGCTTACTGAGTTCGTCGTGTGCTGCTGATGCTCAAGGTAGGCTTCGTTGGTGAAGGGGCGCGCAGAGGTGGTCGCTGGAGCTCGCCGTAGTCGTGGCGCCGGTGGTTGCAGACGCTAACGCTGTTGCGAGGCTCTGCGCCGTCCTAGCACGAATAAAATGCATCAGGGGGTGCGCACGGTTGTGGCGAACACGATAGGGTCAGAGAGGAAACAAGGGGCGCTCGAAGTTTACCAGTATTCCTCGTCGGAGTTGGGCGGTGGTGCTGTGGTTTGCAGAGGTGGACGGAGGTGACGCCCTGGTGCATTACAGAGCAAACAGATGGCATGAGACGATGCGCAAGGATATGCTGATCATGCCCGTTTGAATCAGAGACAAGGGGGCGATCGACGCTTACCGAAATCGCACGCCGGAGTTCGTCGGGCAGCGACGGTTCGAGCTTGAATGCGCGCAGCCTGGTGGCGGAGTGAGCGGGGAAAGTGAGGGGAAATGATCGCGGAGGGGTGGAGTTTAAGTAGCAGGTGAAGGCTGTGCGAATTACTGGCGAAATCAAAGGAATTGATTCGGTTTGTTTGCGCGAGGTAATGGCGGCGACGACGTGTTCATCGCGCGGTTTCTGGGAGGACGATGACGATGTGGCGATGGGGCCACCGGCCTCGTGGGTTGATTCAAGCCTGAGAGAGAGAGGGGGAGGGAATGGCCCGGGTGGGCTTAGTGGGCTAGGTCTGTTGCTGGGCTAGATTAGTGGCGCCAGGCCTAGTTGGTTTTCCTAATTACTTTTCTTTTTCTATAATGAATTTCAGGAATCATTTTCAATCAAATTCAAAAGCAATTAAATTAAAATCTTTTATGGATTTTTGTAAAGTGAAAGTTTTATAATTTTGAGTATAGAATCATACTGTCTTGTTGGACTAGCATGGTCTTTGAAGATTTTTAAAAATAATAGTGCCTTAGCACATTGTTTGATATAGATTTGAAAATGGTTTTAAAACCATATTTGTTTCGAAATTTTTGTCCAAACTCTAGCATTCAACTAAAACAATCCAAGAACAAACAAAGCTTGGTTTTAAGACATTTTTATTCTCAATTGAGAGTGGCATTTGATTATTGGTTGCTCACATAAAATAATAGCACTAAGTGCTTCTGATTTCTTGAAATGAGTTGGAAAATGATCCCTAAATTATATGCATGCATGTATGATATGCAATCTTTGAAAACATGATTTTAGGGATGTTACAAATCTAACCCCCTTAAGGTGAATCTCTCCCTCGAGATTCGGATTGGCTAGCAAATATGTGAGGGTGGTCTTTCCGAAGATCATCTTCTCTTTCCCATGTGGCTTCTTCTTCGGAATGATGGTTCCATTGAACTTTGCAGAATTTGATAGTCTTAGTCCGAGTAACTCTTTCTACAGTCTCAAGAATCTTGATAGGTTTCTCTTCGTAAGTGAGATCACTTTCCAATTGAACTCCCTCCAAAGGTATGGTATCCTTCAAAGAAGTCTCTTCCATCTCTGGGTGACATTTCTTAAGTTGACTCACATGAAACACATTGTGAACGGCAGACAATGATTATGGCAATTCAATTTCGTAAGCTACTTCTCCTTTACAACTCAGAATCTTGAATAGTCTAACATATCTTGGGGCCAATTTTCCTTTGACTCTAAACCTCTTCACTCCACGAAGTGGTGACACTCTAAGATAAGCTCTATCACCTACTTCATAGGTGACTTCTCTACGCTTAGGATCTGCGTAGCTCTTCTGTCGAGACTGTGCTATCTTTAATTTGTCATTAACTAGCTTGACTTTCTCTTCAGCCTCCTTGATTAGTTCTGGTCCGAACAAACTTCTTTTTCCCACACCATTCCATAGCAATGGGGTAGTACACTTTCTCCCATAGAGAAACTCAAATGGTGCCATCTCAATACTGGCTTGATAGCTGTTATTGTAAGAGAATTCCGCGTAAGGCAGACTTTCATCCCAACTGGCTCCATAGTCTAGGGCACATGCCCTCAACATATCTTCAAGAATCTGGTTGGTTCTTTCTGTTTGTCCATCAGTCTGAGGATGAAAGGTAGTGCTGAATTCCAACCTCGTTCCCAATGACTCATGTAGTTGCCTCCAAAAATGAGAAGTGAATTGAGTTCCCCTATCAGACACGATACTCTTGGGTACTCCATGTAGACATACAATCCTACTCATATAGATTTTAGCTAACTTAGCACTTGTATAAGTTGTCTTCACGGGTATAAAATGAGCCACTTTAGTCAGGCGATCCACTACTACCCAAATAGAATCATATCCTGACCGGGTCCTTGGCAATCCGGTAATGAAATCCATGCCAATATTGTCCCACTTCCAATCAGGAATAGGTAGTGGTTGTAACAATCCTGCTGGTTTCTGATGTTTCGCTTTCACTCTACTACATACATCACACAAAGCAATATGTTCGGCAATGTCCTTCTTGAGATTATTCCACCAAAATCTTTCTTTCATATCCATGTACATTTTGGTGTTACCCGGATGAATGGAATACGTTGAGTTGTGTGCTTCTTGTAAAATCAGTTTCCGAAGTTCCGGATCTTGTGGAACACAGATATGTTTTCCATACCTTAAAGTACCATGTTCATCTTCATGGAATCCTTTGGCTTTTCCCTTGCCAATTTTTTTCCTTAATCTCTTCAATTTCCTTATCTGTCCTTTGGGCTTCTTTGATTTTGTCCAACAAAGTGGGTTGAACATCCAACGACATGAGATTTCCTTCAGGTATAATCTCCAAACTGAGATCTCTAAATTGGGCACACAGATCATCTGGCAATTCTCCCTTAGTAAGGCCATTCACAAAAACCTTACGTCTCAAAGCATCCGCTACAACATTTGCTTTACCGGGGTGGTATTGCAAACTCAAGTCATAGTCCTTGATGAGTTCTAGCCATCTTCTTTGTCTCATGTTAATTTCTTTCTGGGTGAAGATATACTTCAAACTTTTGTGATCTGTGAACACTTCACATCGCTTTCCCAAAAGATAGTGTCTCCATGTTTTGAGTGCATGGACAATAGAGGCTAACTCTAAATCATGAGTTGGGTAGTTTACCTCATGAGTTTTGAGTTGTCTCGAGGCATAAGCCACAACTTTCCCTTCTTGCATAAGTACTGCACCTAATCCATGATGAGATGCATCACAATACACTAGGAAATCCTTTTCCAAATCTGGCAGACATAAGACTGGTGCTGTCACTAGTCTCTTCTTCAACTCTTGGAAACTGAGTTCACATCCTTCAGACCAAGCAAATTTCTTGTCTTTATTTAGCAATTCTGTCATTGGCTTGGCTATCTTGGAAAAATTCTCAATGAAACTTCTGTAGTATCCTGCCAAGCCAAGGAAACTACGAACCTCTTTCACTCACTTAGGAGATTCTCATTCAGTTACAGCCGAAACTTCAGCAGGATCAACTGCTACACCATCTCCTGACACGACGTGTCCAAGAAATCCAACTTCCTTAAACCAAAACTCACACTTGCTGAATTTGGCATATAGCTTATGCTCTCTAAGCTTCACAAGTATCAAACGCAAATGTCCTTCATGCTCTTATTTGCTCTTGGAGTAGATTAAAATGTCATCGATGAATACGACAACAAACTTGTCAAGGAACTCCATGAACACCTCGTTCATCATATTCATAAAGTATGTTGGTGCATTGGTCAAACCGAATGGCATCACGGTATACTCATACAATCCATACCTAGTGGTGAAAGCTGTCTTAGGTATGTCTTGTTCTCTTATCTTGAGCTAAATGTAACCTGATCGGAGATCAATCTTTGAGAACACACAAGCTCCTTCTAGCTGATCAAACAAGTCATTTATTCTAGGCAAAGGGTATTTGTTCTTGATAGTCACCTCATTGGGTGAACGATAATCTATGCATAACCTTTGACTTCTATCTTTCTTTTCCACAAACAAAACTGGTGCTCCCCAAGATGAAGAACTTGGTTGAATAAATCCTTTCTACAACTGTTCTCCAAGTTGTTTCTTTAGTTCTTTCTGTTGGAGATATGCCCTAGAGGCAATAATAAATGTAGTTATTATTATATCTTTGTGTTTATGATAAATGTTTACATTCATGCTATAATAGTATTAACAAGGAAACATTGATACTTGTGTGATTTGTAAACTTAATTTGAAGTCCCTAGTATAGCCTCTATACTTCACTAGCTTGTTGGTTGATTAATGATTGTGGTTTCCCTATCATGAACATTGAGATGTTATCAAAAACAAGATCATATCGTTAGGAGAATGATATGGTGGACATACTCCTATAGATAAGCGTATCATAAAGATCAAGTCATTTCAATAGTTCAATTGCTATATGCTTTCTGATACATAGTAACCTAATTCCTTCGACCATGAGATCATGCATATCACCTTTACCGGATGGATGCTTTGATGACATCAAACACCACACCGTAACTGGGTGGCTATAAAGGTGGCATTGAGTGTTCGGAAAGTATTGGTTGAGACACATGGATCAAGAGTGGGATTTGTCCATCCATATGAAGGATAGATATGCTTTGGGCCCTCTCGGTGGAATGTCATCCAATTAGCTTGCAAGCATGTGACCTGCTCACAAGGGATCACATATCACGGAACGAAAAGAGTACTTGTCGAATGAGGTTGAACTAGGTATGCAGAGATACCGACGATCATAACCTCGGATAAGTAAACTATCGTGAGACAAAGGGAAATTGGTATCGTATGTAAGTGGTTCATTCGATCGCAAAGTAATCGTAGAAATATGTGGGAGCCATATGAATTTCCAGATTCCTCTATTGGTTATTGTTCGGAGAAGTGTCTCCATCATGTCCGCATAATTCACGAACCGTAGGGAGACACACTTAAGGATTCGACGTTGTTTTGAGTAGTTATGGTATTATGAGAAAGAGACCGAATGTTGTTCGGAGTCTCGGATGGGATCCGGGATATCACGAGGTGATCCGGAATGGTCCGGAGAATAAGATTCATATAAGGAAAGTCCTGCTTTGAGTTCGGGAATGATTCCTGTTTTTATCGGAATGTTCTAGAAGGTTCCTAATGTCCCAAGACCGGGGAGGGGTACATGAATGTGTCATTGCATATTGGGATGATTGCATCATGTACTAAGTGTTCTCGCTGTTCCAAATAAAGGATTAAGTTGAATCCCAAACTGAAAAGTCAAACGGCTAGTTTGAAAGTCAAACGGCTAAAACAGGAAAGTGAGGGAAAGAGGAAAGAGGAGGTTGAAACCGAGTTGGGGAGGGAGACCCTCCTCCAACCGGCGCGCCTCCTCCAAGCTGAGTTGGGGAGGGACTCCCCTCCCTCCCCATGGCGCGGCCGGCCCCTCCACCTATAAAAGGAGGGGCAGGGCTCCCTCCTCTAGACACACAAGTTCCTATCCTCTAAATCTAAACCCTAGCCCTAGACTCCGGTTTAGAGCCGCTTTGGTTTAGAGCTTCTAATTGCACTAGCCTTCGGATTAGAGCCTTCTAATTGGTGTGTCTAAACCTAGACCACTAATAGCTCTCATACTCCACCATACTCACTCCGCTTAAAGCGAAGCCCACGGATCTTCCTCTACTTCCTGCACACCACAGTCTTTGCCGGAATCACGAGGAGAGTGCTACAACCTCCGCCTCACTGGAACAAGGGAGAGGAAGGTCTTCGCCGAAAATTTAACGTGTGACCGATCATGGAAGCGCTGCCGGAACGCAGCGCCGGAAGGATCGTCTACACGATCTTGAGATCGGGAAGAGTACGACTACATCACCCACGAGAATCCTCTCTCGTTAAACACTTTGGAATCTTCGAGGGTAAGTTATTCCATCGACTCGTTGCTACAATCTAGTAGATAGATCTTGGCTTGTTTGTTTGTATGCGATAGAAAATTTTTGTTTTCCATGCTACGAAACCCTACAAAGGGTATCGAGCCGTGTCTATATGTAGATCACTGCATGAGTAGAACACAATGGTCATTATGGGCGTTGATGCTTTTATTGTCGATTGCTTCTTGTGTACTTTGCATCTTGCGGTATGTTGGGATGAAGCGGCACGGGCTAACCTTACATGACATCATTCATGAGACTTGCTCCACGCTTGACATGCAACTTGTATTGCATAAGTGGCTTTATGGTGCTGCTTTCTCCTAGCATAGTTAAGATCCAATTTACAACGGTGATCAACAATGCTAGTATCAATGTTGTGGTTCTTGTTCGTAAGTTAGAACGACACTTATTGAAAGCCCCAAACCACGTAAAATATGCAAAGAAAGTAGAGGCGTCTAACTTTGTTTTGCGTGGGTGTCTTGATGTGATATGGCCATGATTGTGATTATATCTGATGTATGCAATGTTCCTTATTGTAAGTTGGCAACCAGCAGGAGCCATATGGTTGTCTTTAATTTATGTTAAGACCCGCGTGTCTATTCAAAGTAGTTGTAATAGTTGAAGCCGGTGAACAACAACCATGGAGAAGCATCATTGACCTTGATGCAATGCCGGTGATGATGGAGATCATGTTCGTGCTTGAAGATGGAGATCAGAAGCACAAAGAAGAAAGGCCATATCATATCACATATTATTTAATTGCATGTGATGTTAATCCTTTATGCATCTTATATTGCTTAGTAGACGACGGTAGCATTATAAGATGATCCCTCATGCACCTGAATTTCAAGTCATAAAGTGTTCACCCTTAGTTAGCACCGATGCTAAAGCTTGTTGTTTCGAAGCACCACGTGATGATCGGGTGTGTTAGATTCTGCAAGTGTATACAACGGGAGCAAGCCAGATTTGCTCATGCGGAAACTAAGATTTGATCTTGACGAGCCTAGCATGTACATACATGGTCTCGGAACACGGATCACCGAAAGGTAAAGCATGAATCATATAGTAGATATGATGAACATGACGATTGTTCGCCATTGAAGCTATATCAACTCTCGTGATGATCGGTGTTGATGTAGTGGATTTGGTTCGTGTGATCACTAAAACTATGTGAAGGATGTTGTTTTGAGTGGGAGTTCACCTAGTTTAATTTCATTAATTAATTTGAACTCAATTTGTCATAAACTTAGTCTAAACTATTGCAAATATGTTGTAGATCAATGGCAGCCCCTACCATCAATTTTAATGCGTTCCTAGAGAAATAAAAGTTGAAAAACAATGGAAGCAACTTCGCGGATTGGTTCCGCAATTTGAGGATTGTCCTCACAGCTGGTAATTTGACCTATGTGCTGGATGCACCACTGGGTGACCCACCTGCAGTTGATGCTGCCGATGAAGTAAAGAATGTTTACCTCACTCTTAAGAATCAAGACTCCATAGTTCAAAGGTGCTATCTTGTATGGTTTGGAATCGAGCTTGTAAAAGGTTTGAAGAGTCGACCCATATGATATTGTCAAGGATCTCAAATTGATTTTTGAGACTCATGCGCAATTGAAAGCTATGAGGCTTCCGAAAAGTTCTTTAACTGCAAGATGGAAGAAGGCAGTCGTGAAGGAGCATGTGCTTAAGATGTCTGGGCACGCAAACAAACTTCAAAGCTTGGGTATAGTGATTCCTAATGCTTTGGGGATTTATCGTGTCCTTCAATCACTACCACCAAGTTACAACAACTTTGTGATGAACTACAACATGCAGAACATGAACAAGACGTTACCAGAACTCTTTTCCATGTTGAAATCTGCAGAAGTGGAGATCAAGAAAGAGCACCAAGTGTTGTTGGTCAATAAGACCACCAAATTCAAGAAAGGCAAGTCTAAGCAAAAGGGACACTTCAAGAAGGGTGGTAATAAAGTTACCACGCCGGCGAAGAAGACCAAGGTTGGACCCAAGACTGATACTGAGTGCTTTTACTGCAAGGGAGAAGGTCAATGGAAGCGGAATTGCCCAAAGTACTTGGCGGATCTGAAGAACGGCAACATCAAGAAGAAAGGTATATCTGATATACATGTTATTGATGTGTATCTCACTAGTACTCGTAGTAGTGCCTGGGTATTTGATATTGGTTCGGTTGCTCATATTTGTAACTCAAGCAAAATGCAGAATAAACGGAAGCTAGCGAAGAACGAGGTGATGATGCGATGGAAACGGATCAAAGGTTGATGTGATCGCTCGGCATGCTACCCCTTCATCTACCATCGGATTAGTTTTATACTTAAATAATTGTTATTTAGTGCCCGTGTTGAGCATGAACATTATATCGGGATCTTGTTTATTGTAGACGGTTACTTGTTTAAGTCGAGAATAATGGTTGTTCGATTTATATGAGTAATATGTTTTATGCACATGCACCTTTGATAGATGGTCTATTCTTATTGAATCTCGATAGTGGAAATACACATATCAACAACATTGAGGCTAAACGCTTGAAATCAAGATAATTCGACCTATATGTGGCAATCGCTGCCTTGGTCACATTGGAGTGAAGCGTATGAAGAAACTCCATTCCGATGGACTTCTTGAATCACTTGATTTTGAATCACTTGAAAGATGCGAAGCATGTCTGATGGGAAAAATGACTAAGACTCCATTTTCTGGTATGATGGAGCGAGCTACGGACTTATTGGAAATCATACATACCGATGTGTGTGGTCCAATGAGTGTAGCATCGCGCGGTGGTTATCGTTATGTTCTTACCTTCACGGATGACTTGAGTAGATATGGGTATATCTATTTCATGAAACATAAGTCCTAAACTTTCGAAAAGTTTAAGGAGTTTCAAAGTGAGGTAGAGAATCAACGTAACAAGAAGATTAAATTTCTACGTTCTGATCGTGGAGGTGAATATCTATGTCACATCCCAAGATTTTCCAAATCTTGTAATGTGAAAACAAATGAATAAAATAAAACTTTGTTTAAATTTCAGAGCCAGAAGAAACCTTTTGAATTCAAATAGAACTCCAAACCCATTTGAATTAAATAAAACCTAAAGGGATTTAAAAAGATAAACATTTCATTAATGGAAAAATGAAAACATTTGAAATTACCATTTTGAAACAATTAAATGAAAAGACTGTTTTCAAATAAAACTGAAGTATATAAATAAAGAATATTTTATATAGCCAAATCAAACCTTGGCCAAACTTTGGGAAATAAAACATTTTATTTTAAATAAAATTAGCAAAGGTTTATTTAAATAAATTAATAAGGATTTAATATCCAACCTTATTTGAATAAAAGTTTTACCAATTTAAATTTAAACATCAAAACTTATTAAATTATTTAAAATAAGTTTTCCCAAATATTTGATATTCACAAATGAAACCTACTAATGTGTTTTGACTTTATTTTAGGTTTAAAATAAATCTCTTAATAAAACAGATTCCATTTGATTTAATAACTAAGGTCCATTTTATTTAATTATTAATGGATCCTAAAATAAAGATGTGGTTTTGTTTAAACAATTCCTTAATTGGTTTTGAAAATATTTGGGTTTTAAAATGAAGATTTTATTAATTGAAACAAACCCTATTTTATTAAATTACAAAAGGATTCATTTTATTTAACTAAAGGATAGATCCTAAAAAGAATAAAATCTTTATTTTATTTTGGAATGTGGATTATGTTGATAAACAGAACCAAATTCATAGCTGCAAAGTTTGTTGATTGTTTGAATAGATTTGAGTGTGAATTGTTTGTTTGAAATTCAAAACAGAAATCAGAAATAGAAAAAGAAAAGGTTACAGAAAAAAAATGGAATTGGATCGACCCAACCGAGCAGCCCACTAAGGCCCAGAACCAGCCCAGCTATTCTTTCCCCGAAGAAAAACGGTTCACACCCACTAACAGACCCGCGCAGAGTATGACATGTGGACCCTGCCCTCATTTCTTTTCCCAATCGACAGTAGACCACCGCCATCGCTCATCGTCCTCACCACAGGACCTTTCTTCCCCAAACCTCTCTACCGTTTGCTGAATTTGAATGCCGCGATCAATTCGTCTTAATGACGCGTCTTTACCTCGCCTTGACCACGCAGGATAAAACACCTGCCTTCCCTCTTCCGTTTCCCCCAGACGCCTCTCTTCGACACGCCCCCAGGCCGCCACAATTTCACCCTGAACGGCTCTGTTCCGACGACACTCCGGTGCCGATTCCAGCAATTCAACACCGCCCCTTGCCTCCCTGAGCACCCTAGTAGCTTCCCCACTCCCAGACGCACCTCCCAACACTCTCCGTTCGACCGCGGGCGCCCCAGAGAGTCGGCTAGGACAAGCTCCGACAGCGCCGCCGTCTGTCTCGTCTCCGTCGAACTTCCCGGTAAGTACTTACCGCCCTGCGCCTTCTCATTCACACGAGGAGCTTTGTCTTGGTCCCGCGCATCTAACCATGCCATCCTTTCGCCTTGGGGTGATCCACAGCGCCATCCACGACGACCACCTGAAGCACCCGACGCCGTCCTCCACTCCGGCGAGCAATTGCAGCTGTACCAGAGCGCCCCTTACCACGACAAGCACACGTTGAGCATCCCCGTGCCTCGGCGATCACTGTGAGCCACTCCACCCTCCCTCTCGCTTCCTGTGTTAGCCGGAACTCCACCGCCAGAGCGCCGCCGCCGTCTGCTGCCGCGCAGCGCCGCCCATCTGTGACCAGGCCGTAGTAGCCGTTAGATCTGGATCGAACGAATCGGATAGATTACTTAAACACCAAAGGGGTATGTCCTCTGGACCGTGCGATCGATCAGATCCAACGCCCCACAGCCACAATCCACGCGAAGCGGTACCCGCGAATAGAAACGTGCCACGTGTCACCTATCTCGTTTTAAAAGAAATTTGAATCTGATTTAATTGCAAACTTCAAACCCTTATAACGTGAGATCTACACGTCCAAAAATTGCAAATTTTATGTCGTTGGATTCAGGAGAGCAAGCCCTAGCCGACTGTGGAATTAGTTTAGCAAATAGTATCTGTTAGGTTGCTTGTTTTTGCAGATTATTTTGTGAGCTTGTTTAGAGTATAAAAATTATTTAAAATTGATTTTAGGGTTAAAACTTTTGCAAAACGGTTTGTTGTGACCTTACTGACCCTAGGAACCAACCCATGGTTTTGAAAATGAAATTGGAAAAATTTAGAAGGGATTAATTGAATTAGTCTATTTCTAGCTAAATAAAGATAATGGTTTTATTATGAAAAAGGATTTTGGAATAAAAACCTTAGGAAAATATTTTGATTCAAAGATACTGAACCAAAACACCAAGACTTGAGAGTTAGAAACTTTTGGTGAGAAACTTAAATATTTTGATTTGATAAAACCATTTTCGCACCATATAAAATATTGAATGGAATTTTAAAATAGTTTTTGGGCAAAACCCTCTAACTAATGACTTTGCCATTTTTGGTAAATGACCAATATTGGACCTTACAAAGTTATAAACCTAGTGGAGACCATCCTTGCAATAGAACCATCCTTTGCATACTTATGCATGACTTAGTTTCATTTTTGTCTTGAGTGTGTGAATTTGTTTGAGTAATGGTGGTTTGGAATGTTAGTTGATTTGGTGTTTGCTGGATTGACTTGTAGTGAAATTAGCAAAGTGTGAGACTAGCAAGATCAAGGAGTGAACCCTCATTCCCTACCAAAAAATCAAGTGACACTATCATTCAAAGACCTACTATTTTCATTATGCTTAGTGGATTTTGAATCATGCATGAAAAGAATTTCTATACTAATGCTATGCTAGATCCTAATAGGATACCCTATACACTCCTTAGTGAAAATATTGTAGTTGTACATGCTTAGCCATACTTTATTTTTAAAAGAGATACATGTTGAGATTTTGCAAAGGTTGATAAAAGTACTTATGTTTTACATAATAAAACAAGGACTCAATGAACCACCTAGGTGGTGGATACTTTAAGTTTTGGAGAAGGTGGCAACAAAAGGAACCATGTCTATGGGAATCACTTTGTGTTGTGCTCCAAAATAAAACCACCTAGGAAACTTAGAGATTGAACATGTTTCTCCAATTGTGGCTTTCGTGTGCAACCACATGCTATTATGGCTCTGGCTTAGTCAACTACATTAGGAAGACCCATACATTGTCTTTAGTTACGGACATGGGGATCTGAATGCTTCATGGGGTGAAGACAAGCTAGCAATGATGTATGGGAGGACCTTTTGGCAAAGACTTCACACATTCTCGGTCTGCCGGTACTCCATCTTGGTGAGCACTAATCCAAGAGGGCCTTGGTGGCAACAAGATGGGATTGTGTCATGTGGGTAAAGTGTACTCCTTCTGCAGAAGTTAATAAAATCTAAGTACTTAGCCGTGTCCCCGGTTATGGACAATACTGAGCAACTAAAGTTTGAACTATGGGAGATCTCGACATTCTAACTTCTAAAATAAAAACTAGATGCCCTTGTGTGTCTACCAAGGAATTCTAAGAGATTTTGTTAAGCTTGTTGCACTTGGGGTTACCAAGGTGCTCAAGAGTATGATGTACTTTGGGTTACCAAGGAACTCATGAGATTTTAATACTTGTTGCACTTGGGGTTACCAAGTGGCTCAAGAGATTTTGACAAGGACTTGAACACTTGAGTTTCTACCAAGGAGTTCAAGGGATTCTTGGAAAAGAAAAGATTTGACAAAGTACTTAAAACCCTTTTTGAAAACATAGGATAAAATAATGCTTTATGCAAATAAGCCTTAAAATCTACTTAGCCAAATATGCATATAATGATAGGATCCACTCTTATTATACATAAAAGAGAAGCTTGCTAATACAATTCAAAATGTATTGACCCTTGTGGCTGCAACTTGTAATGTTGCAGGTTGATTGTTGTTAAATGAAGATTGTTTGATTGACTAGGACTACAAAGTCTACAACCAACATCTTCCTGTGGCACTTTGAAGATGAAGGACCCATGACTATAGTTATTCCGCTGCAATGTAATGTAATAGCCAAATGAGCTATGTATGATGTAATAGAATTATGTTATTCCTGGTTATAAAATTATAATATGACCTTTGTATCTTGATATTACATCTTAACTGTGGATGCTAGCTATTGATCCAGGGACTAGCATTGTAAAACACAGGAGGACTCTACCTTATTAGGTTGGGACCTCTACAATCTAAGTTACGAGTTTGGCGAGCATTTGAAGAAATGCGGAATACTTTCACAGTTGACACCGCCGGGAACACCACAGCGTAATGGTGTGTCCGAACGTCGTAATCGAACTCTCTTAGATATGGTTCGTTCTATGATGTCACTTACAGATTTACCGCTATCATTTTGGGGTTATGCATTAGAAACAGCCGCATTAACTTTAAATAGGGCACCGTCTAAATCCCTTGAAACGACACCGTATGAATTATGGTTTGGGAAGAAACCTAAATTGTCGTTCCTTAAAGTTTGGGGATGCGAAGCCTATGTAAAGAAGTTACAGCCGGACAAGCTTGAACCCAAAGCGGAAAAATGCGTCTTCATAGGATACCCGAAGGAAACTATTGGGTATACCTTCTATCATAGATCCAAGGCAAAATCTTCGTTGCAAGAATGGATCCTTTCTAGAGAAGGAATTTCTCTCGAAGAAGTGACGGAAGGAAAGTAGAACTTGACGAGGTTGTCGAACCTTCTCTCGAAATTGCGAGTAGCGCAGACCGGAAGAAGTTCTGTGGTGCACCAATAAGAGAGGAAGCTAATGATGGTGATCATGAAACTTCGGTTGAAGTTACTACAGAATCTCGGAGGTCAACGAGAACTCGTACCACTCCAGATTGGTATGATCACGTTATGAGTGTCATGTTGGTGGACAACACCGATGACCCCGAGACATATGAGGAAGCGATGATGAGCCCAGATTCCAATAAATGGCAAGAAGCCATGAAATCGAGATTGGATCCATGTACGAAAACCAAGTATGGACTTTGGTGGACTTACGGATGGCGGAAGGCTATCGAGAACAAATGGATTTTCAAGAAGAAAGCAGATGCTGATGGTAATGTTATCTATAAAGCTCGACTTGTCGCAAAAGGGTTTCGACAAATTCAAGGAGTTTACTACGATGAGACTTTCTCACCAAGAGCAAAGCTAAAGTCTGAGGATTATGTTAGCAATCGCTGCATATTATGATTATGAGATATGGCAGATGGATGTCAAAACAACATTCCTCAATGGAGATATTGATGAAGAGTTGTATATGATGCAACCCAAAGGTTTTGTCGATCCTAAAGATGCTAACAAGGTATGCAAACATCAACGGTCCATCTATGGATTGAAGCAAGCATCCCGAAGTTGGAATCAACGTTTTGATAAGGTGATCAAAAGTTTTGGTTTTATACAAACTTATGGAGAAGCTTGTATTTACAAGAAAGTGAGTGGGAGCTTTGTAGCATTCTTAATACTATATGTGGATGACATATTGTTGATTGGGAATAATGTAGACCTTCTTAATAGTGTCAAGGAATATTTGAATAATAGTTTTTCAATGAAGGATCTTGGCGAAGCAGCTTACATATTAGGCATAAATATTTATAGAGATAGATCGAAACGCCAAATATCATTGTCACAGAGTACATATTTGGACAAAGTTCTAAAGAGGTTTGGAATGGAAGAAAGCAAGAAATGGTTCTTGCCCATGTTGCCCAATACGACCTTGAGTAAAACTCAAAGTCCAACATCGGCAGAAGATAGAGAAAGGATGAGTAAGACTCCCTATGCCTCAGCCATAGGATCTCTAATGTATGCCATGCTATGTACTAGACCCGACATTGCATATGCTGTTAGTTTAACTAGCAGATATCAAAGTGATCCAGGAGTGGATCATTGGACAGCGGTCAAAAACATCCTTAAGTACTTGACAAGAACTAAGGACATGGTTCTTTCTTATGGAGGTGATGAACAACTCGTTGTTAACGGTTACACCGATGCTAGTTGGAACACCGATCCGGATGATTCTAAATCATAATCTGGATACGTATTTATTTTGAATGGTGCAGCAGTTAGCTGGAGGAGTGCAAAGCAAAGCATTGTGGCGAGATCTTCAACTTAATCGGAATACATGGCTGCTTCGGGGGCTTCACAAGAAGCGATATGGATGAAAGAGTTAATTACAGAGATGGGTGTGGTTCCTAGTGCGCTGGACCCAATGTCTATCTACTGTGATAACATGGGCGCCATAGCCAATGCGCAAGAACCAAGGTCACACAAGAAGCTGAAGCATATCAAGCTACGTTTTCACGCTATTCGAGAACATATCCAGGATGGGGATATAAAGATTTGCAAAGTACACACAGATCTGAATGTGGCGGATCCGTTGACTAAACCTCTCCCGAGGGCAAAACATGACCAACACCAAACTGCCATGGGTGTTCGATATATTACCATGTAATCTAGATTAGATGACTCTAGTGCAAGTGGGAGACTGTTGGAGATATGCCCTAGAGGCAATAATAAATGTAGTTATTATTATATCTTTGTGTTTATGATAAATGTTTACATTCATGCTATAATAGTATTAACAAGGAAACATTAATACTTGTGTGATTTGTAAACTTAATTTGAAGTCCCTAGTATAGCCTCTATACTTCACTAGCTTGTTGGTTGATTAATGATTGTGGTTTCCCTATCATGAACATTGATATGTTATCAACAACAAGATCATATCGTTAGGAGAATGATATGGTGGACATACTCCTATAGATAAGCGTAGCATAAAGAACAAGTCATTTCAATAGTTCAATTGCTATATGCTTTCTGATACATAGTAACCTAATTCCTTCGACCATGAGATCATGCATATCACCTTTACCGGATGGATGCTTTGATGACATCAAACACCACACCGTGGCGGGTGGCTATAAAGGTGGCATTGAGTGTTTGGAAAGTATTGGTTGAGACACATGGATCAAGAGTGGGATTTGTCCATCCATATGACGGATAGATTTACTCTGGGCCCTCTCGGTGGAATGTCATCCAATTGGCTTGCAAGCATGTGACTGGCTCACAAGGGATCACATATCACGGGAACGAGAAAAGAGTACTTTTCGGTAACGAGGTTGAACTAGGTATGCAGAGATACCGACGATCATAACCTCGGATAAGTAAACTATCGTGAGACAAAGGGAAATTGGTATCGTATGTAAGTGGTTCATTCGATCATAAATCGTAGAAATATGTGGGAGCCATATGAATTTCCAGATTCCTCTATTGGTTATTGTTCGGAGAAGTGTCTCGATCATGTCCGCATAATTCACGAACCGTAGGGAGACACACTTAAGGATTCGACGTTGTTTTGAGTAGTTATGGTATTATGAGAAAGAGACCGAATGTTGTTCGGAGTCTCGGATGGGATCCGGTATATCACGAGGTGATCCGGAATGGTCCGGAGAATAAGATTCATATAAGGAAAGTCCTGTTTCGGAGTTAGGGAATGATTCCGGTGTTTTCATCGGGAATGTTCTATAAGGTTCCGGAATGTCCGGCACTCCGGGGGGGAGGGGTACATGAATGTGTCATTGCATATTGGGATGATTGCATCATGTACTAAGTGTTCTCGCTGTTCCAAATAAAGGATTAAATTGAATCCCAAACTGAAAAGTCAAACGGCCAGTTTGAAAGTCAAACGGCTAAAACAGTAAAAGTGAGGGAAAGAGGAAAGAGGAGGTTGAAACCGAGTTGGGGAGGGAGACCCTCCTCCAACCGGCGCGCCTCCTCCAAGCCGAGTTGGGGAGGGAATCCCCTCCCTCCCCATGGCGTGGCCGGCCCCTCCACCTATAAAAGGAGGGGCAGGGCTCCCTCCTCTAGACACACAAGTTCCTATCCTCTAAATCTAAACCCTAGCCCTAGACTACGGTTTAGAGCCGCTTTGGTTTAGAGCTTCTAATTGCACTAGCCTTCGGATTAGAGCCTTCTAATTGGTGTGTCTAAACCATAGACCACTAATAGCTCTCTCATACTCCACCATACTCGCTCCGGCTTAAAGCGAAGCCCTGCGGGATCTTCCCTCTACTTCCGGTACCACGCCGTTGTGCTGCCGGAATCACGAGGAGAGTGCTACAACCTCCATTTCTTTGGAACAAGGAGAGGAAGGTCTTCGTCGAGTACCGAACGTGTGACCGACTGCGGAAGCGCTGCCGGAACGCAGCGCCGGAAGGATCGTCTACACGATCTTGAGATCGGGAAGAGTACGACTACATCACCCACGAGAATCCGCTCTCGTTAAACACTTTGGAATCTTCGAGGGTAAGTTATTCCATCGACTCGTTGCTACAATCTAGTAGATAGATCTTGGCTTGTTTGTTTGTATGCGATAGAAAATTTTTGTTTTCCATGCTACGAAACCCTACACTTTCAACTCATCAACTGACATCTTGTACGGTCTCTTTGCTATTGGTCCAGATCCTGGTAGCAAATCAATAAGAAATTCCACATCTCTATCTGGTGGCATTCCTGGCAATTCCTCCGGAAACACATCTGGATATTCACTCACAATTGGAACACTGTCTATGCTAACCCCCTTAAGAGAATTTAGCTTACTCCCTTTCGATTCAAAGTTAAACTTGAATCTTATCCGTTTCTTTTCTGGGGTTGTGAGTGTAACCGTGCGATTGGCACAATCTAGTACTCCTTCATACTTGGTCATCCAATCCATTCCCAAAATTACATCCAGTCCTTGGGAATCTAGGATTATCAGACTCACTGGAAACTTATGCTTTCCAAACTCTATTACTAGATCCCAGCATCCAAGACTTACTATCATATCTCCACCTGGAGAACTTACTTTTATTGGACACCCAATGTTTTCCGTTGAAAACCCATTTCTATCAACAAATGCTTTTGATATGAATGAATGTGATGCACCAGTATCAAAAAGAACAAGTGCTGGAATAGAATTGAGTTTGAACTTACCAGCAACAACATCTAGCTCTTCATAGATTTCTTCCACATTGATGTGGTTCACTTGCCCCTTCTGGAAAGGGTTGGGCTTGTTGGGTCCTTCAACTTTCTTTTATGGGCATTCATTTGCATAATGCCCCATCTTCTTGCACTTGAAACATTCAACCTGACTAAGATCCTTCTTGACAGGCTGGCTTCCACTACCACTTCCACTTCCATTGTGGTGGCTCTTATATCCACTCTTGTGATTCTTGTACTTGTCATTATCATGACTACGATGGTGCTTGTTGTCATGATGACGGTTGTGGTTGTGGTGCTTGTTGTACTTTCCATGCTTGTGGAATCCCGAATTCCCACTGTCATCATAATGGGAACGCTTGTGAGACGATCCCGAGCTGTGCTTGTCAGAGTGCTTTCTCTTCCTGCTTTCAACTTGTTTCATCTTGCTCTCCAAAATAGCAGCCTTGTCACAAAGAGACTGATAAGTGGGAACATAAGACACAGATAGCTGCAGGTTCAATTCATCATTCAATCCTTCAAGGAACTTTTCTTTCCTCTTAGCATCAGTGTCAACTTCATCCGGTGCATAACGCGCCAGATTGTTGAACTCCTCAATATACTCTGCCACGCTGCGGTGGCGCTGCTTCAAGTTATGAAATTCCCTCTTCTTCAAACTCATCACTCCGGATGAGATATGAGCAGTACGGAAACCATCTTCAAAGATAGCCCATGTCACATCCTCAATGGGAGTGGTGATCTGGAAGTTATCCCACCAAGTGGTTGCTGGTCCTTCCAACAAATGTGTTGCAAATCTTACTTTCTCTTCATCAGTACAGCCAACAGTTACCAAGTCCTTGTTCACAGAGCGTAGCCAATCATTGGCCACCATAGGATCAGTAGTTCCTGAGAACTTTGCTGGCCTCAGTCTTAAGAATCTGGTAAGCATGTCAAAACCCGGTGGGTTATTCTGATTGTTGTTGTTGTTGTTGTTGTTCTGATTCTGTATGAACATGGTCATCATCTGCATCAGCTGCGTCTGAGCTGTCAACATCTGCTGCATCTCAGGGGTGATGTTGTTGTTGTTAGGGTTGGGATTGGCACGTCGAGGAGGCATCTGTGGTTGTTCAATAGAGATAAGAATGAGATACCCATAGATGCTAACATGCACAATACATCACATAAACAATCACCAAACATGCATCATAGTAGTGAAAGTTCAACAATAAAGACAACAAGTTCTGAAAAGTAAACACACCAATAGCAAGCCATCCACATGTTGGATGGTAATTGCGACTCAATAATCAAAAGCATAGTAAATAACGGTAAATGAGTAGTCATCACTACTCCTCTGCATCAACCTCCTCATCAACAAGTGTAGGACATGCATTTTCCATAGCGGTCTTGTACTCCTTGACATTGGTGGTCAAGGTCTCTATTTTGGCTTTGAGAGCCCTCTTCTGTGAACGAAGTCTCTCAATCACACCTTGCTGATGCTCGAGATCGAAGTCCTTGGCCTCTAGTTCTGCAGTCATGTCTCGAATCCTCTTTTTCCTATCTTGGACTCTCTTCTCTTGACTCTTGAACTTTCTGTCCTGACTCTCAAACTTGGCCTCCATTTCTTTGACTATCTCATATTGCTCCGCGAAGAGCTTGTCCTTCTCACGAAGCTATACCTGGAGTTCGTCGTTGCTGAGCATGACGTTGGTCCGATCAGTATCTAGGTGCCTAAGAAGAACCTCTAATTCCTGGAGGTAAAGACGATTCGGCTCTGCCGTATCTCTAGCAGTATCCTCGAAGTCAATGGCCTCACCATCCTTATCACGTCTACCGAAGGCGTGGAAATGAGTACCTCTAATCTCTCGAGAGTGTCTCCCTAGCAAACGTCCAAGCAAATCCTGCATGACCACCTCTAGGCCTCTCTCCTTCATCATGCATGAGCTTGAAGGTGATGGCCTCCGTGGCTGGCTCAGTCTAGCGTCTTGGCTGAGTAACCTTGAAGCCCCAAAGGTCGTTCCTCTCGAACTTGGTGAGGGGAAGCATCATGATGGTAGGAAGTGGGAGATTGAGCAAACTAGTGAGCTCAATAATACGAGTGCCAAAACGAGTTCCCTTGAACTCTTCAGTCGTGCTGATAGTAACATTAGGCATCTATTTTATAATATAGAAAAAGTTAGAATCAACATACTTAGAAATTATTCACAAGACAAGGCATCACATGCATATCTTTGAAAATAAAAACATACAAGTCATGGCATACATGAATCCATTACAAACATCCAAGGTTCAACTTATTTTAAACAACATTCGGGAAATAAAATGATAAGTGTGGTGGTCCAACTAACGAAGTACGTTACAATCCCATCTTACTTGCCAAGTTGGCTAACAGGGCATCTCTAGAGGCAATCTGTCGATCCTGATCACATGACTCAATAGCTAAGTCTATGATGTCCTCTCTTAAAAGTTGGTTGGTAGCCTCTAACTCTTGGGTATGCTTCTTTTCTTACCTAAGGTCATTCTGGGTGTTGAGCATTCTGCACTTGATTCTATCACCAAGCTCTTTGATGGCCTTCCAAGCTGCATCCCTTGCTGTATCAAAGAATGTCGTGTGCATCACTGAGTTGGTGACCATGCAGAATCCTGAATCCTTGTGGTTGTCTTCCTTGTTTTTATACAAGTGAAGCTGCACCCACCAGTATTCAACTCCTTCATCCATCACAGGAAAACCTTTGTACACAGCTGCGCCATGTATTCCCATGGCAACCATGAGGTCCTTGAGAGCCTTTGGGAATTCTGTCTCACATTCCAAAGTCATAGTCATGAGTGGTCCCTTCCTCATGGCTTCGTTGATGGAGTTCATCTACAAATAGAGATGAGAAAGAAGATTAGAAAAGTTTACGAGAAGAAAAGACAAGTGTGGAAGTTGTTGAAAATTTTCCTTAGTGGTTTCCAATCCTAGGGTCATAATCCTACAAGCAACACAGTGCTCTGATACCATCTGTAATATCCCTCCCTTTATAAAGGTAAGGATCCCTGTGATTGCAATGCTAGTCCCTGGATCAATGCTAGCATCCACAGTTTAAGATGAAGTACACAGAAACAAAGGTCATTATTACATACATTCCAGAGACAAACATAGTCTTTTACAACTCCATGGCCACAGGCCTAATACAAGAGTTCATTATATAATAAGATAAATAAGTCTTCATCTTCATGTGCCACGGGCAAGGATGTTGAGTGTAGACTCATGACCCCTAATCATCATCAGAATAACCTGCAACATCACAAGTTACAGCCACAGTGGGTCAATACATTGGAATAGTATTGGCAAGTGATACCTTAGTAGAATATTGGTAGTCTAGATACTATATGCATTTTTGGCTAAGTGTAGCTTAGGCTTGCTTTGCTCAAAAAAGGTTTTACCTATTAGTTGAAAACTCTAAGTTTTTCTTTGACAAAACTTTCCCAAGGAAACACCAATATAAATTGGTGTACCTGCACCCTTGTTCAACCACAAGTTTTAACTTAGAAATTGGGATGAGGAGATTCTTTATAGCTTCCATGTCTTGATGCTCAAGTTTTCCAATACCAGGGACATGGCTAAGTACTTAGATTTTTCCATCTGCAGAGGTTGTGCACTTTCCCCACAATACTTGATTTTCACCAAGACGGGACCTTTCAGAAGCCTTCCCTTAGACCAAATGGACGCGCTCCAACCTATCATCCCACTACCACCAACTATCCAAATGGCTAAGTTATTGCAACCTATATGATCCAGGCAGAGCCCATAATGCCATGTGGCTGCACTAGAAGCTTCTTAACATTTGGCATCTCAAATCCCTTTGTTCCGGGGTGGCTTTCCACAAGTGAGATACACAAGGTAAACCATAGAAATGGGCCTTGTGTAACCACTCAACACAAACCATTCTTTCCATTCCACCCAGGTGATTCATTCACTTAGTTGTTTTGTTAAGCAAAAACACAAGTCCAAAGACTTAGAAATATTTTATCATAGCATGAATATTTAACCACCCTTAGTTTCTACTAGCTAGGCTAAGCATGGCATTGATAAGCATCTTAACTTAGAAATTTCTAGCAATTCTATAACTACTAGGATTTCCCAAGCATAGCATATAGATCAAAAATAATCATGCAAGTCTAGCAAAAATATTTCTAGTGCATAGTTGAAAAACATAGGAATAAAATCATGAAGCACCACTTGCCTTGGTAGTTTGGAGAGTAGCAACAATCCTCACAATCACAATCACAATTTTCACCAAAATCTACACATAAAATAATGTCACAACATCACATACACAATATATACAATCAAAAATACATGAATGCATGCAAAATGCCATGTGATTATTTCCTATACCAAACAAGACAAGTGCACAATACTGAATCATAAACAAGTTCAAAACATGCCAAATAAACTTTATTTGGATAACATAACATCTTTCAAATAATTTTTATACACAAATTATGCCTACAAATGTTTCTGTAAAAACAATCATTTTAACAGAGGCAAAATATTAAACACATTGCATAAACATAAAGTTTTTTCTCTCATGATTCCAATGATATAAAATTTGTCAAATTTGGACGTGGGAATCAAAAGTTATGAATTATTCAAGTTTAAACATCTAATAGATCTAATTTCTGATTTTAAATCTAACTCACAGACACGCGGCAGCATCTGATTGGAAGCTACCGCTTTGCTGCGGATCACGCTCGCGCACCATTGGATCTAATTAACTGCGTACGGTCCAGATAAAAACGTACCTCTTTGCTACAGATCTAATCCTAAGCGCTGGATTTAGATCCGACGGTCATGGTTCAATCGACCACAGACGGGCGGCGCTAGCGGCGGCGAGTGGCGACGGCGGCTCTGTCAGAAACGGTGATTTAGGTTGCGCGGGAGAGGGGGAAGTGGCTTACTGAGTTCGCCGTGTGCTGCTGATGCTCAAGGTAGGCTTCGTTGGTGAAGGGGCGCGCAGAGGTGGTCACTGGAGCTCGTCGGAGTCGTGCGCGGCGTCGGGTGGTTGCAGACGTCAACGTTGCCGAGGCTCTGCGCCGTCCTAGCACGAATAAAATGCATCAGGGGGTGCGCACGGTTGTGGCGTACACGACAGGGTCAGAGAGGAAACAAGGGGCGCTCGATGTTTACCAGTATTCCTCGTCGGAGTTGGGCGGCGGTGCTGTGGTTTGCGGAGGTGGACGGAGGTGACGCCCTAGTGCATTACAGAGCAAACGGACGGCATGAGACAATGCGCAAGGATATGCAGATCACGCCCGTTTTAATCAGAGACAAGGGGGCGGTCGACGCTTACCGGAATCGCACGCCGGAGTTCGTCGGGCAGCGACGGTTCGAGCTTGAATGCGCGCAGCCTGGTGGCGGAGTGAGCTGGGAAAGTGAGGGGAAATGATCGCGTCGGGGTGGGGTTTAAGTAGCAGGTGAAGGCTGGGCGAATTACTGGCGATATCAAAGGAATTTCTTCGGTTTGATTGCGCGAGGTAACGGCGGCGACGACGTGTTCATCGCGCGGATCTGGGAGGACGATGACGACGTGGCGATGGGGCCACTGGTCAGTCTCTAGTGGGTTGATTCGGCGCGGGTGAGAGAGAGAGGGGGAGGGAATGGCCCGGGTGGGCTTAGTGGGCTAGGTCTGTTGCTGGGCTAGATTAGTGGCGCCAGGCCCAGTTGGTTTTCCTAATTACTTTTCTTTTTCTATAATGAATTTCAGGAATCATTTTCAATCAAATTCAAAAGCAATTAAATTCAAATCTTTTCTGGATTTTTGTAAAGTGAAACTTGTATAATTTTGAGTATAGAATCATACTGTCTTGTTGGACTAGCATGGTCTTTGAAGATTTTTAAAAATAACAGTGCCTTGGCACATGGTTTGATATAGATTTGAAAATGGTTTTAAAACCATATTTGTTTGGAATTTTTTTCCAAACTCTAGCATTCAACTAAAACAATCCAAGAACAAACAAAGCTTGGTTTTAAGACATTTTTATTCTCAATTGAGAGTGGCATTTGATTATTGGTTGCTCACATAAAATAATAGCACTAAGTGCTTCTGATTTCTTGAAATGAGTTGGAAAATGATCCCTAAATTATATGCATGCATGTATGATATGAAATCTTTGAAAACATGATTTTAGGGATGTTACACAAGGGGAGAAGGACTGGATCCGACCAGCAACACCACCAGCACATCAAGCCATCACCAGCATAGTTTTTGTGGTGAGCATCATAAACAACCATGTGATCTATTTATCTTATCCAAGCAAAATATATATGCCGATGCATAATACAACCTCTCAATAATCACCCAAGTGGGGTGAAGCTATCCTAGAGGTTTTAAACATAAAGATCAAGATCAAACTCTTTTCAAAATACCAAATTCTCAAATCAGCCTCACATAATGGGTGATACCAAAGGCAAACTCTATATTCTATCATTTGTTTTTACAAATCTGGGCACATCTCCAGGAAGGAGTAGCACCTCAGATTTTATAAGCCAAAAACAAAACCATATATATTAACCAACTAGGATCTAAGATCTAGTAAGCAGTTGATGTCTTAACCAATTTGGAAAATAACAGCAACATAGGAGCTTAGTTCCTAGAGCCTCAGACCAGCATCATTGGCTAAGTCAAAGAATAAGTTTCCCAACTTATCTATCAACATCCATCAAGTCCCAGAAATGACTTTAAGCATAGTCAGTAACAAGATCTACTTATGTACCATCTTAAGGAGGTTTCATAAGCACTGACCTTATCACAAAGACAATCAAATAGTCCAATCTACACAAATCATTTATCAAATCATCTCCCTGAAACTAGATACATGGATCATATCCTAATTATGTATCCATGATCAAAGGATCATTAGATTATATTGAATAAAATTCAGACCAAGCATCATCTCGCAAGACAACAATAACTAAGTCAGTAATTTCTCACTGACTAGATCATTGCCAGTATCAAGATACTGATAACAGATAAACACATCAATTCACCAGAGTACCAATCAGAGGCAATAATATGCAACCCTAGCATTTAATCCAACCTTAGTCACAAATCAACAATAGCATCCCATAATCAAATGGGGGTGGTCACTAACATTGGTGCAGAGCACCAAAATCCCATTAAGAAGCATAACCAGATCATAGGAGCATCTTACAAGTACCAGAGATGAACCCTAGTAGCAATACAAGAACAAACTACAACTAGCCACTAGATACACACAAAGGAATCCAAGGTGATAAGATGAAATAGGATCCACGAAGACCTAACTCACCAGGGTCCTCGCTGACGAATTGAAGAGGAAGGAAAATGGTCGACGAGCCCGCGGCGGCACAGGGAGCACCCCAGAGGGCGCTGCAACCTGCACCAGCCACGGCGGCGGCCACAGCAGTACACAGGCACCACACCTCACCAAGGGAGAGTCGGCGGCGGTGGCAGCAACACTTTCCCCAAACCCTAGTGTTCAGGAAGGGGATAGCCTGACCAGGGTAGGACCCCAGGATCAAATCGAACTGGACCAGATGGACGGGCATGGTTGACAAACTCACCCCGTACCACGGCGGCGGCTAGGACGGTCCACGGTGGCGCAAATCGCTGGCGACATCATCTCTGTCCACGGGGTCGGGGGAGAAGAAGAAGAAAGGTGAGATCGAGAGAGGAGACAACGAATGAGTGGCCTGGGTGAGCCGAAAACCCTTCGAGGTGATTGTTTTGACCCTGCCCTATTGGGCCACAAGGGCCCAATAAGCCCAAATGGCCAGCCCAAGTCGTTTAGAATGTGTTTTAATAAATAGGAAAATACCAAAATACCCCTGAATTTAATAAAATTCTAGAATATAAAACAAAAGTCCAAAAATTATAAATAAAATATTTTTCGATTCACAAAAATCCAAACTATCCGAATAAATTGAGATATAAAATTTTAGACATATAAATTTTATTAAGAATTTTGTAATTTATATATTCCTTATGGAATTTTACAAAATTATTGAAAGATGATAAAAATAAATAAAAATCACTTTCATTTTATAATAATATTGTAGTATTTTTTGAAAAATACTAAATAAATATTTAATGACAATTTTTAATATTTAAGTGATAATTCTTAAACGAATTATTAAAACAATAAAAGTCAAATAAAAGGGAAATAAAGTAAATACAATATATATTATAAATATTAAATAAGTAATATTTATAAATCCTTTATTATTCAAAAGAATTTTTATAATAATGGGGAGAAAGCATATCAAGTTAAATGATGCATTACATTACTTTGCATAATCATTTTGCTTCTTTAAGTATTGTCCTTACCGGGCAATAATGATGTTTTTTGTAGACATAAAAGCTCAAGGTCCAGTGCAAGCATTAGACTTCACTACCTTGCCATCACAAGGCAAGTTCATCACTTGCTCATATCCTTTGAAGAGTCTTTATCAAAGTATTTGCAAATTGTGTGTTATCATATCTACTCTAAAGAAAGAAAATCTTATTTTCACAAATGAAGAAATCTTAGATATCATCCTAAGTGATGATATAATGTAACAATAGAACTTAGTGTTCTATTTGCGACAGTTAGGGACTTAATAACCCCTCACATCAGTGATTCTAGCGCCGTATATTACGCGTTAGCCATGAGATTTGGAATGGTACAGAGAAGTCAGCTGTATCTTCTTCCTCTCGCATGAAGCCGGATGTGCTAGTCGTGGCTGTTATCCTTGTAGCGTGCATATTAATTGGTAATTCGTAGAGGATATGCAGCTTATGGGTGGGAACCCTCATCGTCCCACGATAGTTCTGGCATCTAACGGTTTGTACAAACCATTGTCGTAATTCATTATGTGGGCATGGTGTACACCAAGGAGGCATGCAAGATCGCGAAGGGGGCAGTCATTGGATTGGACCAACTATTGGGCCCCACATCATGGAATTGTGGACGGGAAAGTATGCCCGGTTGTGCAACACGGAGTTGATCTCTCATGGGTAATGTAACGTACCTTTGCAGAGTGTAAAAATTGTAACTTGTTACTCCCTGCTCCGGGAAGGAGCTACGAACGCGGCAGGAAAGGAACTCCATGAAAGTTCTAGTCAATCTGTGAAGGCTGATTATCATGTATTCTTATAATAAAACTAATCTTTGAAGAAAGATTTACAAAAACTGCATAGTGCTAAGGACTTATAGTCTGAGGTGGTAGTTAGAGCATCAAACTTCCCACTTTGCATATAATGAACTTGTTGGGTAACGTTGTTACTCATCCTTTCCTTTGATCCTTTGCTTAGACTCTGAGGATTCCAAAGATGTGCCAATGTATGCAGCTGAATGTCAAGAAGAAGTGTTCTACGAGGAGCCTGACCTATCAGGAGGTGTTGAAGGAGTGGATTATGAAATCCTCTATGGTGTTGATGATAACGAGTCCAACTAAGTACCCAGTTAGTAGTAACCAATAGAGCCGAGTAGCATGAACTCTATAGAATAAGCTGTTGATCTCAACTCCTAGTCGGAGTTGCTATTCTTAAATTCCGCTGAAACACTTTATATTTTGGTTTGTAACTTGAAACCTTTTGAAGTCCTGAACTTCTGGTATTGTAATAATAATAATGTGTGAATGTTTGTAATATGGACGCGCAATGTTTCTGTTGTACCACTCTGAGGGATGTGATATGTACGGAACGGTGTTCTGTTGATGTCATGTCAACTACTATAGCGTACTACACATGAAGTGGTATATGCTGGGTCACCGTAGTTGGTATCAGAGCAAATTGCTTTGACCTTAGGTTGGAAACCTAGTAAAGGGTATTACCTGTAGGAAAGTTCAGCAACAATAAAGAATTCTCTAAAAGTTATATAATGGGTATTCAAATGAGAATATTCCATTATATGTTTTAGTGCGATAATTCTTTGTTATGATGCAATATATTATTGGTTATTAATCAAAATTATTTTTTTATGATATACAGAGCTATGTCACCAAAGTTTCCAAAACAGACTTTGGTAAGGAAAGAGGAGACTCTTGATGATTATCAAGGATCATTCACAGACCAACTTCGTCAACTTTTAAATATCTTTAGTTGTCCAACTAGAATTCCAGTGAATACTATCACTTATCTTGATGGCCGGATGTTATTCAAGTATCGTGTGAGTATCCAACTCCTTGATCTTGGATTATATCACGATCTACCTATAGGTGAAGGTAGGAGTCATTTAGTAGCATATCATGTTGCTGTTGTGGAGGCAATAGCTAATATCCGGGAGCATAAAGCCAAGGAGTTAGAAGGTAGCACATTTGTGATACCTCATGATTCTATAGACTCAGAGCCTAACACGGATCATCTTACTTTGGTTAAGAAGCATCCTAAGTTAGCTTCCAAGTTTATGGATAGATACCGAACACTCGTTGCGTATTTTTACAAGACACATCAAGTGATTGTTGAAGATAAAAATGACATGTTAGAGGATCATATGAAGGATCTCATGAACATCAGATGTCCACAGATGGTTCTGACAGAAATGTTGGACAATCTAGCTGGATGGGTGCAAGGATTAACCCTAGTAACATTAGTAGAAATGTCATGTCAATAGATAATCAGGATCAAGAAGAAGATCCTGAGGAGAGAGTGTTTGAATCATCAACATCTTCTCGAAACCCGGGGAATATACATTATCCAGTGTTTAACTATCTTGCCCAAAGGAGGACCTGGGAAGCAGCAGGATCTGTGTATCATGTTGACAACTCAAGGAATGAAGCTCAGGTGATGCAAGCGGGAGATAATGTTGAATATGTTTCTGAAGACTTTTCAGCTGAGCTGGAGGGAGTCAATGCGCTTAGATTGAGTAAGAACTCAAGTCTTGACACTTCAGATACAGAGTATGTACCTTATGGAAGGCCATTTGTTCGACAAAATGTGCGACGAACAACACGTCATCACGGTTGGACCTCAGGCATGTATGATGAACGTAGTTACTGCTAGAAGTAGGTAGATATGTAGCGATGTTAAGTACCATATATTGTACTCCAAGAAACCAGATAGTTAGATGAATAAGGTAGTTTTGTGATTATACCTATATGGTATATGTTGTAATGACTTTGTATTATTATGATATTATGTATAATATGTGAAATGCATATTTTGATTTTCTTTGGATCTTCATTGTGTGACTAGTTCTGTGCGTAAAGTCGAGCTCAGAACACATGTTCATGATGTAATTATGAGTATTCTCTTGATGTTGCAGGACTAGAGGGTCATGGATATGGGTGTAGAAATCGAAACTGAGCAGCAGCGGATGGAGCGAGAGGCCAAGGAGAAGGACGATGCAGATGCAGCATATCAGGGAGCATTGCCACCACCACCAGCAATGCGGCCGTTAATGGAGCAGAACTTTATGCAATGCATGCAAATGGTGCAAGAGACCCAGAACAAGTTCATGGAGGAATTGTTGGGACGAGCAAATCAGAGGGCACCAGAAGGTGGAGGAGTAAGTCTATCTGATTTCCAGAATGCAAGGCCGTTACCTTTTGCATCAGCTCCTGAACCAATGGATGCAGAGGATTGGCTAGAAGATACAGAAAGGAAGCTGAAAACTATAGGTTGCAATGATGAGGATAAATTGAGGTATGAAACTCATCTTCTGATTGGACCTGCAGCATCATGGTGGGAGAATCAGCTGGCTATGCAACAACCAGGAAGGGAGTTCACCTGGGAGGAGTTCAAGCAGAGATTCCGTGAATATCATGTTTCGGAAAGTGTTACGGAGTTGAAGAGGAGAGAATTTGAGGAGCTTTAGCAGGGATATACTAGTGTCATGAAGTACATCCGGGAGTTCAGCCAATTGTATCGCTATGCTAAGGAGGATGTTAACACTAAAGAGAAGCGGAAGAAATGTTTCCTGCATGGATTAAACCCATTTGTGAAAATGCAGTAAAGGTTAGCTAATAAGCAAACTTAGCAGCAGTTGCTGGATGCAGCCATCACTTTTGAAGATGATTATAAGAATGTCCAGGAGTATAGGAGGAAGATAGCCAAAAAGGAAACCAAGAGAATTCAGGCAAGTAAACCTAAACCCAATCTGGAGTTCAAACCCTGGAACAAGAACTATGGCAACAATAATAATAACAATAACAAGGGCAGTGGTGGAAATCAATCCAATCCTAGAAGGAATGTTATTTGTAACAATTGTGGAATTCTAGGGCATTTCCATAGAGAATGCAAAAAGCCTGTAGTGATCTGTTACGGTTTTGGTCAGAAGGGGTATATCGAGCCCGATTGTCCGAGCAAACCACTAGGAGGTTGGCCTACTAAGGGAGGAGGACAAACTAGTGGAGGAAATGGGCAGCCCAATAAAGGAGGAAATAATGGTAAGAACAACAATGGCAAGAGGAACCGACCTATCGGAAAATTGAACTGTGCAACCCTCGAGGAGGTAGAATTCCTCAGCCATGTGATCGGTAAAGATGGAATTGCTGTAAATCCATCTAAAGTTCAGTCAGTATTAGAGTGGACTGCACCAACCAATGTGAAGCAAATTTGAGGTTTCTTAGGAATGGATGGTTATTATCGGAGATTCATTGAAGGTTTCTCCAAAATAGCCGGACCAATGAACAAATTGTTAAGAAAGAATACACCATTCAATTGGGATAAGAAGTGTGAAGCAAGTTTTCAGGAGTTGAAGACTAGGTTAACCACAGCTCCAATCTTAGCAGTTCCTGAAACAGGAAAAGACTTTACAGTATATTGTGATGCATCTAAAGAAGGTCTAGGTTGTGTGTTAATGCCAGATCGGAAAGTAATTGCTTATGGTTCAAGACAACTAAAACCACATGAAGTCAACTATCCAACTCATGATTTAGAGTTAGCAGTAGTAGTTTTTGCGCTAAAAGGATGGAGGCATTTTCTATACGGAGCTAGATGTGAGTTATACACTGACCATAAAATTCTCAAATATTTCTTTACTCAAAAGGAATTGAATATGAGACAGAAGCGTTGGTTGGAACTAATCAAAGATTATGATTTAACAATCAACTATACTCCAGGAAAAGAAAATGTTGTAGCTGATGCTTTAAGCAGAAAGAGTGCAGATATTCAGCCTAGCAATCGGGAGCTACCAAAAGAGTTACAAATGGACTTGGAAAGATTAGAGCTTCAATTCATTAGAACAGAGGTTATTGGAGGATTAGCTACTATGCAGATAGTTGCAGAACGGGACAGTGATCTTAAGCAAGAGATTTTCAGACATCAAACAGAAGATCCTTTCATTGCTGAAGAAATTCGGAGGATATCTCAAGGGAAAAAATTAGTTTTTCGCCTTGGAGATTATGAGTCCTTATGGTTTCAAGACCGTATTTGTGTTCTAGATGTGACTGAGATTTGTGATGTCATACTCAGAGAAGCACATGAAACACCGTACTCTATACATCCAGGAAGTACTAAGATGTATATGGATTTGAAAGAAATATTCTGGTGGAATAACATGAAAAGGGACATTGCTAAATATGTATCAGAATGCCATACTTGCCAAAGGGTGAAGGATGAACATCAAAGTCCAGAAGGACCATTACAACCTTTAGAAATTCCCAAGTGGAAATGGGAGGAGATAGGTATGGAATTTATCACAGGATTGCCCATGACACCTAAACGAAAGGATATGATATGGGTAATTGTGGACAGACTCACTAAGAGTGCACATTTTATTCCGGTAAATCATAAAGATAATGCCGAGAAGTTAGTTGAAGTTTACATCAAAGAGATAGTAAGTAAGCATGGAGTACCCAAAAAGATCGTAACTGATAGGGGATCAGTGTTTACTTCAGCATTTTGGAAGCAATTGCATGAAGCACTTGGTTCAAAGTTAGATTTTAGCACAACCTATCATCCTGAGATAGGAGGTCAAACAGAGAGAAGAAATCAGATACTAGAAGACATGTTAAGAGCTTGTGCATTAGATTTTGGAGGTACATGGGAAGATCATCTACCATTGGCAGAATTTTCCTACAATAATAGCTACCAAAGTAGTCTGAAGGCAGCTCCATATCAGGTTCTGTATGGAAGGAAGTGTAGATCACCAATATGTTGGTATGAGCCTGGAAGCAGCAAAGAATTTGCGCCAGATTATATCAAGGAAAGACAAGATATCATTGATAAGATCAGGGATAGACTGAAAATAGCCCAGAGTAGGCAGAAAAGTTATGCTGATCAAAGTCGAAGATCTTGGCATCCAGAAGTGGGAGACATGGTATACTTGAAAGTAAGTCCAATGAAAGGGGTGAAAAGATTCGGTGTTAAAGGAAAATTGAGTCCAAGATACATCAGACCATTCAAGATATTGAGTCAGAACAGAACTATAGCTTATGCTTTAGAGTTACCATCAATATTAGCTCAAGTGCATAATGTTTTTCATGTGTCACAACTTCGTAAATGTTTGAAAGTTCCGGATGATGCAATCACACATCAGGAGGTAGAACTACAAGCAGACTTGACCTATGTTGAAAAGCCCTATAAAATTTTGGAAGAAAACTAGAAAAGGTTGAGGAATAGAGCAATCAAGTACTGCAAAGTACAGTGGGAACATCACCCTGAAAGGGAAGCTACTTGGGAGAAAGAGGAGGATTTAAGAAAAGCCTATCCGGAACTATTCAGGTACATCTCAACAAACTTCAGAACGAAGTTTAATTTAAGGGGGGAGTCTATAACATCCCAGCATTTAGAAACTAACGAAGGGTAGATTTAGGAATTTGGAATGTTGCATGCATTCATTTGTGAAAATGTGGGTAAATTTTTCATCAAATAAAAACCTAAAGTGATGAAGGTTTCTTTCATGCTTGAGAATAGGTTTAGTCTTGAAGGATGATTGTTATAGACTTTGATATGATCTTTGTGGATTTATTTGTTTTGGGGAAATGGAATTTGAATTTAGAAACTTGAGTGTTTGAATTGTAGTTCAAAAGAATTTTGAATAATGTTTGAATAATTGATTCAATTAAGAGTTAACCAATAATAACTGAAACTTAATATAAAGAAAGTTATTAAAAATAAGAATTTGCATTTTATATTTTCATTAAATAAATAAGTTACAAAAAATGTAACTTATGGAAATCATTCACAGTTCTTACAATAATAAATAAATAAACAATAATGTTTCTTTATTTATCATAGTATAATCTTTATTACAAAATACTAAATAAAGATTACAAAAGAATAGAACTAAAATTACAAATGAATAAAGAATATTACATATGACTATTCTACAAATAAACCTAAACTAAAATCTTGAATTCCCAAGTCTGGTACCTGCAAAACAAACACAAATAAAAAATAAAGAAGGTTAAGGTTAAAATGGAATTACTCTCAGACTTTTCAGTGAAGTGCACTGATCAAGATTCATCATTGAGTAATTTTATAAGAAGGGGAAAATTTCACCAATATGAAAGAATGTATCCTTCATACTTTTAAGTCATAAGTCAAATAACAGGAAGGAGGGGCAAGTTTCACCAGCCAGGTAAAAGTAACCAGATAACAGTAACTCTCAAATTCAGAGCATATCCACAAGTTGCACAAAGAAGCACACAGCACACACACACCAATTGTGTGTGTGTGTGTGTGTCAAGCAACAACAATAGCACCATGGAGAAGCACTAGTGCATCTCTTCACTTCTCACACACACAAGAACAACTAGCTTAGCCAGAGCCAAATAAACCAGCAACACCATCTCACATCAGATCAAGCCACATATCACCTGATGGTGACATAAGGAAGGGAAGGATCAGGTGAATAGCAAGGCCAAGCTCACAAGATCTAGGAGGAGCAGAATTCCTCAAGGCCAAGCATAAGCATCAAGGGAACACAAGAACAACATCAAGGGGAGAAGGACTGGATCAGACCAGCAACACCACTAGCACATCAAGCCATCACCAGCATAGATTTTGTGGTGAGCATCATAAACAACCAAGTGATATGTTTATCTTATCCAAGAAAAATATATATGCTGATGCATAAGACAACCTCTCAATAATCACCCAAGTGGGGTGAAGATATCCTAGAGGTTTTAAACATGAAGATCAAGATCAAACTCTTTTCAAAACACCAAATTCGCATATCAGCCTCACAAAATGGGTGATACCAAAGGCAACCTCTATATTCTATCATTTGTTCTTACAAAATCTGGGCACATCTCCAGGAAGGAGTAGCACCTCAGATTTTATAAGCCACAAATAAAACCATATATATTAACCAACTAGGATCTAAGATCTAGTAAGCAGTTGATGTCTTAACCAATTTGGAAAATGACAGCAACATAGGAGCTTAGTTCCTAGAGCCTCAGACCAGCATCATTGGCTAAGTCAAAGAATAAGTTTCCCAACTTATCTATCAACATCCATCAAGTCCCAGAAATGACTTTAAGCATAGTTAGTAACAAGATCTACTTATGTACCATCTTAAGGAGGTTTCATAAGCACTGACCTTATCACAAAGACAATCAAATAGTCCAATCTACACAAATCATTTATCAAATCATCTCCCTGAAACTAGATACATGGATCATATCCTAATTATGTATCCATGATCAAAGGATCATTAGATTCTATTGAATAAAATTCAGACCAAGCATCATTTGGCAAGCCAACAATAACTAAGTCAGTAATTCTCACTGACAGATCATTGCCTATATCAAGATACTGACAACAGATAAACACATAATTCACTAGAGTACCAATTAGAGGCAATAATATGCAACCCTAGCATTTAATCCAACCTTAGTCACAAATCAACAATAGCATCCCACAATCAAATGGGGGTGGTCACTAACACTGGTGCAGAGCACCAAAATCCCATTAAGAAGCATAACCAGATCAGAGGAGCATCTTACAAGTACCAGAGATGAACCCTAGTAGCAATACAAGAACAAACTACAACTGGCCACTAGATACACACAAAGGAATCCAAGGTGATAAGATTTAATAGGATCCACAAAGACCTAACTCACCAGGGTCCTCGCTGACGAATTGAAGAGGAAGCAGAATGGCTGACGATCCGGCGGCGACACAGGGAGCACCACAGAGGGCGCTGCAACCTGCACTAGCCACGGCCGCGGCCACAGCAGTACACGGGCACCACACCTCACTAAGGGAGAGTCCGCGGCGGCGGCAGCAGCACTTTCCCCAAACCCTAGGGTTCGGGAAGGGGCTAGCCTGACCAGGGTAGGACCCCAGGATCAAATCGATCTGGACCATATGGACGGGCATGGTCGACAACCTCACCCAGCACCACGGCGGTGGCTAGTACGGTCTACGGCGGCGCAAATCACCTGCGACATCATCTCTGTCCACGGGGTCGGGGGAGAAGAAGAAGAAAGGTGAGATCGAGAGAGGAGACAGCGAATGAGTGGGCTGGGTGGGCCAAAAACCCTTTGGGGTGATTGTTTTGACCCTGCCCTATTGGGCCACAAGGGCCCAATAAGCCCAAATGGCCAGCCCAAGTCGTTTAGAATCTGTTTTAATAAATAGGAAAAGACCAAAATACCCCTGAACTTAATAAAATTCTAGAAAATAAAATAAAAGTCCAAAAATTATAAATAAAATATTTTTGGATTCACAAAAATCCAAACTATCCAAATAAATTGAGATATAAAATTTTAGACATATACATTTTATTAAGAATTTTGTAACTTATATATTCCTTATGGAATTTTACAAAATTATTGAAAGATGATAAAAATAAATAAAAATCACTTTCATTATATAATAATATTGTAGTATTTTTTGAAAAATACTAAATAAATATTTAATGACAATTTTTAATATTTAAGTGATAATTCTTAAAAGAATTATTAAAACAATAAAAGTCAAATAAAAGGGAAATAAAGTAAATACAATATATATTATAAATATTAAAGAAGTAATATTTCTAAATCCTTTATTATTAAAATGAATTTTTATAATAATGGGGAGAAAGCATATCAAGTTAAATGATGCATCACATTACTTTGCATAATCATTTTGCTTCTTTAAACATTATCCTTACCGGGCAATAATGATGTTTTTGTTGACACAGAAGCTCAAGGTCCAGTGCAAGCATCGGACTTCACTACCTTGCCATCACAAGGCAAGTTCATCACTTGCTCATATCCTTTGAAGAGTCTTTATCAAAGTATTTGCAAATTGTGTGTTATCATATCTACTCTAAAGAAAGAAAATCTTATTTTCACAAATGAAGAAATCGTAGATATCATCCTAAGTGATGATATAATGGAACAATAGAACTTAGTGTTCTATTTGCGATAGTTAGGGACTTAATAACCCCTGACAACAGTGATTCTAGCACCGTATATTACGCGTTAGCCATGATATTTGGAATGGGACAGAGAAGTCAGTTGTATCTTCTTCCTCTCGCATGAAGCCGGATGTGCAGGTCGTGGCTGTTATCCTCGTAGCATACATATTAATTGGTAATTCGTAGAGGATATGCAACATATGGGTGGGAACCCTCATCGTCCCATGATTGCTCTGGCATCTAACAGTTTGTACAAACCATTGTCGTAATTCATTATGTGGGCATGGTGTACACCAAGGAGGCATGCGAGGTCGCGAAGGGAACTGTGATTGGCTTGGACCAACTACTGGGCCCCACATCATGGAATTGTGGACGAGAAAGTACGACCGGTTGTGCAACAAGGATTTGATCTCCCATGGGTAAAGTAACGCACCTCTGCAGAGTGTAAAAATTGTAACTTGTTACTTGTTACTCCCTGTTCCGAGGAGCTACGAATGCGGCAGGAAAGGAACTCCATGAAAGTTCTGATCAACCTGTGAAGGCTGATTGTCATAGATTCTTATAATAAAATCAATCTTTGAAGAAAGATTTACAAAAACTGCATAGTGCTAAGGACGTATAGTCTGAGGTGGTAGTTAGAGCATCAAACTTCCCACTTTGCATATAATGAACTTGTTGGGTAACGTTGTTACTCATCCTTTCCTTTGATCCTTTGCTTAGACTCCGAGGATTCCGAAGACGTGCCAATGTATGCAGCTGAATGTCAAGAAGAAGTATTCTACGAGGAGCCTAACCTGTCAGGAGGTGTTGAAGGAGTGGATTATGAAATCTGCTATGGTGTTGATGATAATGAGTCCAACTAAGTACCCATTTATTAGTAACCAACGGAGCCAAGCAACATGAACTCTATAGAATAAGCTACTAAGCTCAACTCCTAGTCGGAGTTGCTATTCTTAAATTCCGCTGAAACACTTTATATTTGGGTTTGTAACTTGAAACCTTTTGAAGTCCTGAACTTCTGGTATTGTAATAATAATAATGTGTGAATGTTTGTAATATGGACCCGCAATGTTTCTGTTGTACCACTCTGAGGGATGTGATATTTATGGAACGGTGTTCTGTGGATGTCATGTCAACGACTATAGTGTACTACACATGATGTGGTATGCTGGGTCACCGCAGTACAACAAGGTACAAGTGCAATGTTGAAAACATTCCCCGTGACAGCACGGTTCTGCTAATTCCAACTTATAAGTGCAAGCATATACAACAAAGTTGTCACAATGGTTCAAGTTTATTAGGGGCAAAGAATATAAAGTGTGTCATCAAGTTCATGAGGGCTTTAATCACTAAGTTTTCACATAACAAAATATGTTTTAATTGGAAGATAGTTGAAAACAATAATATACTTGAAATGGTATAACACACCATGCATAGGATTTATAGTGGACACTTTGGAATAACTTGGTTTCTTGGGAGTTTGAGGCATGAGTAGAACTTACTCATACAAGTGGAGGCTAGCAAAAGACTGGGAGCAACCAACTAAGAGAGCAATAATGGCCATAATCATGCAGTGCAAAAAAGCATACTAATCAAAGCAAAGAGTGGTACTACAAGTCAAGGACTAAATGATCATAGAGGCTAATGGTGACTTGTCATAGTCATAACATGGTGTGAGCATGTGCCAAGTCAACCCAAGCAAAGCATCAAAGGAGAATACCACAATACTATGCTTTTGCATGCTAAAACAACGCATAATTCCTTCAAGGCACACTAAGCAATCCCAATTGTTTGGAACAAGACATGCTACATCAATAATCACAAAGCATAATGCTAAAACAACACCTAGCATGTCATGCTAAAGTCTAAATCACAGTCAATGCAAGCTCCTCTTGCATTTCAAGCAAGAACTTACTATTCCTTTCCAAACACCAAGCAAACTTATTTGCAAAACAACACAGCGAGAACGGGGGTCCAAACTACTTTAGCAAACTAAACAAATTAAGCAAAGCAAACGAAAACTAAGACGCTCCAAGAACAAGACAACTATGCATGAAACAATAATAACGAAGTGTCTAGACAGACCTAAGCTTTTTATTGATGAAGAAGGGGATGCCTTGGGCATCCCCAAGTTTTGACGCTTGTACCTCTTGGATATTTCTTGGGGTGACACCATGGTGGCATTCCCAAGCTTGAACTTTTGTCCATTCTTCATCTCATTGCATCATTCTCTCTCTACACCTTAAAATTTCCCTTCATACCAAACTTCACACAATCTTCATTAGAAACATTAGTGTATTCAAAAGACATTAGACCTCTGGCAAAGCTTCGGAACAGCAAGGCTTTTCACTAACGCACAAGCTACTGTAGTATTCGTCTGCTCCCATCAAATCCTGGTAGAAGGCATAGATATGTGTTTCGATGGCCGTGAAATCGGAGATCGCTCCCTTAGGAGAAATCGGAGTTGATCAGGCATTTCCTACGCCTTTCGTTAGCTATAGCGTGGAAGAACTTGGTGTTCGCGTCTCACTGAAGCGTCCACTTAACTCGCCCACGCTGGCACTAGTAATCCTCTTCGTGCTGAAAGATGGCAACCATGTGATCCTCAAGATGGTACCTATGCGCCCATCCATCCTCATCTAGGCCTGCTTGATGGCGCCTAGCACTTGTCGTGGAACGCTTCGTTGGAAACCCCAAGAGCAAGGTGTGAAGCAGCACAGCAGCAAGTTTCCCTCAGTAAGAAACCGAGGTTATCGAACCAGTAGGAGAAAGGAAACGTCGCATAGGTGTTGCAAGCAACGCGGAAACCTGCACAACAAAAATTCAAGACTTTGCCCCAACAAATTAGTGAAGTTGACAAGCTCACTGGTTTGCTGTAACAAAGGATTAAACATATGGTGTGGAAGGTAATGGTTTGCAGCAAGTAAACAAGTAACAGTGGAAGATGTATCAATCATAAATATTGGACCAGGGTCCATAGTTCACTAGAGGTGCTCTCCTTAGATAAACAACATGGCATGAAGGGTAAACAAATTACAGCAGGGAAATTGACAGGAACTGAGCAAGGCATAACAATGCAATTACTAGTCAGAAAGATCCTATGAGTTTCGATTGGGAAATACAACAAGATACATAGACCGCCATCCAACTGCATATATGACTAGAAGTCCACCTTCAGGTTATCATCCTAAACCCCTCCAGTATTAAGTTGCAAGCAACAGACAACTGCTTTAAGAAAAGTGTGTAAGGTAAGCAGTCCACATGTTCCATGAACAAGAGACCGTTGTTTTATCCCTAGTAACAACAGCACATCTACAACCGAAGAGATTATTGTCACTCCCCTTGGAAACTAGAGGCATGAACCCACTATCGAGCATAAATACCCCCTCTTGGAGTCACTAGAAACTACTTGGCCAAGATAGCTACTAACAACGGAGAGCATGCAAGATCACAAACAACACAGACATGATAGAATCATAAAGACAAAACCATTAATAAAACCAACATAATAATATCAATATCCATCGGATCTCCGCAAACACAACATGCATAATTACAAATAGATTATATCTTGATCATGAACGGAGCTCACAAGATCTATACATGAAAGCACAAAGGAGGAGATACAACCATCTAGCTACTACATGGACCCATAGTCTGAGGTGGAACTACTCACGCATCATACCGGAGAGAATGCCTCCGGGATGATCTCCCCTCCGGCAAGGTGCCGGGAAGAACTTCAGATCCCCCCGATCTAGGGACGATGGTGGCGGCGGCTACAGACGGTTTCGTGGATATTTGATCGGGTGATTAGGGTTTCTGCATCGAGGGCTTCTTATAGACGGAGGGGGAGACCGAGGAGGCAGCCAGGGTCACCAAACCCTAGCCAGGCACGGGGCTAGGCCCACCCACGCCTGGGGTGGGTCTGGCCCCCCCTGGCTGGCCCCTCCAGCTCTCCTTTGGACTTCTTGTTCCCCAAAGAAAGTAATTGACTTTGACGTTTGTCCCGTCCAATTTCGAGAATATTTCTTTACTAACTTTTTGTAAACCAAAAATAGCAGAAAACATGCATCTGGCACTATTTCAACTTGTTAATTGGTTAGTACCAGAAAACATGTAAAAAGCACCTCAAAGTGTAGACAAGCAAAGCAAAGTAGATACTAAACAAGCATGAAGCATAAAAAATTATAGATACACTAGTACAATGCCCGTGCGTTGCTACGGGTAGCAATACATAATTTATTACCGCACTTGAAAAGATAATACACATGCAAATTTGCAGGCTTTGAAAGAGATGGCCATATAATATTGCAAGAAACATATTTCTTATAAAATGTAACTCATAGAAAATATAATTATATACATATATGCATGAAATCAACAACATATAATAAAATTTGGTTTACCAAGATTTTACTATGGCGACGGCTTCAAATAATAACTTTTATATGCATAAAATATCAGAGCCCACTTCTTTTGATTGCCTCTACATAGGTCTCAACGTTTCTAAAACAAAAAACCAAAGGATGGACCTTAAACTTCAACTCCTCCATGTATCTTCCTCCTTCGTCTTGTGGTGGAGCTCGAGGTCTGGCGACGAATCTATAATCAGAAAACAGAAAAATCGTTTCTTGCCATTTGGTCTTTATTTCAGATGAAACCATGCTCTCCTATGCACCTCTCAAGGTGTTGTGTGTGTGTGTGGGGGGGGGGGTATTAGGAGGGTTGTTGAAACTGGAGTTCAAAGCCGTCAGCAATGGAGTAGTGGTACCATATCCTGTTGTACTCCCTCGGAGGCCTCGAATTGTCGGCCAACTTTGAAAGTCATCTGGTGGCCATGTTTGTAAGAGAAGAAATTCGGCGCTGTTTCAACCTCCAGGAGGAGGCCTTTCATGGAGTTTGTTGTGGCGCTCCTCGTCGACTGGGGGCCAAGTGGCATAGTCCCCGGCGCCGGTGAAGATGGTCACAGTCAGAGCTCCTCCTCCCACGACTGTAACAGATGACCTGATCGCATTTCTGGTTGTCCTTTTAGGGTCTTCTTTATATAAGTTAGGGACTTAGTTGTTATTTATACTTTTTCTCAAGTCCTTGCTGTAATTTGTAGCCCTGCAAAAGGATTGCATTATCAAGTCCTCTTCTCATTAAAATAAAGTTTCTAATTTTTTTTCACTATTATATTGTTAGCTCTCGATGGCGTGCGATATAAAGAAATTAGTCTTTAGATCCTAGGTCTGAAATCAGCGATCATGTAGTATATTTTCTCTACACAGTCAATCATTCCCTGTGCAACACTCATCTGTAACAATAATCAACGATTTACTCCACCACGAATCATTTCACAGTACTCAACTGAGGGACCAAAAGCAAAATCGGAACTTATATGCAGACGACACTCAGGTGTCCGATCTTTGCACGCCGAACATTCAGTGGTTTTCCTTTCTTCTGCCACAACTGTCTGGTGAGATGCTACACATCGGACATAAATCGTACATAGAGTGCCATGTGTATAGCATCTCTCATATAGAATCAAGCTAACTGCTACATTCACAACTATTTATGCAGTACATGTAACCTTCACTTTGCTCAACTATTTCCACTTAAGTACTACTACACACACAGCTAATCGTACTACAACGACATAGAAGATGAGATGATTGTCACTTCCTAGCTAGAAGTTTAGTTTGTAATCTTTGTAAGGCTATCTTCTTCAATGCAAAAGTAGCTCGGTCATGTGCACATCAACTTCTTGAAATCTTCTAGCAAATCCTATACATCAGCTTTCTGCTAGAATTCAGTTTACATCTATAATTTAAAGGGAGGCAAATATGCATGAACAAGATGGAAAACAACTTCACGCTACAGAATTTGTATCAGAATGAGCATCTTGTCATGGCCTCATCAAGCAAAACCTAAACAACAATGTTCAAATTCTCATTTGTCACCAAACTGAGAAAGAGAATGTTGTGCACAAGGCAACAATAGAAATTAACTTAAGCAGGGTAGTGATAGCCATTGAGTAAATTGGTTTAGCCATCCACCATTAGCCTAACTCGTCGAGTAAATAGGTATAGTTATCCACAAATAGGAGAACCACAAACATATATAAATTGGTAATTTTATAGCAAATATGGTGGTGGTAATTTTCTTTGTTCCCTCTAAATCTTCAGCAAAGCATCCAATTTTGGTCATTTCTTCTCATTAGTTCCTTTCTAATATAAGGAGAAGAGGAAAATACTAATAACTCAGATGGAAGTACTACAAATGTGGTCACCCCTAATTACTAATGAGGTATTTACTTTTCTGCAAAAATTGCAAACAACGACATTAATTTGCGGAGATTCTTCACATCATCATAGGTCAACTATACATGAAGAAATAACACTTTCTATCTTTAGAGTGACTAATATTTACAGTTGTCAAACACCTTGAAGAAATAAATTAAATAGTCAGGACACAAATAACAGAGGTTTGAATCATCGTGATCTTTTTAAAAAGCATGTAAAAATAGAAATAGAAACGGATCCAGGTTCATTAGCTGGGATTTGATGCTAAAGCTATGCCAATCTGAGTTCAGACTCATCAGATTTTGGGCTAGATTTGTTATTTTCAGTTTATTTGTCCTCCGTTGAACCATTATAGTCTTGATTTCCTGTCTGTCTTCCAAAATAGGAGGGTAGTTTTACATTTATTGAATGGTAAAGATTGGCGTATATAAATCCTAGAAGAGTCTGCAAGCAAGATATCATAATCAGGAAACCACTACAAAGCATAGATACCATCAACAATTGGAAACCATAGGAACTGGTTTGTTTGCAATAGTTCAAGAAATGTGCATACATGTACCGAAAGGCAACTCGTTCTTTTCAACTTTTAGTTACAAAGTAGAATCTTGTGATTTATGAATATCATTTATTTACAAGTAACTGGAACAATCTTTGGAGATAAAAAACAAAGCACTATGTGGCATTCTAACAAATATAGTAAGCACAACAACAGAGATAATGCAAATTATGTATAGCTGAAAATAAACAGGCAAGATGACTACAAAAAATTGTGATGTATTCAGGAAAATCAGGAAAAATATGAAGATGCAAATAATAAACCTTGCAATTTGGTGACAGAATTTGATAAAAAAAATTAAAACAGAAGTGTCTCAAGCTTTTGCCGCTAGCACAACCAGGTAGAGAGAGTTTAAGGAACGGAGGACAATCCTATATCTGCCTGCCACCATTTAACTTTAATTTACTCTAAATGGACATGTTGTTGATTTTTTTAGAAAAAATAATCATATATGGGTTGAGTAAATAAATAACAATAGAAACTATGGAGTATTCACATCTTATCTCATAAAAATAAAATTACAAGGCGAGCATCACATTGAAGTCGAGGTCATCAGTTAAAACTTGTTGAAGAGAATGCAGAGTTGGTCAGGTGGTCTTTTGCGCTTGAAGTTCATCGTACAAAATGTAGTCAAATCATAAATATTGACCGTACACACTCGGTAATTCTGTAATGACTCGGCACTTAAATCCTATTTGGCGTTAGAGGTCTCAGGATGAGGGAGGGTTATTCATCATCCCATAATTGAACATACCCGCAGCAGTTACAATTTTTTTGTACTTCCACGTAATGCTGCAAACAAATGCACCATCGTGAGGCATTCATGTAGGTCTCTAAGGGCATCAATAAAAGTTGGTTATTAGCACAACAACAATTAGAAAAAAAAGATGGATCATGTTATGTAGAGATAACACTGTTTGAATAACCCGCACTCCCACAGAGAATCATCTTAAACTCACTCGTTACCTCTGACATTATTGGCCAATTCACAGTTTGTCTACAAGATCCTTGTTTCTCTTAGCAAAAGTTTAGAAATCATAAGAGAAGCTGATCAGATACACGCATAAACCAAACATCAATGCAAATATATCCAGAGTCCTCTGCCATCAACACTGATAAGAACATATCAACTATGGTTGTGGCCATGGTAGTTGGAACATCGAACACAATATAAATGGCATATCTTTAGAATTGAGCCTATAATTGCAACTAAAATGCCAAAACACTAAATTACCTCCACATGCTACATACCATTGTGCAGTTAAACGGATAGAAAAGATAACGGATAAGGCAATCATCTTATTATCTCCAAACTCCTACAATAATAATAAATATGGATAGTATTAGCAAATAGCATAGTATGGAGATAAATAAAAACAATGTTTTAGAGATGAATAACGCAAGATTTCCCACCTCCAAGAAGCTGCAGAGAGCCTCGTCTTCTCCTCCTGCAACTGTTGCATGCATTCCATAACCCGGGCGGCAAACATTGAAGACGTACCGGCTCAGAGGTCTCCTGTGCTCTAGTGTGGCAGCACCTCCATCGGTGGAAACCACAACGTGGTTGCGGGAGGCGACCCTGTTGGCGATGGGTATGCCGCCAAGAAGAGCTCGAGCGGCACAATATTTGATAAACCGACATCATTCAAAGGGTTATGAAGCTCCCATGGATCCTTGCACCTTCAAAATACAACCCCATAAGAATTAATATCCACGAATTCATGACATCATGATGGCATTGGACTCATGAAGGTATCCACTTACGGAGATCTCAATTATAGCATGTGGAATCAGCTACCACAGTATAAATGGCATCTCTTTAAAATTGATCCTACAATTGCAACTAAAATGCCAAAACAATAAATTACCTCCACATGCTACAACACCGTGCATAAACAGATAGAAAAGATATCGGATAAGGCAATCATCTTCTCTATCTCCGGACTCCTACAATAATAATAAATCTAGACGGTAATAGAAAATAGCAATGTATGGAGATAAATATAAAGAATGTTTTAGAGATGAAGAATGCAAGATTTCCCACCTCCAAGAAGCTGTAGAGAGCCTCGTCTTCTCCTCCTGCATCCTCCCACAACTGCTGCATGCATTCCATAACCCGATTGGAAAATGCTGAAGACGTACCGACTCAGAGTTCTCCTACGTTCTGGTGTGGCAGCACCACCATCGGCGGAAGACCACAATGTGGTGGCGGAAGACAACCCTGTTGGCGATGGGTCTGCCGCCAAGAAGATCTCGAGCGGCACAATAATTAATAAACCAATGCCATTCAGAGGGTTGTGAAGCTTCTATGGCTCCTTGCACCTTCAAAATACATCCCCATAAAAAATAACCTCCATGAGGTCATGACTCATGACATCAGGAGGGCATTGAACGTATGAAGGCAGCCAATTACAGAGATCTTAATTATAGGTTCAGAGTACTCATCGGTGTACATGACAACAATAACTAAAAGTCTTTGATGCAACTCACCTTTTCACCCATTTTTTTATAACTTGCACATGATTCCATCTCTCATGCAGAACCTACCTAAGAACCGTAAAATTATTTTTCCTCTAATATTTAAACATAATCTCTTCTGGTATTCTGATATTTCAGAACTATATACTCTCAATTTGTGAAGCCTGCTTATCCTAATATGCACTAAGGGCCAATCGAGAAATCCACCCACTACCGAATTAATCAAAGATGAGATTGCACTTATTGTGTATAACTATATACCCACTTTAATTTGTAAAGCATGCTCATCCGATCTGCACTATGGGAAAATCGAGAAAGCCTCCCTCCTACCGAACTAATCAAAGACGAGATAACATAAGATCTCTTAGAAATAAGACATGGAAATGAACGAGTTGCTCACCTATGTGGGGTCGATGGGTGAGATTGAGGTGCAAACTTTGAATCTGCTGTTAGGAGATTTTGAAGGAGGTGCCCACGAGCTCATTAATCGACAAACTCCTTGCAGCCTCGCTGAAACATCCGCAGTCCTTCCAACTGGGGCAAGGAGGTCGTGGGTGATAGACTACTTGTTGCAAGACTACGGAGGCACAAATATGAGGAAGATCGAGAGGGCGAGGACTAATCCGGAATACCATGCCCAGATCACGGGCAAGTATGCCCAAATCCAGGCCTCCGTGCGACTGCTCTTGCTCGTCGTCTAGGGAGGGCGTCGGGCCTCCATGCCCCCTGAGACAAGCGGTTGGAGGAAAGGGACATGCGAGGGGGAGGTGGTGAAGACCAGATTCAACGTCCGATGGGAGGAGGCGCCGGAGGAGGAGGTGCGAGGGGCACATCAAGGTGTCGCAAGAGGAGAGAGGCTAGATGTGGATGTGGGAGGAGAGAGTTGAGGGTGGGGTGCGGGAGGGAAGGGGATAGACAGGCGGGGAATGCGGCGTGAACGACCGATGTTGGACGAAGGGAGAGACGGAGTGGCAGAAAACGGAACTCAATATTCTTTTTAGATAGTAGAGATTTAACGTATGACTGGCCTACGAACGATCTTTATGGAGGAAACTCCTAGATTTCGGCTATGAGTTGATTATGTAGGGTTCGCAACATAAAAAACAAAAAATTTCCTACGATGGGAACAACTATGTACCAAGATCTATCTACTAGATACAAACAACGGGCGAATGTATATCGTAGAGAACATACCCTTGAAGACCGACAAAGCTTAACGAGTCCAAACTCGTGGTTGATATAGACGATCTCTTGCCGATCTCAAGATCGAGAGGAAGTCCTAGCGCCGCAAATTAGCAGCACATCCGTGCTCGCACACACGTTCGAAGCACCGAGCAACCTCCGCCTCCTCGCTCCAGCGATTCAGCAGAAGAACAACTCTTTCTTGCCGAATAGCCACCGGGAACATGTATCTCGCTAGTCCGAGACCATGAGGGATAAATACTAGAGGGGGAGAGAGATCCTTCACGAGGAGGTGTGAGTGAGAGAGAGGAAGGGGGCTCCTTTTATAGGGAGAGGGGGGAACCCAAGGGGCCATGCACCCAGCCATGGGGCTGCCCCCACCTCTTCCACATTCATGTGGGTGGACACTCCACTCACTCAAATGACTTTCAATTCCCTCCACTCAAAAACCCACTCAAATTCCCATTAAATTTCCACCAAATTTAATGCAAACTCTCATTAAATAAAACTCCTTTTATTTATTCAGAATTTTGTCAATTACTTTAAGGACAAACATTCACATATAACCCCTTGCTAGAATTCTATTTCACATGCATAACCAATTTATGCAATTTCACCCGAAAACTTGTTTCGGTATCTAGTGAAATAAATTCCTGCCTTGTTCATTCTTTCAGCATGAAACTTTTGCTCCAATTGGATGTCGGTGTCTCTTAAGTGTGTCACCTCTATGGTTCGTGAATAATGCGGACATGATCGAGACCCCTCTCGGATCAATAATCAGAAGCGGGATCTAGAGACCCATACTGACTCCCACACATTCAACGATGATTTTCTTGTGATCGTCGGAACCTTTTACGCTAGTATATTAATTCCTTTGTTTCACGATATATTACATGTCCGAGATTCGATCATCGGTATCTCCATACCTAGTTTGATCTCGTTACTGACATGCACTCTTTTCTCGTTCCCGTGATATAACATTCTAGTGATCAAATCACTTGCTTGCAAGCTAACCAATGTGATATCACCGAGAGGGCCCAGAGTATATCTATCCGTCATCGGGATGAACAAATTCCACTCTCGATCCATGGGCCTCAACATAACACTTTAGTAGTTCTGAACCCATCTTTATAATCACCCTGTTACGGTGTGATGTTTGATGTTATCAAGAAACTCTTCCGGTGTTAGTGATTGACATGATCTCATGGTCTAAGGATTTGGATCACTTCGTAAGTTTTTATAGCAATATAAATTCAATGAATTTGATCGTAATGTTATACTTCGGATGAATGGTCATCAGACCATTACACTAATGTTGTGACCTCGTTATTAACAACATCCAATGTCCATAATCAGGAAACCTATGATCATCTTGTCAATCAACGAGCTAGTTTATAAGAGAGGCATAACTAGGAACTTCCTTTTTGTTTATTAAACACACATGTATTAACGTTTCCGTATTAATACAATTATAGCATGTAAAATAAATATTTATCATAAATAAGGAATACGATAATAACCACTTTATTATTGCCTCTCGGGCATATTCCCTTCAGTCTCCCACTTGCACTAGAGACAATAATCTAGTTTGAAAACTTTGCGTATTGAACACTTATGGCTTTCCGGTGTTCCATATACGCAATTGCAAGTGGTTAAAATAATCTACGGATCTGACACTTTCAGGTCCGTGTGTATTTGCATGTATTTGCGTCTTCACGCATCACTCATTCTCTAATGAGATGGCATTGTATAAATTTGGTCTTTCGGTGAGAACTTTAGTTCCTTGGGGTTAAAACACGTCGATACTATTGTCATACAATATATCTTTAGTGTTAGCCCGTTGCGAACCACACCTTAGTTTGATAACAAACTACTTGACACAAATTCCCTCCTTTGCTGCTACTATAGCAGTTATATACTTAGCCTTTTGTTGTAGTATCCGTCACAATGTCTTAACTTTGGAATTCATCAAAATCCATCATGGAAACTTTCTTTTCATTTCATTGTGCCACCCATAGTTTAAATTGAGATAAACTTAATTTGTATCTTGTGACAAAACTAGTATCAATGTAACGCTTTACAATGAACTATTTGTAATTGTTTGTCACCTCTACACAAATATATTCTTAGTTCTTCCAAAAGATCATAAGAATATCCTTACTATCGTCCAATGATCATTTTATGATTCATTCTGGTATATGCTCATAACACTTAAAGCATAGGACATATCTGGATGTGTACATATCAATGTATGATTAATCAAAACATTATGTGATTTCACTCATCAAGTGTCAAAACACTTGAATCTTGTTTCACTTATCAAGTGTCGATACACTTGAATCTTGATTCAATTCCTTTCCATGCGACAAGAACTGTTTCTTGTCGTTTCTATATTGAACTCCTTCAATATCTCATATATGTACGTTTGGCATAACCATATTAGCGTCACCGTCTATCCACTATTGACATTCATGCTAAATATTCGGGTTTTGCCTAAGTATTTCACCGAAATGAAATTCTTAACCACTGTCAATAAAATATACATCATTTCTAATCAACAAGATGTCCTCCACATAATGTATTAGAAATATGTCTCAGCTCTCCCACTTAATTTCTTGCAAATGCAAGCATCTTCATCGTCTCCAGATGAAAACTCCTTTTTCATCACGGTGAAGATTCCAACTCCGCGATGCTTACTTCAACCATTGAAGTTTGCATGCCCTTTTAGCATCCTTTGAATTTAACAAAATCCTTTGGACCGTGTCTTGTACACGTCCTAGGTAACCATTCTATTAGAAGAATTTTGTTTTGTTTATTCATTTACCATATACCAAATTATATGTAGTGGTTGCTACTTTAATCCGTCAAGACTAAATATCGCTATGAAAGATCAAATCTTGTCATAGTCAACTCCTTGAACATTATCATAAAATACTTTACGACATGTCGACTATTTCATAGATGTGAAACATCCATGTCTGTTTCTTTATAGATCCAAATACGACGGATAGGTTTTTAAACATTTCTTGAGGGTCTGCCAAGTTAAAAACTTGATTTCTCGTGTATGGAACTATCACGGATTTTATGGCTTCAAGCCATTTGACGAAGTCAGGGCCCATCATCGCTTCTTTGCATGTAGTCGGTTCATCATTGTCAAACAATAATGATTTACTCTCAAAACTCAGTATTTGATTGTTTATCCGACCGACTTGGTTCAATAAAAACTTAGACCTCCGTGACCACAACCTTTGAGGCACATGAGCCATGAGCATTCTGTCTGCCTCCGGAACATTTTCCGGCACCTTGCAACTCAGCACATATAGCTATGGTTCGTTAACCTTATCAAAGTTCTATTGTCCTTCCACTAAACTTTTATGAAAAATTCCTTTTTCAAGAAACTTCACATTTCAAGCGACAAACCCTTTTGTCCTTGGTGTTATGGAGGAATAACCAATTGTTATTCGAAATAACCTACAAAGACATGCTCATCCGACTTTGGTTGTAAACATCTTACTTATGTTTAGCATACCAAAATTTAAGAAAGGACAACTTGGGTTTTACCCCAAACCATAACTCATATGGTGTGATTTCAACAGATCAAGATGGAGCTCTTTTCAGTGTAAAAGCGGTAGTCTCTAAAGCTTTAATCTTTTCAAACATAATGGCAGTTTTATAAATAACACCTTTGATCCAACCATATCAAATAAGGTTTTATTACAAATCTCAAACACTCCATACTCCTATGGTGTTTCAGGAGATGTAAATGTAGGTGTTTTGCTAAACTTGCAACTCAAATAAATCCCTTTATGATAAAATCATAATTCATTTATTTTCTTGTTACACTTGTAACTCAAATAAATCCCTTATGATAAAATTATAAACCATTTATTTTCTTGTTACAATGATTTTCACTTCATCTTGAAAGTCTTTGAACATTTTTAAATATTACACACTTCTTTCTCATTAAGTGAATATTCACTCAAATTTCCGGAAAAAGTATATGAAGTTGAAACCCATCGCTTACGACTACACATAATGGACTACATATATCGATATGTATAAATTCCAATATTTTAGTCGTTTGTTCTTCTTTGGCCTTTGAACGAAGTTTTAATTATCCCGAGGAAAGTCTCACAAGCGTCACTTGATCAAATCAAAGACTCCAAAAATCTATGAAAATGGAGTTTCTTCATTTTTATTTCCAATATAATTTAAACAGCGATGTCACTTCATAAGTGATCTTTCAATCATTTGTCTGGCGACATTTTAGCATTAGGCTTTATGGATGTGATTTCTCCAACTAGATTTGTAAATCATCCATCTTATATGGAATATGGTAATTATTTGAACAACCTTTGTTCTCATAATACCTGATTTAAATAACAATTATTAAAACAAATCTTGAAGTCAAGCTTTGATGTCAACGAGAAATACAAACAACAATTTGTTTGTTTTCGATGAACATCCACATATTCTCTTGCTAGTTACTTAGGCCATTGTGGTTCATGAATTGCGTCGTTCTGTAAATTTTATACCAACCAATTCGGTATCCAATACTCAAGAACCACATTGTTTAACAAGAAAAGAATACAACCATAACATGTATATCATCCATATACCTAAATTGGATATTTCCAATCTTTTCTTTTCCGCCAAATATATTTTTATAGATTCTCTTTCAGCATTTCCTTTTGCTTTTATAAGAATCTATCAACATCAAAAGTGGTGCCATATGCATGACACATAGTCCAAAGAGTGTATATTCAAATAATAATACCTTTGGACTTGCACTTTGAAGTAGATCACCATCATCAAAATGATCAGTATTCTTTCAAAATCCATTCTTTAGTAATCTTTTAGTGTAGTAAACACTTTACATACATATTATATTCATCCTTATCATGACGACTTTCATGATCAAGCTACTGTAGCTTATAAAGGCGAATCGTGAGTATAACATTAGTTTCCAAAACCCTTTTGGATGATTAGGATGTCTAGCATCTCCAACCTTCGTAAATTCTCATCCAATATGAGAACATATATTATACTCTATCATATTGCAACCAAAACATTGTCTTAGATATCGTTATATCTACCACACATGATGGTTTCTGAAACAATTCTTTCAGCTCCTAGATAAACTTGATATTAAAACAATCAAGAATCATGGAGGCAACCTTGATACTTAAGATACTAACACTGGAATTGTTACTCTCGATTTAATACCAATTATTAAATTTCACGGAGTAAATAGAGTTTGCTAAAAGTTTGCAATAGGACTTTAAACTTTGATTGACACTCAACACAATACGATACCAGTTCGTAAAGTAAATATCTAGAATTCTATAGTTCTATTATCTCAGTTACAACTATGCATAAGGTAGTGAACGAATGCCAATGACTACAACAAATTATGCAAATTCACTTTGATTTAATTTATGATAAATTGAGTTCTACTAATCCAAATTAGAAATGAACTCCCACTCAAAAATGACATCCCTCGTGTCTTTTTGGTGATTACATGAACCAAATCCACTACACCAAGTCCGATCATCATGTGAGCCGGTGTAGCTTCAAAGGCGAGCATCCATATGGTCATCATATCAAAAACATATGACTCATGCTTAACCTTTCGGTTCGTGTTCCGAGGCCATGTCTGTACATGCTAGGCTCGCCAAGTAAGAACCTTAGTATTCGCGTGTGTAATTGTCTTACACCCGAGATATGCTCGTGGATTCAAGTACACCCTATCATCACGTGATGTCTTGAAGCGACGAAACATTGTCGGTGCATACTTAAGGAAGAACACATTTTTATCTTGATATCTAAATGAGGGATCATCTTATTATGCTAATAAAACACCAAACAAGCAATATAATATGCAATAAACATCACATGTTAATAAGTGAAATGATATGGTTCCCGCACTTGATCTCCATCATGTGCATCGTGGTATGATCTCTATCATACCCCTATGTGTAAGGCCAAGGTCTATGGAACCTACACGTTATGTGTGTTGTAAGAGTATCATCTTATACTTCTACCTACAACATCACCATATCGTAACACGAGCCCAGCAACAATCTAAACTAGACGCCTCTAATTTATCCATTGCAAGTTTTACGTGGCTTAGGGCTTTCGAAGATAGAACCGTTCTTACCTACGAACATGAACCACAACAAGGATAACCAAATTGTTGACAACTCGTTGTAAATTAGATATTGACTATAGTAGGAGAGACAGACACCCGCTAGCCACTTATGCAAAACTAGTTGCATGTCAAGCGTGGAACAAGTCTCATGTGCGAGGACATGTAAAGTTTGTCCGGGCCGCTTCATCCCACTATGCCACCAATATCCAAAGTACAACTAAGAAGCAATAAAATAATCATCATCGCCCACATACTCATATGTGTACTACCCGTGCAAAGCAGCTACGCATAAACCTGGATCTGATACCACTGTAGGGTTCGCAGCATAGAAAACAAAAAAATTCCTACGATGGGAACAACTATGTACCAAGATCTATCTACTAGATACAAACAACGGGCGGATGTATATCCGTAGAGAACATACCCTTGAAGACCGACAAAACTTAACAAGTCCAAACTCGTGGTTGATGTAGACGATCTCTTGCCGATCTCAAGATCGAGAGGAAGTCCTAGCGCCGCAAATTAGCAGCGCATCCATGCTCGCACACACGTTCGAGGCACCGAGCAACCTCCGCCTCCTCGCTCCAGCGATGCAGCGGAAGCACAACTCTTTCTTGCCGAATAGCCACCGGGAACATGTATCTCGCTAGTCCGAGACCATGGGGGATAAATTCTAGAGGGAGAGAGAGATCCTTCACGAGGAGGTGTGAGTGAGAGAGAGGGAGGGGATCTCCTTTTATAGGGAGAGGGGGGCACCCAAGGGGCCATGCGCCTAGCCATGGGGCTGCCCCCACCTCTTCCACATTCATGTGGGTGGACACTCCACTCACTCAAATGCCTTTCAATTCCCTCCACTCAAAAACCCACTCAAATTCCCATTAAATTTCCACCAAATTTAATGCAAACTCTCATTAAATAAAACTCCTTTTATTTATTCAGAATTTTGTCAATTACTTTAATGAAAACATTCACATATAACCCCTTGCTAGAATTCTATTTCACATGCATAACCACTTTATGCAATTTTACCCGAAAACCTGTTTCGGTATCTAGTGAAATAAATTCCTGCGCTTGTTCATTCTTTCGGCATGAAACTTTTGCTCCAATTGGATGTCGGTGTCTCTTAAGTGTGTCACCCTACGGTTCGTGAATAATGCGGACATGATCGAGACCCCTCTCGGATCAATAATCAGAAACGGGATCTGGAGACCCATACTGACTCCCACACATTCAACGATGACTTTCTTATGATCGTCGGAACCTTTTATGCTAGTATCTTAATTCCTTTGTTTTACGATATATTACATGTCCGAGATTCGATCATCGGTATCTCCATACCTAGTTTGATCTCGTTACTGACATGCACTCTTTTCTCGTTCCCGTGATATAACATTCTAGTGATCAAATCACTTGCTTGCAAGCTAACCAATGTGATATCACCGAGAGGGCCCAGAGTATATCTATCCGTCATCGGGATGAACAAATTCCACTATCGATCCATGGGCCTCAACATAACACTTTAGTAGTTCTGAACCCATCTTTATAATCACCCTGTTACGGTGTGACGTTTGATGTTATAAAGAAACTCTTCCGGTGTTAGTGATTGACATGATATCATGATCTAAGGATTTGGATCACTTCGTAAGTTTTATAGCAATATAAACTCAATGACTTTGATCGTAATGCTATACTTCGGATTAATGTTCATCAGACCATTACACTAATGTTGTGACCTCGTTATTAACAACATCCAATGTCCATGATCAGGAAACCTATGATCATCTTGTTAATCAACGAGCTAGTTTATAAGAGAGGCATAACTAGGAACTTCCTTTTTGTTTATTAAACACACATGTATTAATGTTTCTGTATTAATACAATTATAGCATGTAAAATAAACATTTATCATAAATAAGGAATACGATAATAACCACTTTATTATTGCCTCTCGGGAATATTCCCTTCAGATTAAACATTTGTAGAAGCAATGCTATAATGGGTAAGATTCTTGGAACTCCCGGGTAGCTGTAACATGATGGAATCACTCCTCTGGCTGATATGAGCAATCATTATGTAAAAGGAAAAAAACCTTAGTGATGCCACGAGTGTCCATCTCAACCCGATAAACTAATGAAATTTTTTGGCATCTCTCAATTAATTAAGAACTTGATTTATTGATGTGGGAGAATTGAGATACTCTAGTATATATGCTTTTCATGACAAAACTCTCACACTCTTAATTCTACATGATTAACTTTATTTTTCGAATGCAAGCCTATGAGTTAATTACATGACATGGAATAAAGTTTACTCTTTTTGAATCATCCATGCTTATAATAATTTTGCTGTGCTATAAGGATTCATGAAACCCGTATGATATGCTTGCCATTACTCTATTTATGCTAAAGTTTTTCAGATTAATAAAGTGGAGGAAACATGAGACTACCAATCATGAGTAAGATCATCATCTCGTTATTTCAGTTTAAATGCTGAGTTCTCTTTTGATTTTGGTTTTCTTGCTCAAGGACGATCAAGTTTAAGCTTGGGGAGGTTGATGGCTGTGAAATCTAGCCATCCACGTCCGCATTTAAACTAGATATTATTCATATATTTGATGAAATATCTCTCTATTTCCCGCCACTAATGCCTAATGATCAAAGGGGTATGCAATCCTTTCTTGCTATTTTTGCCAAAGATACAAGATTTTCAACACACCAAAGAAACCAGGAGCCATGAAGAGATCACTGCAAGTTTAACGGCCAACTATACGGCCTGCCGCCATATAGTTGCGGCCGTATAGTTTGCACCGACCTCCTTAGGTCAAACAGAACAATTTTCATGAAGGGACCCCTATATAAAGAGTTTTCAGGCGACGAGAAAAGGCCCCCCTCCCCCCGACTCCACAACATCACTTATTTCATCCTCAACTCTCCCTGCCGCCACGCCGGAGAAATAGATCTAGATCTAAACCTCTAAACCCTTCTCCACCATCATAGCCATCTTCCACCACTTGTAATAGTAGATCTCATCTCCAATTGGCGACATTGTAAGACTATTTATTATCAACTCTATGATCTCTATTACAATGTTTATGATTGTCGATTTTATCTCTATGTGTGAGTAATTCCCTTTGGGCTAAGGGCTTCGGCCTAGCCATGTAGCTTTTGTGCATGTTATTTATCATAGATGAGATCATGTATTAGTTTTTATGACATGATGATTGTAGTACCCTCTCTTTCCTCAATCTAAGGACTTGCCAGGTAACCAAGACCCCGAGGATTGATCTAGGTAAAGGGAGTGTGAGTAACGACTGATCTGCAGGATAGAAACCCCAGTGGAAGAAAGGGTAGTACGGCTGTATGTGAGGAACTTACTTGGGATTAATGGTGAAATCACTATGCATATCATTAGTTCTCTTTCTTCCATGGATGAGACTAGTAGGTTACTGCCATAAGAGGTTGTGGAGGTGATAACATTTATGGATACACTGCCCACATATAATTATCTTACTCTAACAATTACATGAGTACTTTATTATTATCTATTATTCCTATCAGATGTTTTGCACAACTACTGGTAAAAACCGAAGACCCTAGGCCCTCTCTCTCTCTCCATCGTCAACAACAACAACAACAAGATCGCAAACTCTTGGTCCGGTGAAAACGCAATAGGAATTCTAAAACTTTCGAAGGTCTGTTAAGGTAATCTCACTTTGCTTTCTGCTTCCCGAGGATTCGATAAACCTAGGTCTACTAGGAAAAATAGCTATACTACATCTGTAATCCGGAAAGAAGGTATCACTACATCCGATCTGTGCACTTGTAGTCATCAGTACGGCGAGCCAGATTAGCAGATGACACAAAGGCTCCATTTTCTTCAACTCCATCCCAATTGACAGAGGTAATTAGAGCATTGTATTCACCCTTATCTAGACCATGCAACAAGAATCCTAGCATATCATCCTCTTGATCAGGTTTACCAAGAGCTGAGAGTTCTAAAGCAAAACCTTGCATCTTGGTCTAGTAGCTGTCGGCTGTCATGGAGAGCTTTTTGGTGTCATTGAGTTGTCCACGCAGATGCTGAATTTTGGTGTGTGAGGCTGTCTTGAACATGGCAGTGATGGTTGACCATGCCTTAGCAGTGGAGGGCACGTCGAGGTGGTGCAAAAGGATCTCTGGTGACAGCGTGTTGAGGAGGAATGAAATCACCAGCTGGTCACGGGTAAGCCATGCGACATATGCAGGATTCTCCACCTGGATCTTTTTCTTCTCCAGATCTTCGGCTTCAATGGTCTTGACAGGGGCGACGTTAGTGCCTTCAAGCAAAGTCATGATGTTGACACCTCGAAAGGCAGGGTACACAAGGGCCTTCCATTGGAGAAAATTCTCCTCGTCAGCTGCTGCGCGGGAGGTGCACCAAGGGCAGCGGCCAACGCCGAGGTTGAACCAGAGGATCTCATGGCAGCGGAAGGTGAGATCGATCTGGATTTTGGAGAGATTTTTGGTGTTGGGTTTTCCAGATCGGTATAATTGCACGATCAGGGGTTTGATGTTTTGGTTTTCTAGGATCAGGAATTGATCCGGCTGGTGTTTGGTGTTGGTTGTACGCGGCGGAGGCTCAATGAGCGGTGACGGGTTTGTTTGGGCCGCGACGGCGGCAGGGTGTCGAGGCATCTAGATGTCGAGGAAGAGCCGCTCTGATACCATATTGTAAATTACGGTTTAACGAGTGGGTTCATCTCCCCTCGGTTACGTGTTGATATAGGGGCCGACTAGGGCCAAAGTTGTATACACGGAGGACCCCAATACACATGCGTATTGAGTGAAAATAAAAAGGCAAAATAAAGGGCAGTACTACGCGTCCCCCGGGGGATAAAAATTTCTGATCCCCCGGGTCCCCAGCCAACCACGTGTCCGTTTTTTGAATTCAAAATCCCGCTTTTGCTACATTTGCCCCGTTTTTGCTACATTTGCGTCGCTTTTGCTACATTGTAGCAAAAACAAAATAAAAACAGACCGGACTCGGAGATTTCACGAGACCTGTAGCAAAAAAGTTATGCTAATGTAGCAACCCGACCTCACCGGAGACTCACCGGAGGCTTTCGCTAGACCTCACCGAGACCATGTAGCAAAACGTTACGCTATTGTAGCAAAATGCAAAACGGTGGTAGCAAAAAGTTGTGCTAATGTAGCAACCCGACTTTGCCGGAGATCTCACCGAGACTTTCGGAGACCTCGCCGAGACCGTGTAGCAAAAATTTTATGCTATTGTAGCAAGAGTACAAAATGTATGTAGCAAAACTTTACGCTTTTGTAGCAAATTCATAAACGGTTGTAGCAAAAAAACAATTATAGCAAAAAAAGCTCTATCGACAGAGAACACGATGACACCAAAGAAGACGCCCTACCTCGTAGAAAGGGGCTTTGCACCATTTGTAGCAAAACGCTATCACCAGATAAGGTGATGTCGCACCAGAAAAAGGATAACGTCATTTTTAGAAGACGATTCCATACCTCTGTAAAAGGTTGGCATGCCTTTGTAGCAAGGTTGTCGTGCCTTTGTAGCAGCCTCACACCGCTTGTAGCGCTTGTACCCTATACCTTTCGGGTCGGCATGCCTATGTAGCAAGCCCTTTGACAGCTTGTATACTAGTAGCAAAAGCGGGATGAGTTCCGCACCAGCTTGTACGAGGTCGCGCACCAACTGTTCCGCAGCGACGTCGTTACACGAACAAAGTCCGCCGACGTCAGATACGGAAAGAAGCCACCCGGGGGATCGATCCCCCGGGGGAACCGTATCATTTTCCCAAAATAAAACCCTATTACATATTCTAACAACTACAACATCCTCGAGCTGACGGGCCTACATGTGGAGCACATGGCCGATATGCCGCTAGCACCACATCTGCCGGCGTGGGCACCCTCGATCGCGCCCAACTATCCTGAAGGCCAAGAGATCGCCGATCTCCAGTGCTATATGGCGCCTGCGCCAAAGCCAGCTCCTCAGGGGCAAGTGATCAACTTGCCGACGCCCGTGCACCCCGTGCAGCCTAGCCTGGCGCCAGTGAACCTCTGGACCCTGCCGGCGTGGGTCGGCCTTGTCTCCGACGACAATAAGTAGATGGCCATGTTGTCTTCGCCACCTCCAAGTAGATGCTAGGATTTCCTTTTTTTATTTCCTATGTAAATTATGTTTGAACCAATGTAAAATTTCTTCAATTCCGCGCGTTTTTTTTGTGTTTGAAATTACAAACTTTTTCGTATAAAGTGGAGGGGTCGCATCGCTGGGCGTCCCAGCCAGGCAGTCAGACCGCGACCCAAATTCTGTTAGTGAGCCGACGCACAGAATTGAACCGAATGTGCCTGCTGGAGATGCCCACGAGATGGAGTTGAACAATGATGTGTGGTTAGGTCCACGTGCACTCGGGCTTGTGTTTTTATTAGCTTCCCATATATTCACATCTAGATGGTGCTCGTCATCCTTGCCGCAAGTTAGTGAGGGCATATCACCGGGTGGACCTAAACGGTCTGTGTATGTCCAAAACTATCCGTGCGGACGCCCGAGGCATGTGCGGCGCCCCAGCGGGCCAACCCATCCGGCGAAAAGTGTCCGGATCGATCCATCAATTCATCTAATTTGGGTCTCGGTTGCGTCGGCCCGAACGCGCGTGGACAGCGCAGGGACTCGTCCATAGGCTCACCCGTCAGCCACCGCTTACCGGCGGCAGCCTGCGTGCATCAATGGGGACGAGACGACACGCTGACATCGCATGTGTTCCCGCGTCGGCATTGATGGCGAAGGAGCGGAAAGCTGCGCGCGTTCACGGGCGGCTGGGCCATTTAACCATGCGTCCGTCGTTGCTGCCATCCTCACCTCTTGCCATTGCAAAGCCTAGCCCGTCGCTGCCGCCGCCACCACCACCATCAGCGATGAAGACCCCGTTGTGGCTGAAGCGGAGCAAGAACGACCACGAAGCATCTGGCACCCGTGGCTCTCGGCTGCCAGCCTTCCTCCGCGGGACGTCCTTGTCGCCTCCGCCGCGACCGGAGGAGTTCCGGAGCGACCCCGTGGGGGACTACCCGCCACTGCAGGAACATCGCACCCGGCGGTACTACCGCTTTGGGGAGTGCGAGCGCCTTTGGAGGGAGGGTCGCGGCATCCAGCGCAGGGATGTCTCCCTCCCCACTGGCTGGCACCTCAACCGGTACTGTGTCCCGGTGCCGCCACCACCCAAGGCAGGCAGAGGGCTGGTGGAGGAGATCCGCCGACGGATCAGCAACCTACCCCAGGCCCAACGGTGGGAGAGGGGCTACTACTCCGAGGCGTACTGGATCAAGTTCCTCGAGTGGGAGCACAAGGTGCGGCGCGCGACCATTGTCCACCGCGACCTGCAGCCGTGGGTGGTCTACGACATCCACGACATGACTCGGACGACAAGGGTGCCAACAGCCACTCCGACGCTGACCTCGGCAGCGAGGACGGCAACGACGATGATGATGTCGTCAAACAGGAGGCGTCGAACGACGTCGCCGCGAACCTGCCCCCGGAGTACCGCGAGGTGCTGGATCGAGGCTACGACGAGGACGTCTTCACCGAGCAGGCCATTGCGGCCAGCGCGCGCGCGAGGAGGAGGCCCAGTGGTGCGGCAACAAGGAGGCCCTCCATCTCACCCGCATGGTGGCGGAGACGAACACGCAGCTGCCTCCACCGCCGCTGCTGCCCGGTTGGGCGCCTACTATCACGCCGCAGGTAGGGATTGAGCTGGCGCACCTCTAGCACGGTTGGGAGCCGTGGCCTAGGCAGGTGGTCAAGCCACCTGCTCCCGCTCAGGTCCTGTCGCCGTCTAACCTCTGGACGCTGTTGGAGTACATCGACCTTGACCCGTAGATGGTCGAGGCGGCGCCGGCATGCGTAGTTCGGTACCTAGGGCTAGTAGTAGTTTAAATTTCGTTTTATATATTCTAAATGTAAATTAAGTTTGAATCTTGCTTATTTTTAGCCCGAACTGTTTGTGTTTGAATCTGAAAAAAAAATTGTCCCGCTCAGCGCGCACAAATGGATCGTGCCGCTGAGCGCGGCTGGCCGAACAGGCCGGACTCCAACCCATATTGACCGCGGCCTGACCCAAACGGACAAAAATAGACCGTTTGGGGTGACCGTTTAGGTCGGCCTGGTAGAGATGCCGTGATGATAAGCAGGAAAGTTAGGCGACTAAAATACAACCAGGACGTTCCAAGTTGTGATTCAAAATTATACTACCAAGTTTCGGAGAGAATATAGGACCAACAATACGACCTGCATGTGTGTGAAGGAACGTGAGGAAATTGGTTGGAAGAGTTCGGATGAATTGGAATTTGAAGAATAGTTTTACGGCAAATCTAATCTCACACTGGTCGGTGTTTGGTCAAATCTGATGGAAGGTGTGAACATACGCTGTAAGACAGCTTAGGATTAAATCAAAAATTTGAAATGTCTTATAGATCAAACCGTTGTCCGATTTAAGATTCGTTTTCACCGTTGACTAGTCGCGACGAGATCTTTAAAACTAGATCCCATGTTTTGATGAATTTTTTTTGGACCAAAAGGTTATCCACCCCTAAGACGTGAGTTATCCATGTCATAATATGTAAATTATCCACCCTGTAACACATAATTTACCCACCATATAAACGTGTTGGATAGAAGTTTTCTCACATACATGTTGAGCAAGTTTTATTGGAATATGGTACCATAGGTGTTATGGTATCGAGACTTTATCGCCGTCGATGCATTATCCTAACACCCTTCGAGGCTTCGTCATCCTATGTCGTGATAGCGACGAAGGGCGATAAACCCGAGCCACTAGACTACTGGTTGAACGTTATGTTTGTTCAGTACGACTTAAAATGGTGAGTGGGGTATAAGACTCTATTTATTATATAGTATGCAAAAAATCTTAGATTTAATTTCTTAAAAAATGTGTTTAATGTTTGACGTGATAGCCTTTTGAGGTTGAGTAGCACGTACGCCGCGAGAGCGACGATGGACGACGAAGCCAAACCATTAGAATAATTTTATATCCTATATGTGAATAAATTTTTATAGTGATGGATAACTTATATGTTATTTGGTGGGTAACTTCTACACTGAAGCCTGGATAACTCTCGTATTACTAGTGAGTAACTTTTGGAGCAAATAAAAGTCGTGTTATCCACCCCTAACACGTGACTTATCCATGTGATAGTAGTTAAGTACATATAAGTTATTCATCATATAAATAGGTTTAGAGACGTCATCGCATTGCTCATGTGGGTAATTTTTGTATTATATAAAATCTTGATTGCCCATGTATATTTAGTTTAGTTAATTAAATATGAGCTATAATCTAATTTAATTGAGATATTGTTACTTAGGTGTTAGGATATTGAGATTTCGTCGTCGTCGATGCGTTAATGGTGATGAATAATGAAGCCGAGCCGTTAGACTACGACTTAGGGTGGTAGATGATAGGGTATAACACCACATTTATTATGTCGACTCGACGAGAACGGATCCCAAATTGGAAGAGTTTATATTTGTGTTTTTCGCGTATAAAAAACTCAAACACATTATCCGTTTGTAGGATAGATAACTTATATGTTAACTGGTGGATAATTTATATAGTACCGTCTGGATAATTTAGGTATTATATGTGGATAACCTTTTGGTCCGAAAAAAAGTTCTCGAAACTTATCGACATGGGATCTAGTTTCGAAGATCTCGTCGAGACTAGCCTAACGGTGAAAACGCATCATCAATCGGATAAGCATATTGAACTATAAAACGTTTTAAATTTTCAAATATTTGCATTAAACTCGGCTACATATTTTGGTTTTATTTGCATGCATAGAAATCTGTCTAGTTTGCTCGTCAGGATTTGTCGTTTGAAGACCAGTCGCGGATAGCAAAGTCCTAGTTTTAAGGGGGAAAATCTAAAGTGTTTTTTATATAATAGAAACATACATACGACCCTAAAATACAAGTATGGAGACTTCAACCTGAACGAACGAGATGCATTAGCCCACCCAACTACTGGGCTATGCCTGAACATAAGCTGAAAGCGGCCAAGCCATACCCCTTCTTGCTGGAGTAGATCATTCCAACGAAGCAATGTCCTCTATCTGCATACCTAAGGGCAAATGTTCCGTGCCGATGGACGTGTCGGCTGTGGAGGCTACCCCATCCAAGTCTGCCTTTACCTCCTCTCCAAGAACTCCAAGGCTACCAGACACAGCCAGATGCACAACGAGAACGATCAGCCTCGTCTCCCGGATTTAGAGGCCCTTGTGCGACTTACAAAATGAATCTTAATTTTTGTTTAACTCAATGACTAGTAAAACTGTTGATCAATTACATTAAAGATTTAGAGCAGGTCAGCAGGGTACATACTATGTATCTCGATTGATCTGTTGCTTCCCAGGCCAGACTCCTCGATCGATCTGCCGACAAGGAGGTTGGGCCCCTCGATCGATTTGCGGCAAGGAGCGAAGTAGACGGAGAATAAGGTACACCAATCTCGATCAAGGGGCACGCCGGCTCGACACGAGCGAACACCTGCAACTCAGGCAGAACATGGGCACCATCGCATCGATCGTGATCAGGAAACGGATCGCTGATCACGAGATCATTGGCTGAACGAGCGTCGAGTGAGCTAGGACGCACGAGTAAAGAAAAGAGTATCAGGCTCAAGGTAATTGGGGGGATATGAAATTTAGGGGCCCTTTTCGGTCGCTCACTTCGAACATGCCCATCGACGGGCCTGAGAACGATGCGGAGTCGATCTTGACAAAGCGATGAAGGTGATTGCGGAGAAGAGCCTCATGGGTAAGCTCCCCATCCCTCCCCCCCCCCCACACCCCCACCACACCACCACCACCACCACTGTTGACTCGTCTTCTCTGGCTCTTGTGGATTTGCCGGCTTCTCATCTTCTAGAGGTTGGTTTTGGTTCCGGTTTCACGCTGAATACTTCTTGCACCTACGATAAGCTTGTTGACTTGATCTACGTGAAAGAGCTAGCACAGGCCGCCCTTGCTGAGGCCAACGAGAACCAACACACAGAAACAAGCAACACCGCTTCCACTTCTCACTCTGCGGAAACCCCTGAGAACACCAGTGTGGTGGTCTCACTGGGTGCCCAACAAGTAATTCCACGCTTGCCTTTATTGGTATAGTCTCTGATGCTGTTTGACCTGAATCTGTGCGTAGAGGAGCTCGCTCCAGGAGTTCGGTGCTCCTGGAAGGCACCGGTGGCTGCAGTCCAGGTATAACTCAGGCGACTTCCGCTCCTGCTCAGTCAAATTCTGTTTCCGATAGACTGAAGTGTGTGCCTCCTTCCTGTAGTCCGTCATCCTTGGCACACGGGAAAGTGCCTCCCTCTGATTTCAAAGCCACTCAGCCTAAAAAATGTAGAAAGATGTGACCGTTGCCAATTTAATAGGGCCTAGTGCCAACCTGCGGAAAATCCTGCTCGCCAAGCAGGAGCATCTGTCGGTCTGCCCAAAAGAGAGCCTTGGGGTGGAACATCAGGGGATTCCGACGCAGAGGACGTCAAAATCAGCTCCAGGAATACATGCGTAGAGTTAAGATTGATATCATGTTCCTCCAAGAAACGATATGCTAGGATTTTTTTCCCACAAGAACTACAGAGTCTAGAACTTGGGGACAAATTCTTTTGGACCTGGCTGCCTGCCAATGGGAGATCAGGCGACCTGCTCTTAGGCATCAGGGTCTCGATATTTGAAGTAGGAGAGATGAGCCAAGGGGATTTTTTCGTGAGTGCTTCCCTCTTGCATGGGGACATTGGCTTCATTTTCACCTTCGTAGGAGTTTAGGGCCCTGCCAACCACTCCAACTCGACAAACTAGTGGCCACGGTTCAAGCATCTAGGTATCCAATGGTGATATCAGGTGATTTTAACTTGATTCGTAGGCAGGCGCACAAGAATAATTACAACATTGACTGGCCAACATGTTTAAGGATGTGATTGCTAATTTGCATCTTAGGGGGATCGCCGGGACGGGCGCTATATTCCCGTGGTCAAATCACTAGCTCAACCCAATTAGAAGTGTTCTAGACAGAATGGGATACAAATTCCCTTTAGATACGTTATGTGCCGAGCCTAGTATTGGCTCTGACCACACCCCTCTGATCCTAGACTCCGAGGAGCTAGATCATCGCAAGCCTAATCGTTTCTTCTTTAAAAATGGTTGGATGTCCCTCCCTAATTTCTTCAACGTGTTAACCAACAAATGGACCCAATTCCTACTGCTCCCTGCACATAGACACGATGTTGTTGATATGTGGCAAGATCAGGCCAATTGTCTTCATAGATTTCTTAAAGATTGGACGGCTAATGTTAGTAAAGCATCCAATGCTTAGAAATCCCTTATCCTCCAACAAATCCAAGAGCTGGACATGATGGCGGATGGAGCAGTGATACGTTGGAAACGTATCTATAATTTTTGATGTTCCATGCTTGTTTAGTATCTACTTTGCTTTTCTTTGTCTACACTTTGAGGTACTTTTTACATGTTTTCTGGTACTAGCCTATTAACAAGTTGCCACAATGTTAGTTGCATGTTTTCTACTGTTTTTGGTTTCAGAAAAGTTAGTAAAGAAATATTCTCGGAATTGGACGGGACAAACGTCAAAATCAATTACTTTCCGTGGGGAACAAGAAGTCCAGAGGGGAGACGGGGAAGCGGGCCAGGGCAGCCAGAACCCCCTAGGCGCGGGTGGGCCCTGCCCCGCGCCTGGGAGGGGTGTGGCCCCTCTGGCCGCATCTTCGGCCTCCCCCTTCGACTATAAGAAGCCCCCGATGCAGAAATCCTAAGGACCCGATCAAATCTCCACGTAACCTTCTGTAGCCTCCGCCACCGTCGTCCCTAGATTGGGGGGATCTGAAGTTCTTCCCGGCACCCTGTCGGAGGGGAGATCATCCCGGAGGCCTTCTCTCCGGTATGATGCGTGAGTAGTTCCACCTTGGACTATGGGTCCATATAGTATCTATATGGTTGTATCTCCTCCTTGTGCTTTCATGTATATATCTTGTGAGCTCCATTTATGATTAAGATCTAATCTATTTGTAATCATGCATGTTGTGTTTGCGGGGATCCGATGGATATTGAGATTATTATGTTGGTTTGATTAATGGTTTGTCTTTATGATTCTATCATGTCTGTGTTGTTTGTGATCTTGCATGCTCTTCGTTGTTAGTAGCTATCTTGGCCAAGTAGTTGCTAGTGACTCCAAGAGGGGGTATTTATGCTCGATAGTGGGTTCATGCCTCTAATTTCTAAGGGAAGTGACAATAATCTCTTCGGTTGTAGATGTGTTGTTTCTACTAGGGATAAAACAACGGTCTCTTGTTCATGGAACATGTGGACTGTTTACCTTACACACTTTGCTTAAAGCAATTGTCTGTTGCTTGCAACTTAATACTGGAGGGGGTTCGGATGATAACCTCAAGGTGGACTTCTAGTCATAGATGCAGTTGGATGGCGGTCTATGTATCTTGTTGTATTGCCCAATCAAATCTCATAAGATCTTTCTGACTAGTAATTGCATTGTTATGCCTTGCTCAATTCCTGTCAATTGCCCTGCTGTAATTTGTTTACCCATCATGCCATGTTGTTTATCTAAGGAGACCACCTCTAGTGAACTATGGACCCCGGTCCAATCTTTACCATTGATACATCTTCCACTGTTACTTCTTTACTTGCTGCAAATCATTACCTTCCACACCATACGTTTAATCCTTTGTTACAGCAAACCGGTGAGCTTGATAACCTCACTGATTCGTTGGGGCAAAGTCTTGAGTTTGTGTTGTGCAGGTCTCCGCGTTGCTTGCAACACCTGTGTGACGTTTCCTTTCTCCTACTGGTTCGATAACCTTGGTTTCTTACTGAGGGAAACTTGCTGATGTGCTGCTTCACACCTTTCTCTTGGGGTTTCCAATGAAGCGTTCCACGACAAGTGTTGGGCGCCATCAAGCTATTTTCTGGTGCCGTTGCCGGTGAGGCTAAGGACGTCTTCACTAGGGGAGTCTTTCACTTCCTTTCTCTTTACTTTGTTTTTAGTTTGCTTTGTTTCTTTTGCTTGGTTTTGTTTGCCTCTTTTCAATAAACCCAAAAAAAAATAGTCTAGTTTGGTTTGCTTTCTTTATTCAAAAACACAAAAAAATTAGTTCTTTCTATAGTTGTTGCTGCTGTTTTTGGCTTGCCCACCTTTGCCAAAATGAACTCTGATGAGAACACCAAGTTTTGTGACTTTACTAGCACCAACAACAATGATTTCCTTAGCACACCTATTGCTCCACCTGCTCCTGATGCTACCTTTTATGAAATTAAGCCTGTTTTGTTGAATCTTGTGATGAGAGAGCAATTTTCTAGTGCTGGTTCTAATGATCCTGCTGCCCATCTCAATAGCTTTGTTGAACTTTGTGAGATGCAAAAGTATAAGGATGTAGATGGAGATATTATTAAGCTCAAGCTTTTCCCTTTCTCCTTGAGAGGGAAAGCTAAATAATGGTTGTTATACTTGCCTAAAAATAGTATTGATTCTTGGACTAAGTGCAAAGATGCTTTTATTGGAAAGTACTATCCTCCTGCTAAGATTATATCTATAAGAAGTGACATTATGAAATTTAAACAACTTGATAGTGAACATGTTGCTCCAGCTTGGGAAAGAATGAAATACTTGGTTAAGAATTGCCCCACTCATGGACTCACTGTTTGGATGATTATCTAGACTTTTTATGCAGGTTTTAACTTCTCCTCAAGAAATCTGTTGGATTCTGCTGCTGGAGGTACCTTTATGGGCCTCACTTTGGGTGCTGCAACAAGGCTCCTTGATAATATGATGGTTAACTATTCTGAATGGCATGTTGAGAGAGATCCACATGGTAAGAAGGTAAATTCTGTTGAGGAAACTTCCTCTTTGAGTGAAAAGATTGATGTTATTATGGCTATGCTTGTTAATGGGAAAGCTCCTCTAGATCCTAATAGTGTTCCCTTATCCTCTTTGGTTGCTCAAGAAGAGCAAGTTGATGTGAACTTCATTAGAAACAACAATTTCAACAACAATGCCTATAGGAATAATTTTGGTAGTAACAACAATTATAGGCCTTATCCTCATAATAATGGCAATTACTATGGAAACTCCTACAACAATGCTAGAAGTGCCCCCTCTGAACTTGAAGTCATGCTCAAAGACTTTATTAGTAAACAAACCACTTTCAATAAGGCTATAGAAGAAAAGCTTTTAAATGTTGAGAAAAATATATCCTCTTTGTCTGAAGCTCAAACTTCCTTGGTTAATAAAATGGCTGCTAAACCTGAAACTATGGAAAATACCTTTGTTACTGCTCATACCATACAAGTTACTATTGATGAAAATGTTAGGCTGCTAGCTCAACTTCATGCTAAGTGGGAACGGGAAGCTGAAATTGATAGAAACAATAGTGTGTGCACCATCACCACTAAACCACAAGTACTCACTATTCCTCCTCCTACTATGCCTAAGCCTATTGAGCCTACTACTAGTGATGCTAAGTTTTATTTTGATATTGATGGTTGCAATATTTTTGAAGTGATTATGTTACTACAAAAGCTTGCTAGAAGTCCTGATGCTAGTGATATGCATGTTGCTTTCACTAAACACATTACATATGCTCTTGTTAATATTAAGGAAGAGAAGCTAAAACATAAAGCTTCTATTCCTAGGAAGGTACAAGATAGTTGGGAACCCATTATTAATATGCAAGTGAATGACTTTGATCTCAAAGCTTCATGTGATCTTGGTTCTAGTGTCTCTATTATGCGTAGGAAGATTTATGAAATGCTTGATTTGCCACCATTGGAAGATTGTTATTTGGATGTCCCACTCAATGAAAATGCGAAAAAGAAACTCATGGGGAGTATTAATGATGTTCTCATTATGGTTAACAATGCTTATGTCCCTGTTGAATTCTATGTTTTGGATGTTGAATACAATGCTTCTTGTCCTATTACTTTGGGAAGACCTTTTCTTAGAACAATTGGTGCCATCATTGATATGAAAGAAGGCACCATTAAATATAATTTTCCATTCAAGAAAGGTATTGAACACTTCCCTATGAGGAGAGAGAAGTTGCTTTTTGATCCTCCTTTGAAAGCAAGATTTGATGTTAATGCTTCCTCATTTGAAAACACTTGATTCTTCTTGCTTATTGCGCCTAACTTAAAGGCGTTAAAGAAAAGTACTTGTTGGGAGATAACCCAAGAGTTTCCTTGAGTCTTGAAAGTTATTACTTTAGTAATGACCCCTCCTTATCCTTTTTGTTTGCTTTTTGTGCCAAGAATGACCTCTAATGAGAGGGAAGTAAGATTTGGGGAGTTGCTGTCCTAAAACAGATTTTTGTCCTGCACCAAAAAAATCGTGAGGGGTCTCTATAACTCGGATTGATATGACAATTTACGAATAAATCCACCAGTATGTTCACTAACTTTCGTTAGCTCAACACTTTTTTATTTGAGCAACAAAATATGTTCGAAAAAATCGGCTTCTACCTGCTTGTCTGTTTTGACAAATTTCTGCCATTATTTGCATTTGCTTCTTATTGATTCCTTTTTGAGTTTTCTTTAGGTGAATTGAGCTTTTTGAAGGAGTTACTACAGTAGCTTGTGTTTTTAGTGAAAAGCCTTTCTGTTCCAAAGCTTTGCCATAGGTCTAATATCTTTTGAATAATCTAGTGTTGCTAATGAAGTTTGTGTGAAGGAAAAATTTCAGATGTAGAGAGACAATGATGCAATGAGATGAAGAATGGACAAAAGCTCAAGATTAGGGATGCCACCATGGTGTCACCCCAAGAAATATCCAAGAGGTACAAGTGTCAAAGCTTGGGGATGCCCAAGGCATCCCCTTCTTCATCAATAAAAAGCTCAGGTCTATCTAGACACTTCGTTTTTATTGTTTCATGCACAGTTGTGTTGTTCTTGGAGCGTCTTAGTTTTTGTTTTCTTTGCTTAGGTTGTTTAGTTTTCTTGAATAAAGTAGTTTGTACCCCCGTTCTCGCTGTATTGTTTTGCAAATAAGTTGCTTAGTGTTGGAAAGGAGTAGTAAGTTCTTTCTTGTAAGTGCAAGAGGATCTTGCATTGACTGTGACTTAGACTTTAGCATGACATGATAGGTGTTGTTTTGACCTTATGCTTACTGATTATTGTTGTAGCATGTCTTGTTCCAAACAATTGGGATTTCTTAGTGTGACTTGAAGAAATTATGTGTTGTTTTAGCATGCAAAATCATAGTATTGTGGTATTCTCCTTTGATGTTTGCTTGGGTTGACTTGGCACATGCTCACACCATGTTATAACTATGACAAGTCATCATAGCCTCTATGATCATTTATTCCTTGACTTGTAGTACCACTCTTTGCTTTGATTAGTAATGCTTTGTTGCACTGCATGATTATGGCCATCATTGCTCTCTTATTTGGTTGCTCCCAGTCTTTTGCTAGCCTCCACTTGTATGAGTAGGCTCTACTCATGTTTCCAACTCCCAAGAAACCAAGTTATCCCAAAGTGTCCACCATAAACTCCTATGCATGGTGTGTTACGCCATTCCAAGTATATTCTTGTTTTCAGCTATCTTCCAATTAAAAACTACTTTGATATGTGAAAACTTATTAACTAAAGCCCTCACAAACTTGATGGCACACTTTATATTAGTTGCCCCTAATAAACTTGAACCATTGTGTCATATATGTTGTATATGCTTGTACTTATACATTGTAATTAGCAGAACCGTGTTGTCACGGGGAACATTTTCAACATTGCACTTGGACTTTGTACTCAGTTGATATCATGCTCTTTTTTCTACGGATGTCACCGGTGTGAAATAAAGAGGGAACTTGTAAGTCCATGGAGTTTGTATCCTGTGTTAGAGAAACGCCTGGGCCGCTAGCCTAAGACATGCCTAATCATGGTGGAAACTTGCAGCGTCACCATAGTGACATCTATGAAGCATTTTTCTTATAAAAAAAGAGACACATTGAGAAAAGAGGAAAGAGAAAAAAAAGCACCATATGTCGGGGGTGTACCCCCGGGTACCCCAGAGTTAGTGTATCGAGTGGTTCGATAGTGTTGAATTAATCAATTAAGAGACGAGAAATATAAATAGAATAAATAAAAGGAGAAGAAAGATGCAATCATGCCGAATCAGTATGGACTCGGCCCAAATAGGAAACTTCCAAGGACAACTTTGCCCATGATGGGTCGAATTATATTTAAAGAGGCCGAATCAACCAACACAAAGGCTCCCCACCGAATTATTCCTGCCAGGTGGGCCGAACTTACCACCTCGGCCCACAGCGAGTGACCCTTCTCTCGCCTGGAGCTCCCGCCTGCGTCGCCAGGGTCGCTAGCAGCTCCCTCCAGCGTCGCCTAAGTCGCCAGGACTCCCTCGCCCCGACAAGCTCATCGCCCCACTGGCGCCTCGTCTCGCCCGGGTGGGCCGGAGTAAAAAGTATTCGGCCCACCACGAGGACTCACCTCCGCGCTATAACAAGATCACCTGGGTGGGCCAGCATCTGCTTCGACCCGGCCGGCCCACCACAGCCAAGGCCATTTCCTGGATGGGTCATTGCCTCCACTGGTCGAATAAGGGGAAACCCGGCTAGGCTGCCACCAGCTCGGGCCGAACAAGGGGAAACCCGGTTGGGCTACAACCAGACTTCGACTCGGAAGCAGTAATTCGGCTGGGCCGTTTTCTCTTCCGAGGCCGAATTATTTCCTCCCCAGGCCGAATCTCTCCTACGTCCAAAGCACTTGGGCCAAGTAATAATGACCCGGACGCCCCCCAATACTCCTCCCAACGCTACCTCAGCCACCATAGCAACACTCCATCGAGCAAGACGAACAGCACAAGTACCGTGCCAGTCTTGGGACGCCCATGGCTCAGACTGGAACTTGCAATAGGGAATATGCCCATGGAATCTAGTAATATGCTAAAGAATATGCCTTGGCATCTCTAAAGATGCCAAGGCATATGCTGAGCATCAAAGAAGATGCTAGGAATATGTTGTCTAGATACCAATCGTGGGGAAGAAGAATTGTCCCCTGGGCTCCCCTTTATAAGGAGCACTAGGGAGATCGTTCTCAGAGAGGCCCGGAAGGGCTCTTCTCCTCTCTTCTCACTTGGAGCTCTCTTGCTTCTTCCTCCTCCACTCTCATAGAGAGATCTAGATAGAGGCATAGGACATACAGCTCAAGGAGCATGATTGTAGCCACAAGTATGGCAAGATTATAAGAGATTAGATGTAGATAAAGAGGTGTTATCTCCACATGAGAGCCTTAATCCTAGATACATTTTATTTCTCTTTGTTCATACGAGTGCGGTCTTCACTTCATCATCCCTCCCTGGATCCCTCCCTGCCTTGTCATTTTGGTTATGGGAAAGCTCCTATACCATGTGCAAGGGGTACCCCCCGGCGGTTTTCAATGATATGCAAATACTTACAATGATAAGAACTTACAGGTGACCAAGGTTTAGTAGCATGAGGTGTGGCCCTCGTATTCAAGGGACTTGAGATTGCCAACTTATACTTCGTTAAACATATACTCCATCTTTGTCACTTTAACCTTGATCACTCCAAGCTGCTTATGATAGGGGCAATGAGGGCTGAAAGCTAACAAGTACCATAATTTTTGGAAGCCCTTTTTGAAACTTGAAATCCATGCTTCCTTTATAAAAGGTCTTTCCACCACTATTTAGTCTCGAGCTTCTACCTGTAGGCACCATTAAGAGAGCATAGTTGTTATTCTATTTGAAGTGTTCCAAAGATTATTGATTGATGCATATTGTGATATTATTTGTTCTTGTGCTATTTGTTTCTAGTCACCCTTGTGAACTTTGAAGGTATCCTATGCATCTATTTGCTACTCTATGAGGGACAAGCTAATTGCCACTATGCTATGTTTTCTGTATGTGAAACAAACAAACGTTTTTCAATGCATGTTATTCATGATATTTGTTTGTAACTTTTCATGTTGCATGCATAGTTACTATGTCCTATTGTTAGAACGCCATCTTTCATGCACATGTTTAGAGTTCTTTGATCCCAGCTTTCAATGCTTGCAAATGGTTGGATATTTATTGTGAGGGTGCATGTCACCTCAAAAATAATTCTTTTTATCACTTCCCTACTCGAGGACGAGCAGGAGTTAAGCTTGGGGATGCTTGATACGTCGGAAACATATCTATAATTTTTTATGCTCCATGCTTGTTTAGTATCTACTTTTCTTTGCTCTGTCTACACTTTGAGGTACTTTTTACATGTTTTCTGGTACTAACCTATTAACAAGTTTCCACAGTGTCAGTTGCCTGTTTTCTGCTATTTTTGGTTTCAGAAAAGTTAGTAAAGAATTATTCTCGGAATTGGACGGGACAAACGTCAAAGTCAATTACTTTCTGTGGGGAACAAGAAGTCCAGGGGGGAGACGGAGAAGCAGGCCACGACAACCAAACCCCCCTAGGCGCGGGTGGGCCCTGCCCCGTGCCTGGGAGGGGTGTGTCCCCTCTGGACGCCTCCTCGGCCTCCCCCTTCACCTATAAGAAGCCCCCGATGCAGAAACCCTAAGGACCCGATCAAATCTCCACGAAACCTTATGTAGCCACCGCCACCGTCGTCCCTAGATCGAGGGGATCTGAAGTTCTTCCCGGCACCCTACCGGAGGGGAGATCATCCCGGAGGCCTTATCTCTGGTATGTTGCGTGAGTAGTTCCACCTTGGACTATGGTTCCATGTAGTAGCTAGATGGTTGTATCTCCTCCTTTGTGCTTTCATGTATAGATCTTGTGAGCTCCATTTATGATCAAGATCTAATCTATTTGTAATCATGCATGTTATGTTTGCGGGGATCCGATGGATATTGAGATTATTATGTTGGTTTGATTAATGGTTTTATCTTTATGATTCTATCATGTCTGTGTTGTTTGTGATCTTGCATGCTCTCCGTTTTTAGTAGCTATCTTGGCCAAGTAGTTGCTAGTGACTCTAAGAGGGGGTATTTATGCTCGATAGTGGGTTCATGCCTCTAGTTTCCAAGGGAAGTGACAATAATATCTTTGGTTGTAGATGTGTTGTTGCTACTAGGGATAAAGCAATGGTCTCTTGTTCATGGAACATGTGGACTGTTTACCTTACACACTTTGCTTAAAGCAGTTGTCTGTTGCTTGCAACTTAATACTGGAGGGGTTCGGATGATAACCTGAAGGTGGAATTCTAGTCATAGATGTAGTTGGATGGCGGTCTATGTATCTTGTTGTATTTCCCAATCGAAACTCATAGGATCTTTCTGACTAGTAATTGCATTGTTATGCCTTGCTCAGTTCCTGTCAATTTCCCTGCTGTAATTTGTTTACCCTTCATGCCATGTTGTTTATCTAAGGAGAGCACCTCTAGTGAACTATGGACCCTGGTCCAATATTTATGATTGATACATCTTCCACTGTTACTTGTTTACTTGCTGCAAACCATATGTTTAATCCTTTGTTACAGCAAACCAGTGAGCTTGTCAACCTCACTAATTTGTTGGGGCAAAGTCTTGAATTTTTGTTGTGCAGGTTTCCACGTTGCTTGCAACACCTATGCGACGTTTCCTTTCTCCTACTGGTTCGATAACCTCGGTTTCTTACTGAGGGAAACTTGCTGCTGTGCTGCTTCACACCTTGCTCTTGGGGTTTCCAACGAAGCGTTCCACGACAAGTGTTGGGCGCCATCAAGCAGGCCTAGATGAGGATGGATGGGCGCATAGGTACCATCTTGAGGATCGCATGGTTGCCATCTTTCAGCACGAAGAGGAGTACTAGCGCCAGCGTGGGCGAGTTAAGTGGACGCTTCAGTGAGACACGAACACCAAGTTCTTCCACGCTATAGCTAACGAAAGGCGTAGGAAATTCCTGATCAACTCTGATTTATCCTAAGGGGTGATCTCTGATTTCACAGCCATCGAAACACAAATCTATGCCTTCTACCAGGATTTGATGGGATCAGACGAATCCTACTGTCCTTCACTTTGACATGACCTCTAGGCAGAGAACCAGAAGGTTTCTGCGGGGGAAAACGTTGCACTTGTGATTACTTTCCTGCGAGAGGAGCTGGACGTTGTGCTAAAAGATACCAAATCGGATACGGTACCTGGGCCATCATGTTACATCCTTTAATTTTTGGCCAATTCTTAAACCCCTAGTCCTCAAGATCCTCAATGATTTTATGTTGGGTAGGGTCGACATCTCGCACCTGAATTTTTGCATCATGTCCCTGATCCCCAAAGTGCCTGAGGCTAATGACATCAAATTCTTCCATCCCATCGCTCTTATTAATGTTCTCAACAAACTGATTTCAAAAGCTTTAGCTTCTAGATTGTTTGCGGTAGCTCACTACACAATCTCTCTCTCCCAAACAACGTTCATAAAAGGGCGTCTTATTCATGATGGGGCGCTAGCTGCATGAAATCATCCATGAGTTGGTGTCTAAGAAGATGAAAGCAGTTATGCTTAAGCTAGACTTCGAGAAAGCCTATGATCGAGTTAGTTGGCCATTTCTCCGTGAGGTCCTGACTCGCAAGGGTTTTGATTCAGGACTTGTTCACAGGCTAATGCAATTAGTCACCGAGGGACAGACGATGATTAGTATTAACAGAGTAAATGGCCCCTGCTTTAAAACAAGAGGGAAATTTTTCAGGGTGACCCAATCTCTCCCCTCCTTTTTGACTTTATGGCTAATGCCTTGGCGAAAATTTTGGACACTGTGTCTGCCGCGGGGCATATTAAAGGTGTGGTGCCTCACCTGATCCCCGGAGGGGTGACCCACCTCCAATACGTTGATGATACGATCCTTCTTCTAGACCTTAATGAACAACGCCTAACAAACCTCAAACTTATCCTTATTTGCTTCAAAATTGCCTCCATCCTTAAGATTAATTTCCTCAAAAGTAAGGTTTTTGTTCTTGGTGTTGATCAAAGGGAGCAAGCTAGAGTAGCTAGACTCCTGAATTGCAAAGAGAGATCATTCCCTTTCATGTATCTGGGCTTTGTTGATGGTGCTTGACGTGGAGCACTTTGTTGGAAACCCCAAGAGCAAGGTGTGATGAGCACAGCAACAAGTCTACCCTTAGTAGAGACCGAGGTTATCGAACCAGAAGGAGGAAGGAAATGTCACACAGGTGTCGCAAGCAACGCGGAGACCTGCACAACACAAACTCAATACTTTGCCCCCAACGAATCAGTGAGGTTGTCAAGCTCACCGGTTTGCTCTAACAAAGGATTAAACGTATGGTGTGGAAGGTAATGGTGGTTTGCAGCAAGTAAACAAGTAACAGTGGAAGATGTATCAATGGTAAAGATTGGACCGGTGTCCATAGTTCACTGGAGGTGCTCTCCTTAGATAAACAACATGTCATGAAGGGTAAACAAATTACAGCAGGGCAATTGACAGGAACTGAGCAAGGCATAACAATGCAATTACTAGTCAGAAAGATCCTATGATATTCGATTGGGCAATACAACAAGATACATAGACCGCCATCCAACTGCATCTATGACTAGAAGTCCACCTTCAGGTTATCATCCGAACCCCTCCGAGATTAAGTTGCAAGCAACAGACAACTTCTTTAAGCAAAGTGTGTAAGGTAAACAGTCCACATGTTCCATGAACAAGAGACCGTTGTTTTCTCCCTAGTAGCAACAGCACATCTACAACCGAAGAGATTATTGTCACTTCCCATGTAAACTAGAGGCATGAACCCACTATCGAGCATAAATACCCACTCTTGGAGTCACTAGCAACTACTTGGCCAACATAGCTACTAACAACAGAGAGCATGCAAGATCACAAACAACACAGACATGATAGAATCATAAAGACAAAACCATTAATCAAACCAACATAATAATCGCAATATCCATCGGATCCCTGCAAACACAACATGCATGATTACAAATAGATTAGATCTTGATCATGAACGGAGCTCACAAGATCTATACATGAAAGCACAAAGGAGGAGATACAACCATCTAGCTACTACATGGACCCATAGTCCAAGGTTGAACTAGTCACGCATCATACCAGAGAGAAGTCCTCCGGGATGATCTCCCCTCCGGCAGGGTGCTGGGAAGTGTTGGAATTATGTCCTAGAGGCAATAATAAAGATGTTATTGTTACAATTCTTGTTCATGATAAAGTTTATATTCTATGCTAGAATTGTATTAAGCGGAAACTTTGATACTTGTTGCGGGCGTTGATGTTTTCTGTTGCAAGCCTCTTGTTGTGTACTTCTTATGATGCGGGATAGTGAGATCGAAGCGGTCCAGACCAACTTTACGCGACCTCGTTCGCGAGACCGGCTCCGCACTTGACGTGTGGCTTGTTCCACACATGCGGCTGGTGGATGCCAGTTTCTCTCACTATAGTTGTCATGGGATTTACACCGGATGTTGGCAATCATAATATCACCGTTGTGGCTTTCCGTAGGTAAGAATCGTTCTTAGCTTGTTACTCCCATAAGCCACGTAAAACATGCAACAACAAAGTAGAGGCGTCTAACTTGTTTTTGAAGGGAGTGTTTCTGTGATATGGTATGGCCCAAGATATGATGTGTATGTTGTATGCACTGATCATGTTTTGTAATATTTCACGACTTGCATGTCGATGAGTACACAACCGGCAGGAGCCATATGGTTGTCTTTATAATTGTGTATGACCTGTGTGTCAACTTCTTATACGCCATGTAATAGCTTTACTTTATCGCTAAGTAGTTAACAATAGTTGTAGTTGCTATTCGTGGTGGAGGCAATCATGGTGGAGTGATGGAGATCATGCTGGCACGCACAATATGGAGATCATTGCGCGGAGATTGGCTATACCATGTCACATAAAATTACATGCATGTGATGTTTATCCTTTTATGTATCTTATTATGCTTAGATCGCGACGGTATCATTATAAGATGATTCCTCACTTAAAGATCAAGATAAAATTGTGTTCTCCCCATGTATGCACCGTTGCGAAAGTTCGTCGTGTTCAAGCACCTCGTGATGATCGGGTGCTATAAACTCTACGTTCACATACAACGGGTGCAAGCCAGTTTTGCACACGCGGAAATACTTGGGTTTGACTTGACGAGCCTAGCATGTACAGACATGGCCTCGGAACACACGAACCGAAAGGTTAAGCATGAGTCATATGAATGATATGATCGACACTTTGTTGTCCACCATTGAAACCACATCTCTTCTCGTGAATATCGGATTAGGTGTGGTGAATTTGGATCGTGTTCACTAAACAACTTGAGGGATGTTGAATTTAGTGGGAGTTCATCTAATAATTTGATTAAGTTGAACTAGTATCATGAACATAGTCTAAATTGTACTTGCAAATTTTGTAGATCAAATGGCTAAGTCCAACTTCAACTTCAACGTTTTTGCTGAGAAATAAAAGCTTAAGAACAATGGGTCTAACTTCACCAACTGGTTCCGCAATCTGAGAATCATTCTCGCTGGCAGACAAAAGGACTATGTCCTTGAGAAAGCGCTAGGTGACGCCCCTGCTATAGATGCGTCGGCTGATGAAAAAGCTGTTTATCAGTCGAGCAAAGATGATTATGGTGTGAGTAAGAGCACCATGTTGTTTGCTATGGAATCGGCCCTTCAAAATCGTTTTGAGGAGTTTGCCGGACCCTTTGAGATTCTTGAGAAACTGAAAACCATGTTTCAGACTCAGGCCCGTTCTGAGAGATATGAGATCTCTGAGAAATTATTTAACTGCAAGATGGAGGAAGGGAGTTCCGTTAGTGAGCACGCCATTAAGATGTCGGGCTACACTCAACGTCTTGAGCAGCTGGACTGCAAGATTCCATAAGAGCTCAAGATTGACAGAGTTCTGCAATCACTCCCTCCTAGCTACAAAGGTTTTGTAGTTACTCATAATCAGATTGGTTCCACTGATACGATCACTGAGCTCTTCGCTAAGCTGAAGGCTGCGGAGGTGGACAAAGAAAGATAATCATGTGTTGATGGTCAACAAGCCCCCTAGCTTTAAGAAAGGTAAGGGTGCAAAGAAGTCCCTCAATAAGGGCAGCGGCAAGCGCGTTGCCCTGCTGAGAAGAAGCTCAAGTCTGGACCTAAGCCGGACACTGAGTGCTTCTATTGCAAGGACAAGGGTCACTGAAAGCGCAACTGTCCGAAGTACTTAGCAGACAAGAAGGCTGGCACCATTAAAGATATATTTGATATACATGTTATTGATGTTTACCTTACCAGCGCTCGTTGTAGTGCCTGGGTATTTGATACTGGTTCAGTTGCTAATATTTGTAACTCGAAACAGGAGCTACGTAATAGACGGCGGCTAGCAAGGGATGAGGTGATGATGCGCGTTGGCAACGTATCAAGAGTTGATGGCCGTCGGCACGCTCTCCTTAGTTTTACCTTCGAGATTAGTTTTAAACCTTAATAAATGTTATTATGTGCCTGCGTTGAGCATGAACATCATATCTGGATCGTTTTTATTGCAAGCCGGTTATTCATTTAAATCGGAGAATAATGGTTGTTCTATTTATATGAGTAACATCTTTTATGGTCATGCACCTGCTATGAATGGTTTATTTCATCTGAATCTCGAAAGCAATGAAACACACATCCATAACATTGAGGCTAAGAGATGCAAAGTAGATAGTGATAATTCAACTTATTTGTGGCACTGTCGTCTAGGTCGTATTGGTGTAAAACGCATGAAGAAACTCCATTCTGATGGACTTTTGGAGTCTCTTGATTTTGAATCATTTGACATGTGCGAGCCATGCCTCATGGGCAAGATGATCAAAACCCCGTTCTCCGGAATGATGGAGCGAGCAACGGACTTGTTGGAAATCATACATACCGATGTATGCGGACCAATGAGTGTTTCGACGCGTGGTGGATAGCGCTATTTTCTCACTTTTACTAATGACTTAAGTAGATATTGGTATATCTATTTAATGAAACATAAATCTGAAAAGTTTGAAAAGTTCAAAGAATTTCAGAACGAAGTGGAAAACCATCGTAACAGGAAAATTAAATTTCTATGATCCGATCGTGGAGGTGAATATTTGAGTTATGATTTTGTCATGCATCTTAAAGCAAGCGGAATCATTTCGCAACTCACGCCACCCGGAACACCACAGCGCAATGGTGTGTCTGAACGCCGAAATCGAAATCTATTAGATATGGTGTGATCGATGATGTCCCTTACAGATTTTCCGTTATCATTTTGGGGTTATGCATTAGAAACCGCTGCATTCACTTTAAATAGGGCACCATCTAAATCCGTTGAGACGACACCGTATGAACTGTGGTTTGGTGCTAAACCTAAGTTGTCGTTTCTTAAAGTTTGGGGATGCGAAGCTTACATCAAGAAGTTGATGACGGACAAGCTCGAACCCAAAGCGGAGAAATGCATCTTCATAGGATACCCTAAGGAAACGATTGGGTATACCTTCTACCACAGATCCGAAGGCAAAGTGTTTGTTGCAAAGAACAGATCCTTTCTTGAGAAGGAGTTTCTCTCGGAAGAAGTGAGTGGGAGGAAGGTAGAGCTAGACGAGGTTATTGAACCTTCTCTCGAGTTGGAGAGTAGCGCAGCACCTGAAATTGTTCTAGTGCCATCTACACCAACAAGAGAGGAAGCTAATGATGAGGATCATGAAACTTCGGACGATGCTACTGCTGAACATCGCAGGTCGACAAGGTCACGTGCCCCTCCTGAGTGGTGCGGCAACCCTATCTTAACTGTCTTGTTAGTAGACAAAAGTGAACCTGCGAACTATGAGGAAGCAATGATGAGCCCAGACTCTGAGAAATGGCTAGAGGCCATGAAATCCGAATTGGGATCCATGAGCGAAAACCAAGTATGGACTTTGGTGGACCCTCCTAGCGATCGAAAGGCCGTTGAGTGCAAATGGATTTTCAAGAAGAAAACGGACGCAGATGGTAATGTTACTGTCTATAAAGCTCGACTTGTCGCGAAAGGTTTTTGACAAGTTCAAGGTGTTGACTACGATGAGACTTTCTCTCCCGTAGCGATGTTTAAGTCCATTTGGATTTTATTAGCAATTGCTGCGTTTCATGATTATGAAATATGGCAGATGGATGTCAAGACTGCGTTCCTCAATGGCAACATTGATGAAGAGTTGTATATGATGCAGCCCGAAGGTTTTTTCGATCCTAAGGATGCTGATAAGGTGTGCAAACTTCAGCGTTCCATTTATGGACTGAAGCAAGATCTCGGAGTTGGAACCTTCATTTTGATCAAGTGATCAAGAGCTTTGGATTTGTTCCAAATTGCTATGAAGCTTGTATCTACAAGAAAGTGAGTGGGAGCTCAGTGATATTTCTAGTACTATATGTGGATGACATATTGATTATTAGAAATGACATTGGTATGCGTAACGATGTGAAGAGTTATTTGAATAAATGTTTTCAATGAAAGACCCAGGAGAAGCTTCTTATATATTAGGCATCAAAATCTATAGAGATAGACAAAGACGCCTAATAGCTTTAAGCCAAAGTACATACCTAGACAAAGTTCTGAAAAGGTTCAGAATGGATAAGGCAAAGAAAGGTTCAGTGCCCATGTTGTCAGGTAAGATATTGAGAAAGGCTCAAAGGTCTACGATGGCGATAGAGAAACCATGAGCAAAGTGCCATATGCCTCGGCCATAGGTTCTATCATGTATGCCATGCTGTGTACTAGACCGGATGTGTCCAATGCTCTTAGTTTGACGAGCAGATACCAAAGTGATCCAGGAGTGGAACACTGGACAGCCGTAAATAACATCCTAAAGTATTTAAATAGGACTAAAGAAATGTTCTTGGTCTATGAAGGTGATGAGTAGCTCGTCGTAAAAGGTTACATCGATGCTAGTTTCGACACCGACCCGGATGATTCTAAATCTCAGACATGATACATTTATATTTTGAATGGAGGAGCTGTGAGCTGGAGAAGCTGCAAGCAAAGCGTGATCGCGGGATCTACAGTAGAATAGGAATACATGGCTGTTGCAGAAGCATCAAGTGAAGGAGTTTGGATCAGGAACTTCATCACTGAGCTTGGTGTGGTTCCAAGTGCCTTGGACCCATTGGAGATATTGTTCGACAACACTGGCGCCATAGCATTGGCTAAGAAACCAAGATATCATCCAAAGACCAAGCACATCAACCGCCGATTTCATATAATTCTAGATTATATAACAGATGGAGATCTGAAGATTAGCAAAGTACATACGGATATGAATGTCGCTGATCCGTTGACTAAATCTCTTCCACGAGCAAAACATGTTGGAATTATGCCCTAGAGGCAATAATAAAGCCGTTATTATTATAATTCTTGTTCATTATAATGTTTATATTCCATGCTAGAATTGTATTAAGCGGAAACTTTAATAATTGTGTGGTTTGTGAACAACACCGTGTCCCTAGTACACCTCTATGGACTAGCTCATTGATCAATGATGGTTAAGGTTTCCTAACCATAGACATGAGTTGTCAATTGATAATGAGATCATATCATTGGGAGAATGATATGATGGACAGACCCAAACTAAGCGAAGCAATTACATCGTGTCATCGTGTTCGTCTTTGCGAAGCTTTTCTTATGTCAAATATTGTATTCCTTAGACCATGAGATAATACAAATCCCTGGTATCGGAAGAAAGCTTTGAGGTCATCAAACGTCATCCTATGAGAGGGTGATCATAAAGGTGTCTCTCAGGTGATCGGAAAGTATCTGTTGGGTTGTATGTATCGAGATGGGATTTGTCCCTCCCAAGTCGGAGAGATATACTTGGGCCCACTCGGTGTCGATATCAACACGCTTGCAAGCATGTGGTTAAGGAGTTAATCACAAAGTGATATCGGATTACGGAGCAGTAAAGTACTTGCGTGAACGAGATTGAACTAGGTATGGTATGCAAGCGATCAAATCTCGGGCAAGTAAAATATCGCGAGACGAAGGGAATATATATATGTGATTGATTGAATCCTGGCATCGTGGTTCATCCGATATGATCATCGATGAATGTGTGGAGTCAATATGGGTTTCAGACCCATTGATTATTGATAGAAGATCATGTTGCATATTCTCGAACCCGCAGGTCACACATAACATGTCTCGACGCTAGGATAGATTGGATAATTGGTTTATGAGTTTTGTTCGAGTCTCGGATGGTATGGGACATCACGAGAGGTTCCGGAGTGGTCCGAGAATAAGATTCATATAAGGCGGTGCAGTTTTGGAGTTCGAATTGTTAGGGTTAATCGGTATTATACGAAGCTTCTAGAACCTTCCGGAAGGGACCAACATGGCCCCACCTTCCAGGAGGGGCATGGGCCTATGAGGAGTGCCCTGCGCATTGGGCCAGGGCACAAGGCCCATAGGGCCCAGCCGCCAAGAGAGGTTTAAACTCTAGATAGAGCTTCTAGAAGGGGGTTTCCTTGCCCACTCTTCCTCCTTGGGGCCTTGCCTTGGCTTGGGGGAGGGGCTGTTCCCACCTCTATATATAGAGGGCTGGCGCACCAACCCCACACCTTCCCTCCAACCCTAGCCGCCCGCCTCCTCTCTCCTCCCGATTGCTTGTGGCGAAGCCTGCTCGAAATTCTCCACCAATTGCACCGCGCCGTCGCGTTGTAGATCCAACCCATCTCTCCACCATACTTGCTGGACCAAGGAAGGAGGAGACGTCGAGGTGCCGCACGTGTGCATCTCACGGAGGCACCGCCACTTGTGGTGCTAGATCGGATCGGATCGCGAGGAGGAGAAGCGACTACGACTACATCACCCACGTTAATGAGCGTTCATGTCGTATCTTCAAGGGTATGAAGATCTAATCCAATCTCTCTTATTGATTGCATCTCCTAGATTAGATCTTGGCTTTCCCTCTGTTCGCATCCGTAGAAAATTTTGATTTACTATGCCGCGAAACCCTTCAGTGGTATCAGAGCTTGATCTATGCGTAGATGTGTTTCACGAGTAGAACGCAACATGGTTGTTGTGGGCATTGATGTTTTATGTTGCAAGCCTCTTGTTTGTGTTCTTATTATGACGCGGGATAGTGATATTGAAGCGGTCCAGGCCAACCTTCTGACGCCGTCATGCGAGACTCCGCACTTGACGTGTGGCTTGTTCCACACATGCGGCTGGTGGATGTCAGTTTCTCTCACTATAGTTGTCATGGGATTAACACCGAAGTTTGGCAACCATAATATCACCGTTGTTGCTTTTCGTAGGTAAGAATCGTTCTTAGCATGTACTCCCATAAGCCACGTAAAACATGCAACAACAAAGTAGAGGCGTCTAACTTGATTTTGCAGGGAGTGTTGTCTGTGATATGGTATGGCCCAAGATGTGATGTGTATATTGTATGCGATGATCATGTTTTGTAATGTTTCACGACTTGCATGTTGATGAGTACACAACCGGCAGGAGCCATATGGTTGTCTTTATAATTGTGTATGACCTGCGAGTCAACTTCTTATACGCCATGTAATAGCTTTACTTTATCGCTAAGTAGTTAGCAATAGTTGTAGTTGCTATTCGTGGTGGAGGCAATCATGGTGGAGTGATGGAGATCATGCGTAACGCACAAGATGGAGATCATTGCGCGAAGATTGGCTATACCATGTCACATAAAGTTATATGCATGTGATGTTTATCCTTTTATGTATATTATTATGCTTAGATCGCGACGGTAGCATTATAAGATGATTCCTCACTTAAAGATCAAGATAAAAACTATGTTCTCCCCAAGTATGCACCATTGCGAAAGTTCGTCGTGTCCAAGCATCACGTGATGATCGGGTGCTATAGACTCTACGCTCACATACAACGGGTGCAAGCCAGTTTTGCACACGCAGAAATACTTGGGTCTAACTTGACGAGCCTAGCATGTACAGACATGGCCTCGGAACACAAGAACCGAAAGGTTAAGCATGAGTCATATGAATGATATGATCGACACTTCGTTTTCCACCATTGAAACCACATCTCTTCTAGTGATGATCGGATTAGGTGTGGTGAATTTGGATCGTGTTCACTAAACAACTTGAGGGATGTTGAATTTAGTGGGAGTTCATCTAGTAATTTGATTAAGTTGAACTATTTATCATGAACATAGTCTAAATTGTACTTGCAAATACTGTAGATCACATGGCCAAGTCCAACTTCAACTTCAACGTTTTTGCTGAGATAGAAAAGCTTAGAAACAATGGGTCTAACTTCACAAAATGGTTCCGCATTCTGAGAATCATTCTCGCTGGCGGACAAAAGGACTATGTCCTTGAGAAAGCGCTAGGTGACACCCCTGCTATAGATGCGCCGGCTGATGAAAAAGTTGTTTATCAGTCGCGCAAGGATGATTATGATTTGATTAAGATCGCCATGTTGTATGCTATGGAATCGGATCTTTAAAATCGTTTTGAGGAGTTCGCCGAGCCCTTTGAGATTCTCGAGGAGCTAAAAAACATGTTTCAGACTCAAGCCCGTTCTGAGAGATATGAGATCTCTAAGAAATTCTTTAACTACAAGATGGAGGAAGGAGTTCCGTTAGTGAGCACGCCATTGAGATGACGGGCTACACTCAACGCCTTGAGCAACTGGACTGCAAGATTCCAGAGGAGCTCAAGATTGACACTCCTAGCTACAAAAGTTTTATAGTTGATCACAATCAGATTGGTTCCACTGATATGATCGCTGAGCTCTTTGCTAAGATGAAAGTAGCGGAGGTGAACATCAAAAAGAATAATCATGTGTTGATGGTCAACAAGCCCCCCACCTTCAAGAAAGTTAAGGGTGAAAGGAATCCCTTCAAGAAAGGCGGCGGCAAGCGCGTTGCCCCTGCTGAGAAGAAGCTCAAGTCTGGTCCTAAACCGGACACTGAGTGCTTCTATTGCAAGGACAAGGGTCACTGGAAGCGCAACTGTCTGAAGTACTTAGCGGACAAGAAGGCTGGCACCATCAAAGGTATATTTGATATACATGTTATTGATGTTTTCCTTACTAGCCCTCGTTGTAGTGCCTGGGTATTTGATACCGGTTCAGTTGCTAATATTTGTAACTCGAAACAGGAGCTACGGAATAGACGGCGGCTTGCGAGGGATGAGGTGACGATGCGCGTTGGCAACGGATCAAGAGTTGATGTGATGGCCGTCAGCACGCTCTCCTTAGTTTTACCTTCGGGATTAGTTTTAAACCTTAATAAGTGTTATTATGTGCCTGCGTTGAGCATGAACATTATTTCTGGATCTTGTTTATTGCAAGACGGTTATTCATTTAAATCGGAGAATAATGGTTGTTCTATTTATATGAGTAACATCTTTTATGGTCATGCACCTATTGTGAATGGTTTATTTCTTCTAAATCTCGAAAGGGATGAAACACACATCCATAACATTGAGGCTAAGAGATGCAAAGTAGATAGTGATAATACTACTTATTTGTGGCACTGTCGTCTAGGTCATATTGGTGTAAAGCGCATGAAGAAACTCCATTCTGATGGACTTTTGGAGTCTCTTGATTTTGAATCATTTGACACATGCGAACCATGCCTCATGGGCAAGATGATCAAAACCCCGTTCTCCGGTATGATGGAGCGAACAACGGACTTGTTGGAAATCATACATACCGATGTATGCGGACCGATGAGTGTTTCGACGCGCGGTGGATATCGCTATTTTCTCACTTTTACCGATGACTTAAGTAGATATGGGTATATCTATTTAATGAAACATAAATCTGAAACGTTTGAAAAGTTCAAAGAATTTCAGAATGAAGTGGAGAACCATCGTAACAGAAAGATTAAGTTTCTACGATCCGATCGTGGAGGTGAATATTTGAGTTATGATTTTCTCACGCCTCTTAAAGCAAGTGGAATCGTTTCACAACTCACGCCACCCGGAACACCACAGCGCAATGGTGTGTCTGAACGCCGGAATCGAACTTTATTAGATATGGTCCGATCGATGATGTCTCTTACTGATTTGCCGTTATCATTTTGGGGTTATGCATTAGAAACCGTTGCATTCACTTTAAATAGGGCACCATCTAAATCTGTTGAGACGACACCGTATGAACTGTGGTTTGGTGCAAAACCTAAGTTGTCGTTTCTTAAAGTTTGGGGATGCGAAGCTTACGTCAAGAAGTTGATGCCGGACAAGCTCGAACCCAAAGCGGAGAAATGCGTCTTCATAGGATACCCTAAGGAAACTATTGGGTATACCTTCTATCATAGAACCGAGGGCAAAGTGTTTGTTGCAAAGAACGGTTCATTTCTTGAGAAGGAGTTTCTCTCGAAAGAAGTGAGTGGGACGAAAGTAGAGCTAGACGAGGTTATTGAACCTTCTCTTGAATTGGAGAGTAGAATAGCACCTGAAATTGTTCCAGTGCCACCTGCACCAACAATAGAGGAAGCTAATGACAAGGATCATGAAGCTTCAGACGATGCTGCTGCTGAACGTCGCAGGTCGACAAGGTCGCGTGCCCCTCCTGAGTGGTACGGCAACCCTGTCTTGACTGTCTTGATTGTCTTGCTAGTAGAAGACAGTGAACCTACGAGCTATGAGGAAGCGATGATGAGCCTAGACTCTGAGAAATGGCTAGAAGCCATGAAATCCGAATTGGGATCCATGAGCGAAAACCAAGTATGGACTTTGGTGGACCCTCCTAGCGACCGAAAGTCCGTTGAGTGCAAATGGATCTTCAAGAAGAAAACGGACGCGGATGGTAATGTTACCGTCTATAAAGCACGGCTTGTCGCGAAAGGTTTTCGACAAGTTCAAGGTGTTGACTACGATGAGACTTTCTCTCCCGTAGCGATGTTTAAGTCCATTCGGATATTATTAGCAATTTCTGCGTTTCATGATTATGAAATATGGCAGATGGATGTCAAGACTGCTTTCCTCAATGGCAACATTGATGAAGAGTTGTATATGATGCAACCCGAAGGTTTTGTCGATCCTAAGGATGCTGATAAAGTATGCAAACTTCAGCGTTCCATTTATGGACTGAAGCAAGCATCTCGGAGTTGGAACCTTCGTTTTGATCAAGTGATCAAGAGCTTTGGATTTGTTCCAAATTGCTCTGAGCTTGCATCTACAAGAAAGTGAGTGGGAGCTCGGTGGCGTTTACGGTACTATATGTGGATGACATATTGATTATTGGAAATGACATCAACATGCTTAACGATGTGAAGAGTTATTTGAACAAGTGTTTTCAATGAAAGACCTAGGTGAAGCTGCTTATATATTGGGCATCAAGATCTATAGAGATAGACAAAGGCCTGTAGCTTTAAGCGAGTACATACCTAGACAAAGTTCAAAAGGTTCGAATGGATAAGGCAAAGAAAGGTTCAGTGCCTATGTTGTCAGGTAAGATATTGAGCAAGGCTCAGTGTCCAGCTACGGTAAATGATTGGGAAGCTATGAGCAAAGTGCCTTATGCCTCGGCCATAGGTTCTATCATGTATGCCATGTTGTGTACTAGACCGGATGTGTCCAATGCTCTTAGTTTGACGAGTAGATATCAAAGTGATCTAGGAGTGGAACACTGGACAGCCGTGAAGAACATCCTAAAGTACCTGAATAGGACTAAAGAAATGTTCTTAGTCTATGGGGGTGATGAACAGCTCGTCGTAAAAGGTTACGTCGACGCTAGTTTCAACACCGACAAGGATGATTCTAAATCTCAGACATGATACGTGTATATTTTGAATAGAGGAGCTGTGAGCTGGAGAAGCTGCAAGAAAAGCGTGATCGCGGGATCTACAGTAGAAGCGGAATACATGGCTGCCGCAGCGTCAAGTGAAGGAGTTTGGATGAGGAACTTCATCATCGAGCTTGGTGTGGTTCCAAGTGCATTGGACCCACGGAGATATTGTGTGACAACACCGGGCGCCATAGCACTCGCTAAGGAACCAAGATATCATCCAAATACCAAGCATATCAACATAAGTTTCATATAATCCGAGATTATATAGCGGATGGAGATCGAGGATTAGCAAAGTACATACATATCCGAATGTCGCAGATCCATTCACTAAACCTCTTCCACCAGTAAAACATGATCAGACCTCGATTGCCATGGGTGTGAGATTGTTGCGGATGTAAACTAGATTATTGACTCTAGTGCAAGTGGGAGACTGTTGGAATTATGCCCTAGAGGCAATAATAAAGTTGTTATTATTATAATTCTTGTTCATGATAATGTTTATATTCCATGCTAGAATTGTATTAAGCGGAAACTTTAATACTTGTGTGGTTTGTGAACAACACCGTGTCCCTAGTACACCTCTATAGACTAGCTCATTGATCAATGATGGTTAAGGTTTCCTAACCATAGACATGAGTTGTCAATTGATAATGAGATCATATCATTGGGAGAATGATATGATGGACAGACCCAAACTAAGCGAAGCAATTACATCGTGTCATCGTGTTCGTCTTTGCGAAGCTTTTCTTATGTAAAATATTGTATTCCTTAGACCATGAGATAATACAACTCCCTGGTATCGGAAGAAAGCTTTGAGGTCATCAAACGTCATCCTATGAGAGGGTGATCATAAAGGTGTCTCTCAGGTGATCGAAAAGTATCTCATTGGGTTGTATGTATCGAGATGGGATTTGTCCCTCAAGTCGGAGAGATATACTTGCCCACTTTCGGTGTCGATATCAACACCGCTTGCAAGCATGTGGTTAAGGAGTTAATCACAAAGTGATATCGGATTACGGACGAGTAAAGTACTTGCCGTGAACGAGATTGAACTAGGTATGACGCATGCACGATCAAATCTCGGGCAAGTAAAATATCGCGAGACGAAGGGAATATATATATGGGATTGATTGAATCTTGGCATCGTGGTTCATCCGATATGATCATCGATGAATGTGTGGAGTCAATATGGGTTTCAGACCCCTGTTGATTATTGATAGAAGATCATGTGCATATTCTCGAACCCGCAGGTCACACACTTAACGTGTCTCGACGCTAGGATAGATTGGATAATTGGTTTATGAGTTTTTTTCGAGTCTCGGATGGAATCCGGGACATCACGAGAGGTTCCGAGTGGTCCTGAGAATAAGATTCATATAAGGCGGCGGTTTTGGAGTTCTAATTGTTCCGGTTAATCGGTATTGTACCGAAGCTTCTAGAACCTTCCGGAAGGGACCAACATGGCCCCACCTTCTGGGAGGGGCATGGGCCTATGAGGGAGTGCCCTGGCCGCATTGGGCCAGGGCAAGGCCCCATAGGGCCCGGCCAAGAGAGGTTTAAACTCTAGATAGAGCTTCTAGAAGGGGGGGTTTCCTTGCCCCCCACTCTTCCTCCTTGGGGCCGCCGGCCTTGGCTTGGGGGAGGGGCTAGGGCTGCGCCCACCCCTCTATATATAGAGGTCTGGGGGCGCACCAACCCCCTACACCTTCCCCTCCAACCCTAGCCGCCTTGCTACCCTCCTCTCTCCCTCCCGACTGCTTGTAGGAGAAGCCCTGTTGCAGAAATTCTCCACCAATTGCACCGCGCCGTCGCGTTGTAGATCCAACCCATCTCTCCACCATACTTGCTAGACCAAGGAAGGAGGAGACGTCGAGGTGCCGCACGTGTGCATCTCACGGAGGCACCGCCACTTGTGGTGCTAGATCGGATCGGATCGCGAGGAGGAGAAGCGAGTACGACTACATCACCCACGCTCCGATTTAACGTTCACTGCGAATCTTCAAGGGTATGAAGATCTAATCCAATCTCTCTCGTTGATTGCATCTCCTAGATTAGATCTTGGCTTTCCCTCTGTTCGCATCCGTAGAAAATTTTGATTTACTATGTCGCGAAACCCTTCAAAACATGATCAGCACCTCAATGACATGGGTGTTAGATTGTTGCCAGATGTAAACTAGATTATTGACTCTAGTGCAAGTGGGAGACTGTTGGAATTATACCCTAGAGGCAATAATAAAGATGTTATTGTTATAATTCTTGTTCATGATAAAGTTTATATTCCATGCTAGAATTGTATTAAGCGGAAAATTTGATACTTGTGTGGTTTATGAACAACACCGTGTCCCTAGTACGCCTCTATGGACTAGCTCATTGTTTAATGATGGTTAAGTTTTCCTATCCATAGACATGAGTTGTCGATTAATAATGAGATCATGTCATTGGGAGAATGATATGATGGACAGACCCAGATCAAGCAGAGCAATTAGATCGTGTCATCGTGTTCATCTTTGCGAAGCTTTTTATTATGTGAAATATTGTATTCCTTAGACCATGAGATAATGCAACTCCCTGGTATTGGAAGAAAGCTTTGAGGTCATCAAACGTCATCCTATGAGAGGGTGATCATAAAGGTGTCTCTCAGGTGATCGGAAAGTACTTGTTGGGTTGTATGTATCGAGATGGGATTTGTCCCTCCCAAGTCGGTGAGATATCCTTCGGGCCCACTGGGTAATCGATATCAACACCGCATGCAAGCACGTGGTTAAGGAGTTAATCACAAAGTGATGTCGGATTACGGAACGAGTAAAGTACTTGCTGTGAATGAGATTGAACTAGGTATGCCGATACCAACGATCGAATCTCAGGCAAGTAAAATATCGCGTGACGAAGGGAATATAAATATGGGATTAATTGAATCCTGGCATCGTGGTTCATCCGATATGATCATCGATGAATATGTGGTGCTGATTATTGATAGATGATCATATCTGCATATTCTCGAACCCGTAGGGTCACACACTTAACGTGTCTCGACGCTAGGATAGAATGGATAATTGGTTTATGAGTTTTTGTTCGGAGTCTCAGATGAGATCCAGGACATCACGAGAGGTTCTGGAATGGTCCGGAGAATAAGATTCATATAAAGGAAAGCAGTTTTTGGATTTCGGAATTGTTTTGGAATGTTCGGTATTGTACCGGAAGGTTCTAGAAGCTTCCGGAGTGGGACCAACATGGCCCCACTTGTCGGAGGGGTGCGTGGGCCTACAAGGGAGTGCCCTGGCCGCATTGGGCCAGGGGCACAAGGCCCCATAGGCCCAGCCGGCCAAAACCCTAGGGGAAACCCTAGGGGACCTTCTAGATGGGGGGAAGACTTGCCCCCCACTCCATCCTTGGGGCCGCCGCCCTAGGGCTTGGAGGAGGGGGCAAGGGGGCCGGCCAGCCCCCTATATAAGGTGGGTAGGGGCGCACCCTCCCCTCACCCCAAACCCTAGCCGCCAGCTGTTGCCCTACCTCTCTCTCTCTCTTTCTCCCGACTGCGTGTAGGCGAAGCCCTGCTGCAGAAACTCTCCACCTTTTCACCATGCCATCGTGCTGTAGATCCAATCTATCTCCCCTCCCACTTGCTGGACTGAGGAAGGAGGATACGTCGCGGTGCCGTAAGTGTGCATCTCTCGGAGGCGTCGCCACTTGCGGCGTTGGATCGGATCGGATCGCGAGGAGGAGAAGGCTAGTACGACTACATTAACCACGTTCTGTTGAACATTCCGCTGTGCGATTTCTTCAAGGGTATGAAGATCTCATCTATCCCTCTCGTGGATTGCATATCCTAGATTAGATCTTGGCTTTCCCGTTCGCATCCGTAGAAAATATTTGATTTACTATGTTGCGAAACCCTTCAGGAAGAACTTCAGATCCCCCCTCCCCCGATCTAGGGACCGCGATGGCGGCGGCTACAGAAGGTTTCGTGGAGATTTGATCGGGTACTTAGGGTTTCTACATCGGGGGCTTCTTATAGGCGAAGGGGGAGGCCGAGGCGGTGGCCAGGGGCCCCACACCCTGCCTAGGCGCTGTCAACACCCGGATTATTCAATCCTAGATGCCTGTTATGCCATACATCGCAATCCTAAGATTACCATTTTTGCGAGACATAACATAATTGGATACCATAGTACATCATCCATTACAAACGATACATAATTTCTTACAAAAATAGGGATCTCATGATCCAGTTCTTAATACAACATCAAGCAGTGGAATACGTAATAATAACGGTAGCGTAGGTGAAGTTCCATCTTCGGGGTCACGGGCAATGCTGACGATGGGAGATGATCCTAGTTGTTGTAACCTTCCTGGGGTCCATCTTCCAGGTACTCCTCTTCATAGTCTGGTCATGGGAATATCCAGGGACAAAGCCATGAGTACTCTTTAAGTACTCGCAAACTAATACTAATAGGAAAAAGGGGGTTTTGGATAATAGGACACTAGGCTCTAGGGTTATTTTGCAAAAGCCATATTTATCTCTACTAAGCTCCAAAGCTAGTCACAATTGTATAAATCCTAAGAGGGAACTTGTATTTCATATCACAACTCTGTTGTGGTCAAGTCAAAGTCTTAGTTCATTTCACAGGTCATTTGGAAAAGTCTGACAGGGGAACAGTATGGCCACTCCAACTGTCCATAACCGCGGACGCGGCTATTCGAATAGTTTGACACTCTGCAGAGATTGCACACTTTCACCACAACATTCGATACATCCGTCAGGAACAAATCCTGAATTCACCATACTCAGTATGCGGATAATCAATCCTAACCTTTCGATTACACGCCCTAGTATAAGCACCTCTCCTGTGAGTTTGGCCTCCCAACCATGACCAACTGTCATCTTGGGTAATGCACAGGTGGACAATCTTCACAAGGTAGCCTCAGCTCAAACCTTGGCCGTGAGGGAACTAATACTAAGGAATATAAGTTTCCAGTCAAGCCCTACCCAATATTCGGGTATTGTGGTTGTACGATAAAATTGGAATGGTATCGCATCCATACAACCATCAGTTTTATAAAGGGCTAAGGCTCATGCCTCAACATTTTTATCACCAAAGTTCTCAAGTGTTTGGAAACACATGTCCAAAACATTTCAATAGAATGATCCATCATTCCAAGGTTTTCATAATCATTTTTCCACCAAGTATTCCCATATAAAGTTGATCAAGTTTTATGCTTAGCACTAGCATCTATAGGTGGGGGTAGTACTAATGAGGGGTGGTAACTAGTGGAGTTTCAGCTAAGTACAACCTCATGTCTCAGGCTGATGTCAAGGTTTCTAACTTAGGCCAATTTTTATGCTCTTTATGCAACCTTCAGCATCTTTCCAATATCTACCAGTCACTTAAGTAAACTCTAAGTAAGCCGTGATAAAGAAAAAAAAGTACGAAGCTTGCAAGTAAAACTAGGATTGGTTTATCAAGTGGGTGTGATCACATATGCTTAAGGCATATAGTAGGTATAGTAACAAGTATGGGCTTGCATAGGTATAGTCTCAGCTTGCACAATATCAGTATAAGCTTGCACATTCACTAGTAGTATTAGGCTTGCATAGTTACTAGCTCGCCTTTGCAAAGCAGTGGTTGAAGTTCTCCTCGGCTTCTTCTTCGTAGTATCCTCCTTCCTCCTCGTATCCTTGGTCGGTACTAGCGTCTATGAATAAATACGAGGTACACAATCACCAAACAATACTTAACTACTTGCAATCATCACACACAAGGGTCCTATGGATGATCTAGCATCATCTCTAACATTACAAGGTTAAGGCTTGATTTAATTCCTTTTATTTTTAGAAAAATAATTTCTACTCATTGAAAAACTACTGATGATTTAATATTCTCCAAACCCAACATGGGATCATGTTGACACATATCATCACCACATATTGTAGTCCATGGGAATGTGATTTAAAGTGGTGTCATAATTTAATAAGGTTTTACCCTTTTATTTTAATTAATTAAAGTGGCTAGGAATGCTTATGTAGCATTCTTTTATTACTTGAACATTATTTCTGCAAGTAAACCTATATATTTTTATATATTATGAAAGGTATGGTTAAATGTGATTTTTGAGAGTTGGAATCAACTCAAAATCTATTATGGTTTAAATTTGAAAAATGTTTGAATGCAGAAAAGCTTCTGCCTTGTTATTTTTACCATGGGTGATCTATAGATCCAAATGACTTGAATCCAACGGGCTTGGATTCAGCATTCACAGACCTTTCCAACAAAATTGGTTTCATTCAATTTGGTGCACTGAATCGATCTGGGTTGATTTTTAAAGTTGGGTACAGAAGTGTGTTTGAATTGAAATAGAAAAAGGTTTAATTTGAATAACTGGGCTGCGCGGGAAAAGTTACTGGGCCGGCCTGCTAAGTGTAGTGCTCCCGCGGGCTGCTTAAGTGGGTGTCCCCACTCGTCAGTGACACGGGGCTGGGCGAAGCGGTATGGGGCGACATGGATCGTTCGATCTAGTTCTAATCTAACGGCTGAGAGTCATCGTCGACGCGAGACAACTCCGGCGAGAACGAAACCTAGCACGGAAAGTGGGGGTCGCTGGGGGCTCACCGGGGTGCTGGCGAGGGTCGGCGAGGCGGGCGAACGACAAAGTCGACGACGGCGAACTCAGGGGTGGCTGCGGCAGCTCCTGGGGCGGCTCCAATCGCTGGCTCCCTTCTTCTCCGACAGCGGCAGGCTCCAGTGAAATTCCGGTGAGGTGGTGCTCGCCTTGCTCTGAGAATGGTGTGGCACTATCAGTGAGGAGAGGGCAGTGAGATGGTGTGAAGAAATCGAGCGGGGGTGGCCTCTATTTATAGTCGAGCGAGGGGACCGCCGGGGCGCACGGTGAGCTCGTCGGGGGCGAGGTTACAGGCGGCTAATGGCATGGGCAAGGGTAGGGGACGGTGCGGTGTCTCCTGGCGATGCTCAACGACATGGTCTCGAGGCATGGGGCAGTGTGGTTTGGTCTGGAACAGGCGGTGCTCTGCTTCGGCAGAGGCGGCGTCTTCGACGGCGGGCGGTGGCTGTGCGGCACGGGGCGGCAAACGGGGATGTCTGGCGGTCTCCTGGGTCGGTGGGGATGGTGTATGCACGCGGCGAGGGCGGCGCGTGGTCTGTGGGTGATGGTCGAGATTGGTGCTCTGGCGCATGCTCGGCATGGTCTGGGCGCGGCTTGTGCGCGTGGTCCAGGGCTTGGCAACGCTCGCAGCTGGGACAGTGAGTGGCGGTGGACGGTGGGCTACCTCCCAGACATGCTGGCTAGGCTTGCTGCAACTCCTAGCTTGCTGTCGACTATGGGGTGGCAAGAGGGTGCTTGGCTATTCACCATTGATGGCAATGGCAAGCTCACAGTGGTGCTAGTGCCTGGCTAATCTTCCTAGATGATCTACTGAGTTGTGTGTGAGCTAAATGGGGAACCAGTTAGGCAAGAATCACTGCTCACAATAGTGTTTGATGTTTGTTTGATTTGTGTCTGCAACCTGTTTGATGAAATGGCCGCATGAAATCAAGTTTTGAATTTTGAAATGATTTTTGGTGGGTTTGCTAGATTGGTGCTGGTGAGTCTGCAGATGCTTGGGTTTTGAAAATTGAGCTTGTTTGAGTGGTTTTTGAAAAAGTGGGATCTTCCCGTATGATAAAGATTCAATTTTGAATTGTCATTTAAACTATGCATTTGAAAGTTTCTGGATGATCACAAAGTGGGCCTTGATACTTTGTTATGAGTACATTCAAGGGGTGCAAAGATCCAGAAAAGTTTCTGTTAGGTTCTGAAAGTTTGAGACAGCCAAAGTAGGCATGGGAGTTAAATTGGTCAAAGTGACCATTCATTTCATATATGTGTTTTGATTTACTTGTCTTTAGGAAAAGTGTGGGAAATGTTTTAGATGATGTTTATTTCACCTAAGAAACATTTTACAAGCAATGGAACAAACAAACAAGGTGGTTTTAAAGGATTTCAAAATCCATGCATACACATATGCATGCATTCATGATTTCATTTAGAAAAGTTTTTGTTAACCCTAATTATGATGATTAGACTTTGATGATCCAAGCTTAGTATTTTTGGGATGTTACAGGCGCGGGGCAGGGCCCACCCGCTCCTAGGGGGTCTGGGTGCCCTGGCACGCCTCTCCGGCTCCTCTCTAGACTTCTTGTTCCCCACAAAAAGTAATTGACTTTGACGTTTGTCCCGTCCAATTCCGAGAATATTTCTTTACTAACTTGTCTGGAACCAAAAATAGCAGAAAACAGGCAACTGGCACCGTGGCAACTTGTTAATAGGTTAGTACCAGAAAACATGTAAAAAGCACCTCAAAGTGTAGACAAAGAAAAGCAAAATAGATACTAAACAAGCATGGAGCATCAAAAATTATAGATACGTTTCCGACGTATCAGGCTTCCCCATGATAGACAGGAACCTAACCATGACAGATCATTATTGTTGTGGGCTGTAGGGTGGAATCTTGGCAGGGACGGTTCATGTCCTCTACAGCTAGATTTATCCTATTTAACTCCTCCCTATCGAGTCTTCCCATTTTCTGCATGGTATGTTCCTCCTGGCGGATGGGACTCATGCAGGATTTCACAAAAAATATTGCTAGATTCTTTTGGGAGGGCGTCAGCGATAAGAAGAAGCACCGCTGGATCAATTGGCCAGACATTTGTAGACCTAAAGACCTAGGGGTATGGGGTGATAAATTCCAGAATCCTCAATGTTTCTCTAATGCTCAAATGGATTTGGAGACTTCACAATCCTAAGGAGAACCAAAACCTATGGCACAAGTTGCTTATGTCCAAATACCAAAATGCCCACAATGTTCTTAACCATAACTTCCAGGGGGCTCGCAATTCTAGAGAAGTTTAAATAGAATCAAACACCTGTTCAGGCTAGGATCCAGGTTCTAGGTTGGATCTGAGGAAAGGGTACGTTTCTGGACTGATTATTGGCTGCGGAGGGATCCCATTGCAGTTAGATATCCTAGATTCTTTAGCATCTATTTTGACTCTGATATCCTAGTGACTCAGGCCCAAAACTTGAATCAATGGAACCTCACTTTCAGAAGATCCTTTGGAGATGTAGAAGTGGCCATGTGGGGTCTCAGGAGCTTGCTAGGGTGCAGCTTTCTCTTTTTTTTTGGAAATAGGTGCTTTATTACTTAACAGTAAGTTTACATCCGGCCTCTGCATAGCTAGGATGCACACAGCCGATCAACCACACAGTCTCGTAACAAAGCAATAAAACGGGATTACAAAATAGTGTAAATCAAAACACAGTTCTCCAAACTAGATAAGGAAGATCTATCTGCAGCAATAGGATTACAAAATAATGTAAATCAAAACACAGTTCTCCAAACTAGATAACGAAGATATATCTGCAGCGCTTGCTGCCATCCATGCCGGGAAAAGATATCCCGCGCCATATCCTCCAACCGCCTACAGCCCTCTGCAAATAAGTCGTGGAACTCCATACGTTGTAGATAAGTCCATGATTGGAGGACAGTCGTGGCTCGATAGATAACCTGCAAGGGAGAAGATACAACGTTATTAAAAATCTTGTCATTTCTACATAGCCAAAGCGAACAAATAATGGAAAGCGCTCCCACCCAAAATAAAGTCTCATATTTATCCTCAATCCCATTCATTCAGTTGCCAAATACATTGACTACCGATCTAGGAGAAGATAAACCAGAGGCTATTTGGATGATTGACCATATAGCACGAGCAAATTTACAATGGAAGAATAAATGGCGTATTGTCTCATTACGGTGACAAAATACGCATTCAGTGCTACCATGTCAATTCCTCCTAACAAGATTATATTTTGTGAGAATCACCCCTTTACGGAGATACCAAGCGAATATCTTTGTTTTAAGGGGTATCCTCATCTTCCAAATTTTACTATTGTCATCAACTGGAATATTAGGTTGGATCAAAGCTTTATAAAATGAATCATCAGAAAATTTACCACTATGTACTAATTTCCATTTCAATTCGTCCATGTCCTCAGATAGCTGTATCCTGGATAATCTTACTAAAAGATTATTACAAGACACTAGTCTAGGACCAAAGAGACTTCTTCTCGAAGACGCATTAGAGGATTGGTTTCCATTACCTCAGCGAGAGTATCCCCTTTGTGCCTAACGATCGAATATAGAGCTGGATATTGTTCACGAAGAGAATTTTGGCCAAGCCATTTATCTTCCCAGAACCTAATGTGTGAACCATCCTTAATATTAAAATTGCTAAACCGGAATAAATGCTTTTTGGAAGCCATTAGCCCAGCCCAAAAGTGTGAATCACCTGGTTTCCAAACCAGTTTAGACACTGCTTTTGAGCCAACATATTTCCTCCATAGAATGGTTTGCCAGACCCCTTCTTCGGTAAGAAGTTTGAATAACCATTTACCCAGTAATGCAGTGTTTTTGACTTTTAAATCATGTATTCCCAATCCACCATATTATTTGGGTCGGCAAACGATATTCCATTTGGCCAGTCGATATTTCTTTTTCTCACTATCCCCCTGCCAAAAGAATCTTGAGCGGAAATAGTCCAATTTTGACAAGACACCTTTTGGTAACTGGAAGAATGAGATCATGTACAGTACCATGTCGGTGAGTACTAAATTAATGAGTACCAATCTTCCACCGAGGGATAGCAATTTACCTTTCCAACTATTAAGACGTTTCTGGAGTCTTTTCTCAACGAGTTTCCATTCAGCAATCGTGAGACATAGATAATGTATCAGTATTCCCTGATAATTGATTGGAAATTGCCCCTGACCACAGCTAAAGAGATCAGCATACAGGTGGGCCTTTAGCCTCGCCAAAAAATACAAGTCACTCTTATGGAAGTTTATTTTCAATCCAGAGAGCTGCTCAAATGCTGATAGTATTAATTTCAAATTCTTGGCTTTCTCCAGATCATGTTCCATAAATAGTATTATATCATCGACGTATTGAAGAATAGATAAGTCCACAATCAACAAGATGTGGAACCAATCCTTTAATTTGGTCATCAGCCTTTGCTCTCTCAATGAGGATAGCCAGCATATCTGCCACTATATTAAATAGTATAAGCGATAGTGGATCCCCTTGTCGTGGCCCTTTTTTGGTCTGGAAGTAATTACCTGTGTCATCGTTGACATTTATGGCAACACTTCCACCAGACACAAAAGACTGTATGAGAGCACACCACTCTTATGAAAAACCTTTCATACGGAGTGTTTGTTGTAGAAAAGACCAATTTAACTTTATCATATGCCTTCTCAAAATCAATCTTGAACAATACACCATTTAGTCTTTTTGAGTGCAGTTCCTGTATCATTTCATGTAGGATTACAACTCCATCTAGGATGTTTCTCCCTTGCATGAAAGCATTTTGAGAAGGGCGAACAATATGATCAGCCACTAAATTCAGTCTAATCATAGCAACCTTTGTAAAAAAATTAAAACTAACGTTAAGAAGGCAGATTGGACGATACTGCTATATACGTTCTGCGTTGTTAACTTTAGATAGTAAAATTATGTTGCCAAAATTTAACCTGAAGAGGTCCAGCTGACCAACTTGCAAAACCTCAAACAAGCGCAAAAAATCCACCTTGATAACTTCCCAGAATTTTTGATAAAACTCTGCTGGAAAGCCATCAGGCCCTGGCGCTTTATTATATTCCATTTGAAAGACAGCCTTCTTAACCTCCTCCTCAGTATAAGGAGCAGTCAGAAAATTGTTTTCCTCAATAGAAACCTGAGGAATATCCTCCGTCGGTCCTCATCCAACAAAAAAGAATTTTCTGATGGTGCCCCAAACCAGGATTTATAATAGTTGGTAATATAAGATTTAAGATGCTGATGTCCTGCGATCGTCCCTTTATCCTGAATTAGAGAGTGAATAAGTTTCTTCTTATACTTGCCATTTGCAATAGCATGGAAGTATCTTGTATTCGCGTCTTCTTCAAGGATGGATTTAGCTTTAGAACGTTGGTACCACTTGAGTTCTTCCTCACGTAGAAGTCTAGCAATTTCTGTATTTGATTGGTTTTTAAGCTCAATCTCTTGTGCAGTCAATAACCTAACCTCCGCTGAAGCCTTCAAGTCATTAATAATATCATAAAGGCGTATTTTTCCTTTTTAAGAATGCCAGCAATATGTCTAGCCCAACCACAGAGAAATTTGCGCAAGACGCGCATTTTGTTGTTCCAACGTTGTATAGGTGTGTGACCACTAACTGGTTTTTCCCAAATAGCCTTCACCAGGTCATAAAAACCATCACGATCAATCCATCCCAGTTCGAACTTGAAACTGTTTTTGGATTTTCATGGTGGTGTTCCGACAGATAAAAGTAATAGAGCATGATCCGACAAAGCCTTAATACGCTCTAGAGCGCGAACAGTTACCATAGGAAATTTATCTTCCCATTCGGTATCCATAAGCACCCCATCTAATTTTTCGTATGTAGGCTTCGAAAGACTATTAGCCCAAGTAAATTGTCTTCCTAACATTGTAACCTCTCTTAAGTCCAAGCTGTCAATGACAACATTAACATGAAAGACCAATGTTTATCAAACCGGACCCGACTTTTTTCATGAGAGAATCTTAGCAAATTGAAATCCCCACCTATAAGGATAGGATAGGGATTGTCCTTAGCTAGATTTACCAACTCACATAAAAAGTCAGCTTTATAAACATCCTGGGCAGCTCCGTATACAGCGATTAGAGACCAAACGAAATCATCATCCTTGTTCCGGATATGGAGTTTAATAAAAAAATCTCCAACCGAACTGGCTAAGATTTCCATAGTCTCATTTCTGACGCCTAACAGGATTCCCCCGGATCTCTCCCGCGGCGGACGTGATACACATGTAAAATTCACTCCACCAGAAAGGCGATTGAGTTGACTTCATGAGAAATCACGTCTACCAGTCTCAGAAATACCCAAAAAATCCAAATTATGATCTCTCACACAATCGGCAAAGAACAAATGTTTAGCCAAGTCCCGAAGACCTCTGCTATTTGAGAACATGCCATTTATTGAGAAACAATTGGAGATTTGGATACACATGACCTCTTACGGGACCTTTGGCTCTTTGATTTCTGACTAGAAGTTGTAAGATCATATAACGAATCCAGCCCAGTCTCACCAAAGCCCACTTCTGATATTTCACCAACTAAGTGAGATAAGAGTTGACCATCTACTGTGGCATGCAACTCCTCGTCCTTCATTGATGAAGAGTCAGGAACAACAGAGATTTTAGGAGTAACCGTTAGACGGTCAACCTCCATATGTCTCAAAACAGAACTAGAAAGATTAACTTTACTTACAGATCTCCCCAAACTAACACCAACGTTAGCCATCTTATCCATAATAGAGTTGTTGGAGAAAGAAAGAAAGGATTTAGAAGATATACCCAGGTTGTCCAAATTTTCCGCCTTCCTCCGCATGGCCTTGCCCAAGGAGTCTTCATCCGTGAATGAGCGTCGACGCCATGACGAGAACTCCTGCGAGCTGGGGTACTGGCCACGAAGTTAGGACCATCTGCGGCCGGGGACAAACCCAACCCCTCCTAGGTCAGATGATTCGATTTCTGGGCCCTTGAGCCTTCTGGGATGTTCTCGGTGGCTTTGATGTAAATAAAATTGATTATAGGCTCCTCTACATGTTAGTGATATTATTTGTAAGCGAAGCTTCCTCTAAAGATTATGATCTTCTCCTGGCAGCTATTAGTGAATGAACAAATCCACGAGCGGCACAGACCGTCAAATGGCAAGTGTTGCTTATGCGGCAAGGAAGAATCGGTGTCACACATATTCTTCCAACATGTGTTGGCTCAGTTTTGCTAGAGTGATATGAGAGCGTGGCTGAGAGTTTCGTGGAACCCGGTATCCTTGGATAAATTTCTTGTGATTTTGCTCTCTATTCCTTCGAAAGCTACATGCCTTATTTGAATTTTGTTTGATGCCAGTTCTAGGCGTTGTGGAACATTCGCAACAAATTCACTATTGAGCATTAGTTTCCTAACCAACCAGCTGATTGCACCGTGTCAAATCTATCATTTTCTTGCAGTTGTGGAGACTTCTGTGCAGGAATAAGGACCTGGCTGAATGGGAGGCTCCATTGGAGGGCCTGCGGAAGCTTCATTACGAGACTTACTTGCTACCTCGCTATCCCAGCTAGTTTCCTTCGCTTCGCTTAGTTTGGTGTCCTTGCTTAGTATCTTTATCTTTGTAGTGACAAGTGCTGTCAGCTACCGTTTGTAAGTGGTGGCCGATGGGCCTTTAAACTACTCTCTCTGTTTTCAAAATATAAGATGTTTTAGGTTTGTGAAAAAAACGTATCTAGACTTGTTTTAGTGTTTAGATTCATTTTAAATCTGAGTGAACCTACGTACTAAAAGAAATCTAGATACATTTATTTTATAAAACTAAAACATCTTATATTTTGAAACGGAGGGAGTACGTGTGTCTACCGGTGAGGCAATGCTACTGTGTGACCTTCGTGCCATTTTATTCTGTAAAACTCTAGGCTTTATTAATTTAAAGTCGGACAGATTTTTTATTAAAAAAAACAATACGAGCTGCATGAGAGGTTTGAAATCGCATACACATATATACATCGTGAGAGTCCATTGTTGTTGATAAGTGATGAATGTTGAGACTTTCGTTTTTTAGCGCGCACTATCGCCGAAGGTGAGGATGACCATAGTAGAGTTCTATTAAATATGGATAAAATACATGCATGACATCAGAGCAACAAAAAAATACGGATGTAATAGAAGGAAGCAACCGACAAGAGGGGAGAAAAAAAAATGAAAAGTCAGTGGTAACCAAACAAAAAGGACAGTGCTAGGCGTCCTCGGGGCATTTGTGGTTTTCATCCCCGGGTTCCCAGCCAACCACGTGTCCCCTATTTTCTGTCAAAATCCCTTTTTGCTACAAAACCTTCCAATTTGCTACAAAACGTCTCGCTTTTGCTATATGTAGCAAAAAACGGTTCGATAGAAAAAAGACTAGACCTCGCCGGAGATCTCGCCGAAGACCTCGCCGGTGACTTTGTAGCAAAAAAAACTACTAATGTAGCAAAACCAACTTCGCCGGAGATATTGTCGGAGACTTTCACCGGGAAATCTCGTCGGAGACTTTGTAGCAAAATATTTGTGTTGTAGCAAACACAGAAAACGTTTGTAGCAAAAAATATTAGTAACTGTAGCAAAAAAGTTCAGCATCTGTAGGAAAAAACAACTTCGCCGGAGACATTGCTGGAAACTTTCACCGGGGAACCTATAGCAAAAACTACAAGTTATTGTAGCAAAACCAGTAAAATATTATAGCAAAAAAATCTTCTAATTTAGCAAATCCGATTTTATCGGAGGCTTCGTTGGAGAACTTGACCGTAGGTAGCAACGCCTCTCCCCATAGGTAGCAACACCGCTTGCCGCAGGTAGCAACGGTATCCGCCTTGTGTAGCAAAGTAGCACCTTGTAGTAGCAGCGACGGGAGGCACATGGCTGCGCATACCTTGCAGCAGCAGAGGCGGTAGCAGCGCCATGGTAGCATGAGTAGGATATGTGGCATGGTGACTCGGGAAAGAGCCATGGCGTCGCCAATCAAATCTCTTGCTCATGGAGGAGTACGCCATGGAAGAAGGGGATAGGTTAGCACTGAGGTGGGGACTTAGGATAAGGTGATGAGGGAGGAGGGTCTAGGAGTTCTCCACAGGAAAACGGCGAGGCGGGGGACCGGTGGCGATGGACGGCGATGGCGAGGGACCGGTGGCGGCGGACGGTTTTCCGGTCGAACGGTCAGCGGAGACCTCGCTGAAGGTGGCGGGGCGGGAGCGGCGGCGCTGGTCGGGCCGACAGCGGCGCAGGGCGGGCTGGTAGGCAGGCAGCAGGGCGGGCTGGTAGGCAGCAGCAGCGCGAAGGATGGCGTTCCGGCGAGCAGCTCCAGAAAAAGAAGATTAAGATTGGAACAGATAAAGACATGGGTGGGCCCGTACATACAGCTGTCTACACGGACTGCGCGCTACCGTGCGACCCGGAGGATCGATCCCCGGGGGAGGTGTATCATTTTCCAAACAAAAAGGATGAATTTGTCCGTGAAATAGGACAACACCTTCGAAAAGACGCGTGTTTTATTATTGTCATGAAGCAATGCACGTGCATTTAGCTGTGCACATATTTTTTTATATATGAATTTCTACTTGAATCATATTTACATATAGAACAATAAAAAAGTTAGAAGGGTAATGGGAACACCACCTTTGTTGGCCAAAAGACCTACGCTCTAGAATAGCCGAGCTACTATCTCCGTTTCGAAATGTAAATCTTTTTAGAAAGCTAGTTTAACTATTTAAAAAGTCTTATATTTTGGAATTCCTTAGGAGCGAAGACGGACCCAACGGATGGGCTTGGACAAGGATGTCAAGTTGTTCACTAGAAGAGAGGAAGCTAGAATAGAAGATGAAATTTTTTTGTGTGTATTCGTGAAATAGAATTTTCTTTGATCAATATATTAATATGTGTACCACTAAAGATATATCTTAATTATATTATTATTCTACAGAGTTAGAAGATTGATGCAGAGCGCGAGACTAGAACATGAGTAGCATGGCATGGTTGAGATGGATTCCAGAAACGTACTATATGTATCACATGGAAATGGGAAATAAACTTAGAGTACACACACAGAGAAATACATAGATTCTAATTTTTTAAATTGAGAAATTGCAACCCAGTGCAAAAATAGTTAATACATTTATTTTTATATCTTCGTAGCAACTCACGGGCACTTACCCTGTACGAGTTAGTTATTATGTCACCCAATAGGCACTATCGGATTCGAGTAGATTATCAAGTGCCTTTGTCAGTCAACAATGGACCAAAAACCTTCGCCATGGGGCGTACCCAAGTTAAGCCAGGAGGGGTCACGTGACACCGGTTCCAACTTGATTCCCTTCATATGTTTAATTAATTTATAGTGTGTGACACCTCCAAATGTTAGTTAAAATTATGTGATATTCATAAAGTGACACCAGGTTAATTTTGCTCTAGGTCCGCCCTTTTCGCCAAAGGTCGCTCTCAACTGACATCGAGCCAACAAAGCCATGCTTGTCGAGTGCTTTCGATCGGGCACTTAGCAAAACTTTGCCAAAGAAAAAACAGAGACCTTAAGGTCAGGAGATGGTACAACTGCCCAGCCAGGACATCAAGACTAGCTAAATTATGTTTGCTGAGTGCCACTAGTAAGGCACTCGATAAAGATGGGAGCACCCTGAGCTCGCTAGGCGTCATGTACCTTTACCGATTGTAGGGCCTTGTGTGCTTGGTACAGCTTTTAAATTGCCAAGTACGCTCATTATCCTTCCTGGCTCTCAGCAAAGATTGCCCAAACTCTACGGTTTGCCGCGTGTCTCTATACTAAGTGCAACACTTGACAAAGGGTATACCTATTTTATTTTTGCATTTTCATATGTCCCTGCAGTTCAGATACTCAAAACAAAAGATACCATTCCAAATATCATCAAATCACATATATGTAAAATCGTTGTATAATCTTAACAATTGTCCAAAGTACACACCAAGGTCCATAATTTAGATATTTCACATTAAGTTCACCACATTACATGCATAACATCATCTAACCGGAGAAGTTTAATGACACAATTGCACCTCCAACTCCAAAGTGCACATCCAAGTGAAGAATATTAACACCAAACTCAATACAATGCCCATAACACTTGCTTTAGTGATCCTCTTTCGACATGGAAAAACACTGAGAAGGAAATAGACTCATTAGTAGTGTTCTGCATGTCCATGTCGAAAGAGGAACAATAAAACAAGTATTATTCTGATGGACCAAGCATTTATAAAGTTCACAAGAAGCGGTCATCACTAGCTAGAATAGAATAGTAGTACATCCCTATATACATGAACTAGCTACGGCAGAGTAGTAAGTTCAAGAAGTTCAAGCACATCAAGCATCCATATGACCTAACACGATTATTATTGACCAAGCATATATATGCCACACTGAAAGAAGAGTCCACGTCCAGGTCTAGGTCTAGGGTGTGTTACTGTTCTAACAAAGTTTGTTACATGTAGAATCTTACTAGGGTTGTATCTAAAGTTCTAACTAGAAAATTAAGGATACCTAACTAGTGTCAATTTCTTCAAGATGGAGTACCACATGGGTTGGTTGGATATGCGCGTGAAGATCTAGATCCATGATCAATCGAGCCAGCTGATTCATAATGTGTGAATGATGAGATATATAGTTATCACAACTTTGTATAGACATGAAGGTCAATAATGGTGATTGAAATGGTTTTTAGGAAACTCATATTTTTATGGCTAGGATGATCTAGATAGTTAGCACAACCCATATAAGAACTGCATGCCGAAGAGCTAGGGCTTTTGATGGGTTTTATTGCCATTTCATGTGTTCCCATGCTCTACATATCCCATAATGGTTATACCATTTTTCATCAAATCAGGGGATTTCATGTGACTTTACTCTTCATAAATGATAAACTAAGGCATAGGAGCAAGATCTCGGTGTCCGTATTTATAGAGGCACCAGGAAGAATAGGCGGGGAAAAACGGCGGGAACCGGTGGCGGGAAAAAAGGTGGGAATCGGTGGCGGGAGGTAAAGGGCGCGAAACATTAGCGGCAACCGAAAACTGATTTTAGGTTTGCTAAACCCCTCGCATGATCCATGCAATTGTCGGCAGGCAGCTAAGAAAGTTGGCTACTCAAAAGCCGACTAGAGCAATCGGCACTTCAAAAAACGACCATCCCTCTGCCACGGCAGGCGCTGCTCCGACAGGCCTATCGGCACTTCAAACGCCGACGCACCTTGGTCGGCATTTCAACTGCCGACGCAGCGCTAGATTTGTAAATTCCCCATCTCGTGTATTATTTGTGAAAATGATTAAATAAAACATATTATTTATAAAAAAGTAGCAATATTTTCTATACAGCTAAACCATGGACTAGAGAAAAAAATTGTTGATTTATATCAAATTCATTATGCTCCCGCCTTTCGGGTTTTCCATTAAGTATTTTACGTCTGCCTATTAAATTACACACTTCAACATAGCAATCGAGCGTTGAGCCTAGTTAAGGCGGGTCATAGTGAAAGTAACTTAGCTAGTAACATGCATGTACATGCAATACCAAGTAAGCAAATCGGTGATATAACATGATAATTAATGAAGAAAGAAAGGAGTAGTAAATTAGCTAGTTACCATAACATCATGCATATCAAGACCATATAAGTCTACAACATAATTAATTAGTTTTTACATGACACCATACACATGTTACTATCCATCATGAAGGTAGAAACATAAACTAGTAACATATGTGTTATACTAGTCTAAGTTACATAGCACTATGTCCAGCCTAAATCTCTCCCTCACAAAAAGGTAACTAATTACATTAATCAACATGCTTGATTAACAAGCAAACTAGACGTTCAACATCTTCAGTGAAATAATAATTAACAGTGGTGTTCTCAGCTCATCCCCAAAGCTAATCCATGTCACCGTTTAGCAAGAATTAGCCTTCTGTACGCCCTCCCACGGCTCGCAGCAAATCACTCTCATCCTATTGCGAGAACTTCTCACGGCATTTCATCTCGTCTCTACATATGATCCGTATTACACCACCATCTATTATCGAACAAGATCATCCCAACCTCATCCACCGCACTTGATCTCCAGCTGTCCCGACCGACCATGGCTTACTCACTGGGTTTTCTTGTAGCCATCCTTGTGTGCGCCTGTGCTTAGCGCTCAAGCAGCGGGTGAAATCACCAATGATCAGTCTACGAGGAGTGGATGGCCCGGTACGGGCATGTATACAGTGATGTTGCCGAGAAAGCAAGACGGCTAGAACAGAGAACTCTAACATAATACGTAAAAGACAGTTGAGTATCACGTATAGTGTAGGCTGAATAGCAGCAGCAACGGTCGCAGCAGCGTCGCCCATATTGAGGTTGTCGAAGAGATCGCTGACGTCCGGGAAGAAGTCGTCGTTTAGGAACTCGTCGTCGGACGACGTCGTGATTGCCAGTAGTCGCGCTTGAGCGCTCCCCAAAAGCCTGATCGCCCATCACCCGTACAGGTTCACGAGAGGCGGGGTTCCGGATGCCTACTGTCCCGATCTACGGTGCACGCCGCAAGACGGGATGGATAGACGAAAACGGCGGCGCAAGTTTCTGTTGGTAGGCGCGTGTGTTGATTGATTCATCGATTAGGTTTAGCGCAGACGCTTATATAGTGCAGGTTAGGAAGATCGTGGGCTCAGCCCACGTCCGAGTCGGTAACAGCCACATCCATAAAAACTGGAAACGGTTGTAATTAACACGTCCGTTAATGACTCATAATCACTTTTCCCAACTAGCAAAATAAAGCTCGGCTCGGCGAGATTCCCGCCACCCGCGACACGCGCGAGTCGTGACGAGGCGAGGCGAGGCAGGCGGCGTCGGAGGAGGAGTGCGCGAGGGCTACTCTTCTTGTCACACCTTAGTGAGTGGTGAAACACTCTACTATATAAGATGGTCCAACTCTCCTTCAACTAGCAATGTGGGACTAAGGTTTAACACCACTAGCATAGCCATATGCTGCCATGCACAAGTGGGCCTAAGAGAATTTCAGAATTTGTCTAATGGGCCAACAGCCCAAAACTCATCAAATTCCAACAATCCCCTACAAAGTCTCATTGGCACATCACATCCTTTTATTCCAGAACATTGTTTTATATACAGGTCTGTAGTGGAGTTAAGTTGAACTTCCATGTTAAACTCCATGCTACACTAGCTAGCAACTTGAATAGTGGACTATGTCTTAAACTACAAGTTTTCTGCGCGCTAGTTTCACACAAAATCTAGACCGGTACAGGGTATTGGAATATTGACTTTCGCCAAAACAACCCCAAGTTCGTAAGTAAGAGAGTTTAAGCCTTTTCTTTTCCCATTCCTCAAATGGAGTCATGGTTTTATCCTTTACAGGAACACGGTTTAGGACATGACACATAGTCATTAGCGCCTCCCCCCACCATTCCTTGGAAAGACCCGATGTATCTAACATGGCGTTAACCAAATCAGTTAGAGTACGGTTGTTTCTTTCGGCCACCCCATTTGACTGAGGTGAGTAGGGAGGCGTCCTCTCATGTATAATACAATGTTCCCTACAGAATAAATCAAATTCATTTGAAAAGTACTCTCCACCACGATCCGACCTTAGCCGCTTGATTTTAAGATCAAGTTGGTTTTCTGCCTCAGTTTTATAGATTTTGAAGTGGTTCAAAGCTTCATCTTTAGATTTCAGAAGATAAACATAGCAGTATCTAGTGGAGTCATCAATCAACGTCATAAAGTAACTTTTTCCACCTTTTGTCAACACACCATTCATCTCACAAAGATCTGAATGTATAAGTTCTAGTGGTGCTAAGTTTCTCGGTTCCGTAGCCGTATGAGACTTGCGAGGTTGCTTTACTTACACACAAACTGTTGGACCATGTAGAGATAAAACAAAACTTTTCCTCTAACGTGGTGATCCCAAGATCTAGCTGAGGAAGAAGGCCACGAGGTTTACCACTAGACGCGCAGTTGCGGATTACTGATGAAGCACGTCAGTTGATGCAGTGCAGTCCTCACGATCTGATCGTCCTGGTGCTGATCGCACAACACCTCTGCTGGTATCCACACGTACAAGGAGGAGCACCGGCGGCGAACTGCTAGGTTCGTATCGACGGTAGGACTGCTGTGGAGCTAGGGTTTCCAACACATGGAATGACCTAACCGAACAACGATTAACCTTTTTGGGTTACGGTGATCCACTATATATAGGTAGTGAACGTGGGCTCTACTCGCGCGACCCATTCACTAAAGCCCATGTAACACTAGTCACCGTGAGTCCAACTCACTAACTCAGTCCTAATCTGGTTTAGGTCCAACCCAACCAGATTACAGGTTCAGATCCAATCCGAACATGCTCCCGCTCTTAAGTGTGTGACCCCACAGACTCATGGCTACTTGGACACGATTGGAGTCCGACTCTCAATCGATCAGTCGGTAGCGGCTCCTAGCAGAACGTGCTGACTCCCAAGTACCAAAGAGTCATGACGACTTGCCTTTCCAATGCGACTTACGTCCGATTCCCTTTTGCCTCACGATATACCTTGTCAGACTATAGGCGAATATATGTCATCCCTTAAATAGTCCGACTCTCTTCTCGATCCGAGATAAGTGATTCACCCGACTAACTCTTAGTCGATCGCCTCGGTTAACACTTAACCGAGTCGTGCATGGCCATGCTTTCCGAATCATATCTCACGAGAGGGCCCAGAGAATATCTCTCCGAGTGGAGGGGCAAAATCCCATCTTGGTTATTCACATCACGCAGCTTGATTCTCAGTCGACCTGAACCCTGCCTTTATAACTGCCCAGTTACGGATCAGCGTTTGACAGAACCTAAGTCGGTGATCCTCAACTCGGACTATGCAACAACCTCAGGTCTAAGGATTACATTGATTGAGATATACAAATGACAACTTGTTCGTTGTACCTCAATATGGGTCAATCTGACTCGCTAAACTCTTTAGTCGAATCTGTGTAAGTTGGAATAGCATCTCCATGCCCATGACAAGTGGAACCGAGTCATCAAGCCAACTTTCACATTGGTCTAAGTTGTGTCCAAAGACAACCTCAATGACCAAGGATATTTAGTACAAACAACATGAATGCATAGTTCCACAACCGAATCACATATTCAATGATACACATCAGATGTTTATACAAGGACTACTTAATATCTTTATGAATACAATGGGAAATATCATCATACATGATTGCCTCTAGGGCATATTCCCAACACAAACTTGCCACTTAGAACCTTTGACAGTGGTAAATTTCAGAATTAAACTCATATTGGCTAGCCGCGTCATGCAACCAAAGTTAATATGACAGAGTCGTGAATGCCAAACATTGGACTCATTATCATTGCAAACATGATTAATAACTTTAGTACACGAGTCTGACAGTGACAAGCGGAACAGACCTCCGCACTCATAACAATTTCCAACAAATTGTACATATTTAGAAATTATAACTTTATTGGACTCAAAAACCAAATTAAAGCCATCTCGACATAAAAGCGATCCGCTGACGAGATTCTTATTGATGGAGGAAACGTGATGCACATTCTTCAGCTGTACGGTCTTCCCCGAAGTAAACTTTAGATTTACCATACCAACACCATGAACAGAAGCATATGAGCCGTTTCCCATCAGCACGGAAGAGGTCCTTGAGACCTGATAAGAGGAAAACATGGAAATATCAGAACATACATGTGTATTAGCACCCATGTATATCCACCAATCAGGAGAATGACATACTGCAAGGATAGTAGGTAAAATACCGTACCCATCATCCTTCATCTCAATATCGCTAATAACAATATTAGCGGCCTTACCGCTGTTCCCATGTTGACACTTGTCAAAGCGATTAGGACAGCTAGGAGCCTAATGACCAGGATCACCACAGACGTGGCAAGAGCCTTTCCTCTTATCGTTTTTCTTGTTGAAGTTGGTTGAGTGTGTGGCCTTGTTCTTGCCATCAAACTTCCCCTTTTCTTCAGTTTTGTTCTTATTCTTAAACTTATGGGATTAGAAGTTTTTCCTCTGCACCAAATTGGCAGTAGAACCTCCCTCAAATCCTCGAGCAGTTTTGTCCTTTGCTCTCGCCTTCTCTTCCACATGAAGAGACCCAATGAGATCCGTAACGGAAAAATCTTGTCTTTTATGTTTCAGAGAAGTAGCAAAGTTCCTCCACGAGGGAGGAAGCTTGGCAATAATGCCACCGGCCACAAATTTGTCTGGTAAGGAACACTTGGACTGCTCAAGCTCTTTGGCAAGTGATTGTATCTCATGAGCTTTCTGAACGACGCAGTGTTCATCAATCATCTTGTAGTCATAGAATTGCTCCATGACATACAACTCAGTGCCAGCGTCCGAGACCCCAAACTTGGCCTCGAGCGCTTCCCACGTGTTCTTGCCATTATCAAATGACATATATGGGTCAACAATGTTGTTCCCAAGAACACTGAACAAAGCCGCCATAAACATGGTATCGGCTTTCTTAAAGTTCGCTTCCTGCTCAGCAGAAAGATCTCCTTCAGGCTTGCCAAGAGTAGCGCTATAGTAGTTTAGGTTTTCAAACCAGAGAACTACTCTCTTGCACCATCTCTTATAGTGCATGCCATCAAAAGGAGGTGGCCTAGTAGCCACGTCTACACCAGTGGAATTCAGTTGCCTATAATGAGGTTTTTGGATTATTGGAAATATAAGCAATAATCCATATGATTTAATCTGAATAATAAATTGATAAAGCATGATCATACAAACGATACTAAAACCAATTATGCAGATCAACAAAGTAGATGAACAGATTACATATATAGGAGGTAAACCTATCACATCTACACCAAATGCTAAAACTGAGAACACTAGCATAATACGTAAAATACAGTTGAGTATCACGTAGAGTGTAGGCTGAATAGCAGTCGCAGCGGTCGCAGCAGCGTCGCCCACGTTGAGGTTGTCGAAGAGATCACTAACGTCTGGGAAGAAGTCGTCGTTCGGGAACTCTTCGTCGGACGACGTCGTGGTTGCTAGTATTAGCGCTTGAGTGCTCCCTAAAAACTTGATTGCCCCTCACCCATACACGTTCACGAGAGGCGAGGTTCCGGAGGCCTACTGTCCCGATCTGCGGTGCACGCTGCAAGCCGGGATGGAGAAGACGAAAGCGGTGGCGGAAGGTTCTAGAGGTAGGCGCGTGTGTTGATCGGTTCACTGATTAGGTTTAGCGCAGACGCTTATATAGTGTAGGTTAGGAAGATCGTCGGCTCGGCCCATGTCCGAGTCGGTAACAGCCACATCCATAAAAACTGGAAACGGTTGTAATTAACGCGTCCGTTAATGACTCATAATCGGTTTTCCCAACCAGCAAAATAAAGCTCGGCTCGGCCCGCAACCCGCGGCGCGCGTGTCGTGTCGAGGCGAGGCAGGCGGCGTCGGAGGAGGAGTGCACGAGGGCTACTCTCTTGTCACATCTTAGTGAGTGGTGAAACACTCTACTATATAAGGTAGTCCAACTCTTCTTCAACTAGCAATGTGGGACTAAACTTTAGCATCACTAGCACAGCCATATGTTACCATGCACAAGTGGTCCAAAGAGAATTTCAGAATTTGTCTAATGGGCCAACAGCCCAAAACTCATCAAATTCCAACAATCCCCCACAAATTCTCATTGGCACATCACATCACTTTTATTCCAGAATATTGTTTTATATACCGGTGTTTAGTATAGACCGTTAAGTTGAACTTCCACGTTAAACTTCATGATACACTAGCTAGCAACTTAAATAGTGTACTATGCCTTGAACTACAAGTTTTCTGCGCGCTAGTTTCACACAAAATCTAGACCGGTATACGGTGTTGGAATATTTACTTTCGCCAAACAACCCCAAGTTCATAAGTAAGAGAGTTTAAGCCTTTTCTTTTCCCATTCCTCAAATGGAGTCATGGTTTTGTCCTTTACAGGAACACGGTTTAGGACATGACACGAAGTCATTAGCGCCTCCCCCCCATCATTCATTGGAAAGACCCGATGTATCTAACATGGCATTAACCAAATCAATTGGAGTACGGTTCTTTCTTTCGGCCACCCCATTTGACTGAGGTGAGTAGGGAGGCGTCCTCTCATGTATAATACCATGTTCCATATAGAATAAATCAAATTCATTTGAAAAGTACTCTCCACCACGATCCGACCTTAGCCGCTTGATTTTATGATCAAGTTGGTTTTCTGCCTCAGCTTTATAGATTTTGAAGTAGTTCAAAACTTTATCTTTAGATTTCAGAAGATAAACATAGCAGTATCTAGTGGAGTCATCAATCAACATCATAAAGTATCTTTTTCCACCTTTTGTCAACACAACATTCATCTCACAAAGATCTGAATGTATAAGTTCTAGCGGTGCTAAGTTTCTCGGTTCCGCAGCCGTATGAGACTTGCGGGGTTGCTTTGCTTGCACACAAACTTGGCACTTAGAACCTTTGACAGTGGTAAATTTTAGAATTAAACTCATATTGGCTAGCCGCGTCATGCAACCAAAGTTAATATGACAGAGTCGTGAATGCCAAACATTGGACTCATTATCATTGCAAACATGATTAATAACTTTAGTACACGAGTCTGACAGTGACAAGCGGAACAGACCTCCGCACTCATAACCCTTTCCAACAAATTGTATATATTTAGAAATTATAACTTTATTGTACTCGAAAACCAACTTAAAGCCATCTCGACATAAATGCGATCCGCTAACGAGATTCTTATTGATGGAGGGAACGTGCTGCACATTCTTCAGCTGTACGGTCTTCCCCGAAGTAAACTTCAGATTTACCGTACCAACAGCATGAACAGAAGCAGATGAGTCGTTTCCCATCAGCACGGAAGAGGTCCTTGAAACCTGATAAGAGGAAAACATGGAAATATCAGAACATGCATGTGTATTAGCACCCGTGTCTATCCACCAATCAGGAGAATGACATATTGAAAGGATAGTAGGTAAAATACCGTACCCAACATCCTTCATCTCAGTATCGCTAATAACAGTATTAGCGGCCTTGCCCTTGTTCCCATGTTGACACTTGTCAAAGCGATTAGGACAGCTAGGAGCCCAATGACCAGGATCACCATAGACGTGGCAAGAGCCTTTCCTCTTATCGTTTTTCTTCTAGAAGTTGGTTGAGTGTGTGGCCTTGTTCTTGCCATCAAACTTCCCCTTTCCTTTAGTTTTGTTCTTATTCTTAAACTTGTGGGATTGGAAGTTCTTCCTCTACACCAAATTGGCAGTAGAACCTCCCTCAAATCCTCGAGCAGTTTTGTCCTTTGCTCTCGCCTTCTCTTCGACATAAAGAGACCCAATGAGATTTGTAACGGAAAACTCTTGTCTCTTATGTTTCAGAGAAGTATCAAAGTTCCTCCACGAGGGAGGAAGCTTGGCAATAATGCCACCGGCCACAAATTTGTCCGGTAAGGAACACTTGAACTGCTCAAGATCTTTGGCAAGTGATTATATCTCATGAGCTTTCTCAACGACGGAGCGCTCATCAATCATCTTGTAGTCATAGAATTGCTCCATGACATACAACTCAGTGTCAGCGTCCGAGACCCCAAACTTGGCATTGAGCGCTTCCCACGCGTTCTTGCCATTATCAAATGACATATATGGGTCCATAATGTTGTCCCCAAGAACATTGAACAAAGCCGCCATAAACATGGTATTGGCTTTCTTAAAGTTCGCTTCCTGCTTCACAAAAATATCTCCTTCAGGCTTGCCAAGAGTGGCGCTATAGCAGTTTAGGTTTTCAAACCAGAGAACTGCTCTCTTGCGCCATCTCTTATAGTGTATGCCATCAAAAGGAGGCGGCCTAGTAGCCGCGGCTACACAAGTGGAATTCAGTTGCCTATAATGAGGTTTTTGTATTGTTGGAAATATAATCAATAATCCATATAATTTAATCCAAATAATAAACTGATAAAGCATGATCATAGAAATGGTACTAAAACCAATTATGCAGATCAACAAAGTAGATGAACAGATTACATCTATAGGAGGTAAACCTATCACATCTACACCAAACGCTAAAATAGAGAACTCTAGCATAATACGTAAAAGACAGTTGAGTATCACGTACAGTATAGGCTAAATAGCAGCCGCAGCGGTCGCAGCAGCGTCGCCCATGTTGAGGTTGTCGAAGAGATCGCTGACGTCCGGGAAGAAGTCGTTGTTCGGGAACTCGTCGTCGGACGACGTCGTGGTTGCCAGTAGTCGCGCTTGAGTGCTCTCCAAAAACCTGATCGCCCCTCACTCGTACAGGTTCACGAGAGGCGGGGGGTTCCGGAGGCCTACTGTCCCGATCTGCGGTGCACGCCGCAAGCCGGGATGGGAAAGACGAAAGCGGCGGCGCAAGGTTCTGGAGGTAGGCGCGTGTGTTGATTGATTCACCGATTAGGTTTACCGTTGACGCTTATATAGTGCAGGTTAGGAATATCGTGGGCTCAGCCCACGTCCGAGTCGGCAACAACCACATCCATAAAAACTAGAAACGGCTGTAATTAACGCATCTTAATGGCTCATAATCGGTTTTCCCAACCAGTAAAATAAAGCTCGGCGAGATTCCCGCAACCCGCGGCGTGCGCGCGTCGTGTCGAGGCGAGGCGAGGCAAGGCGTGGCGAGGCGAGGCAGGAGGCATCGGAGGAGGAGTGCGCGAGGGCTGCTATTCTTGTCACACCTTAGTGAGTGGTGAAACACTATACTATATAAGATGGTCCAACTCTCCTTCAACTAGGAATGTGGGACTAAACTTTAGCACCACTAGCATAGCCATATGCTGCCATGCACAAGTGGGCCAAAGAGAATTTCAGAATTTGTCTAATGGGCCAACAGCCCAAAACTCATCAAATTCCACCAATCCCCCACAAAGTCTCATTGGCACATCACATCACTTTTATTCCAGAACATTGTTTTATATACCTGTGTGTAGTGGAGACTGTTAAGTTGAAATTCCACGTTAAACTTCATGCTACACTAGCTAGCAACTTGAATAGTGGACTATGCCTTAAACCACAAGTTTTCTGCGCGCTAGTTTCACACAAAATCTAGACCGGTACAGGGTATTGGAATATTGACTTTCGCCAAACAACCCCAAGTTTGTAAGTAAGAGAGTTTAAGCCTTTTCTTTTCCCATTCCTCAAATAGAGTCATGGTTTATACTTTACAGGAACATGGTTTAGGACATGACACGCAGTCATTAGCGCCTTCCCCTACCATTCCTTGGAAAGGCCCGATGTATCTAACATGGCGTTAACCAAATCAGTTAGAGTACAGTTCTTTCTTTCGGCCACCCCATTTGACTGAGGTGAGTAGGGAGGAGTCCTCTCATGTATAATACCATGTTCCATACATAATAAATCAAATTCATTTGAAAAGTACTCTCCACCATGATCTGACCTTAGCCGCTTGATTTTAAGATCAAGTTGGTTTTCTGCCTCAGCTTTATAGATTTTGAAGTAGTTGAAAGCTTCATCTTTAGATTTCAGAAGATAAACATAGCAGTATCTAGTGGAGTCATCAATCAACGTTATAAAGTATCTTTTTCCACCTTTTGTCAACACACCATTCATCTCACAAAGATCTGAATGTATAAGTTCTAGTGGTGCTAGGTTTCTCGGTTCCGCAGCCGTATGAGATTTGCGGGGTTGCTTTGCTTGCACACAAACTTGGCACTTAGAACTTTTGACAGTGGTAAATTTCAGAATTAAACTCATATTGTCTAGCCGCGTCATGCAACCAAAGTTAATATGACAGAGTCGTGAATGCCAAACATTGGACTCATTATCATTGCAAACATGATTAATAACTTTAGTACATGAGTCTGACAGTGACAAGAGGAACAGACCTCCGCACTCATAACCCTTTCCAACAAATTGTACATATTTAGAAATTACAACTTTATTGGACTCAAAAACCAACTTAAAGCCATCTCGACATAAAAGCGATTCGCTGACGAGATTCTTATTGATGGAGGGAATGTGTTGCACATTATTCAGCTGTACGGTCTTCCCCGAAGTAAACTTCAGATTTACCATACAAACACCATGAACAGAAGCACGTGAGCCATTTTCTATCAGCACGGAAGAGGTCCTTGAGACCTGATAAGAGGAAATAATGGAAATATCAGAACATACATGTGTATTAGCACCCATGTCTATCCTCCAATCAGGAGAATGACATACTGAAAGGATAGTCGGTAAAATACCGTACCCAGCATCCTTCATCTCAGTATCGCTAATAACAACATTAGTGGCCTTGCCGTTGTTCCCATGTTGACGCTTGTCAAAGTGATTAGGGCAGCTAGGAGCCCAATGACCAAGATCACCACAGACGTGGCAAGAGCCTTTCCTCTTATCGTTTTTCTTCTTGAAGTTGGTTGAGTGTGTGGCATTGTTCTTGCCATCAAACTTCCCCTTTCCTTCAGTTTTGTTCTTATTCTTGAACTTGTGGGATTGGAAGTTTTTCCTATGCACCAAATTGGTAGTAGAACCTCCCTCAAATCCTCGAGCAGTTTTGTCCTTTGCTCTCGCCTTCTCTTCCATATGAAGAGACCCAATGAGATCTGTAACGGAAAACTCTTGTCTCTTATGTTTCAGATAAGTATCAAAGTTCCTCCACGAGGGAGGAAGCTTGGCAATAATGCCACCGGCCACAAATTTGTCCGGTAAGGAACACTTGAACTGCTCAAGTTCTTTGGCAAGTGATTGTATATCATGAGCTTGCTCAACGATGGAGCGCTCATCAATCATCTTGTAGTCATAGAATTGCTCCATGACATGCAACTCAGTGCCAACGTCCGAGACCCCAAACTTGGCCTCGAGTGCTTCCCACGCGTTCTTGCCATTATCGAATGACATATATGGGTCAAAAATGTTGTCCCCAAGAACACTGAACAAAGCCGCCATAAACATGGTATCGGCTTTCTTAAAGTTCGCTTCGTGCTCAGCAGAAAGATCTCCTTCAGGCTTGCCAAGAGTGGCGCTATAGCAGTTTAGGTTTTCAAACTAGAGAACTGCTCTCTTGTGCCATCTCTTATAGTGCATGCCATCAAAAGGAGGCGGCCTAGTAGCCACGGCTACACCAGTGGAATTCAGTTGCCTATAATAAGGTTTTTGGATTATTGGAAATATAAGCAATAATCCATATGATTTAATCCGAATAATAAATTAATAAAGCATGATCATACAAACGGTATTAAAACCAATTATGCAGATAAACAAAGTATATGAACAGATTACATCTATAGGAGGTAAACCTATCACATCTACACCAAACGCTAGAATAGAGAACTCCAGCATAATACGTAAAAGACAGTTGAGTATCACGTAGAGTGTAGGCTGAATAGCAGCCGCAGCGGTCGCAGCAGCGTCGCCCATGTTGAGGTTGTCGAAGAGATCGCTGATGTCCGGGAAGAAGTCGTCGTTCGGGAACTCGTCGTCGGACGACGTCGTGGTTGTCAGTAGTCGCGCTTGTGCGCTCCCCAAAAACCTGGTTGCCCCTCACCCGTACAGGTTCACGAGAGGCGAGGTCCCGGAGGCCTACTGTCCCGATCTGCGGTGCACGCCGCAAGCCGGGATGGGGAAGACGAAAGCGGCGGCGCAAGGTTCTAAAGCTAGGTGCGTGTGTTGATTGATTCACCGATTAGGTTTAGCGCAGACGCTTATATAGTGCAGGTTAGGAAGATCGTGGGCTCAGCCCACGTCCGAGTCGGTAACAACCACATCCACTAAAACTGAAAACGACTGTAATTAATGCGTCCGTTAAAGACTCATAATCAGTTTTCCCAACCAGTAAAATAAAGCTCGGCCCACAACCCGCAACCCGCGGCGCGCGCGCCTCGTGTCGAGGCGTGGCGAGGCGAGGCAGGCGGCGTCGGAGGAGGAGTGCGCGAGGGCTACTCTTCTTGTCACACCTTAGTGAGTGGTGAAACACTCTACTATATAAGGTAGTCCAACTCTCCTTCAACTAGCAATGTGGGACTAAACTTTAGCACCACTAGCACAGCCATATGCTGCCATGCACAAGTGGGCCAAAGAGAATTTCAGAATTTGTCTAATGCGCCAACAGCCTAAAACTCATCAAATTCCAACAATCCCCCACAGAGTCTCATTGGCACATCACATCACTTTTATTCCAGAACATTGTTTTATATACCGGTGTGTAGTGGAGACCGTTAAGTTGAACTTCCACGTTAAACTCCATGCTACACTAGCTAGCAACTTGAATAGTGGACTGTGCCTTGAACTACAAGTTTTCTGCACGCTAGTTTCACACAAAATCTAGACCGGTACAGGGTATTGGAATATTTACTTTCGCCAAACAACCCCAAGTTCGTAAGTAAGAGAGTTTAAGCCTTTTCTTTTTCCATTCCTCAAATGGAGTCATCGTTTTGTCCTTTACAGGAACACGGTTTAGGACATGACACGCAGTCATTAGCGCCTCCCCCACCATTCCTTGGAAAGACCCGATGTATCTAACATGGCATTAACCAAATCACTTGGAGTATGGTTCTTCCTTTCGACCACCCCATTTGACTGAGGTGAGTAGGGAGGCGTCCTCTCATGTATAATACCATGTTCCATACAGAATAAATCAAATTCATTTGAAAAGTACTCTCCACCACGATCCGACCTTAGCCGCTTGATTTTAAGATCAAGTTGGTTTTCTGCCTCAGCTTTATAGATTTTGAAGTAGTTCAAAGCTTTATCTTTAGATTTCAGAAGATAAACATAGCAGTATCTAGTGGAGTCATCAATAAACGTCATAAAGTATCTTTTTCCACCTTTTGTCAACACACCATTCATCTCACAAAGATCTGAATGTATAAGTTCTAGCGGTGCTAAGTTTCTCGGTTCCGTAGCCATATGAGACTTACGGGGTTGCTTTGCTTGCACACAAACTTGGCACTTAGAACCTTTGACAGTGGTAAATTTCGAAATTAAACTCATATTGGCTAGCCTGGTCATGCAACCAAAGTTAATATGACAGAGTCGTGAATGCCAAACATTGGAATCATTATCATTGCAAACATGATTAATAACTTTAGTACACGAGTCTGACAGTGACAAGCGGAACAGACCTCCGCACTCATAACCCTTTCCAACAAATTATACATATTTAGAAATTATAACTTTATTGGACTCAAAACCAACTTAAAGCCATCTCGACATAAAAGCGATCCGCTAACGAGATTCTTATTGATGGAGGGAACGTGCTGCACATTCTTCAGCTGTACGGTCTTCCCCGAAGTAAACTTCAGATTTACCGTACCAACACCATGAACAGAAGCAGATGAGTCATTTCCCATCAGCACGGAAGAGGTCCTTGAGACCTGATAAGAGGAAAACATGGAAATATCAGAACATACATGTGTATTAGCACCCGTGTCTATCCACCAATCAGGAGAATGACATACTGAAATGATAGTAGGTAAAATACCGTACCCAGCATCCTTCATCTCAGTATCGCTAATGTAACACCCTCAGAATCGTACCTATGCAAGTTTGAGCAAAATTCGCCAAACCCGCATAGAAACGATTCAAAGGTGCCCACCAGGCACTTTTGTGCGGGTGGAAAACAAAGTAATAACATTACACAACAGTCCTCGATGGGACCCACGGATGAGATATATACAACGACTCCATGAGTCAAGAATACAAATATAATATACAAAGATCCAAATCACCTTGAAAACGATAGGCGTCCATCTACGGACAAGATGCAAATGGGGCTAAGAGCCACGAAGAATAACCAATGGCGTCCATAACCCTGCGGCCAAGCGGAAGGGTAACCGCTAACGACGTCGATCTCAAAACCTTCTTAAACAAAGGGGTGCCGACAAGGCAAGGAAAAAGAAGGAGCGTCAAGATCGAGGCCAGACACGGCGAGGCTAGAATTGGCGATCCTCGCCTACATAGGTATGGTGGATCAAGCGCAAAGATGCACTAAACAACCTATAGAGACTCGATACAATGGCGGCGATGAGAGGGGTAAGATAGACCTATCCGGATCCAACCTGAAGCTAACACCAACCAAACCCATCCTGGTGTTTCCCCCTCGAGACCAAACGAGGAAGTCAACCGAGGAACTCACACAGTTGGCAGTTTTATTTATTCAGTGATCGTTGCAGTAATTACTAGTCAGGTATAGATAATCATCCTGATAAAGTAAACAGTGGGCCCTTTTAGTTAAACATTCTGTTGTAGTTGCAACAATTACTAATCAGATATGAATAGCATGAGGTAACCCTTAATCCCAGCAGTTGTTGGTACTTTTATTCAGCCATTCCGTTGTATTTGCAATACTTACTAGTCAGGTACAATGGTCGCAAGCGACAATCCAAACAAGCAATTGTGGGCAGTATTATTTAGGCATTCCGTTATAGTGAAGCTGATTACTAGTCATTATGAAGTCAAATTTATGACAATAAACTTTAGTTATGCTTGTCTATGATCGAGATATCGTGCTCAAGTCGTCCATATCCATGGACACGGCTTTGAAAGTTTTACCGGCGGTGCACCAATAGCAACACACGCCGATCAACCTCGGAAAACCAAATCAAAACCCAACGAGGCTTTCACGATTGAACAATCACGTGATTCGAAATATTTCGGGGCCACCCTTGAGTACACCAACGCAGTAAGCAAGCTTCGAGACGGACTCAAGGTTTGCGACAATGGCTGTAAGCGACAGCAGATCCCCAATCGGGGACTGTCGATACGCGTAATCACTCCGCTTACCTAAACAGTACAGTGTGCTCCTCGCACAATCGTAAATACATAAGTAGCATGGCATAAGTACATGATCGTAAATAAAACCTCAAACTAGTTTGTGGCCCCAAGAAATAAGACGGAATCAAACTCTGGCTCAGGGGGGTCCCATATACCTCCCGGATGTGGATAGCGCGATAAATCAAGGAACAGGTATCAAGTACTCGGGGTCTTACGGGACACAAGTGGGCGTTCGGAAACCAAATATTTTCTATCACCCACCGATGCCTCTGCTTATTTCAATTTTAGTTGTTAAACAGAAATTAAAGTGAACGATAAGTAAAACTAGAATCATATCCAACATCAACATGCGGCAATACATCAAGCGTGGCATTGACGACCCGCACAAGATTTCTGAGCAAGCGATCACGACGCAAGTCCAACTATCTACCAAACAACGGTAATAGGATGTGTCCAAGGCAATATACTGCGGAAATATCACTGCACGGAACTAAAGCATCGCAACACAGTTAGCAATAGATCAACAGGAGGGAATAAAACACTATAAAAGTAAGATAGGTAGAAAGGGGGAGATGCTCGCCTGGAAAACATTGTCGAAGGTTCATCCGTAGATCGGGGCGAAGCTCACATCCACTCAACGGCCTTATCCGCGAAGAAGCAAAACACTATAATAAACACCGGATGCAATATTTAATACACGGCAGAAGATCGGCATGATGCATGTATGATGTATGACATGGCGAAGGTGCGACGCAGTTAGGTCGAATTAAGTGGAACCGGGGTCCCGACAATTAATTAAATGGTTCAAGTTATTTAGAAACCCCCGCAATTTAGATGTTGTAAAAACATGGCAGAAGATAGTACCAGGTTCGCTACACCATATTAAATGAGGCCGATATGTGACTAGATTTGCCCGCATATGGGCCCCATATGTAATTATTAGGTGAATCGGCATAAAGCCCCCAAACCACACGAATATGCATGCAAGTATGACAATTTAGTATGCAACAAATTATTATTATATTATAAAATAGGGTTCTCGGAAAGGGGTTCACACATTAGGGGTCGCGACAAACTTGGGGTTCCGGGGTTCGGGGTCGGTCTCGGGGTCCAGGGTTCGACGGTTTCGGGGTCGGACAACTGAGGTAGATCTTGGCGCGTCCGGGGAGGAGACCCTGGTTTGGTGTCGGGGCGCATCGATTTAACCCTGGACGGTGTCGTTCTTGACGTCGTGCCGATCTTGTCGGGTCCACGCTCTGGGTCAGACTTGTCGTCCGGGGAAAAACTTGGCGTCCCCGGCCGGAAGGAGAGCAGCGTGCCGGGTACTTGTCTATTGGTGGCCGGGATCTTCGAGTCGGGATCTTGGAATGTCCGGTTTTCTCAGATCATGTATCGCGCCGTGTGGAAGGTCTCGAGGGTTCGGTGACGGAGATCTTGGCCCGAGAGGAGAACTTGGTGCCCGCTCAAAGGTCGAGGAGGATCTTGTCGAAAGAAGAGAGGACGGGTTCTTGTTTTGCGGCCTTGTCGACAAGCAACCAGAGCAACAACAACAAGCGGATATGGATTACACAACATGTCCAAAACAGCAGCACACGGTCGAAACATGACCAACAACGAGACATGGATGCGAGCGACGGAGGCTTGGAAGGCGGTGGATGCGGGCGGGGAGGGTGGAGGCGGAGGCTGGGCGCGGCGGGGCAGGGCTGGGAGGTGTCGGGGTTGGAGAGGTTGGAGGAGGAGATGGGAAGAGGTGGGCCAGGGGGAGGAGGAAGAGGAACAGTGGCGTGGGGCGAGGGGTGGGGCCAGAAGGTAGGTGGGGCCCGTGTCGCACGGGCAGGCGTGGTGTCGGTGTGTCTGTGTGTGCGTGCAAGAGGGGTGGTTGGTGTGTGTTGTGAGGGAGAGAGAGAGAGGAGAGGGAGGAGCCAAGTGGCGAGGTTGATTGGATAGGGGGAGGAGAGGTGAGGTGTCGTGAGGGGTTGGGTGGGGTGAGGTGGTTGGGGTGGGTAGGGTTTTAGGTAGTAGGTTTTGGGAAGGGGGTTAGGTGGACCGTTTAGTTTTCTGGGCGGTCGTTCGGGTCAAACGCGCTTGATCGCCCGCTAAAAATTAATTAAATGTTTTATTTAATTAAACGGACCGTTTGCAAAACATATTTAAACAAAACAAAATATTCCGGCGACCCGGTTTTGGTTTTGAATTAAAGACGGGGCGTTTTAGAAAACAACACGGGCTTTGCAAAAATAGTTTTGGCAAACAATGCATGATGATGACGATGCAATGCACAAATTCAACGCGATTTTCTAGTAGTGGTTTTGCGGGATGCCACAGCTAATAACAATATTAGCGGCCTTGCCGTTGTTCCCATGTTGACGCTTGTCAAAGCGATTAGGACAGCTAGGAGCCCAATGACCAGGATCACCATAGACGTGGCAAGAGCCTTTCCTCTTATCGTTTTTATTCTTGAAGTTGGTCGAGTGTGTGACCTTGTTCTTTCCATCAAACTTCCCCTTTCCTTTAATTTTGTTCTTATTCTTAAACTTGTGGGATTGGAAGTTTTTCCTAAACACAAAATTGGCAGTAGAACCTCCCTCAAATCCTCGAGCAGTTTTGTCCTTTGCTCTCGCCTTCTCTTCCACATGAAGAGACCCAATGAGATCTGTAACGAAAACTCTTGTCTCTTATGTTTCAGAGAAGTAGCAAAGTTCCTCCACAAGGGAGGAAGCTTGGCAATAATGCCACCGGCCACAAATTTGTCCGGTAAGGAACACTTGAACTGCTCAAGTTCTTTGGCAAGTGATTGTATCTCATGAGCTTGCTCAATGATGGAGAGCTCATCAATCATCTTGTAGTCATAGAATTGCTCCATGACATACAACTCAGTGCCAGCGTCCGAGACCCCAAACTTGGCCTCGAGTGCTTCCCACGCGTTCTTTCCATTATCGAATGACATATATGGGTCAACAATGTTGTCCCCAAGAACACTGAACAAAGCCGCCATAAACATGGTACCGGCTTTCTTAAAGTTCGCTTCGTGCTCAGCAGAAAGATCTCCTTCAGGCTTGCCAAGAGTGGCGCTATAGCAGTTTAGGTTTTCAAACCAGAGAACTTCTCTCTTGCGCCATCTCTTATAGTGCATGCCATCAAAAGGAGGCGGCCTAGTAGCCGCGGCTACACCAGTGGAATTCAGTTGCCGATAATAAGGTTTTTGTATTGTTGGAAATATAAGCAATAATCTATATGATTTAATCCAAATAATAAATTGATAAAGCATGATCATACAAACGTTACTAAAACCAATTATGCAGATCAACAAAGTGAAGGGTTTCGCGGCATAGTAAATCAAAATTTTCTACGGATGCGAACAGAGGGAAAGCCAAGATCTAATCTAGGAGATGCAATCAATGAGAGAGATTGGATTAGATCTTCATACCCTTGAAGATTCGCACAGCGGAACGTTAGTCGGAACGTGGGTGATGTAGTTGTACTCGCTTCTCCTCCTCGCGATCTGATCCGATCTAGCACCACAAGTGGCGGTGCCTCCGTGAGATGCACACGTGCAGCACCTCGACGTCTCCTCCTTCCTCGGACCAGCAAGTATGGTGGAGAGATAGGTTGGATCTACAGCACGACGGCGTGGTGTATATGGTGGAGAATTTCACGCAGGCTTCGCCACAAACAATCGGGAGGAGAGGAGAGCTAGCAAGGCGGCTAGGGTTTGGAGGAGGTGTGGGGTTGGTGCGCCACCCCTCTTTATATAGAGGGGCAGCCCAGCCCCTCCCAAGCCCAAAGGATAAGGAGTGGGGGGCATGGACTCTCCCCTCTTCTAGAAACCCTATCCCTAGTTTAAACGATTTAAACTCTCTAGGATCGGCTGGGCCCTATGGGGCCTTGTTCCCCTGGCCCAATGCGGCCAGGACACTCCCTCATAGGCCCATGCCCCCTCCCGGAAGGTGGGGCCACGTTGGTCCCCTTCCGGAAGGGTCTAGAAGCTTCCGGTACAATACCGATTAACCCGGAACAATTCCGAACTCCAAAAACTGCACTGCCTTATATGAATCTTATTCTCCGGACCATTCCGGAACCTCTCTTGATGTCCCAGATCCCATCCAAGACTCCGAACAAAAATTCATAAACCAATTATCCAATCTATCCTAGCGTCAAGATACGTTAAGTGTGTGACCCTGCGGGTTCGAGAATATGCAGACATGATCTTCTATCAATAATCAGCAATGGTCCAGGCACCCATATTGACTCCACACATTCATCGATGATCATATCGGATGAACCACGATGCCGAGATTCAATCAATCCCATATATATATTCCCTTCGTCTCGCGATATTTTACTTGCCCGAGATTCGATCGTCGGCACCGTCATACCTAGTTCAATCTCGCTCACGCTAGTACTTCACTCGTTCGTAATCGATATCACTTTGTGATTAACTCCTTAACCACATGCTTGCAAGCGGTGTTGATATCGATTACGAGGGGCCCAAGTATATCTCTCCGACTTGGGAGGGACAAATTCCATCTCGATACATACAACCCAACAGATACTTTCCGATCACCTGAGAGACACCTTTATGATCACCCTCTCATAGGATGACGTTTGATGACCTCAAAGGATTTCTTCCGGTACCAGGGAGTTGCATTATCTCATGGTCTAAGGAATACAATATTTGACATAGGAAAAGCTTCGCAAAGATGAACACGATGAAACGATCTAATTGCTTTGCTTAGTTTGGGTCTGTCCATCATATCATTCTCCCAATGATATGATCTCATTATCAATTGACAACTCATGTCTATGGTTAGGAAACCATAACCATCATTGTTCAATGAGCTAGTCCTTAGAGGCGTACCAGGGACACGGTGTTGTTCACAAACCACACAAGTATTAATGTTTCCGCTTAATACAATTCTAGCATGGAATATAAACTTTATCATGAACAAGAATTATAATAATAACATCTTTATTATTGCCTCTAGGGCATAATTCCAACAGTCTCCCACTTGCACTAGAGTCAATAATCTAGTTTACATCTGGCAACAATCTCACACCCATGGCAATCGAGGTGTTGATCATGTTTACACGTGGAAGAGGTTTAGTCAATGGATCTGCGACATTCGGATCCGTATGTACTTTGCTAATCTTCGATCTCCATCCGCTATATAATCTCGGATTATATGAAACTTGGTTGATATGCTTGGTCTTTGGATGATATCTTGGTTCCTTAGCGAGTGCTATGGCGCCGATGTTGTCACACAATATCTCCATGGGTCCAATGCACTTGGAACCACGCCAAGCTCGATGATGAAGTTTCGATCCAAACTCCTTCACTTGACGCTCCTGCGGAGCCATGTATTCCGCTTCCAGTAGATCCCGCGATCACGCTTTGCTTGCTTCTCCACCTCAGCTCCTCCATTCAAAATATAAACGTATCCCGTGCGAGATCATGAATCATCCTTGTCGGTGTCAAAACTAGCATCGACGTAACCTTTTACGACAAGTCGTTCATCACCCCATAGACTAAGAACATTTCTTTAGTTCTATTTAGGTACTTTAGGATGTTCTTCACGGCCCGAGGTTCCACTCTGGATCACTTTGATATCTGCCGTCAAACTAAGAGCATTGGACACATCCGGTCTAGTACACAGCATGGCATACATGATGGAACCTATGGCCGAGGCATAAGGCACTTTGCTCATAGCTTCCTATCATTTCGTAGAATGGACACCGAGCCCCGCTCAATATCTTACCGAAACATAGGCCTTGAACCTTTCTTTGCCTTATCCATTCTCAACCTTTTCAGAACTTTGTCTAGGTATGTACTCGGGCTTAAATCTATCAGGCGGCTTTGTCTATCTCTATAGATTTTGATGCCCAATATATAAGCAGCTTCACCTAGGTCTTTCATTGAAAACACTTGTTCAAATAACTCTTCACATCGTTAAGCATGTTGATGTCATTTCCGATAATCAATATGTCATCCACATACGATTACTAAACGCCACCGAGCTCCCACTCACTTTCTTGTAGATACAAGCTTCAGAGCAATTTGGAACAAATCCAAAACTCTTGATCACTTGATCAAAACGAAGGTTCCAACTCCGAGATGCTTGCTTGATCCATAAATGGAACGCTGAAGTTTGCATACTTTACTAGCATCCTTAGGATCGACAAAACCTTCGGTTGCATCATATACAACTCTTCATCAATGTTCCCATTGAGGAAAGCGATCTTGACATCCATCGCCATATTTCATAATCATGAAACGCAGCAATTGCTAATAAAATCCGAATGGACTTAAACATCGCTACGGGAGAGAAAGTCTCATCGTAGTCAACACCTTGAACTTGTCGAAAACCTTTTGCGACAAGCCATGCTTTATAGACGGTAACATTACCATCCGCGTCCGTTTTCTTCTTGAATATCCATTTGCACTCAACGGCCTTTCGGTCGCTAGGAGGATCCACCAAAGTCCATACTTGGTTTTCGCTCATGGATCCCAATTCGGATTTCATGGCTTCTAGCCATTTCTCAGAGTCTGGCCTCATCATCGCTTCCTCATAGTTTGTAGGTTCACTGTCTTCTACCAACAAGATAGTCAAGACAGGTTTTCCGTACCACTCAGGAGGGGCACGCGACCTTGTCGACCTGCGACGCTCGATGGCGAGATCGTCTCAAGCTCCTCTATTGTTGGTGCGGTGACCGAACACTTTCAGTCTTTGCGCTACTCTCCAATTCAAGAGAAGGTTCAATAACCTCGTCTAGCTCTACTTTCCTCCCACTCACTTCTTTCGAGAGAAACTCCTTCTCAAGAAAGGAACCGTTCTTTGCGACAAACACTTTGCCTTCGGTTCTATGATAGAAGGTATACCCAATAGTTTCCTTAGGGTATCGTATGAAGATGCATTTCTCCGCTTTGGGTTCGAGCTTGTCCCAGATCAACTTCTTGGTAAGCTTCGCATCCCCAAACTTTAAGAAACGACAACTTAGGTTTAGCACCAAACCACAGTTCATACGGTGTCGTCTCAACGGATTTAGATGGAGCCCTATTTAAAGTGAATGCAGCGGTTTCTAATGCATAACCCCAAAATGATAACAAATCCGTAGAGACATCATTGATCGGACCATATCTAATAGGGTTCGATTCCGGCTCGAACACACCATTGCGCTGTGGTGTTCCGGTGGCGTGAGTTGTGAAACGATTCCACTTGCTTTAAGATGCGTGAGAAAATCATAACTCAAATATTCACCTCCACGATCGGATCGTAGAAACTTAATCTTTACATTACGATAGTTCTCCACTTCATTCTGAAATTCCTTGAACTTTTCAAATGTTTCAGATTTATGTTTCATTAAATAGATATACCCATATCTACTTAAGTCATCGGTAAAAGTGAGTAAATAGCGATATCCACCGTGTCAAACACTCATCGGTCCGCATACATCGGTATGTATGATTTCCAACAAGTCGTTGCACGCTACATCATACAGGAGAACGGGGTTTTGATCATATTTCCCATGAGGCATGGTTCGCATGTGTCAAATGATTCAAAATCAACAGACTCCAAAAGTCCATCAAAATGGAGTTTCTTCATGCGCTTTACACCAATATGACCTAGACGCAAATTGCCACAAATAAGTAGTATTATCACTATCTACTTTGCATCTCTTAGCCTCAATGTTATGGATGTGTGTTTCATCCCTTTAGATTTAGAAGAAATAAACCATTCACAAGAGGTGCATGACCATAAAAGATGTTACTCATATAAATAGAACAACCATTATTCTCCAATTTAAATGAATAACGTCTTGCAATAAACACGATCCAGAAATAATGTTCATGCTCAACGCAGCACATAATAACACTTATTAAGGTTTAAAACTAATCCCGAAGGTAAAACTAAGGAGAGCGTGCGACGGCCATCACATCAACTCTTGATCCGCTGCCAACGCATCGTCACCTCATCCTCGCAGCCTCGTCTATTCCGTAGCTCTGTTTGAGTTACAAATATTAGCAACCCGGTATCAAATACCCGTGCACTACAACGAGGGCTAGTAAGGAAAACATCAATAACATATATATCAAATATACCTTTGATGGTGCCAGCCTTCTTGTCCGCTAAGTACTTGACGATTGCTTCAGTGACCCTTGTCCTTGCAATAGAAGCACTCGATTCGGGCTTAGGACCGGACTTGAGCTTCTTCTCGCGAGGGCATTGCGCTTACGCCCTTCTTGAAGGGTTTCTTTGCTCCTTAACTTTCTTAAAGGAGGGCTTGTTGACCATCAACACATGATTATCCTTCTTGATGTCCACCTCAGCCTTGACTGCGAAGAGCTCGGTGATATCGATGGAACCAATCGATTATGAGTCACTACAAAACTTTTGTAGCTGGGAGGAGTGATTGCAGAACCTGTCAATCTTGAGCTCCTCGAATCGTGCATTCCAGTTGCTCAAGGAGTTGAGTGTAGCCCGACATCTTTATGGCGTGCTCACTAACGGAACTCCCTTCCTCCATCTTGCGCTAAAGAACTTCTCGGAGATCTCATATCTCTCGAACGGGCTGAGTCAAACATGGTTTTCAGCTCCTCGAGAATCTCGAAGGGCCGGGATACTCTTCAAAACTTTGAAGCTCCGGTTCCATAGCAAACAACATGGTGCTCTTAATCACACCATAATCATCTTTCTTGATCGATAGACAGCTTTCTCATCGGTAGTAGCGATTGCGAGGGTCACCTAACGCTTTCCCAAGGACATAGTCCTTTTGTCCGCAGATGTAATGATTCTTAGATTGGAACAAATTGGTGAAGTTAGACCCATTGTTTCTAAGCTTTTCCTTCTCAAAGAAAAACGCTTGAAGTTGGACTTGTCCATGTGATCTACAGTATTTGCAAGTACAATTTAGACTATGTTCATGATAAATAGTTCAATTTAATCAAATTACTAGATGAACTCCCACTAAATTCAACATCCCTCAAGTTGTTTAGTGAACACGATCCAAATTCACCACACCTAATCCGATCATCACGAGAAGAGATGTGGTTTCAATGGTGGACAACAAAGTGTCGATCATATCACTCATATGACTCATGCTTAACCTTTCGGTTCTTGTGTTCGAGGCCATGTCATACATGCTAGGCTCGTCAAGCTAGACCCAAGTATTTCTCGTGTGCAAACCGGCTTGCACCCGTTGTATGTGAGCGTAGAGTCTATAGCACCCGATCATCACGTGATGCTTGGATACGAACTTCGCAACGGTGCATACTTGGGGAGAACACAGTTTTATCTTGATCTTTAAGTGAGGAATCATCTTATAATGCTACCGTCGCGATCTAAGCATAATAAGATACATAAAGGATAAACATCACATGCATATAACTTTATGTGACATGGTATAGCCAATCCTCAGCGCAATGATCTCCATATTGTGCGCTCGCATGATCTCCATCACTCCACCATGATTGCCACCACGAATAGAAACTACAACTATTGCTAACTACTTAGCGATAAAGTAAAGCTATTACATGGCGTATAAGAAGTTGACTCGCAGGTCATACACAATTATAAAGACAACCATATGGCTCCTGCCGGTTGTGTACTCATCGACATGCAAGTCGTGAAACATTACAAAACATGATCATCGCATACAATATACACATCACATCTTGGGCCATACCATATCACAGAAAACACTCCCTGCAAAAACAAGTTAGACGCCTCTACTTTGTTGTTGCATGTTTTACGTGGCTTATGGGAGTAGATGCTAAGAACGATTCTTACCTACGGAAAGCCACAATGGTGATATTATGGTTGCCAAACTCCGGTGTTAATCCCATGACAACTATAGTGAGAGACTGACATCCACCAGCCGCATGTGTGGAACAAGCCACACGTCAAGTGCGAGCGGTCTCATGACGGCGTCGCGTAAGGTTGGCCTGGACCGCTTCAATCTCACTATACCGTCATAAGAAGAACACAAACAAGAGGCTTGCACAGAAAACATCAACGCCCGCAACAACCATGTTGCGTTCTACTCGTGAAACACATCTACGCATAGATCTAGCTCGATACCACCAAGGGTTTCGCGGCATAGTAAATCAAAATTTTCTGAATGCGAGAGGAAAGCCAAGATCTAATCTAGGAGATACAATCAACGAGAGATTGGATTAGATCTTCATACCCTTGAAGATTCGCCAACGGAACGCTCGAACGTGGGTGATGTAGTTACTCGCTCCTCCTCGCGATCCGATCCGATCTAGCACCACAAGTGGCGGTGCCTCCGTGAGATGCACACGTGCATCACCTCGACGTTTCCTCCTTCCTCGGACCAGCGAGTATGGTGGAGAGATAGATTGGATCTACAACACGACGGCGTGGTGTATATGGTGGAGATTTTCTGCAGCACGGCTTCGCCTACAAACAGTCGGGAGGGAGAGAGGAGAGCTAGAAAGGCGGCTAGGGTTTGGAGGAGAGGTGTGGGGGGTTGGTGCGCCCCCAACCTTCTTTATATAGAGGGGGGGCGCAGCCCTAGCCCCTCCCCCAAGCCCAAAGGATAAGGAGTGGGGGGCATGGACTCTCCCCTCTTCTAGAAACCCTATCCCTATTTTAAACGATTTAAACTCTCTAGGATCGGCTGGGCCCTATGGGGCCTTGTTCCTCGGCCCAATGCGCCAGGACACTCCCTCATAGGCCCATGCCCCTCTCGGAAGGTGGGGCCACGTTGGTCCCTTCCGAAGAGTCTAGAAGCTTATTACAATACCGATTAACGGAACAATTCCGAACTCCAAAAACTGCATTGCCTTATATGAATCTTATTCTCCGGACCATTCCGGAACCTCTCTTGATGTCCCAGATCCCATCCAAGACTCCGAACAAAAATTCATAAACCAATTATCCAATCTATCCTAGCGTCAAGATACGTTAAGTGTGACCTGCGGGTTCGAGAATATGCGTACATGATCTTCTATCAATAATGAAGCGGGTCAGGCACCCATATTGACTCCCACACATTCATCGATGATCATATCGGATGAACCACGATGCCAGGATTCAATCAATCCCATATATATATTCCCTTCGTCTCGCGATATTTTACTTGCCCGAGATTCGATCGCCGGTACCGTCATACCTAGTTCAATCTCGTTCACAGCAAGTACTTCACTCGTTCCGTAATCCGATATCACTTTGTGATTAACTCCTTAACCACATGCTTGCAAGCGGTTTTGATATCGATTACCGAGTGGGCCCGAAGTATATCTCTCCGACTTGGGAGGGACAAATTCCATCTCGATACATACAACCCAATGATACTTCCGATCACCGAGAGACACCTTTATGATCACCCTTTCATAGGATGACGTTTGATGACCTCAAAGCTTTCTTCCGTACCGTGGAGTTGCATTATCTCATGGTCTAAGGAATACAATATTTGACATAGGAAAAGCTTCACAAAGATGAACGCGATGAACGATCTAATTGCTTTGCTTAGTTTGGTCCATCCATCATATCATTCTCCCAATGATATGATCTCATTATCAATTGACAACTCATGTCTATGGTTAGAAAACCTTAACCATCATTGATCAATGAGCTAGTCCTTAGAGGCGTACCAGGGACACGGTGTTGTTCACAAACCACACAAGTATTAATGTTTCCGCTTAATACAATTCTAGCATGGAATATAAACTTTATCATGAACAAGAATTATAATAATAACATCTTTATTATTGCCTCTAGGGCATAATTCCAACACAAAGTATATGAACAAATTACATCTATAGGAGGTAAACCTATCACATCTACACCAAACGCTAGAACAGAGAACTCTAGCATAATACGTAAAAGACAGTTGAGTATCATGTACAGTGTAGGCTGAATAGCAGCCGCAGCGGTCGCAGCAGCGTCGCCCATGTTGAGGTTGTCAAAGAGATCGCTGATGTCCGGGTCGTTCAGGAACTCGTCGTCGGACGACGTCGTGGTTGCTATTAGTCGCGCTTGGGCGCTCCCTAAAAACCTGATCGCCCCTCACCCGTACAGGTTCACGAGAGACGAGGTTCCGGAGTCCTACTGTCCCGATCTGCGGTGCACGCCGCAAGCCGGGATGGGGAAGACGAAAGCGGCGGCGCAAGGTTCTAGAGCTAGGCGCGTGTGTTGATTGATTCACCGATTAGGTTTAGCGCAGACGCTTATATAGTGCAGGTTTGGAAGATCGTGGGCTCAGCCCACGTCCGAGTCGGTAACAGCCACATCCATAAAAACTAGAAACGATTGTAATTAACGCGTCTGTTAAAGACTCATAATCAGTTTTCCCAACCAGAAAAATAAAGCTCGGCTCGGCAAGATTCTCGCAACCCGCGCCGCGCGCGCGTCGTGACGAGGCGAGGCGGACGAGGCGTGGCGTGGCGAGGCGGGCGGCGTCGGAGGAGGAGTGCGCGAGGGCTACTCTTCTTGTCACACCTTAGTGAGTGGTGAAACACTCTACTATATAAGGTGGCCCAACTCTCCTTCAACTAGCAATGTGGGACTAAACTTTAGCATCACTAGCACAACCATATGCTGCCATGCACAAGTGGGACAAAGAGAAATTCAGAATTTTTCTAATGGGCCAACAGCCCAAAACTCATCAAATTCCAACATGTTCAAGGCCAACGCGCCTTCATCGAGTCGGTGAACTCAGGCACTGATAAGTTCTGGCTCGAGGCTAACCAGTGTGTGGATATCACCGAAGATGAGTTCAAGGCTACATACACGAGGTATAAAAGCGGGTGGCAACAAGGGCAAGGCGACAAGGTTTAAGTATGTGAATGTCAGCCTTGACACTCTCCCGACGTCTGTGGACTGGAGAACAAAAGGTGTTGTCACTCCCATCAGACCAAGGCCAATGTGGTAAGCTCATCGATGTCGCCCTGCTGTGGCATCCCGCAAAACCACTACTAGAAAATCGCGTTGAATTTGTGCATTGCATCGTCATCATCATGCATTGTTTGCTAAAACTATGTTTGCAAAACCCATCTTTGTTTTCTAAACGCCCCATCTTATTCAAACACCGGGAACCGGGTCCCCGGAATATTTTGTTTTGTCCGCTGCCGGTTTGCAGACGGCCCAATTAAATTAAATAAAAATTATAATTATTTTGAGTGGGGCAGTCGAACGGTCCGAACCGACCGAACGACCGCCCCAGAAAACCAATCGGTCCACCCCAACATGCCCCATCTAATCCTAAACCTACCCAGAATTCTACCCACCTAATCCCTCCACATCGCCCCAACCTATCCTAGCATGCCACCTCCTCTCACCCTTTCCCCCTAACCAATCAACACCCGCCACGTCACCCTCACCCCTCTTTCTCTTCTCTCTCTCTCCCTCTAACCCAAACCCAAACCCACTCAGGCCAGCCCCCCACACCAAGAAGACACACCTTTGCAGCTGGACCCGCCCGGGTCCCACCCACACACCCGTGCCCAGCGTCACCCGCACGCGACCTCCCTCTTCCCTCTGGTTCTCTTCCTGGTGCTCCTGCCTCCTTCTCGAACCGCCTCGCTCCTCTCCGGCCAGTTGCCCCCGCCGACGCTTCCCCCTCGCTCACCACCCCACGTCGCCTCCCCTCCCCTGGATGCTTCCTCCGCCGCCCTCGCCATCGGTCCTGCGTCGCCCGGCGCCCCGTGACGCCGCTTCCGCGTCTCGCTGCACGCCAGCGCTCGCCCGCCATGCCTCGGCCTCCCTCCTCGCCAGGCCTTCGTTCGCGCGCCATTCGCTGGCGCCCCTCCGTCGCGTGCGCCATACCGCGCGCCCAAAGACGCCTCCCGCGCCCTCGGCCAGCTCGCCGCGGCGACCACCGCTTCGCCCTCGACCGCCGGACCCTCCTCGCCAGCGCGGCGAGCAGCTCACGCCGCCCTGGTTCCGCTGCCCGCCGAGGCGGCGCCGCCACCGCCTCTCCGATCGCCCAGGCGCCGGCGCGCCGCTCACGCCACCTTCCGCCGCTTCTCGCCGGATCCCGATGCCGCCAGCCGACGAGCCCCGCACATCCGCAGCCCGTGACCGCCTGCCCTCCGTCGCTGCCGCCGCCGCCTCCTCCGTGCGGCGCGTCACCTCTGCCACCGCCGCTCGACCGACGACCTCGAGCCCGACCCACCGGCGTGGGCCTTCTGTTGGTGTCGCGGTGAGGGTGACCTCGTTTGGGTTGCCAAGAACATAGGAGCTGTTCGACATCGCGCCATCGTCATCTGAACCCGGCCCAAGACGCCTTCCAGGCGCCGCCTCCACGGGTCGCCCACTACTCTGCAGGACCGCTCCCAAGCTCGACACCGCCGCTGGTCTGCTTCGCCCCTGCTGAGCCTCGGGCTACAAGATGGAAATCGCAAGAATTGAACCCGAGTGCGGCAAGATCTCCGCCGATGAACCACGCAAAGCTCTTCTTCACGGAGGTCAAGGCCGTTGTCCGAGACCCCCAAATGATCCCAACGACAAGTACTCCTCGATGACGCCTGAATCGACAAGCTCTCCTTCACGGAATTAGAAGCCTCGGGTCTTGGAAGACCAAACTCCGCCGAACCTGGACCTGGACCCGCCCAACCCCGAACCCTAACAAGATCGCGAACCCCTAATGTGTGAACCCTTTCTCCCGAACCCTATTTTACAACATAATACAACTTGTCGCATAATGATTGTCTTGCATGCATACATTCATGTGGTTTGGGGGCCTTATGCCGATTCACCTAATCAATAAATATGGGGCCCATATGCGGGTAAAATCTAGTCTCATATTGGCCTCATTTAAAACTGGTGTAGCGAACCGGTGGTATATTCGGGTTTGTTAAACAACAATTAAAATTGCGGGGTAGATAAACAACATGAACCACCTAATTAAATGACGGGACCCCGGTTCCACTTAATATGACCAATTGCATCGCACCTTGCCATGTCATCCATCATGCATGCATCATGCTGATCTTCTGCCGTTTTATTAAATATTGCATCCGGTGTTTCTTCTAGTGTTTTGCTTCTTCGCGGATAAGGCCGATGAGTTGATGTGAGCTTCGCCCCGACTTTCGGGTTGAACCTTCGACAATGTTTTCAGGCGAGCATCTCCCCCTTTCTACCTATCTTACTTTTATAGTCTTTATTCCCTCCTGTTGAACTATTGCTATCTGTGTTGCGATGCTCTAGTTTCCGTACCCGATATATCCCCTGCAGCCGTATATTGCCTTGGACACACCCTATCACCTGATGTTTGGTAGATAGTTGGACTTGCGCGTCGTAGTTGCTTGCTCAAGTGCCGGTGTGTGTCATATGCCATTCTTGATGTATTGCCGCATGTTGATGTTGGAGATGTTTCTAGTTTTACTTATCGTCACTTTAATTTCTGTTTAACAACTAAAATTGATAAGCGAGAGGCATCGGTGGGTGATAGATAATATTTGGTTTTCGCCCACTTGTGTCCGTAAGACCCGAGTACTTGATACTGTTCCTTGATTTATCGCGCTATCCACATCCGGAGGTATATGGGACCCCCGAACCAGACGAGCTTGATTCGGACTTATTTCTTGGGGCCACAAACTAGTTTGAGGTTTTATTACTATCCTGCACTTATGCCATGCTTATCGCTTTATTTACGATTGTCTGAGTGCACCTTTGTCTTTAGGATCGGGACACGATTCGCGGTGTCGACAAGCCCGTTTGGGGTTCCCGATCGTTCACGGCCGTATTACCAGACCTTGAGGCCGCCTCGAGCTTGCTTACTCCGTTCGGATTCTACTTAAGGGTGGCCCTGAAATATTTCTGAATCCTGTGATTGTTCATCGTGAAAGCCTCGTTGGGTTTTGTTTTGGTTTTCGAGGTTGATCGGCGTGTGTTGCTATTGGTGCACCCGGCGGGTAAAACTTTCTGAAAGCCGTGTCCGCGGATATGGACGACTTGGAGCACGAGATCTCGATCATAGACAAGCATAACTAAAGTTCTTGCTATAAATTTGACTTATAATGACTAGTAATCAGCTTCACTATAATGGAATGGCTAATTAATACTGCCCACAATTGCTTGTTTGGTTTGTCGCTTGCGACCATTGTATCGACTAGTAAGTATTGCAACTACAGAATGGCTGAATAAAAGTACCAACAATGCTGGGTTTTGGGTTTATCTCATGCTATCTGCACGATTAGTAATTGTTGCCACTATAACGGAATGGTCAATTAAAAGTGCCTTATTTTACTTTATCGGGACGATTATCTAAACCTGACTAGTAAAGTGCCGCAACTATAACGAATAAGTAAGCCAACCGTGTGAGTTCCCGGTTGACTTCCTCGATTGGTCTCGAGGGGAAACACCGTGATGGGTTTGTTTGGTGATAGCTTCAGTTGGATCCGGTTAGGTCATTCTTATCCCTCTCGTCACGCCAGTTGTATCGAGTCTCTATAGGTTGTTTAGTGCATCTTTTGCCGCTTTCGCCCATCCCATACCTATGTAGGCGAGGACATGGCCTCTAGCCTCGCCGTGTCTTGGCCTCGTCGACGCTCCTTCTTTGTTTTCTGCTTTGCCCTTTGTCGGCACCTCTTTTGTTAAGCAGGTTTTGAGATCGACGTTAGCGGGGTTACCCTTCCGGCTTGGGCAGGGTTATGGGCATTGGTTATTCTTGAGGCTCTTAGCCCCATTTGCATCTTGTCCGTAGTGGGCGCTATATCGCTTCAAGGTGATTTGGATCTTTGTATATTATATCATATTCTTGACTCGTTGAGTCATTTATATATATATCTGTACGTGGGTCCCATCGAGGACTGTTGTGTAATGTTATTACTTTGCTTTCCACCCATCGAAAGTGCTGGTGGCACCTTTGAATCGTTTCTATGCGGGTTTGGAATTTTGTTCAAACTTGCATAGGTCCGATTCGAGGGTGTTACTGAGTGGTATCGAGCTCAGCGGTTGCGATACCCCAAGTCCAAATGTAGGATAACCTAGCTAACGGCAAGTAGAGTGTAAAACTATTTTGCAAACTCGGTTGGATAGTTACGATTAGGTCTGATTTACTCCTTACCCCTCGGCTATTCCTCTCTTACCTCTACGTGTTTTGGATCTGCTCTCTTCTCTCTCTTCGAGTCCAGGAATTCTCGTGGTTGGGTTTCCGTCGTACCTTTAGGGCTTCGCTTTCTTCCTTGTTGTAACGGAGGTGCTACGATCATCAATCTGTAACTTGTCGGTTGTACCCTTCATCCGATCTTTTGTTCTTGAGCTCTTATCCATATGTGTTCCTTGCCGGATATCAGTGTCGTTGAAAAACATATGAGAAGGACGAGCTTTGGTGAAATTGGAGTATACCTTGAGCATGTGTTGTTCATGCCAATGGAACCATCGCGGAACCTAATCAGTGTGTCTTTCATACGATTTCTGCTGGCATCATATCTTTGTTCCGGATACCGCCTATGAAGATCTTCAGTCTAATTCCGAGAGTAGGTTGCTTAATCCGCCTAGTCGTGTGCAGAGTAATGGTTTGAGTGTGGGATGGAGTAGCTACCCTACCACTGCTCTTATCATTCACCCTTGTATGTCGAATCAGTGGATCCAGCAATTTACTCCGTCCACGGAAGTTAGGGGTGGCTTGATTTGTGATACCTCGACCTCCGACCTTTTGTTTCTGGAGTGCTCTCTCGACGATCAGGAACAACGACCTTTGTTGGTGGTGTCGCCGATACCCAGATGAAGAAGGAACCCTCGTTAGTGGTGTCGCGAGGATCTACACCAAGCGAGAAGACAGAGATCGCCGACCTTCCTTCCGGTACCATGAGGCGGATCTCGAGGGCGAGATCCATTGTTAGTGGTGTCTGTGGCATCCGCAAAACCACTACTAGAAAATCGCGTTGAATTTGTGCATTGCATCGTCATCATCATGCATTGTTTGCTAAAACTATGTTTGCAAAACCCATCTTTGTTTTCTAAACGCCCATCTTATTCAAACACCGGAACGGGTCCCGAATATTTTGTTTTGTCCTGCCGGTTTGCGTATCGCCCAATTAAATTAAATAAAAATTATAATTATTTTGAGTGGGGCGTCGAGCGTCCGAACCGACCAACGACTCATGAAACCAATCGGTCCACCCCAACATGCCCCATCTAATCCTAAACCTACCTGCATTCTACCCACCTAATCCCTCCACATCGCCCCAACCTATCCTAGCATGCCACCTCCTCACCCTTTCCCCTAACCAATCAACACCCCGCCACCTCACCCCTCTTCTCTCTCTCTCCCTCTAACCCAAACCCAAACCCACTCAGGCCCCTCCCGGCCCCCCACACCCAGACACACTTGACGCCAGACGCTGGACCCCTGGTCCCACCCACACACCGTGCCCAGCGTCACCCTGACCTCCCTCTTCCTCGGTTCTCTTCCCCGCGGTGCTCCCCTGCCCTCCTTCCTCGCAACCGCCTCGCTCCTCTCCGGACAGTTGCCCCCCCCGCCGGCGCTTCCCCCTCGCTCACCACCCCACGTCGCCTCCCCTCCCCTGGATGCTTCCTCCGCCGCCCTCGCCATCGGTCCTGCGCCACTTGGCCTCCGCCGCTGCCGCCCGGCAACTCGCCCTTTGCAACCGCGCCCGCCATGCCCGCCGCCTCGGCCCTCCTCGCCCGAGCCTTCCCGTCTCGCGCCATTCGCGGCCGCCTCCGTCGCGCGCCATACGCCTCCGCCGCCCGCCCAACCTCCGCCGCCTCCGGCCGGCTCGCGCGGCGACCACCAAGCTTCGCCCTCGACCGCCGGACCCTCTCGCTGGCAGCGGCGAAGCTCCGCCAGCGCCCTCGTTCCCTCCGCCGCCAGAGCCGCGCCACCGCCTCCGACGCGCCCGGGCGCCAGCCGCGCCCGGCCGCTCGCCTTCCGCCGCGCTCGCCGGATCCCGTCGCCGGCGGAGCCCGCCACATCCCCTGCAGGCCCGTGACCGCCCGGCCTCGTCGCTGTGCGCCTCGCCTCTCCGTGCGGGCCCGCGTCAACCTGGCGTCACCGCTCCCTCGACCGGCGACCTCGAGCCCGACGCGGCGTGGGCCTTCTTGGTGTCTTGCGGCGGTGAGGGTGACCTCGTTGGGTTACCCGGCAACATAGGAGTCATGTTCGACATCGCGCCATCGTCATCTGCGAACCCGGCCCCTTGACGCCTCCGGGGCGTCGCCTCCACGGGTCGCCCACTACTGCAGGACCCGCTCCCAAGCTCGACACCGTCGCCGGGTCTGCGTCGCCCCTGCCGTTCCGAGCCTCAGGCTACAAGATGGAAATCGCAAGAATTGAACCCGAGGGTGCGGCAAGATCTCCGGGCCGATGAACCACGCAAAGCTCTTCTTCACGGAGGCCGAAGGCCGTTGTCCGAGACCCCGAAACAGATCCCCGGAACGACAAGTACTCCCTCGATGACGCCGAATCGACAAGCTCTCCTTCACGGAATTCGAGAAGCCTGTTCGGGTGCCGGAAGACCAAACTCCGTCGAACCCTGGACCCTGGACCCCGCCCCCCGAACCCCGGAACCCTAACAAGATCGCCGAACCCCTAATGTGTGAACCCTTTCTCCCGAACCCTATTTTACAACATAATACAACTTGTCGCATAATGATTGTCTTGCATGCATACATTCATGTGGTTTGGGGGCCTTATGCCGATTCACCTAATCAATAAATATGGGGCCCATATGCGGGCAAAATCTAGTCTCATATTGGCCTCATTTAAAACTGGTGTAGCGAACCGGTGGTATATTCGGGTTTGTTAAACAACAATTAAAATTGCGGGGTAGATAAACAACATGAACCACCTAATTAAATGACGGGACCCCGGTTCCACTTAATATGACCAATTGCATCGCACCTTGCCATGTCATCCATCATGCATGCATCATGCTGATCTTCTGCCGTTTTATTAAATATTGCATCCGGTGTTTCTTCTAGTGTTTTGCTTCTTCGCGGATAAGGCCGATGAGTTGATGTGA